>OZ024734.1:54605696-55345795 GCA_964016875.1 Fallopia convolvulus
TTTATTAATTGGTTAATCAAGTATGACAAACACAGCCATAATATATTACTTGAAAATTCATAACAAACAACAAGATTTATAGAAAATCCATAAAATCAAGAATAGGCAAGAAATAGGTGCATGCAGCAAATATATGGAATCAACAATACCTAGAGGAAGGCTATGATAGAATAGACGACTTTGCTCCAAAGCCATTGATTTAACTATCAGCTCAAGAAAAAACCATGCCATTGCAAGGACATCATCATACACAGGCCCCACTCGGTAACCTTTCGCCTGCATTAAAGAAACATTTTTAATCCAAATTTCCATTATGAAAGTGATGCAGATGAAGAATTTGAATGAACATAATAAGAATTTTGTTGTGCATCAATGTTTCCTTTATTTATGGATAGAGTTTCAGGATATATGACAACAGCTTCTAAGAAAAACTTATTGTACATCCACCGGCAAGCATCTAAGTCTGGTGTCAGTTACCAATGTGCAATACCATTCTGTTGTGAAAGAGCAATTCAAATGCTAGAAAAATAAGTGCATCTAAGGATGTTTAGAAATTTACCAAGAGTTTAATAGTGTCTTATGACAGTACATGATGCATCAGACAAAACTCGGAAAAGTCATAAAGTGTTCAGTTTTGCACTTCTATGGAGAAGTGGGAAGTGTACAAGTACAGCAAGCAGGATTGAAAGAATGTTTCGATACCAATCATGAGGTGTTTAAACTGTTATAAGTTTTCACAAGACATGAATAGGGGCAATTCTGTTATGTAATCAATTCCGTTTTGTAATCCAATTCCGACTGCAATAATAACATCACAGATTTTCCAAATTTAAAATCTGAGAAAGAAAGCACCAAAGCCAAATACGATATCTTATCAAAATACAACAGCAGGTTTCTATCTACTATTACGCAAGGGAAATCTCAGAATTTCCCTTTTGATCAGCAATTGTGTACTTTCTCCCTGTTGTTAATAATACTTTTATCTTTTATCTCTAAATCAAACGCAAACAGAACAAGGCATAAACATCTAGATAAGCAATCAAATCAAGAGTACAGCAGCAGTTTTAAGTTATACCTTACTGCGAGCCAAGCTGCCCCAAACAGTGGAAAGACCAGGGTAGACCGGTGGTTGTCTACCACCAAAATCATCAAAAGCATAATCTACATAGCTAATCAGAAACCGATTTCTTTCTGCATCATCAACAGACTCCTGTTGCACACTGCAATAATTAAAAACTCATTAGTTTTCTATTTTTATAAACATAGAGATTATGCAATCTTGCAGTTATAGGAGTAATGGAGAAATGCAATAGCTTCAGTTTATACAGAAAATGACCAAGCCAATACACACTACATGAACCTACCCAAACAAGATTATAGAAAATTTACAGTCAAACAGTTTGCACATATAGTTAAAGTGCTGTTAATTTATAGTAACTGCAATCCGTAGCATACCGAGTTAGAATGTTCACCATGGCTCTGAATGCAGCAACCTGGAAGATAGAAATCCAGAGTTTATAATGAATAAATTAAAACCGAAAGAGATAATTACATCTCAAAAACATTTATTCAAAGATGATAGATGCTTAGGCTTGTCCATGATAAATAGGAAGCTTCCAAAAAGTAGAGGATGCAGTGTAAATGCTCAGAACAAAAAAATGTTGAATATAAAAAAGGCAAAGAAGTTAAAGACAAACCTGGAGGGTTTCACCACCACTTCCAATAAGACGAAGAAGCATATTCAAAACCGGATGAAGAAACTGTAGCAATGCAGTCGAGTCAACATTCTTCAGACTGTTGATGGCCTGCACATGGACAAATGGTCAGTGTTCGAAGTTCAAATTTGCACTAAGCCAGAGCAATGAAATGCCCAAAATCATTAGCAGAGATAAAGATATGCTAGAAGAGCCACACAATAGAACATGTAGGAGTGTTCAAGGAAACAAGAAAACGGTAGTGATAATAGGCTACTGCATATCATACCATCTTCAACTTAATAAACCACCTGCATCCATTGGCACCCGCCAACAGGGCTATAAACATTTCAAGAATTATAAAATGAAAAAAAAATGTGGATTGTGTGGTCAGTATAGAAATGCATATTCCACCCAAATATTGATGTGGAGCGGAAAGGGAAAGAAAAGGAGAAGATGAAACAGATAAACTTTAATAACATTATACAATGCTCTATAGGTTTGCAGGATGATAATCAAATAAGAAGTGAATAAAGGCATCCTTATCGTTTTCAAAACAGTCATTGCTTCAACAAATGAAATCAAATAAATATTTTATCAGTTTTTGTTCTCCTTTCCGGCACCAATGTGAGAACAGACAAGACATCTAGCAATATATTACAACATGAGGCGCTTTAAAGCTCAATACAATCTTTGACTTGATGGAAGCTACTAAAAGGTAAAATTTGAGTACAACAATAAGGCAGCAAGGACACAAAATAGAGAGAGGGATCATGCATGAATACTACAAGGACCCATAAAATACTAAAGGATTACAAGATATCCAGGAAAGGATAACCATTACCTCAAGAAGCTCAGATCCCCAAGGAGGACTTGTGCGCAAAGTGTGTCTGTCAAACTCAAGGAAGAAATCTCTGATCCTTTCGTTTACGGGGTACAAGGACGAACACAATCTTAGACGTAACTTGAATACATTCTTTCCATCCTCCAAGTAATCAAGCCTCTCCTGTATAGTAAGTAAAAAGTAGGTATCAAATAGTCGAAGGATATATCTTGATATACAAGATTGAGAAGTAAATGTTATTTGCTTCACTATAAACTGATCTTAAAAGTTGTAAATTCGGTACTGAAAAGGAAAATAACAATTAGATAGTGAAATAAGTGAATATTGTGTACGTGGGGTGGGGGTGGGTGGGTGGGGTGGGGGTGGGGGTGGGGGTGGGGGAGTATAACATGAACTTCATGGCTAGATGAGGGCCTCAGGTCTTCAATATATACACTTATGTCGTGGTTTCCAATCAGTCAAACTACCAATGTTATACGCAACTTTCATCAACCATAATTATTCCACATTATCAGTTTGTGAACCAATCGAACCCCCCCACCCCCCCACCCCCCACCCCCCCCACCCACCCCCCACCCCCACAAGATTATCTACACTGCAAGTTGCCAGTACATTAAATGGCCCAACAAGCAAGAGAATCAGAGACAGGAAATGTACCTTTCCAGCATCTTGAAGATAATGCGGCACAAGCTCTCTCACAATTGGTAGAGAAATTTCTGATTTTGATCTGCATACCACCAAAAGCCTTGATCATCAATAGGAAAAATCAGAACAACATTAGGTATATCTATAAGCGTTCAAGGAAAAGTACTCACTGGACATGTGCAGACAAGGGAAGTATCGAATATCCAATCACTACCTACAAGAGAATAGAATTACAAATAAAGAATTGTAAGAATATATTGAATTGAGCTTATTTTGGAGCAAAAATAAAAGCCTAATGGGCTAGTATTTTCCAACATTATGATTAGGATAAACTAAAACTTACAGGTTTCGGTGCTTCAAGTTTGGTTTGAAGATCAACATGGAAGAGAGTAAACAGAAGATGATGTGATGGAGTCCACATGGGTGGCAGAGAAACTTTAATTTCATCATGGTAGCAAGCAACTCTAGCACCAACAGCAACTTGAGTGTGAGCACATTTCTGTGGGGAAGCACCTGGCTCTCTTGGATATACTCCCTAATCAAATGGAGATGCAGAAGCTTTTAACCCAAGCACAAAGAATGTGGAAACCATCTGCCCAACTGACAAAAAAAAAAGTTTACCATAATACAATTATGTACCTCCAATGGTTGTCGGCAAATGTCTATGTCATCCTTTCGAAGTTCTACGCGTATGAATAAATTCCTTTTTCGACTTAAACTTATAGTCATGGGATACACATACAGATAATGGAAAGGCTGCAAGAAAGGCTCGCTCCTTGATGTTGCACGGAAATCAAAAGCATGGAACTGCAAAATGCAGCAATTGTAAGGAAAGAACAAATCATCAAAATCCAGCATCTAAGATATGAAATGATGGTAGACATAGAACTGGAGATGTAATATATTGCTATAAACATACAATACAACCATGAACCATGATAGAAAAGTGTAATATGTCGAGGAAAAGAAGGAAAACAAAATGTATAATAACTAAACTTTATCAGACACCAATCATGACCAAAGGTCTTCATCCACTAATAAATATTTAAGTGGAAACCAACCTTGAAAAATTGCAGTATAAAAAGAACCACCCATTCAAAATGATTTATAGCACCAACTAGTATGCCCGTGAAAATCTAATGTGACATACTAGAAGGCAATTCAAACTTATCCCATATTGATTGAAGGTACTTGTGCTATGAAATCAAAAGCAGGATAAAGCAACTCCTTGCTGCAAAACAGAGATTAGATGATAGTTCTCTTTCCCAGATATACATCTGCTACAGTAGACATTTCACACAGCATAGAAAAAAATGGTTTTTATTAAAAAGAAATATTTTAAGGAAACTACAATCGTCTGTAGAAACATCTGTAAAGAAATTTTATTGCCAATCAGAAGCTTCACTTTTAAGATAGACTATATAGACAGCTACTTAAAATTACAAAGCTAGAACTAAGGAGGCTATTGATCTCCATGCCCTACAAAGCTTATTAGTTACTGTAAAATGTAATAAAATATGCAAGGGTCAACATGTGGAAGGAGGTGCAGGGCATGGTGTTTCAAAATGTCAAGTTAATATGCAAAAAAAAAGAGCTCGCAATGTTAAATGTATACAAGATCAAGCCCATACTACTTCATTGAAACTATACGTCTTTTCAACATGAATATAGATGTCAGTAATCAATATTTTGATATATATGCAGTAATACAAGTGTGTTGGAGCTGTTGTTCCAATATGGGTTCCTTTTCAATATATATCAGCTGCATCTGTGGAATAAGAATTTGCCAATTTAGAACATGTTTATGATATTATCACCTTTAAAGTGAATCTTTTGACTTCTTTGTGTGATAACTTGATTTGGTAAACTTCAGCCAATTTCATTATCTCTATTTCTTAACAATTATCTGGATCCCTTTGATATAGTAACTTCTCAAAGATGAGATACAATGAAAAAGATATTTGTATAACAACCTCAAATGTCTCCATTTTCCAATATATATGTTTTGAAATATTTTATAATTCACAAAAATCCATGCATTGACAATATAGAAAAGGACTGTACATGTTCTCATACCAAGGATGCAAGCAAGCCACTTCCATATCAAAATAAGATAAAATCATGAGGGCAGATAAAAAAGCGAAGGAACCACATCAAACTTACATCTTGTCCATGATTTTCATGAGGCTTTAACAAATTCTGCGCAGATTCCTTTCCATCAAAAATTTTCTGTTTTGAGTAACTACCATGAAGCCCGTCAAACCCATTACTGACTGACTTTGTCAATTGAGAATCAGCTTCCAGTGGATCAACTGAGTCAGTGGCCAAGCTACCACTTTCTGAAATGTTATCCATGTCCCCATAGCCAGCATGGACTTTTTCAATCTCCAACTTCAAAGTACCTCTCACAGGTTTATGAATCTTTCTTTTGGGGTCCTACACATTAAAATGGATAAAGTGCACTAGAAATAAATATAAAGAAAGAATTAATGGTAGCTATCCACAAATTGATATAAAGCAACCAAAATCAAGCTCAGGAAGGTAGTGCTCTCTCTATTAAGAGTAGTTAAAAATAACTCAAGAAGCACAAAATAATGATCCACTTTCTCAATGTATGAAAGCAAATCTCGTTGGAAAGAAAGATAAATGAGACCTTGTTTTTCTTTAAAATGAAAAAGTATCTATGAAGACCATAATGTGCGTAAAAAGTAAGTACTTTGCACGTATATTAAGGTCTCCATAAATATTTTTTCTTCATAAATACTTTTTCACAACAACAAAAAAACAAGGCCTAAATGAACAAACCTGCAGTGCATCTTCTGTATAGCTTTCTTTCACTTTGTTTAAGTTTGATATCTCAACCACAACAGAGCTCCCATTCGCATAACCCATTTTCCCATCTAAAGTGATTTTTGTGCTTGGCTCAGATCCACCATCACGGAAGCTCAACCCAGAGACACTTGAAAGAGGGCTACTTGGGGAAGCAGAGCCACCAGCAGTTACACCAATGCTGTTGTCAAACAATGGCACAATGGCCCAAGCAAATGACTCCCTGTATGGCATGACTCGTGACCATAGTTGCAGTTTCTGCCTTTCCCTCTCACTTAGGTGCACCTGCAAATTGATAATACACAGACTTGAGTAAAATTCAAAATGCCAACATCAATGTATCCTTTTCAACTGTGAATTGCAGTTCATTAGTACTATTTGCAGAACACAGGTTGGAGCAGTCATCGTAGATTTTTTAGTGTTTTTAAATCTACACTGTTATATATGTGGGAACTTTGATCTATGTCAAAGCAGAAGCCTAATGAGATAAGGTGTAATTATAGTTTTCAAATTTCAATTATGAAAGTTCTAATGTGACATATACTCAAGCCAAGCAATTTTTTATGTTTACAAGAGTGAAAATACAAAGGTCGTTGGCTTATCACAGATGTTGAGTGTTTTACTCAGCTAGTTTGGCTCTATTCCTTTTATACTCTTATCATTATTTAAAATTCAGGTTCAACAATGGCATACAATTTAAGTGCTCCTAAGCCTCAATTATAAACAAGATAAGCGGAAAACTCCAAAGTCATAATTCTCCCTCATCGAGGGGCTATTGCTCATCCTCTCCCACCCCCAAGACAGTGAAAACTATCGATCATCTTCTCCTACCCAAGACAATGAAAAATTACCCTCCATTGGAAAATCATCGCATTTGGTAGTCTTTATTGCCTTTCCTAGCTCCACCACATCATGATAAGGATAAAAATCTATCTATAAACTAAAGAAGAAACCTTTCTGACACATGTCAACCTCTGGTTGAATTCGCGTGTGTCGACTTTATATTCGCATATGTGGCACCACATCATCAAGACTTTAAAAAACTAATTCAAAGCTAATTTTCAGTAAATATACTTATTTTTATATAAATATGTTAAAACAAAATAACTAAATCTTCGATTCCTTCTTATCTCCTTTCCCTTACAATAATTAAATATTTTCTTAATTACTTAATTATATTGGCTTTATCTATGATTCCTTCTATCTTGATCTGAATTTGTTAACCAAATAATAAATATATCTATATCTACCCAAATCTTTAATTTCTTCTTAATTACTTATGCATTTACTTAATTAGTAATAGATTATCATTGTTTTTCTAACAAGAATTACAAAATTAATAATATCCTTCACATAAAACGAAATTTGCTCATTATTCACTATATTTTCTTAATTAGTTATATTCTACCTTGGGGTTTACTAAAAATTTAAAATATCAGATCTCACATTAAAACAATTGGCATTTTTATTCATATTCGCATAAAAAATTAAAATAATTTTTAAATTAATTTATTATTAAAATATTTTATTTTTGTTTAATCAAAATCCGTACATGGTACGGGTACATGTGCTAGTTCTTAGCTATAAAAAGGGATCTGGCGTATGGAAGATAGATCTAGGAAACATAACCCAACCCAAACTAAATGACAAGACTGGACACCCAAAACCCGATTTACAGCAGATTGGGTATACTCTCTATATGTAATTAGATGTTAGCATTGCTAAACTATTTGTTGTGGATCTGAAACATGGCACTATCAAGAATTGCTAGTTTGGCAATTAGTTAAAGGAAGAGATCCAACAATCTTAATGTAAATATCAAACAATCAATTAAAGAACTAATGATATAAGGAATAATTTAGACTTCACCGGTTCTTTTCGTGAATAAACAGATGGTGTAACACCTCCTTCTTCAGTAACAGGCTTCTCTAACTGAATCAGCAGGCACACTGATGCTGATGGGGCATCTAAGTAAAATATACCTTGAGGTTCAACAGAAGAACTACCCTGTAAGATTAGAATCAATAATTAAATGAATAAACTTAAATGTCTAACCCCCGAGATGCTGAAAAAAAAACTAATTAAATGAATAATTGATTATAAGAACTAACATCCTGTGTTTCTGTTGGCGGTACATTGAATATGAAATCCTCGGACAACTTGTCTCTTCTTTCCTTATTATATAAGCAAATGGTACCATAAAATGGCTCTACAAGAAAAAAAATTCAATAAGTATTGGTCTTTTATTGATCCTCATACTTGGTTCTTCATGGAATATCATCATTGTCCAATATAGTCCCGCTCAATCAGGATCTGGGGGGGTCAAGATGGGGGCACCCATCCGATAGGCCCAAGGACCAAAACATTTTTCACGGCAACCAAAACAAAATTTACAACATGTCAGAAGAATACAAGAACCAAAACATTTTCAACAATAACAGAAGGAAAGAAGTTAATGCTCAATGGAATAGATATAAACAAATCAACATTTCGTATCAAAAACGTGCTATTAATAGGAATTTTTTTACAGCAAACTGTTTAATTTTTTTAAAACCAAAGCACCTTTTGCCGTGCTTATTAGTAAGTATAACCACCTTTCTATCATGGCAAGGAAATGACGCAAGTACACCATGTTTCCCTAAAACTTGAAGAAACTGGAAACGCATTCTTAGAGAAATCAGATATACTTATGCCGGTGGAGTTTATAAAAAAAATTAACTAATCAGTTCCTTCTTTCTAAGTTCATTAGAAATACATAAGGATTCAAAAAAACAAACTCATTCAAACATCATGTTTTCATATAAAGTGAGTGTAAAAGGAGTCACGTCACATCAAGTGATTAGAGAATAAATGAAGGCAGTAACTGCTAACAAAAAAGTATCATTGCGAACATTGCTTAGGATTTTGTTGTTTGATCCTAATTTAATAGCATAGTGTTTACAATTTGAGAATATCATTGGCACAAAGTATCGAAGTTGTTGGTGACACAGGGATAAGACTAATGCACAATAGAATTTTTAGTCTTGTCGATCCTTGACTGTAAATTATAATGCTCCCTATCATAATCCTAGGCATTATATTTGTCTTCATTTTCAGTCCTTCATAAAGTGTGCAATCGAGAAGATATTAAAGATGTGATGTGACACTTATGCGGTTTTTTAAAAAAGTACCTTAGTTAATATCTACTATGGCTAAATGAAGAGCTCTGGTTGAACATACAAAAGAAAGAGGTTATTTTTTTTCTAAAGCTTTTCACTTAAACAACAATATCCCAGTAGGAGAAATCATTTTTTTTCAAAAAGTCCATGTAAAAGCCAAGTCAATGTTCCAATGATGGCCCGCTAAGAGAAGGATTGAAAAATTGAAAAATTGAAAAATTGAAAAATTGAAAAAATATGTGGAATCTTTAGGGCAATTTAAAGAACTCAAACATGACAAAAAAAGGTTAAGTGTTTTGTGTTCTGTGTGATCTCTTTTGCTGGGGTCATTACGATTTGTTGAAAAATTGAAAAATTGAAAAATTGAAAAATTGAAAAATTGAAAAATTGAAAAATTGAAAAAATATGTGGAATCTTTAGGGCAATTTAAAGAACTCAAACATGACAAAAAAAGGTTAAGTGTTTTGTGTTCTGTGTGATCTCTTTTGCTGGGGTCATTTCGATTTGTTGTTTTTATCCCTAGTTTGTAGTGGTTTTTTGTTTCTCCTTTCATTTTACAATTTTCATCTTTCGGTTTGGTACATTATTTTTTTTTTTTGTTTTGTTTTCATCTCCTTTTTCCCTTTCACTATGTTTTCTCTAGGTCTTTCAGAACCATTCTCTCAACTTGCTCGAAGTAAGGGTGCACACAACTCGACCCCCCAAATCCCGCTCTAGTGGGATAATACTAGGTGGATGTTGTTGTTGTGTTCATCGACAAGGAAGATTCATTTATATAATAGTTTTCATATCTTCCTTTTCCTGTTTCAATTCCACGTTGTGATTTTTTTTCAAATATCAAAAAACATAAACATTAGGTTTTTTACTAGAATTAGGGTACTAAGGGGATTGGGCCTCTTTTGATATAGAAAAAAGATTATTCAGAGCTAATGTAGACACTGAAATACTTGATAGATGAACTTCCTCTTTCAAGTTCTAATCAAATTTCAGTACTCATAATATTTTGTTGAACTCAAGTCTATATACATACTTTAAAGTCCACCAACAAAGTGTAAGACATTTTCAATGCAGAGATGAATGTTTTGTAACATTAGAAAATATAAGGACGAAGTGGGAAGAAGTTTAGGGATTCAGAATAACGGAGAGAAAATATACACAATTTTTTCTTCACAAGAGGAAAATGAATAGCACTCACCAACCAATCCAGCTTGAAATGCAAGAGACAGAACCTTAACAGAAATCTTCAATCCACTGTACAAGATATAAAAGAGCAACCAAATTATCAGAAAGAATCAAATAGAGCCAGATTCAAATAATTGATGCCAAAATAGTTCCAGTTCATGATTAAATATCCTCAAATTAGTCCAAAAATTATAACTGAAAAGATAAGTTAAGAAAAATACTAATTCAAACCCTTTGGAATAATTTATTATCATCAAAGTAACCAACCTTCCACTCTGTTCATGTGTCTCTGGAACGCGCTGACCAAATATGACTGACCTCTCAGTTTCCCAGTCAAAAGCAGGTTCATATGCAGGTAGTGGTGATAAACCAAAATGCTGCACAGATGTAGCAGACTGGAACGTCATTCTATGTATTGCAGAACTGCCTCGAAAAAAGAAGCTTCAAGCAAAATAATCATTAATGTGCATATAAAACAAGATGAATCTAGTCTATAATTTGAATTATAAGCCAAAAAGGGAAACATCAGCCCATCAATCAGAGACCTTTGGGGCATTTGATTGCAATGAATCAGATGATCTGGACTCAGCAAACAGCCTTCCTGAAGTATTGGGCAAGTCATCAACTGTAGCATCATCTAGCTTCACTTGCCTAGCATCAGCAAGACGCATCTCTACATATGTAAAGAAAATTAAATAACTTGCAAAGTTGCTATGAATACACCAGAGTACAGACAATCAAAATGATGAACGTGAATGCCTGACACCATTTAAGCAAAAACTGAACAATTCAAATGATCCTTGCATATAACTACAGACAGTAAAATAGAATGTAATGATGCATAATGAACCTAAAAGGTGGAAACAGAGAAGCATATATGCTCAATCGAATCATGGTTGCACCAACTAATAATGATATGACCAACTTAAAATTGTTAGAACAATGCTATAAAATAGTAGACACGGTACTTAATTCTATAAAGATATAAAGATTAAAAACACAAATGCAAAAAAAAAAAAAAATCGCTGCCAGATCTTTTCACATCTGTAGTTTTACAGAAACTAAGGCAATTACTTGTTAACAGCTTACATTTAACGAAATTACCATAGGCATAAAAAAATAAGATTATAGGTGGATGTCCTTACCATGTATTTTCCAACTATGCAATTTGCCACCTAAATCTAATACTTTATGCCTATAAATTATAAATGCATGATATAAATTGTGATTAAGGTGATTTGATTTTTAAGTGATTAAGATAGAACAACCACATACAACTGCATCCATCTCATCATTTTAATCTTGTATCTACATAAATTTAGTTGAATGCCAGAAAACAAACACAGGAATTTAAGCACACTAAAGTCAAAATAATCAAAACTCCACATTAATTTCTGTTTTTAAAAAACACTAAAAAATCTCAATATATATCTGTGAGGTGAAGTAGAAGTCCATTTGCAACAACAGAAAGTGGGGGGAAGTTGATTGTCTTTGAATATGTGAGAAATTCAATAAAATGTTCAATAGTGAGATTTGAATCCATTGCCTGTACATGTTTCTAAGAAGAAGAGAGACCAAAAGAGGGGTGAGGAAGAGGGTTAGGCAGGAAGCAAGATAATGATTAAGAGATAGAAGGTTCTAGGGGATAATGGAATAAAGGTGGCAGTTGGCAAATTTTGGTCCATGGAAGCAGTTCCCCTTTCCGTAGAGAATAAATTGTATTTATTTAGGGAAGCATAATAGTAAACCATAATTTTCTTATTGAACTTTTAACCATATAAATCTTCCAATTCCTACTTTATTAGCAAACCATCACTACCATGGAAATCGTAAACCTTACCTGTCTCCGTATCTGTATCAGGGCCTTCATAGATCTGATTCTGGAATGTAATCGGGTGTGTACTTTCATAGTGCCCATACTTGTTTTCATCTTTAACCCAGTCAGCTGTATAGCATTGAACAAGTTCATGTAGATGTGGCCACTGCTCCAAATTTTCATCAAGCTGAAATGTACAAATATTTATCTGTAAGCCAAACTAAATGGTAAGCTTAAATCATCAAATTTCCATGTCACCAAATTCGCTTGAGATCTGGAACGGAGGTATGCTACTTACTATACGATTTAGACAATACTAATACACAAATAACAGCATTACATACACTGAAGGTGAAATGCCCCACTCAAGGCAATATCAATTACAAACCATATTTTTATTGCAATAATTCACTCTATATCTCCCTTAAAACATAACTACAGCGATAGGGAATACATGCTTCTGAATAAAGGACCAATGATAGCCTATTTCTTCTATTTTTCCTATAAATTTATTATCAGAATTCAGCATGACTGCATCGCAGGAAATTCAAAGGCCAGAGAAAAGACGATTAGCTTTGAATAGCCAACAGTAGCACTACATTTTAACTTAATTTAGTCTAGGTCTTCTTTCTGCAACTCTATGAGTAAACCTGTATAGTTTCTGCTGTGGAAATGAAACCATAATGATTTAGTCCCTTTGGTGTTGCTTTTAAGATCTTACATCGTGAAAATAAATCACTTGTGTAACCAAACCTGATACATACAACGCCCCCTACAAGCCAATGTTGACATTGAATAATGAATGGATGTCATTTTACACATGAAAGTCATACAAATGAACAAATTCAAATGATCTATTCATACAAAATCATCACAATAAAATTAGTGAGATTCTGTAAAGATATCTTCATGTTATCAAAAGCTTCTATACTTGCTTTATTTCTGAGATGCATCATATATTCATATCTACCAAAATTGCACTGGTTCTTACCTAAAAAGTGAGAGATGCCAAAATGGAAACGGTCCTAGAATGCAAACATTATGACCGAAATGTAAATTCAGTCAAGCATATGTACATGATCTCCTCACGGGGTCAGCAAATACCACTGATGAAGACAACAAAGTGGCAAAGCCATAAAAAGCTTACCAGTGCATCCAACTTCACATTAGCAGCCACATATTGCCGTGGTATCCTTCGAAAACGGTGCCCATCCGAAGACAAGCTCTCCATACCCTGAAGCAAGTTCATGACAGCACAATTTCCATCAAGGATCTAACCAGTAACCATGCATGGTAACGAAACAAAATTCCTCTACTCAACTCTCAGCAGCAGAAGCAAGAACTATGTTAAGCGCATTACATTCAATCTTCCAAAAAAATGACTATTGGAAACAATAATGATGTATAGACTCATGGCAGGCAGTGGCGGAGGCAGCTACCAGCGGCCGGGAGTTCTCAGCCAGCGTCACAAAAACAATATAAATTTGGATCTCTCTCAATTGAGAAATAAACATAAAAACATTAAAAACAAAGTTCAATTGAGAAAGACATGCTCAAACCGATCAATTTTGGAGACGAATTTGCAGAGTTTGACGAGGCAGAGAAGATATTCCGGCAGTGAGGAATTCGGGATCGGATTCTTTCTCCGAGTCCGTCGTTCCGTCCTGATGAATCCTCAGTTGGTGAATCTACTTTACTGAAACAAATAAACAAATCAGTTGAATGAATTTGGGCCTGTTTACAGACAGGCCCGCTGGATAAGCTTGTAACGGCCCACTAGATTAAAAAAAATAATTTGGATCTGATTATAGACAAATGAATGAACTTGGGCCTAAATATTTTTAGTATACATTATAAATGGCTAATTAGTTTAAAATCCTTATGAAGAGTGATGGTTGTATAATTCGTAATATTTCATGTTATACATTCGAGGAATTTGAACTAAACTATATACTAAATTAGAACAATAAATTTATTAGTGACATTAGTAAGATAAATATAAATATTTATCTATAAATTCACGTATTTCTACAAAAAAATTATTAAAAAAATTTAGAATATATTTGCATATAAATATTAGAGCACTTTTCATTCGGAGAAGATTTGCTTATATAGTAGTATAGATAGTTTTATTAATGCATTTAGTCTATTTAAAAAAAAGGAGATTGAGTTTGAGTATGTATATGATATGCATTCAGGGATCTAGTCAAGCGGGTAAGACTTGAAGTTAGTAGCATGAGATCTACGTTTCGACTCTCATGGTTACCTGTATTTGATGTGATTGTGAATGCACAAGTTTTGACAAATGGAAAGTACATGAGTTGTTTGCACCGAGCATTGGTGAACGACCACACAACAAGGAAATCACTTGCATTCTTCCTGAACCCTGGGAAGGACAAGGTGGTCAAGGCGCCTGCTGAGCTCGTGGATGCAGCCAATCCTAGAGCGTACCCGGATTTTACATGGCCTGCATTTCTAGATTTCACCCAGAAATTCTACAAATCTGATGCGAACACCATGGAGGCCTTCTTTAATCGAATCAAAGAGTCCAAATGAAAGCATGTCAAAAGGAAACTAAATGAATAACATTCCCTAGCGCGTATGGTTCTATTTAATTGCTACCTCCTTTGTAAATGTGGTCTATCACTTTGTTTTCTATAATAAAAGAACGTGTATATTTTCGGGTATCTAGTTAAGAAGTTAGGACCATGATCGACGTTTTTTATTCAATAATTATAGACATTGTTCTTGAAAAACCAAAAATTATTTTTTATATAAAAAAGCATTTACTTTTATATATTTGCAATGATATTGTTTTTTTAAACAAATTAATGAGATTTAATGTTGGAATTAGAAGGAGACATGTTATTCGTTCATTTAATCGTTTTTAAAGTTGCTTAACAATTGTAATAAATAGAATTTGGGAAAATATTAGGAATTGATAAAGGTATCATATTCTTTCCTAAGAAGATTTTATACTCGTAAGTAACAAACTACTCTAATATTGCCCATAAATATTACTGTATCAACCAAGTAACTAACCCACTTTCACAGCTTCACATTACTTTTCAAAAATACATCCAAATAGACATATGTAAATTCCCATAGTCACTCCTCATTTTACAATGATAACCATAAGTTTTGATAAATCACATAATCTTCCTAGAATTTCTAGATTATACAAAAAGTACCCCACCCACATCCAAGTTTCCGTATATTGACTTTAAAATTCACAGAATAACAACCCATTAATCATCAATTTAGCAATCTCTTATTTGGAAGCTAAGTTGACCATTTCATAATGTAAACAAAGGTTTATTCTCATTCCTACTATAATAGATGGATATTATTGTAGCTTGAGTTTGTGTTATTTAGTGTTATTGGTGAATGGCGATGGAGGAGAGGCCGTCATCGACCTTGGAGAAAGACGGCCTTGTGAAAGAAGAAGATTGAGCTTTAGGTCCCCTTTGGTTATAATTCTAGAAACGTAAATGGAATGGAAATAAATGTAATCCATTTTAGTATCATAATACATTGACAAAAAAAAAAATCAACTTGCTTTACACAACCTCTTTATCCATTGTAAAAAAGGGCTTGCTCCATCTCAACCATTCCTCTATCAAGGGGTGGAGTAATAAAATGGAGAAATCACTCATTTCTATCTCACTTTTATAATGGATAAGTTGTTGGATGATTTTTTTATATAAATGTATTATGACACTAAAAATGGTCTAGATTCATTTCGTTTCCGTTTCCGTTTCCACATGTCACAACAAACCAAATGGGACCTTAGTTTGTTATGTAAAAGATTTTCCATGTTTACATTTTTCCTTCCTACTACAATATTCAACTAAAAGTACGTTAAATGAGGAATGTGGAAAATCCAAAATGTATTTTAATGACATTATAATAAAAAAAAAAGGTTAAATGTTTTACAACGTCCATCTAATGTCACAATTCTAACTAGGTAATAGATAAATGAGTTGTAATAAAGGGGAATATGGGGCTAGTTGTGTAAATAGTCAAACCCCTATAAGGATAACGAAGCTGTAAAGGGGCATAACCAAAAATTCCTTTCTTTTACCATCTATCTCTCTTAACTATCTTCTTCCTCTCCCTAATCTTTCTTATTTAATCTCTTTTCTTCCTTAAACTCTTCTTCTTTCCTCTTTAATTGTTTGGGTCATTAGAGATTATTATGGATATATGGTACGGTTCAAGTAATCCAAATCATGACAATTGACAATAAATGCATGTCTGAATCCTCTTAGCAATTATTGCTTATTAATCCAACTTATATCCTTGACCGAACTCTATAAATGCAAAATCAATAACTCTAATGTCATTTTCTCCTCTACCTTGTTGAGGTTGTGTTTCAATATGGATTTATGCTACAAAGCTATTCTCTTTTAATTAATGCTTTCAAAACTATTCTCTTTTAAATACTTCTAAATGTGATAGTTTCATTTCACTTTAGTTAATTTTTCACATTTATACAAGGAATTATACAGCATCTCCAACAACTACTCTAATTTTTTCTCTAAAATGGGGCAACAAATGCCATATGCTAAAAAAAAATATTGCTCTAACGCCAACAACTTTCCTATTTTAGAGAACATATATTTATTATTTCTATTGTAGTCCATCCGATCCAAAATAAGTGTCGTTGTAGTTTTCGACACAAGATTTAAAAAAATATTAACTAAACTCAAAAATGTAATTTTTTTTTATAAATTTTACCACTCATCAGCTTTTTCAACTAATGAATGAATACATTAATCGATAAAAACACATTCTAATAACAATTTTCATAATTCACACATAATCAATTGCTTAGAAAACCTAAAACGACACATAAATTGAATCAAACTTCACACTTAATTTGAATCGGATGGAGATATGAAATCTTCTACAATATTTATTCAAAAATTAATTAATTATTTTTTGACTAATAAAAAATAAAAATATTTTAAAATACTATCCTATTAAATGATAAATTATTTTTTATTGAAATTATAAAAAAAAATCTATCTATATAATTAAAATCACTAAGGTTTCGAGCCTCCTCATTGCGCCACATTGGATTTTACCACTTGGCATTCCCATATTGTGGCACATAGGATTTTGACACATGTCGAGATTTCCTTACTCGATTTTTTTACACGTCATTTACTTTTATCCACATCAGATAACCAAATTTTACATGTCATTCACCCCATTTTACATGTCATTTACCCTAATTAACCAAAATTACACTATTCTCTTATAAATAGTTTCTTCTACCTATCATTTACTTGAAAAATCTCATTATACAATTCTTTTATAAAGCTTACATCAACATGATTGTATTCGATCAAACAAAGATGAACAAAAACACCGATGAATTGCGCCAACCCATCCTCCAACAATAACACTAATGAATTGCGCCAACCTACCTTCCAACAATAACAATATAACAAAGAATTTTCCGATTGATCCATCAAATTTTTCAATTCCCGTTCTTCGTCCATTGACGAGGCCGAAGTCGCCATCTATTGGAATACAAATCCATGACCGATGCTGCTTTCGGTGTCGTCGGCGTCCTTTTGCATCGTCAATCAAGTTCACGGTCACAAGGTATTATAATTTATTAAATTTGAACATGGCGTCTTCTAATTTCACAATTCCATCGATCAAGATGGAGTTCTTTTTTTTGGTAGAAATCAAGATATAATTATGCTAATAGATGGAGTTCTTTAAACTTGAGTATATAATATCCCGAAAATGGTGGGATTACGAACGAATCTATGCCTATAATTATGCTAATAGATATGTACACACTGTCATATATATGGAAACTATAATATTCAAAACTAATTTTCTCTTATATTTAGTTGATTATATGTTAAAAAGGTAGTGGTATTTTTTTCTAGAGCATTTTTTCTCTTTCCTTATATTGGATACGGTGTATTTTTTTTATTCAAATTTACTATTGATATTATTAAATTAATGCATATGGAGTTAATATTATATTCAAGATTAATTAATATTATGATTTTTCTAGGTATTCACATATTTTTTTAATCACCTAGGAATTCACATTAATCAAACTATTGATAGTTACCATATTTTTATGTATTCACATATTCTATTTTTATTATGACGATTGATTCTTATATTTAGTGTTAGTTAATTCCATTTATATCGTATATTAATTAGTTAATAGAATTTTAAGTAATTCTAGATTTTACACCAGCTTATTAAATTTTGTTAAACTGAAATTCGGATATGTTTAAAAGAATTGGATAATCACAAGATCAAGTATTATTTTTGATACAAATTTCAATTTTTAAATTATATGAAAGGAAAAAGGGTTCAAGTTGTTGAGAATATCTTTCTAACAAGATAAGATCTTTCTAAATAATAATAATAAAATAAATAACAAAATTAATAATTGTTCTATTTTTTGTTATAATATATATAATAAGATAAATAAATCTTCTTATTTAATTAGGCTTATTTTGAAAGACATAAAAATAACCTCTTCTTCCTTATTTAATTTGGGTAGTTTTCTGTTTAATGATATATAAAATAAATTTTGGTATTTTAATATGGCAATAGAGAATATTTTATGGAACTTATTTCCTTATTTATTTAGCCTTAGCTCTTTTTGATATTTATTTTTGTAAATTGAAATTTCATTTAAATAAATTTTATTAATTTTTATCTACCTAAATTTGATAGGATTTATTATCCTAAAATACTCCTTAACATTTACGATGTTGCTAATTTATTGTATTCTAAAATTGATTACAAAATGTAACCTTACTTTACTTTATAAGGTTTAAATATTTACATATTGATTAAAAAATAGCATAATTTAATTTTATAAGATTAAACATTTGTGATATTGTATTTAATTGTATAATAGTAATATCTATAATTAAAAATACTTTTAAATTTTAGTAAAACCCGTACAAGGTACGGGAATTACACTAGTTAGAATCTTAAACTAGTCAATTTTTTTTTTGAGTTTTCAGTTTTATCTCTAACAAGTTTCATTCTATCCAAATAGAGCACCAGAAGTCATCTTATACTAGATCACCGAATGAATTTGGATCAGTTTAGAGCAATAGGTTTAAGTGGGAATAAGAGAGTTGAAACCCACATAATTCATTATATGGACAAACTTCAAACAAAGTTCAAATTGTTCATGAAATTTAATTGAACTTAGAGGATTCAAGGTTCTGCTTAGAACCTAACTTTGCGTTTTTCTTTTGAAGAGATCCAAGTTTTTGGAATATCAACGATCTCCTTAAACCACTGATTCAGGAATTCGAGAGGCCGCGTACGTAGACCCAAAATTGTTGAGGATAGGTTTCTCTTCAAGATTGGGGAGAGAAAAAACCAGATTAAGCTTGAGATTTTCCATAAATTAGGGTTTTGATTTTGAAATTGGGGACTATAATATTCAGGAAATGAGTAAAAGGGGAAGAGAGAGGCAATCATTGTTTGTGTCTAGTGCCTATTAGATATTCTCCTACATACACTAGTTTATATTGCCAAATAGAATTTATCACTTTAACTAATTTTTCATCTCTAATATTATCTAGTTTTTCAATGTAAATCATTTTTTTCTGTAAAGAACACTATCCAGGAGAGTCGAACAGATAACCTTTAGGTACTACCCTTAAAGACTTAACCGATTGACTAGATGTATGCCCAAAGATAATTTTAATCAATTTTTTAACTTTAACTAGTTTTTTTTAATCAAAATGACAAATGATATTTGTACTAATTGATCAGTTTTCACCTGATATTGTAAGTTTGTATGAGGTTGATCTTAGTAAAATCATTCTTAGAGTGTGCACGTATGCACAGTTTGTATTTATAATTTTGAGTTGCATATTCATGAATTTGTATAGTTGTATTCATATTTTTGAGTTGCATATTCATTCTTTACATACTACACTGTATTAATGATTATAAGTCGCATATTCATGTTTTTATATAATTGTATTTTTGAAGCTTTTTTCATATTCCATCTCTTTATCATGCTTATAGAGTTACATAATCATATTTTTAAGTTGTATATTCATAAAATTAAAAGCGAGTAACTCAACATAATGAATATGCAACTTAAAACCATGAATATAGTCATACAACATCATGCATATATAACTCAAAATCATGAATACAAACTGTGCACATGTGCACACTCTAAGAACTCTTCTCACTTGAACTTAAATCTACGATAATATATACTCTACATGAAATAACTCTACAAAATTCAAGTTGATCGATTTTGTAACTGCCTTATAATTATTGTTTCATCTATACTCTTAACTCTACGAAATTCGAACCCATTTTTCATAAACCTTATTGTTTCATCTATATACTCAACGCTTTATGATCGCAACTACATTATATGTACATGACATGATAGCATAATCTCAGGCGCAACGTCATTGGCACATGACGTTTTTATACATAGTTGAAAATGAAATGTTCCCTGACCTAACTTCATTGAACTTCCATCCATGGAAAATAAATACCAAAAAATAGACAACATACACATATATAATGATATAACTCAATCTATGAGCTAATTGTTGGTTTTCGTAGTTGTCTACTAATAGGGTTTTCATGCAATCGTTTTAACATGTTTGCTTTATCTTGTTGAAGGAAGTCGATCCTTGTAGATCCATGAGGATAATCAAGGCATGACGAGTAGATCCATTGAAGGATAGTCTCGTGGGTGTAGGCCTCGAAGGCAATCACCATCGACCCTTGTTCATGTTAAGTTATTGACTTGGATATAAAACTATGAGTCGAACAATTAGATCGATCTTTCCTTCAACGCATATTGCCCCTATTCCATGACAAGGGTTGTGCAATCCGTTGTGGGATAAAACGTAATTAAATAAACCAATGGAGTGTTGGCAAGACACAACCATTGAAGACAAGCGTACCTTGTTCGAGTCCATCGATTCCTCTTCGCTCTTCACTTGAACGAAGTCGTCTTCCATAGACGTTTGGGGTTCGTCCTTCACTTGAACGTACTGCCCATCCAACGTCTCTTGAGGTTCTTTCTTCATGCTTGAAGATCCATCCATGATTCCCACGTTCGTGCTTGAAACACTCGTGAAAATCCACTCAAAACACCGCCTAGTCTAACTCGACTACTTGTGTTTTTCTCACCGATTTTGTGTAGGACAATGAACTGATTTTCTTGTCTCTTTCTTACCATCAAATGGCCGACAATTTGCCCTTATATAGGCGTCCCAAATCTGTCCAATAACTTCCATGGATGGCGGTTACAAGCGGTTACACAAATGAGTGGATGAGAGTGAATTTAGGGAGTTGGTTACAACTTCCATTCCTCTCTCCTTGTCATCATCAAAAGGGCATTTATATTCATCCCCCCATGGACTCCAAATGCTTCTCCATTTCAGCCAATAAAAGGCCCAACAAGAAGTCCAAAAATCCAATCCATTGGCCCATGTACACGACCCAAATGGCAAGGCCAACAGCCCATGCCATGGGCGTGCATGTGCGGCCCACCAGCCCACCAGGCGCGCCCCTTGGGCCGGCCCACCAGCCCCACCACCTAGCTAACATATCTAGGTGTCAAGCTAGGTCACCTAGGAGTGTCACTACCCCTTAGCTCCATCAGCTAGCTTATAGTGAGTTGAGCTGGCGTGAGCTAGTGTGAGCTAGGTTGAGCTGAATTTCTAGCTAGTTGAGCTAACTTGAGCTAGTGTGAGCTACATTGAGCTTCCATGAGCTACTTCGTAGCTGCATGAGCTTCTTATAAAGCATGTCAATGAGTCTTGAGCTTGTTGAAGCTCCTAGAGTTCACTCTAAGCTAGTATGAAGCTTATAAACTTCTTTCTAGCATATTTAACTATGAGCTAAGCTAAACTCAAGCTTTGGTTCTTACTCAAAGCATCTACCAAGCTTAGAGAAGCTTCCTAATTCATCTTAGAACATGCACAAAGTTATAAGACTCAATGTATAAGCTCAAAACCATACCTTAGCCTCACAATTCATGCTCGAAGCCTCGGACACGTGCCATAGGCGCGCCGAGAGCTCCACCGCAGCCTCGCTACCGCTTCCCTAGCTCCACCATGCCATCGCACCACCTAGGCGCGCCCTTGCAGCCTCGAGATGAACCTCAAGTTCACTCATAGGTGCGCCCCACACAATGCCGAGCCTTGAACCTCAAAACCGAGGTCCAAGCCGAGCCCCGCGCTTGCACCGCGCCGTTGCACCGAGCGCCACCATACACTAGGCGCGCCCTTTGCCACGACGCACACGAGGTTCCTAGTCTCGGTGGTGGTGTGCGATTTATCAATTGGATCTCATGATAACAACTAAACCATGGAAAGTCATATATGTCAACACACCATGTCGACATTCCCAATATGACTCTAAAACCTCAACATGCTCCAATTGAGAGTTGATGACCTGACACAAATCACCAACACTAACTTTGCAAAATATCAAAAACATGTACCATTTGTTGATTCCCTTGATGTTAACAATGATGGACTTTGTTTGATCAAATACAACAAAGCTTGAGGGCTAAAAATTAATCAGGCACAAAAAAGCCTTTCACCTTACACCACTTCTGGTGTCGCAAACTTAGCTTGTAAGCCACCTTTAATCCTTTAATAATTCGTGAATTTGTGTCAAACGCATATAAGTCTCCATAATTTTCCATAACACGGCCCATGACGGAACCCAATCCATAGACAAAGGAGGTCTAAGTTGATTCATCCGCAATGAGTTATTATCCATAACAAAAACTCTTCCCTGCGCGTCAAGTGCGCATAGCTTTCCATCACACCAGTCAATGCCATCCCAAGACAAGCATAGCAACAAAACCAAATCAGAAACTAATTCAGCAAACTCAGCACCTAATTTAGCAAAACTACACTAGCAATCAATCATTTTTCAACTATGATTAGCAAGGAAAACTACTTAATCATTCTTATGCACTTATCCACAACCTCCTTCTATCTCACCAAACCCAGCTACGTGCATATCCTCTATCTCTGAAGCTACTAGGCTGTGTAGAGATTGGGTCTTACATCGATGCCCAACAAAGTACTTGTCTCTGCATCGATAACAAAGCCCCAGAGTTCTTCGATTCTTTACTGATTGCTCACTGGCACTAAAAACATCAACACTGTTGTTGGATAGGGCATTAGACTTGATAGTGTTGGAAAGTGAGGTTAGTGAAATAGGATTCCAAGGGGGCTTGCTCAAATGAACAATAGCCTGAACGACACCATAGTGCAATCGATCTTGCTCATATACCATAGCAAGACTAGTGGGTCGGTTGAGCTTAACAAGCGATTTAATCTCTTCTTTGAGTCCACTTATGTAGCTGGAAACAAAGAAAGATTCAGAAAAGCTAGGGTTATAGGACATCATATATGCTTTTAGTTCCTCAAATTTTTCGGTATACTCCTCAATATCCTCACCCTGACTAAGCTTATTAAACTCCTCTACTACCTCAGGTCCTTGCTTTTCCCCAAAACGAGCACAAACCGCATCACTGAATTTCTGCCAACTCAAATTTTGATTTTGCATTATCAATCCTTGAGCCCAGATTTCAGCCTTTCCATTCATCTACATCATAGCAAACTCAATTTTGTCAGAATCCCCAATTGCAAATATCCTAAAGTATTTTTCCGCCTTACGAACCCAACTCCTCGGATTCAAACCCTCAAAAACCGGAAATTCAAGCTTAGGAATTTGATTAATACCTGTTTTGAATCCTGATCCCCAAGAATTGGTTCGATCCTCCGTTTTTGGTTTGGTTCCCCTCGGTAAGTGCGGTTCAATGATCCGATCAGCATTCCTTGAGTTTTGTTCCGAATTAGATGTTTGCTTTAGATCGATCGATGGCGACCTAGCCGGAGTTTCTTCTCTTTCGCGCGACAGATTCCGAATCATCGTGTACAAAGCATCCAACCTCTGATCGTTGTTTTTCTTGAAATTTTCAATCCGCTCTTCAATTTTGTGCCACGAATTGACTAAGCCCTCCATCTTCTAATCGTTGATGTCCTTGAAATTCTCCAATCTTGCTTCAATTTTCTGCTGAGAATTCGTCTCCTAATCGATCGAATTAGACCTCCGATTAAGGTCTTCGCGCACTCCTCAGACCATTTTATTCAACGTCTCGAGCCTTGCTCCTGAATCTTGTCGCAAGTCTTCAATCGCCTTCTCCGTTCTCTTTTGAAGACTTTCCATCCGATTTTGGTGATCTTCAAACTTCTGACTGGACTCCTTCATGAAATCTTGCGTCGAATTCATGAAAGATTGGCTCATCGCCATGAACTGATTGATGTGTTGTAACTGAAGCTCAGTCTTGCGCACCGATTCTTCCAAAGTCTTCATTCCCGTTCCTTCTGCCATGGCCAAGGAATTCGAGCTCTGATACCAATTTGTTATGACCGAGAGATTAGAGAGTGCAAAGGAAGAGATTAAGGAAAGAGAAAGAGAGATTAAGGAAAGAGAGAGAGATTAAGGAAGGAAAAACAAGATTAGGGATAGAGGAGAGAAGGAAGTTGCAGAGAAGAAGTCGGGAAAGAGATAAAGGAAAGTTAAACTTTGATTAATTCTCAATGAATCCTCCACCGATTACAAGTTAGGCCTTTAAAGACTTTTGGACAATATTATTTATTAAGCCCACTAATCTTACTAACTAATTAAAGCAGTAAGGTTTGAAGTCTTCTGCTTCTGCCACGTGTACTTTTATTCAGCCTTTTTTATTTTTATTGTTTTATTTTTACTCTCCTCTCCTATCCACGTTTCATCCCACATTTCAATCCCTAAACTACCCAAAAAAACTAGAAACCGTGTTCTTAAATAAACTACCCAAAAAAACCACGTTTCATTCAGGAGCACTTCAGAACTCTTCTCTCATTCGTTCGGTCTCCTGTAATCCGTCTCCCTCTCCAATCGACTCCTCATTATGCCTTACATTCCCAGAAGTTTAATCCCTCAAATTGAAACAACCCACGAACCAAAACCCAATTCCCCTCTAACCAAATCTTCGATCACTCGCCCTGACCTATACCTAAACGACACCGTTTTCTGTCTATGGTCTTGGCAAGTCGCTCGACTGCAAACGGTTTGGAACCGCCTCCGCTTTCGCGTTTCATTTGCGCGCCGCCGCTTCGTTCGCGGGGGATGCATCCCAGATTCAATTTATTGCCAAGGCAAATCAGCGGAGGAACGAGAATTTTCGGCTCGAATTTCTTCTTCGATTACTGGATTCCGCTCGTCTTCAGTTTCGGTGTCTTGATCAACACGCTTCTAGCATCAATCAGGTGATGGACATTCTCAATTTCTTCATCCTAAGAAAATTGAGTGAAATTGATGGGTGATCTTATTTTCTGTTTAGGGGCGATTTTCTAGAGAGAATTGAATGCACTGGCAATAGCCGAATTTTAGATGATTTTGATACATTTTGGGATGATTTTTTGTGTTCACTTTGTGGAATTTAGAGTTGTAAGTTCTTATGCACAGTGATAGCAATGGAATACAAGCATTTGAAAGTATTCGATTGCAGATGATTTTGGTGCATTTTCTTTGTTCAGTTTGTGAGAAGCTGTAAATTCCTTTTCCCTCACAATTGGGCACTAGATTTTATGATTTTGCAGTCAAGTTTCCTGGTCTCCTTTGGTTGAAGTCAGGCATCTTCAATTTCTGATATTTTGGGTCGCTTTGGAACAACCATGTGATGTGCAGAGTAGTTGATGTTGTTGT
Source organism: Fallopia convolvulus (assembly GCA_964016875.1). NCBI lineage: Eukaryota > Viridiplantae > Streptophyta > Magnoliopsida > Caryophyllales > Polygonaceae > Fallopia > Fallopia convolvulus. The sequence goes on from OZ024734.1 coordinate 54,631,629, forward strand.
CATGTGTTGTTTTTTGATGTTGAAGTAGTTGTTGTCATGTGCTGTTGTAGGATAGTTGTATAAGCGAGTCTTCATTAATTATGGGTCAAGGAATTCTGCCTTGAAATTCCATGAGAATAGTCCTTTTTAAACTAAATCTCATGTAGTTCTAATTTGTTATGCTTTCGATAGTGGTTATATGGTCAACGCCGTGTCCAACCTCATCTATTTGATGATTTTGTTTGTCCCTAAGGTGAATTATCTAGACTTTTAGTCAATCTGTATCTCTAAACATGCAAAACATAAAACTAATCAATTACTGCATTGATGTCTATAAAGAACAAAATGAGAGATGAGTATCATCTGCTTCATGGATAAGATATAAACTCTGTTGATCCCCTTGAACTGGTTGCTAGCTCTGTTGAGTGTTTTGTCATCTCTCTGTAAGCATGTAATTGAAACCATGTTTTAGAAATTAATACTTTTTGTCGTTTTCAATGAGGATTTCCACTTTAACCAAAAGAAGTATGTTGGAATCTATTTGATAATAAGTAATGATTTCTTGGATCGTGATATGCCTAAATGATGGCAGAGGTTTAGTCAAGCTCTATCTCTATATACTCTACTAACATTACATTGCTTTATAAAGTTTATACAATGATGGAAAATTTAATGTGAAAGATAGTTAAAAAAATACAATTATAAAAATTTTGTTGAATGTGATTTTTCATACTATGTAAGTTTGAAAATTCATGTAAGTTCCATTTATGCCGATTCGTAGGACGTCACCTCTCTTAAAGGTTAATTTTTTTGTTTCTCCTTCACTTCTATGTACTGGTTCTATTTTGTTTTGCTTGGATTAATCTTAGCATGCCACAAGCACTAACTTTTATTATCACATGTTGTGTAATACCCAGATTGAGGTGATGATCATTTGCTTAATTGATTGGTTTTTGTAGTGGAATTAAACTGAATCTCAAGAGGCAATTGTTTGGTAAGTTTCTTCCCTCAAATCTTTTATGTTGTTATTGTTAGATTTTTTTCTTCCTATTTTTACAGTGTTCACACTTTCTAATTTTGTGTCAGTTTTTGGAACTTGATTAATTATAACTTGTATTAATCTAGATGGTTTACCCATGTTTCCTTTCTGCCAATTTACGGGAAAAATTTCATCTCTATGGAATCTATGAAGTTAAATTTCTTTACCTCTTCCCCTTGAACAACAACTCTACATTAAATTAACTTGAAGCTAAAAAAAAGTTGGTCTATTTTGGTTAGGCTACAAGCTTTGGAGGATCCAACATTGAAGCATCTGCCTAGGAAGTCGAGAAGAACCCTGGCGATTTGCCTTTCCCTGCCCAGATTTGTTGTCATCATTTCATTGTGTTGCTACTTGCTTGAGATCTTCTTTGAACTAATATGATGATTTGAGAAAGAAATCTACAAAATAGAAACTTAGCTAAAGGTTGATCCTTATATTGATTTGGGGTTAATTGCACCTTTCAAAGATGGTTGGCTGAGGACTTTGAGGTGGACCATTTTTATGATTAGCATTATAATGGCCATTTCCTTTGAATAAAATTGCTCTTTTTGAATTTTACCTTTGATGAATTCTATCGATTTTAGCCTATGAGATTAGTACTACTATCTCTTTCCTAGATTCTAATCCAAATTCGAATTTGCAGGTGAGAGCTCAAATGAGGACGATTTGTGAGTCGTTAGAGGAGGATGCATTCAGGCCAATCCTTCAACACTACGATGGTCCCAAATTCCGCCTTGACCTGAGCGTTCCACAGGTAATGTCTTGATCCTTTACTTGATCCAAATACATCGTTAAAGATTTTATGATGTCTATAATCATCCATGAATTAGTTTTTATTTCTAATCCTCCTTAAATCGGTTTTTGCAGGCACTCTTGCTCTTGGACATCTTGAAAGAGACCGACACTTGAAAATTCTTTCCGCCACGGCCTCTTTGGTTTGTAGGAGGCAATAATATGCAAGATAAACACACACTAAACAAGAGAAGGAGCCAAAAAGCAAAAAAAAATGAAGAAAAAAGAAAGTTAAGTTAGGTAGATGGTTTGGCTTTAAGTTTACTACAATAACTTGCAGGTGTATCAGTGTATGTTTTCTGTTACATATGTTGTAAGTGTTTCTTATACAGAGAGGAAGAAAATAGACTACAAAAGGGTTCAAGAGGAGATAATATTTACTATGTATTATGAACCTTATCCATATTTGTAAATTGTGATCACTGATCATTCATTTTGTAGTCTATTTCGAGATACATTTCAAGATACAAATTCATTAACATAGATTGGATTGTCATTATTTTGGTTTCACAAATTGAGAATTTTATTTGAATTGAGTAATTTGAGTTCGTGAGCAATTTTGGTCTGGGTGGGCTTCTCTATAGTTTTATTGCATCTTTATGGCCACCCAAACCATCATCTACCGGTTTTATGAGTACATGATTTTTCAACATTTAATTATTTTTGGTCCTCAGTTTTGATATTATGTTTGCTTTTATTCTCTTATGCACATGAATTTGAGGATGTCTGAACTCACTGTTGTATACATAATATCTCAATTTTTAGTGTTGTTCTTTTTTAAGTGTTCAATTTTCCAACCCAACATGTAATGTCTCAATTTTTTTAGTGGTTAGGACTCCTTTACACATTTATCACATAATTATATTTTTTTGTTAAAAGATCAATATATTTATAATTATTAAAATCTTAAGGTATGAAAAATATTAATCTACATGTAATTTTAATTTAACATAAATATATGAATAAAACGCCTTAGGCGCGGGCATAGACACTAGTTGCCCATTATTACAAGATATGACACCTAGGTATCACTAATTGCATACTTTGTAATTTTAGATTAGATATTTTGACTTAGAAAACTAATAAGAAGAGTGGAGGTTTTGCAACTCAAGTATGTTAACGACGAAATTTTGCGCACTCCGTTTTTTCGGATACACACTCCGGTTTTGGGATAATCCTAAATCCGTCCATAAATATATGGTTTTTTTGTGCGGGTTTGAAACCCGCCCATGTATTTGCGTCATTTTCTTGTGCGAGTTTGAACACCCCCCCATATTTGTGCCATTTTTTTGTGCGGGACGGAAACCCGCCCATATTGAAGTGCGCAACACAAAATTGAGAGTGCGCAAACGAACCGCCTTTGTTAATGGGCTATAACTACCAATCTTTGAATTGAATGATCCATAATACTCAAACGTGGTCCTCAAACAAGCGCAGAAAAAGATGCATGCAAAGTTGGTATATGATCCAAAGTAACTACAGATAAGATATATGCTAAACCATAAGTTGGTATATGCTAAACCATAAGGATGCATGCACAAACAAGAAGAAGAAGAAGAATGCACAACTATAGAAACATCAACGAAAGAAGGAGAAGAATTTAGCTATCGCATCCGCTGCACGTCCTAGCCAGCCTCCATCGGTGACCATGCCGTCGACTCCACTACCGTCTTGATGCGATCCGGTCCTAGACCTAGATCGATCAAGGCGAACCGGAGTTTACCCAAGCTGTGGCGTCCCCCTTGGCGCGACGGTCCCTATCGAAGAGCTCGCGCCACAGAATGCGAGCCATCTCAGAGCGCGGGCAAAACGCAAGGAGCGCGACCGCGCTCCGGCCGGTCGTGACCGCGCCCCGCCTGCAGTGTGTTGACGCCCTCGGGCGCGGCCTAGGCCCTCATTGCGCGACCACGCTCCCTTGGGCCAAGCCGCGCCCCGACTGACGGTCTTCCGAGTCTCGTCCGAGCATGTGTGCGACTTTCCGAGGCTCGGGTCTTCGGATTTCTATCTTTATATTTATGTTGGGTTTTTAAGTAGAACAATTATTATATTTAGTATTACTTTTAATTTCCGTCTTTTATTTTAATTAGTGAGATTGGTTGGGCTTGCATGCTTGGGCCCATCTTCATTAGGGTTTTTAGAATTAGACCTAGTTTTCTATTTAAGTTGTCAGACTCTCATATTTTCAAATACGCTTGAATTGAATTGAATTTGCCTTTGTTGAATCGAGTTTCTCTTCCATAGGCATCAAGCGTCAACCCCTTCTATCCCTCTTCAAATCGCCCTACAACTATTCTGAGGTTTCGCTTTGTCGGAGTCAATTCCATCTCGAGACGCCTCTAGATCCCTAGCGTCGTACCCTGCCTCGACCCGCGCGCCCCAGCGTGCTAATTTGCGTTTGCTTCCGCTCCATTATTCGATCAAGATCGTGACGGGATTCAGAATACGAAACGTCGGTCCTTGTAGCGAGGCGAAACGCATCAACTGGTATCAGAGCCATCGTCTTGTAAGTCTCCTGATTCGATCTCCGCACTTTCATCGTTCCGCTCCCGCCGTTCCGACTTCGTGGTTGTGTTCCATCTACTGCCTAGTAAGTCGAACACTTAAAAAAAAAAGATCGGCGAAACAGGATTTCCGATCTGCAAAAATATATATATATATATATATAATATTAGGATCTGGTAGAAAGGTTTTTAGAGTAGAAAGTGAGTGTGAATCATGACCGTTAGATTACATTTTCTAGATGGTCCAGATTTATTAATAATGAGTGCACAAAAAACAATATAGGTGCATTTCATTGGAATGAATCTCAAAATGAGATATTTAGGGAGCAAAATATTTTGTATGATTCTCTCTCCTTATATTCAATATCAGATCGGAGATCTTATCAATTTCTCTCTCCCTTCTCTACCGATAGAAGTGTATCTCTTCCAGTAGTCGGCCGCCATTGATTCCGCTCGAGTTCACACAGGTTATCATGGTCCTCTATCGAATTGAGACAATAGTTGATTCGTCCGTGATTGTTTATTTCATTGCTCGAGTTCCCCATTTGTGTCGTTCAAATATATACTTGATGTGTTCGAATCTCATAAGCCAAAAAGTAGAGGACGAGAATTGAAAACTTCTCACATAACGCTTCCTTGTTCGAGTTCGTCGTTGGTTCAGTTTCACTAAACAGTAAGTTATTTAGTAATTTCAATTTATAACTCTATTTTCAATCAATCAAGTAATAGGTTAAAATTGCTTATTTTAAAATTTAAAATTATTGATTTTAGGGTTAACCACTGATGTGAATTTTGCATTATAGATCAATCGATACTATTGTATGTTAGATTTCTTACTACTACTAGTGTTTTCAATTAATAGTGTATGTATGTGATCGATTATGTGTATTTATGTATGGATCTGCGATGGGATAGTATAACACCATTGAAAACAATATGTGAATTGAAAGGAGGACAAATTTTAAGGAAGAACGTCCAAAATTAATGAAGAATTCGGAATTTATAATCAATCGCATACTGAAGAAATCATATGCAATATTCTCTGAGATTAATTCTGGTATTCATTATATTGTCCATTGATATTCATCTTTTAAACTGTTTTATACTATGGTATTCACATATGGGTTTTTAATTGTATCGTGTTTTTCAATTATGATATTCATTGAGATTAATTATGATAGTATTATTAATGAGTATTGATATTCATTTTTAAAAAATGGTTTATAATATGCTATTCACTATTAATTTTTTTTGATTTTACTTGGTATACAATGATGATATTCATTTAGATTAATATTGGTATTCATTAAAGTGTGCATTGATATTCATATTTGTAAATTGGTTTATTATATGTTAATCACTTTGAGTTTCTATGTTATATATTTGTATTTATTTTGTGAATAACTATCAAGTAGTCATTGATATTCATTATCTTTCACATTGATATTCCTTTTTGTCAAAGTTGATATTCTTTGTTTTTCACCTTTTAAACAACTCATGCAAAGAAGATTGTTGAAGAAGCATTTGTACTTGTAGGAAGATGAAGACTAATGACCTACAATAATAAGTGGAGTATAAAGATTTGGAAGATGAAGATTAAGAAGATGAAGATCGAGAGATGAAGATAGGGTGGTGGTATTCATGAAATTAATTAGTGGTGATATTTATACATTTTATGTAATTGGATTGTGACAAGCTAATAATATTCATGTAATTGTATGATGATATTCATCTTCATTTTAATATATATTCAATAAAAACGGATGTAGTCATTTTAAAAATTATAATGAGGTTGTACAACTATTAATTTTAATCATATTCAGCGTAATACAAGTACCTATTCATTGTTTATTATGATAGTATTCACCGTAACACATGTACATATTCATTGTTTATCACGATGATATTCACTCGGCAAACTGCAATGACGTATATTCATTATTCAACACGTTGGTATTCGATCATCTGACATGATGAAAAATTACGTCAATATCAATTAGTTTTAAAAATAGAATCTAATCTCCAATCAAAAAAAAATAGAATCTAATCAATATTAAAAATATCATTTGTTTTTATTTTAAAAATAGGAGAGAGAATTAATATTTATAAAAGATTTCAGATTTTCTACGTGATTTGATTGACTGATAATAATTTCTTTTCTTTTTTAATCAATCACTCCTATTTTTAAGGAAACTACCCATATTCAAATCTACAAATTAATCTCATATTTCTCTCTCTATTTTTGTAATTATACACCCTCAAATCTGACCATTCATTTTATCTAATCTGACGTTTCAAATTTTCACTCACTTTCTACCATAATTACCTTTCTACCGGAACCTTCCCCTGTATATATATATATTTCCGCACGATCTTTACCGAATTGGTGCGTTTCTTGATATGTTTGCCTAAATAAATCACTTTTTTTTTTATCAGAAAACGGGGGAGCCCCTGCGGTGTTTTATTGCATAAGATTAAATATGCTCATTAAGAGCAATTACATCCTCAAGAACAAGGTTCATAATAGAAACAGGTAAAACATCAAGATGAATAAAATCAGTAGAACCACTAATGGCAAGATTTGCCAGAGCATCTGCGACTTTGTTCGCCTGGCGGCCAACATGAACAATTTTGATCTCCCATTCACGTTCAGCCAGAAAGCGCCTACATTGCCTGATTAGTGCGTAATCGGGATGGGTTACCACCCCCGGGCCTGTCAAGAGTGTCACAGCACACATGAAGTCAATTTCAAGGAGAACACGATTCAACCCATGTGCAGCAGCATGTTGAAGCCCAAGAAAGCAAGCTCTTAGTTCAACTGTCAAAGCAGAGCAATCAACATTTTTGAACACAAACCCATTAATAAAGGCGCCATTCTCATCACGCACGATTCCACCACCCCCAGCCGGACCCGGATTACCTTTAGAAGAGCCATCAACATTCAGCTTCCACCATCCAGGCGGTGGTTGTTTCCATGAGATGCGTTGATTAACAACATTTTGAGAGTTTACAGGGCCACGTAACATCTTAGCCTCCCAATAGGCATCCGAGACTGCACAAACTGTGGACGAGATTCGAAGATGGTTATCCACTCCTTCAAACACCAGCGTTGAATATGTCTCTGCATGTAGATCTCTTTTGATTTGCAGTAGATAGGTTATTTGGTTGAGATTTTGTTTCAATCAAATATTACGTTAGCCTTTATTAGTTCATTGGTGAGATTTTTACCATAAAAAAAAAGAGAGAAGATCGGCTATTTAAAAAAAAACAGAAAAAAAAGAAAGTGCCGAGTAGTTAAAAAAAAACAAAAAAAAAAAGAATTCGGTATTAAAAAAAAAAGAGTGTTTTGATTTATTTTTATTTTCGGCCTAGGAAATTGTTGTTAGTTGGCCGATTTTTGTGTAATTTGGTAACCATGAGTTGTCGTACCGACTTAAGACGAGAAATTGCTCTTTTACGGCAACAAATGGCTGAATTCAAAGCTTGTTTGGACGCTCGAGTCTTATTGCTTGCATCCCTCGCACCACCTTGCGTCGCTGGTTACGAGTCCTTGTTTGAATAAGAAATTTCAGCACCAGCACCAATTGAGGAGGAGTGTTCAGCTCCTCAAGCGGATGAGTTAGATCGTGAGCCCGATTGGGATAGTGAACCCGTTTGGGGTAGCGAACCCATTTGGGATAGCGAACCCATTTGGGATAGCGAACCCATCCTGGATAGCGAGCCCATTTAGGATAGCGAGCCCGTCTTTGATGAGTCGAGTTTACCGCCTCCATCTCATTGTCCGATGCTTTTGCTTCCTGCAGCAGTTGAGCCATCACCTATCGTCGTCGCGCCCTTGTTCGATCGTGTGCCGTTTTCGGAACCCGAGTTTGTTTTGCCCATTATAGACATTCCGAAAGACGACACCGAGCCCGACGTCATTTTTGTGCTGCCTGCTGATCTCTACCTCTCCCCGGACCCACCAAGCTCGAAGCAAAGACGCTTCGATTCTAAGGGAGGGAGGATGATGCAATCCGGTCCTAGACCTAGATCGATCAAGGCGAACCGGAGTTTACCCAAGCTGTGGCGTCCCCCTTGGCGCGACGGTCCCTATCGAAGAGCTCGCGCCACAGAATGCGAGCCATCTCAGAGCGCGGGCAAAACGCAAGGAGCGCGACCGCGCTCCGGCCGGTCGTGACCGCGCCCCGCCTGCAGTGTGCCGACGCCCTCGGGCGCGGCCTAGGACCTCATTGCGCGACCGCGCTCCCTCGGGCCAAGTCGCGCCCCGACTGATGGTCTTCCGAGTCTCGTCCGAGCATGTGTGCGACTTTCCGAGGCTCGGGTCTTCGGATTTCTATCTTTATATTTATGTCGGGTTTTTAAGTAGAACAATTATTATATTTAGTATTACTTTTAATTTCCGTCTTTTATTTTAATTAGTGAGATGGGTTGGGCTTGCATGCTTGGGCCCATCTTCATTAGGGTTTTTAGAATTAGACCTAGTTTTCTATTTAAGTTGTCAGACTCTCATATGTAATGAATGGCCTTTTTGAGTAATTAGTGGGAAATAAGGGTCATGCTTGTAAATATGGGCAAAAGGTCTATTAAAGGACTATTCCATTTCTTGTACATGGTATCCAGAAAATAATGAAATGAATTCTTTCTCCTTCCTTACTCTGTATCTTCTCTTTCCCTCCTCAGATTCTTCTTCTCCCTTAATCTCTTCTTCCTTTCCTTAATTCTTCTTTCCTTCTATCAAATTCACATGTTATTGTTCCGGGACATAACAATTGGAATCAGAGCAACACGATCTTGCTTCCAATTTTTTAATTCAAAAATCCGATTTTGACCTATTTCGTCAATTCCATTGATGCTCGAGACAACCATGGAAAGAGCGATGTGCCAAGCTAAAGAGATTCTGAACTGTGATCATCTATGGAGCCACTTGACAGTGGACGAGAAAATGAATACGTTAAGGATTTCGATGGGGTTACCTAAAAGGTGTGAATCGCTCCCATTAATTTCTGGAATTCCTGAATACAAGTCGATAGTAGAGCAAGAAGAGGAGGCTCGCCATTTGGAAGAAAGCCGAAAGAAATCAGAGGTTCTACAACAAGAAATGCGGCAGATCATCGAGACTATGAAGACAGGTCAAATTCAAGGTCAGTATCAATTGGATAGTGGGAATTTTGAAACAGGTCTAGTTAAGTCCTCTGTCCATTCACCCAAAAGTTGCAAACCGGCCTCGCTATTCCTTGAAAATCCGGAAAGTCAGCTGAGGGTGGTTACAAGATTCAATCTCGACAACTCGATTCATAATCAAGTTAACGATCGAACTCTTTATGTCAAGGGAAATCTTGGATCAAGTATTCTCTAGCTTTGGAAATTTGGAAATCATAGAAGTATTCGATGACGAGGCTCAATTTCATTCAAGAATCCGTTTCCAAAATCATGATTCAGCCCTCAAGGCGTTCGATTCCTTGAATGGAAGGTGCATCTACGATGATTGTTGTCGGTTGGAACTGTTTATGGGTTCCCAAAGAAGCAACAGCCGGATTGATAGATCGAGTGATATCGCAACTCCTATGGAAGATGCAACCCAAGTTCTCAGAGAACAGATATCGGCGACCTTCCAATCTAAAGTTTCTTGTTTTCAGACGAGAGATTGTATCGAGAAACTGGAAGCAACCCTTAAGCAAACGACGGAGGATTGTTTCACACTCTCGACAATTCAGCAATCGACCGAATCCTTGCCAGAGAACATTGAGCATTTGAGTTCCAACTTGCTGAAAATTGATGATGCCCACGAGGTGTTTGACGAATTGACCGGTAAGAAGATCGGTGTGAGTTTCAAACATGGGGCTGGAGATTGTGAAGTTGACAATGTTCCAGTTGATTCGATGGGAATCCGAAGTGGGAAGTTCAATTGGCAAGAAGTTGATTGTTTGGGCAAGGAGAATTATGAGGTTGATATCAGTGATATGAAGGAATTGGTGCTCAAATCGATTGATGGTATTACTGAACCTCATTTTTGACTTGCTAATTGATGACACACCTGGGGCTTATTTGAACCTCATTTTGAATTGGGATTCTCTAACTCAGTTGGAATATGCACAAATGAGTTCAAGTAATCAAGTTTTTGACCCGGGTGATACCAACACTCGATATTCCAATTGTTATGGGAACATTTTTGTGCCTTTCATGAACAAAATTGCTGTCTTTGCTTTGAATTGCACTTGTTGTGCCAGTATTTCCAATCGAACGATAGCAAATCGAGAGCCCATGTTGGTGCCCTTTGATAGAGGGAAACTGATTTTTTTCTTGGATTCCGCTGAAGGTGAAACAAATATTAAGAGTGATTGCTGCTATGATTACATTTTGGTGCCCTTTGATGGTTCATACTACTCATGTCCTGTTTGTTGTGATCAAATTCTCAATAGTTTAATAGTTGAGGGTGCTAAGAAAAGACTACAATGGGATCCAGGAGGAAATCAGTGTTGAGGTATGTGAGAAGTTGGGAGTTGTTGTTTTGGCTTCAAGCTGAGAGTACATTCAGTTTCTGGGTTTATGATTTTTGATGGGGGAAAGTCTGAAAGTATGATGTCCAATCAGTTGAATCTGGACAACTGAATTTTGTTGTGAATGCTACTTTCCACCATTAGCCTTGATTGCAACCAACTGAGACACGCCTACAATTTTAGTTACTGCCTATTGTCTCCAGCAATTGAAGCAAGATTGTGCTGAATTTTGCTGATGTTGAACACTATTTTGCTGATGTCTTGCAAGTGTGGGTGTTACACAATTTGCTAAAATTGGAGAACTAAGTGTGGATGGAAGTGCTTAGGAAAGTGGATGCTTGAGAAGTGTGTGTGTCAAAAGTTAATTTGGAAAGTATGCTTGGGTGTTGAGCATTTGCAAACCACCAGTTGGGCACAAAATTACAAATGTGGGCACATGCCACCAATGCTAGTGTTTGCCTCAGTACCTACACAGGAAGAAGCCAAATTTTTTTTTTGTTTCCAATATTTTGATGGCTACATTCATTCAATTCTGACTTTTGTGTGCAAATGGGTGAGTGGGCCTTTATTTGGAATGGTGTGCAGAGATCACAAGCTCACAAATGGATCCCTTAAAGCAATGCTCCATTTCAAGCGGAAGATTTTGGCACATGGAAGCTATACCTCTCTTTTGCATTAGTCTCCTATATTTTCTTTTTGTAAATTTTGAGGACAAAGTTCTCTAAAGAGGGGACTAATGTAATGAATGGCCTTTTTGAGTAATTAGTGGGAAATAAGGGTCATGCTTGTAAATATGGGCAAAAGGTCTATTAAAGGACTATTCCATTTCTTGTACATGGTATCCAGAAAATAATGAAATGAATTCTTTCTCCTTCCTTACTCTGTATCTTCTCTTTCCCTCCTCAGATTCTTCTTCTCCCTTAATCTCTTCTTCCTTTCCTTAATTCTTCTTTCCTTCTATCAAATTCACATGTTATTGTTCCGGGACATAACATCATATTTTCAATTACGCTTGAATTGAATTGAATTTGCCTTTGTTGAATCGAGTTTCTCTTCAACAGGCATCAAGCGTCAACCCCTTCTATCCCTCTTCCAATCGCCCTACAACTATTCTGAGGTTTCGCTTTGTCGGAGTCAATTCCATCTCGAGACGCCGCTAGATCCCTAGCGTCGTACCCTGCCTCGATCCGCACACCCCAACGTGCTAATTTCCGTTTGCTTCCGCTCCATTATTCGATCAAGATCGTGACGGGATTCAGAATACGAGACGTCGGTCCTTGTAGCGAGGCGAAACGCATCACGTCTCCATCCACATCACGAGGTTTGGGTGGTGGTGGCGATTTTTGAATGCGCATCTTCCCCTTTTCTATGGAGAGATAGACTTAGGCTTCTCTTGTCTCATTTTCAGCTCCTTCAGTTTGTTGTAGGGAGGTGTTGGCATCTTTCAAGTAGTGTAGAACCCTGTAGTAGCAAATGGAGAAGAGAATACCTGAAGTAAGAAGTTAAAAACACAAGACAAATCATCTATTAGAAAGAAAGAAAACCTGATCTACTTCATCTATTAGAAAGAAAGAAAACCTGATCTACTTAGCTGCATTTAATGTTAATCCACAAAAATCTAGAAACTCATAAGGTGCACAAAACACACGTACTACAACCTTTGGCGTTTTATCCATTGCCCTCATTAGTTGATCCATCATTTTACCAGCAGAAAAGATGTGTTTTATGTACAAAAAAACACAAAACGAAAGTTTTCTTTGTAATTGCAAAACAAACTGCCGTGTTTCATTGAAATCAACACGCAGAAGTCACAACAGCCCTATAATGAACCTTCTACCAATTTTGTTTCCTAGCGATTTCACTCCATAGGTAATTAACTAGATAGTCGCGAGTGTTTAACAAATTAAACTTAACAAAATCTAGTAGGAAAAACACTTTTAGATTGTCATTTTCTTAAAAATTGAATCTGAAGCAAACGAAAAGGAAATCAACCAAATTACATGACTACAAGCACAAAGGGAAACATCCTTACTTGATTTGAGTTGGAGCGATATCTGTTGCAAACTGGCATTTGAGTGCTCTTGTACTAAATGCAGCTGCATGTAAAAAAAATTGAATTCTCATATAAACTGGAGAGTTTCAATTGTAGAGAGCAAAAACAGAAACTGAGAGTTGTTTCAACTTATCTAGTAAACACACATACATACATCTATATTATATGCAAACAAAAGAAGTGGATCGATGTCAAAAAGCAAGGGGAATAATTTTTCTCCATCCCATCTATCATCAGGTTACGAGAATCATCATCCACATGCATAATCTTCTTGAATTTCATTCCTATTAATCAAAAGATTTCCAAAATTGAATTGGACTAGCTTACCTAAAGTAGGATCAAGCTAGTGTTGAACATTCCAATACGCAGTAAATCTCTTGTTTGTAAATAAGGCATAGACAAGAATGTTTCAGATTCATCTGTCATATTCACCGATTTTGCAAAGATATTGACAATCGGAAGACATAATTAGACGTGAATCACATCAAAATAGAAAAGCATTAATCGATTCTGAACAAACAAAAATCAAATAAGCAAGAATCATTTTAGTTCATCGATTATTAGCAAGAAACAATCATGTTGACAAGATTTCATAGCAAGAGATGATAAAGGAAGACAGATTTCCGCGACTCGGAGGCAAAATTGAAAACGGAATCCCAAAATTCCAAACAGTGTGTTTTACCAAATTCTCCGATTCCTGCTCTGTCAGCTCAGTTTCCTTGACCTTCTGCTCAACAACCTGCAAATTACACCAAATACTTCGCAATTATTTGGGGAACGAAGTAATTTAAGCCCAACGACTAATCCCGAGTGAGAAACGAGAGAGAAACGAGGGACAAAGAGAGAGAGAGCGTAGAGAGCTAGAGGGAGAAAGAAAGAGCGAAAGAGGCAGAAAGAAAGAGCGAAAGAGATCAATCACCATGTTCGATTCTTCGGAGAGAGAAATGTCTCAGGAGGGGAGCGAGAGAAATGTCTCAGAGATGGAGGGAATTTTCAATCGGAAAAAAGGTTCTTTTTTTGGAAGAAAAAAAAAAGAGGGAGTTCTGACCTCTTTGTTTTTTTTTTATCAACTTTGTTTTTTACACGTTAATTAATCAATCGTTTGATTAAATTAAACGGGTCAAAAGTTTACTTTTTTACTCACAAACTCAAAAAAAAAATTATAAAAAAATCTGACCGATTTTTGATTATTTTATATATTAATAAAATCATAAAAATATATTAATTTTTAAAATATTGCGTCGACCTACAACACGCAAAATAAAAAAAATCGGCACGCGTCTTGACCAGTACGGATCACGGGTCGACCCGTAACCGCAACATATTGTTTATGTATTGGTATATCCATTTTGTTGTTAGCTTACAAGCCATCACTATCGTAACTGACATCTAGCTTCTACCTAGAACTTTTATGATTTTTTGGCTTAGAAAGTCTTTGTTCTTGGCTGAGAAAGCCTTCATTCACCGAATCACCGGCTGAAAAAGCCCGTCACCTACTGCGAAAGCCGTTATTGCCTCTGATCTTGACATTTAATTTATTGAATTTGGTCTGTTTTCGAATCGATTTGAGTTCTCTCGTTTGAACACCTCTCTCTAGATTTCCATTGGTCTCTAGTAAAGGAATCGATTATTCAAATGATATTTGGTTCGAGTTAAATTGAATAATTTCAAAATAATATTTCTAGAGGATAGTACTTAAGATAATAGGTTCAATCTTTGGGTGATTGTTCAAATTCTTGTCGTTCTTATCGGTCGCTAGTTTATGTAACATCCCCGACCAAAATGCATAGAAGGAAGAAGGCGTGACAACAAATCCACTGACAATGGCGATAGTTGGATCCTCTCACTGGTGTCGGTCGAAGCTCGCTATAGAATTGGGGAAATGTTTAGGTCTAGGGCGTGAAGACATAGATGGAATGGGAGGAGACGAGGAGTGACAAAAGACAAGTTGGACTTCACAATCAGGAGTTGAGATATGAGAAAGATTCAGAGAGATGAGAGACGAAATGGAATCAATTAGGTTGGATTTGGCCAACAAACTGAACTTTTTTCATGTAACTTTTTTATTTGAAAATCGATTGATACATCAAAGCCTAAATTACTTTGAAGTAAAACATACTTACCTAAAAGTTTTATAGTTTAAAGGCAAACTCCAATTTACTCTCCTCTAATTTGATATGTCAAACTTTAATGACAAGTCTAGTTGCTAAAGCTCAAAACTACCATCATACAATCGTCTAAAATAAAAATATACATAGATGAACCATCATAATACACCTCGGAGAAACTACATTTTTCTTCCTCCTTTTAACAAACCTACCACCCTCCTTGCCCTTTTCTTTGATTATTCTTTTACATTGCCCTCTTAAGAATAGTAAAATCCCACTTTTATTTACACGAGTAAAAAATCTACATGTACGGACAATTATTTGTAAAATTTCTTTAAAGAGCGCATAAATTGTTCACGCACTTATTTCAGGTGTCAACACCGGCCTGATTTATTTTCGTTAAAAATAGCTATAATTTTACATTTTGACAAACTTTTCTCAATATTATCATTAATAATTAAAAAAACAAATTATGCATAATATGTAATTAGTCGAATTGTATTTTTTGTTTTTTGTGTGTAAATAAATGTATGTGGTTTTTTGTAATTGTATATACATATGGATGAGACCTAGAGCTGTCAAAAGCTGACCTAACTTGCTGATCCGATCCAAACTGCCCGATAATTTTAGGGTCAAGACCCGGAAATTTGAACCCGAAACCCGAAATCAACCGAACCCGATAGAACCCGAAACCCGTTGGTTGACCGATTTAGTATATTTATAGAATTTTTAAAATTTATTTTGAAAATTATAATATATTTTATTATTAAAATAAATGAAAATTATATACTATTAAATAATATTATTTAATTAAAAATTAATATTAATAATCATAAAAAAAAGATATTTTAGACCCGCTGGTAAACCCGACCCGACTGAAAACCCGCTACAACCCGACCTGATTGACCCATGAACTAAAACGAAACCGAACCCAATTTAACCCGAACCCGAAATGACCGAACCCGCCCGACCCGACCCGATTGACCTAATAAAAAAATTACAAGGAAAGAAAATAAAAAAATTGATGGTGGGCGCCCTAAGCCAAACCAACCGGCCCAGTAACACTAGATAAGGTGGACCCAGATACGCTCACTGAGCCCATAACCCAAATTTCCAGAAATCCGATGTGGGAAACGCTTTCTTTTTCGGGCCGGGCCCTGGCTTGATTCTAACCTTACGAATCTCGTTTGCCCTCCTGCCTTTCTTCTCCTTCCGTGTTGGGTTGAGCACTGGAGCCTCTGAAATCGCACATTGCGTACTCTGAAATCGCACCTCGCTTGCCCTTTGCCTTCTCTTCCGATTTTCTCTGGAGCAATTGATCCGGAACTCTGCTTGTTTCATTACTAATATAAAAGCGGGTGGAGTAAAATAAATCTAAACCTAGTTATACAGAACCATGGCAGGCGAGGCAATGAAGAGCAAGGATCAATTAGAGCTGCACCAGCAGCAACAACTGCAACTGAATTACATAGAAGAGACGGTGCTGAAAAAAAGGAAGAGCAGCGAGGAGTGGGCAATTCGAAGGAAGCAGCAGTTGCTCGAGAAAAAATGGCAGCTCAAGCAAGACAAGAAACTCGCTTTCAAAAGGGCCGAGGAGTTCATCAAAGAGTTCCGTAACAAGGTATTTTATCCCTTCACACCTTTTCGTTACCGGAGAATTACCGCTTGTCATTAATTACTAGAGCATTATTCCGCACATGGGGTTTGCGTTATTATCTGTTTAGGGTTTTTTTTTGTTCAGAAAAGATTAATTGTGTTGTTTGTTATGGATTGAGATGGTTTGGTGGGGTGGGTAAGGTTGAGAATCGAGAGTAAGCAATCCCGTATCGGGTTACTGTAGCAGGAATTTAGAATTAATCCAATTTGAATGACACAATCTGCATGATTTCGCAGAATCAATTGCCCAAGATTTTTTTTTTTTTTTTTTTTTTTTTTTTTTATGATTCTGTGGTTGTTATGTGAAGAATTCCAGATCGGGAATCAAAAGAACAAAGCGGAAGCAAAATGAATCAAAGAGTGATCAACTGATCTTCATTCACGCAAGAAACTTCTTGCGTTCTCAATTCTGTTACAGTGCAATAGTAGAAGAAGGAAAACAGTAATAAGAAGAAAGAGTGTTTCAGTTAGTTACACGAGCTAACAGAATGCTCCTTATTTATACTAAAACAGAATTGTAAGCTAACTATTACAAGACTTAAGAGTGACCAATTGATAAAGGTGACACGTCGGTTTCAACCCCACGCCTTTACTTCTTCAGCTCCGGTTGTCCTCAAAGTATCACCTTAGAATGCCAATATGTCAACATCCCCCCCTCAAGCTGGAGAAGATTGCATTCCCAGCTTGAAGACAAGAAACTGATGTTGATATTCACCTAAGCCTTTAGTCATTAAATCAGCAAGCTGAATTCGAGAAGGGATATAGGATGTACATAGAAAACCTTCTTGAATCTTGTCCCGTGTAAAATGACAATCAATATCTAGATGTTTTGTGCGCTCATGGAAGCATGGATTAGCCGCAATATGCTGAGCAGCACGGTTATCACAAAATAGAGTGACAGGAAGAGAAGTAGGAATTTGTAAATCACGAAGAAGATAGCTAACCCATAACAACTCAGCTGTAGTTGCAGCCATACTTCGGTATTCAGCCTCAGCAGACGAGCGAGACACAGTAGTCTGCTTTTTAGTTTTCCATGAGACCAAAGCATGACCTAAGAAGACACAATACCCTATCAAAGATCTTCGAGTCATTAAACACGAACCCCAATCAGCATCTGTAAATCCAGTGACTTTGAGTGAAGATTGTATTGGATAAAACAAACCCAAACTAGGAGTACCCTTCAAATATCGTAACACATGAAGAGCAGCCTGGAAATGAGGAACACGAGGTTGTGCCACAAATTGGCTCAAATGTTGCACACTGTAAGACAAATCAGGTCGTGTCAAAGCAAGATAAAGCAAACGCCCAACCAAGCGTCTGTATTGTTCAGCATCAGCAAGTAAATCACCATCATCTGTGCTCAGCTTAACACCAGCAGGGAAAGGAAATGGAACAGGTTTAGAAGAAACCAATCCTGCATCTTTGATGATATCTGAAATGTACTTTCTCTCAGAAAGATAAATGCCAGTAGAATCCCTAAACAATTCCATGCCTAAGAAATAGCGAGCATGCCCAAGATCTTTAATTGTAAATTGTTGATCCAAAGCCTGCTTAACTTGCTGAATTTCTTGAGGATTATTTCCAGTAAGCAATATATCATCAACATACACCAAAATGGCTGTAAAGGAAACATCCTCAACCTTAGTGAATAATGAATAATCATGCTTAGACTGAGAATACCCCATCTTGAGTAAAAATTGTGTCAATTCAAGATTCCATTGTCGACTGGCTTGTTTGAGGCCATACAAAGATCTTTTCAATTGACATACCTGCCCGGGTTGTGCTTGATCATACCCTTCCGGAGGTTCCATATAAATCTCTTCATCTAGAAAGCCATGCAAAAAAGCATTGTTTATATCTAGTTGAAACAAGGGCCATTGCTTAGAGGCAGCCAAAGCAACAACAATTCGAACAGTAGGAAGCTTAGCCACAGGTGAAAATGTATGCTTGTAGTCTTTACCAAGTTTCTGACTAAACCCCTTAACCACTAACCTGGCCTTGTACCTTTCAATAGACCCATCACTCTTATATTTGATCTTATAAACCCATTTGGACTTAATAGCCTGTTTACCCGCTGGCAAAGTAGTTAAAACCCATGTTCCATTTGTCTCTAAAGCTTCTAACTCCTTGAACATGGCTTCTTGCCATTTAGGATCAACCTTGGTATCCTTATACAATTGAGGTTCAAACACTGCCATAACAGCTGCAAGTGACACATGAAAATCAGATTGCACAGTGTTGATAACATAATCTTGCATCCACACAGGTGCTTGTTTATGTCTAGTAGACTGTCGTGGTACTTGCAACCCTGGAGAAACAGAACTTGGAACATCAATTGCCTGTGTTGCATCAGAAACTGAATCCTCAACATCAGTAAGACGACTAGCACATCTATCAGGAAGAACAACATCATCTTCATGAACAACAGACTGTGGAAACATGGAACTTATAAAATCCTGAGAATCTGAAACTCCTTGTCTGGTTGTTTGCAAGAAAGCAAAAACATTTTCTCGAAAAATAACATCCCTGCTGCAAAAGACAGTTTTGGTATCTAAATCAAACAACTTGTAGCCCTTTTGGTGTGGTGGATATCCAATCATAACACATCTCCGTCCCCTATGACCAAACTTATCTGAATTTGGCCCTGTAAACACAGCATATCCTAGACATCCCATCACTCTAAGATGACTATAGGAAGGTGGTTGTTGAAACAAAACTTCAAAAGGAGTTTTCCACCCTAGTTTAGAAACTGGCATTCGATTAATCAAGTAGGTGGTTGTAAGAACACAATCTCCCCAGAACTGAGCAGGCAAACCTGACTGCATTTTAAGTGCTCGAGCTGTGTCTAATAAATGTCTATGTTTACGCTCCACAATTCCATTTTGTTGTGGAGTGTAAACCATAGATTTTTGATGAATAATTCCCAAATCTGCAAACAACCTTTGACATTTGTAATTAACAAATTCAGAACCATTATCAGTCCGAACCACCTTTGGAACAACTTCAAACTGCCTTTGTACATACTGTATGAAATCAGAGATGAGATCCCCTACTTGATCTTTAGTAGATAGAAGATAAGTCCATGTGGCTCTACTACAATCATCTACCACGGTTAAGAAATAATGGGATCCTGTTAAAGAAGCAACTTTATAAGGTCCCCAAAGATCGAAATGCACCAAATCAAAACATTTTGTAGCATGAGAAACACTATCAGGAAAAGGCAATCTGTGTGCTTTAGACATTGAACAAACATCACATATCAAACTATGATTGTGACAAGGTTTTCCAATATTCAAATGAGACAATTTGGAAGCTGAAATATGCCCCATTCTTTGATGAATCAAATCCAAATCTACTGTTCTGGACAAAGATGAACAAAAACTGTCTTCTTTCCCTTGCACTTGGACTGAGTTGTTATTCTGAAATCCTACTGCTTGACTTAATTCTGCCTTAATCTTGTAAAGACCTCCTTGCTCGAACCCTTGTGCAATCTTTTTCCCATCAGAAAGGGCCTGCAGAACACAACAATCCTCATAAAAATGAGTGCTGACTTTGTTGTCTTTAATCAATCTCCCAACTGAGAGAAGATTAAACTTAAACTCTATTATATACAAAACATTCTCCAAGATTAAACCATTCCTTAGTTGAACTCTTCCAACCAATTCAACTTGCTTTGTTGAACCATCAGGAAGTACAATAGAGACAGGATTGATCAAAGAAGTTTGCTCAATCAAGAAATGAAGTTGAGATGTCATGTGGTCTGAAGCACCACTATCAACAATCCACTCATTTGGAGCATTTAAGGAAGCATGAAAACCAAAGAAGCAAGTACCTGAAAATTCCCACTTGTTGTGTTGATTTGATCCTGAATTCTTAGAACATTCACCTTTTGAAGATCCTGACTGCACCATTGTCTTCGAAGCATTCATAGCTGTCTTCTCTGGCTGAAAAGCTTTCATCATGGCCTGGCAAGCATTAGACAATCGACTAACAGCATTCATCATCTCATGCTCTAAACCAGCCTTTGGTTCAGTGTTCTCAAAAGGTGATTCCATAACATTTTCCCTATCATTATCAGCAAAAGCAGCCATCCTTCCTCCCTTCTTAGCTTTCTTTCCTTTGTACCAATCAGGATATCCGATAATATCAAAGCAATGATCATAATCATGCCCTTCCTCCTTACAATGAGTACAATAAAACCTTCTTTTATCCTTACGAGCATCCTTTTTACCAGAATTCTGACTATTTCCATTTCCTGAAGAGGTTCCATGACGTGAATAAGAATGCTTCTGTTCAGCACCATGATTCTTATTCTGATCCACCATAAATGCAGTAGGTTCTATAATTCCTCTCCTGGTTACATGTTTCTGAGTCTCAACTTGTTGAACAATCCGAAATGCTTTATTAATATCAGGTAAAGGATCTAGTGATAACAAATAACTCTTTGTTGATTCAAATTCAGGATTCAACTTGAGCAAAAACTGAAGCAAACGAGACTGATTTTCCAACTCAGCTATCTTAGCAAACAATCCACAAGCACACCTTTCAACAGCACCACAAGTGCAAACCGGAATCCCAGACAAACTCTGAATTTCATCCCAAATCCTCTTTAATTTCACAAAATATTGAGTAACAGAGAGATTATTCTGGCTAACCTGATTCAATTCCTGTTGCAACTGATAAAGAAGAGGTCCATTGTTTTGTAAGTAACGTTTCTTGATCTCCATCCACAGTATATGAGCAGATCCATTGTAAATGAATGCACTGGCCAGATCTTTCTCCATGGAATTGAGAATCCAACACGCCACCATGGAATCACAACGCTTCCAGCGGCCATAATTCGGCGAATTCCTTGCCGGTGCGACCTCTGTTCCATCTATAAAGCCGAGTTTGAACTTCACCTCCAAAGCTAGAGTGATCTGTCGACTCCACATCAGGAAATTTCCACCGTCAAAGAGCGTTGACGTCAACGACATTCCTGGATTATCGGAATTGTTGAGAATCAAAGGATCATTATGATGAGCAATTTGTGCTTCTGGATTATTAACAATCCGCAAATCGCGATTTCCATCCATCATCTCAATCGAAACCTAATTTCGAACTGAGATTCAAAAAGAAACGAGAAGAAGAATGAAATAGATCTGGAAAATCTCAGAATTGCTCTGATACCATGAAGAATTCCAGATCGGGAATCAAAAGAACAAAGCGGAAGCAAAATGAATCAAAGAGTGATCAACTGATCTTCATTCACGCAAGAAACTTCTTGCGTTCTCAATTCTGTTACAGTGCAATAGTAGAAGAAGGAAAACAGTAATAAGAAGAAAGAGTGTTTCAGTTAGTTACACGAGCTAACAGAATGCTCCTTATTTATACTAAAACAGAATTGTAAGCTAACTATTACAAGACTTAAGAGTGACCAATTGATGAAGGTGACACGTCGGTTTCAACCCCGCGCCTTTACTTCTTCAGCTCCGGTTGTCCTCAAAGTATCACCTTAGAATGCCAATATGTCAACATTATGTGGTAAATTATATGCTTTGAGATATAAAGCAGTAAATTTGTTCAATCAAACTTTGTAGAATTTCTTAATTGATAATGATAGAGATTCAGTGGAAAACTTTACAGTCTTAAGATGGTTGGAGATCCTAACATTTAGGGGAAGTCATATAGATGTGCTATATGTATGTTTTCATAGACTTGTAGCTTGAAACAAATGCTATTTCCGTGCAGAGAGGTTTTTGGTTTCATTTTCTCCCCTTCTTTTCTGCTTGGGCCTCAATAACAATGTATTCAATTTGGGAACTGATTCAAGGGGATATGAGAAACAATAACTTTATTAACTTATCTCGGCTAATTCCATTATTCTTGCTTCTGCTTTGCAATTTTGTCCACCTCATTCTTTATAATATCTGCTATTTCTATACCCTGCTCACCTCTATCTTATTGGTATCTTGTTTTAGGAACTTGACCTTGTTAACATGAAGCACAGATCAAAGAGGAGTAGAACTGATGTAGTAAGCTCAGGGTCAAAGCTGCTTTTTGTCATACGTATACAAGGGTAGAATATCTTATTCCCGTCTTTGAGTTTATATCGAATTTGTTTTGATTGGTCTGTTAGTATTTGTATTCTCATCGTTAGCGTGTTATAATTTTCCAGTAAAAATGATATTCATCCACAAGTTAAGAAGACTTTGAACTCCTTGGGTTTGAGGAGACTCTTCAGTGGTGTCTTTCTCAAAGCAAGTGAAGAAAATTTGGCAATGTTGCAGATTGTGGAGCCATTTGTAACTTATGGGTATGAAAAATCAATTTATTTGGTGCTTTTTTTAATTATTGATAGTCAACTGATATTTTAATGCATTTGCTTTCTCTAAGTTCACTATTTCATTCCTTCTTATAGTTGCCATATTTTTTATGGATCCAAAGGTATTTTATGGTGTCTTTAATGCCTTTTCCATTACTTTATGCTTGTTTGTGTGAGGTTTGAGAGAGAATGCATGTCTGAGAATGTCATTTTAAACATTCAGAGGATCATATTTTGGTTATGGTTCTAGTTTGCAGCATCTAGTCTAGTCTAGTCTAGTTGATCAAGTTCGAAAATTGTTGCAGTTATAACACTATTTTTTAAAAAAAAAACTCAAGAGTAGACACTTGATTAAAGTATTTCCCTAGAGTTTTTGTTTAAGTGATGATTGGTTAATATTTGCATATGCTTCCTATTGTTTAACAACATGTTTGCGTACTTTATTCTAATGGTCCTGTATGAGGTATAGTCATGAATTAGAATAGAGTGAACCAGAGAGACATCCTTACCTCAATCTATGTTTGTCTTCCTCGTTTTCTTCTTTGTGGATAGTGGGGCAATGGGGTGAAATTTACTAGTTGGCGGGATTCTGGTCTCAGGAATAATAAGCTCTTGAAAATTATTGTAAGATCTTGATAAAATACTTGACATTTCAATTTGCAAGTCACATACTTGTACATCTTTTGTAAATACTACTTTTAGCTGGATGTAGCCTTTAATGAAACCAATCATCATTCCATTAGCTTCTTGGAGATTTCCCTCTATTGTTTTCATATTAGTTATTCATAATAAACTTTCTGATGCACATGACTACACATTCAAGTTGCACCAGTGAACTTTTGTTACTAGGATTTTTAGCTCTGTAATTCATGAATCTTACAGTATTCTCCTTCCTAATATTCTCCAGGTACCCTAATATGCAGAATGTAAAGGCTCTTATACACAAAAAGGGTCTTTTAAAAGTAGAGAAGCAGAAAGTTCCTTTACATGACAATAACATCATTGAACAGGTAGCCTTTTTACTTCCATAAATTCGTCTGAGACTGTTTTGGAAGTGGATTATCAAGTCTAAATATTTTGTGCACCTAGACATTCCCAGTCCAGTTTGTTTCAAAGTAATGGCTGTCATTTATGGTTGTCAAGTTATAATACTAGCTGCTTCTTTTTTGTCAGGCTCTCGGAAAGTATGATGTTTTATGTATTCAAGATATCATCCATGAAATTGCCAGTGTTGGGCCTAATTTCAAGCGAGTCGTGAACTCTCTCTGTCCATTTGCGCTCATCAAGCCTCAAGAGGATGATGTTCTTCAAGGCAAGCTGAATCAGTACAAGAAAGGAGGAGACTCTGGAGACCGTGGGGACCGTATAAATGAGCTGATTGAAAAGATGAATGCGTAAACTTGCCCAAAATCCTTGTGGTTTTTTTTTTTTGAATATGTAAACTGGATATTGCCTTTCAAGTTTTGCAAACAGACAACTTAGTGGTATCGTGTTTCATCAATGGAAGGAATTTTCACCTTATACTATTTGAGATTTGATCTTCTTCTAATAGGGAAAGATATCTCTATGGCAAGAATTCATTCAAGCTTTAAATTTTTTCAAAGGTTCGTATTGAAGAGAATTCTCTGCATATAGCAAGTATGAAGGCGGTAAATTCTCTGCATATTGCAAGTATGATTTTGTTAATGTAAGTACTATTCCATGAAGTAGTTAGGTTGGGAAATATGGGAATGAATTAAGCTATGGGCTAGTTCTGTTTGAACCCACTTTTGGCATGTATATAGTGCACCTGCACTAAGTGAAAAAGAAGTTAGTAACTTTCTCCTTTTCTATTAGATATTGTCGATGGATTCTACGCCTGATACTTGAGCAATCAGGATTCACATTGAGCTTTATTTTGTGTGAGCGATGCTGATTCGTGTATATAGCCACTAAAACTTGTGTTTTGGACATGACTTCTTCAGCACTTTGCTCTTGTAAAGAATCCGGATGCATCTGATCTTGTAGTTAATCTGTATCAGATCTTTTGAAAACACTGAATGTGCCTGAGTAGTGAGTACTGTCTCTGCTCTTTTTTTGGAGGTAAAATATGTATTTGGCATTGATAATTTGATATGAAATTAGAATATTTTGTCATGAAACTGGTCTTTTCCTTGTTTACAAGATTTGAACTTAAATGTATCAGGGTTGCCACCAAGGTTCAGAGATTCAGTAAGGGCAATAACACCTGGTTTGCCCCTTTTCCTCTACAACTATTCCACCCACCAACTCCATGGAATCTTTGAGGTTAATATTCTTGTTCTTATCCTAAATTTGTAACTTCTAGAACTTTTGTAAGAAAAGATCTGATCTTTCATCACTGAGCTGATAAGGGTTTGTTTGTATGATTAGGCTGCAAGCTTTGGAGGGTCCAACATTGATCCAAGTGCTTGGGAGGACAAGAAACACCATGGCGAATCACGCTTCCCTGCCCAGGTTTCCTATCTCATTGTTGATTCTAATGTTGTTCTCTCATTTGCTTTCTTTACTGTAATTATAACAATAAGAAATTTCTCTATGGTTTACAAGTAGAGTTCTTTGTTGATCTGTTCTAATGTCCTTGCAATAATTTGTAAGAACAAAACATGTTAGATTGGTGGTCTTAGCTTTCAGCTCTTCTTTGTGAGAATTTTGCAATTCTAATAATGCTTGAAAAATGTGGATTTACTGATGCAGGTAAGAGTTCAAACCAGGAAAGTATGTGAGGCATTGGATGAGGATGAATTCAGGCCAATTCTTCACCACTACGACGGACCCAAGTTCCGCCTTGAACTCAGTGTTCCTGAGGTAATCTTAATCTTCACAACACTGATTAGGTGATTGTTACAACATTCAAAATTTGATCCTTATATAGGGCAAATTTCCATTGGCTTTGCAGGTGTTGTCGCTCCTGTATTAGCCTCCCTAAAGACATGGTGGAGTCCCAGTTCCGACTTAGAAGTTCCTGGGAGCGGGAAATCAGAATTGCTTGAGGATGATGGGCATCGGGTGGTTGCAAAATACTGGTGACGGCCGCAAGAAAATCACGTTTGCATGGATGAACAATCGCTAAATAATCTCTTGTGTGTTGGTCCACTAGCATTTTGCCACCTCACCACCTTGCTTGCAAGCTAGCTTACAGTAAATATTGCTTCCCACATTAATCATACAACATATAAGCAATTAGCTGGACAACTTTATATATATATAGAAAGGGAATGAGAAACAAAAGAAGATTGAAAAATCTCTAAGATCAAGATTATTTTTAATCGATCGAGATTCAATGTGTTTGATCTCAAAGAAATTGCGGTATTTCTATTTGCGGTAAAAATTGCGGTAAAAAGTCCAAATAAACCCGAGAATTAGTATTAGTTGTTTCTTTGTTACTCAACAGAAACAACACTTTATCATTATCAACAACGTTTTGCACACAACACTTTATCATTATCAACAACATTTTGCATCACTCTCTAGTTCAACCTTACACAAGACACATTTAATATCATTCACAATCCCATATATTTGGAGCTTAACAATAGTAATCAATCTTAACCAATCCTTCTTCACATAAATAGGCCTACACTAATCATAAACAACTTTACTGTCCATTTACCATCTTTCTTAATAAAAGAAGCAAGCAGGGTAAACGACAGTGTCACTTGTTATGTAATCTCTTTGATTTGCTTAATCTTTCAAGGAAAAATTATCATATTCCTCTTGTTATGAATGCCAAAAAAAATGCATTATAAAACAAAGTAACATCACATTAAG
This sequence comes from Fallopia convolvulus, assembly GCA_964016875.1. Classification (NCBI taxonomy): domain Eukaryota; kingdom Viridiplantae; phylum Streptophyta; class Magnoliopsida; order Caryophyllales; family Polygonaceae; genus Fallopia; species Fallopia convolvulus. The sequence continues at coordinate 54,658,350 of OZ024734.1, forward strand.
AGGATCTAGAAATGGTAAGGGTTGATGCAAATCAGAGTAATGCCCGGCCTAGCCACCACCCACCACCCTAAACTCAATGAAAGAGGAAGGCAATAAATAGCCTACACCCTCGGCTGCCCGACGTACCCAACTAGCTCCACCACCGTCCGGTTTTGCAACAACTCCATCCACATCACGAGGTTTGGGTGGTGGTCGTGGTTTTTGAATGCGCATCTTCTTCCCCTTTTCCATGGAGAGACTGACTTTAGGCTTGTCTTGTGTAATTTTCAACTACCTCGGTTTGTTATAGGGAGGTGTTGGCAACTTGAAAGTAGTGTAAAACCCTGTTGTAGCAAATGGAGCAGTGAACACCTGAAATAAAAAAGTTAAAAACACAAGACAAATCATATATAAGAAAGAAAACCTGAAGAATTTTCATGGCAAGGCTATCATGATTTGGATAACTAAATGCATTTGCATGTAAAACAAAGTTGCATTCTCATATAAATTGGAGAGTTTTAGTTGTAAAGAGCAAAAACTGAAGAATTGTTTCAACTTATCTAGTAAACTCACATACATACATACATACATACATACATACATATGCAAACAAAAGAATAAGTGGATCGATGTCAAAAAAAGCAAGAGGAATAACCTTTTTCCATCCCATCTATCATCAAGTTACGAGAATCATCATCCACATGCACGAGCTTCTTGAATTTCATTCCTATTAATTAAAGGATTTCGAGAAGCATAGCAAATGAAGCATTCAAAATTGAATTGGACACCATCACTATAAAAGAGGCTTAAGATTTTGGACTAACTTACCTAAAGTAGGATCAAACTTGTCAATGAAGTACTTGTCAAGGGAAAGGGAAAGACATCTATCATAGCTAATGTTCAACATTCCAATACGCAACAAATCTCTTGTCAATAAATAAGGCATAGACAAGAATGTTTCAGATTTATCTGTCAAATTCACCGATTTTGCCAAGATATAGACAATCAGAAGACATAATTAGGCGTGAATCAAGTCAAAATAGAAAAGCATTCACCAATTCTGAGCAAGCAAGAATCATATTGACAAGAATCATTCTAGTTCACCGATTCTGAGCAAGCAAGAATCATATTGACAAGAAGCATTCTAGTTCAAATTTATTTGTCAATTTGTAAGGTCCGAGGCATTAGAAGTGCAATCTACGCAATCTAATAAAACAGATCGTCTTATATTCATAAACATGTGTACATGAGTTTCCATACATAAAACAGGAATCGTTGTTTCAGGAATTATACCATCAAAATCCTGGAAACGCTTGTGTGGTGACAACACGTCTTCCAAAGCTTCCTTCCTTTCTTCTTTCCTTCCTTTCCCAACTTCTTTTCCTTTCTATTCTTCGGTGGACTTGCCAGTTGTATTTCTTTTCGTGTGTTTGTTTTGTTTTTGTCCGTTCTAGTTGTTTTTCGAGTGTCGTTTACTTGGCCACTCAGTTGTACCAAGCATGTCTGGTAAAACGAATTTTTACCTACTTAAAAAAATAGCTAGCATCTTCTACGTGGTTGCTATGCTTCCTCCTAAAGAATTCTGCCGATAAATATTAATACACAAACCCTAGTTTCCGCCTTTCTTCTGTTCGTCCAATATGTCCAAGGATCACGAAAAACAACAAGAACATGAGGAGGTTCATGACCCTCAAGCACCAAATCGCACTGGTAATATCATGCAAACCGCTTCAAGTGCGGGAAATAGTACTCTTAACTTGAACTTTTCAACCCTTTTGATCAAAGCTTGAGCACACCAACTAGGGGTGGGCACAGTCGGTTAACCGTACCGTTCGTTATCGGTTAACCGACTTGTTTTTAATCAAAAATTAGATTTTTAATACAAAAATTACCTTATACATAAACTAGCAATAACAGATGTACACTCTATGGCTGTAACGGCCACAACCCTTTTGGCCATTGTAATCGGAAGTTTAACTCTAGACCTAGAATCAACAGATCCGATCGATCTCTTAAACCATAAACGCAAACATAAAGAACAAACACAGGCAAAGAACACAGAGAGTTGGTGACCCGGTTCGAGCACGAAGACTCTACATCCGGGGGATCTCAGAGGAGGAGACCTGACTCAAAATATGCACTAAGATCAAAGCCCATGGCGTTCAAGTACAAGTGAAGACACTAGTAAGCAAAGCAAAAGACCAGAAACAAGGAACAAGAAGATCGGAGAACAGTAAGCAAGAACAGAAGGAAGGGGATGAGAAAACAAAAGGGATTCGGCCCTCTTTCAAGGCTATGAAGCTCGAGCTTGACTCTTCAAAGCTTCAAGGACCACCGGAGATGAGTTATCGCCGGCGAACACTCCTTCTTCTTCCTCTCTTTCTTCTTCTTTCTCTCTTCTCTCTTTCTTTTTCGGATCTAGGGTTTGCGCTGAATTGGAATGAGCTTCTCACAAGTGAAGCTCGCTATTTATAAGCTAGGTCAAGGCTCAAACGATGCGTTTTGATTTCATAAGAGACTCGAGCTTCAGACTTTTCAGATTGGGCTTTTGGACTTGGCAAGCAAGACAGGCCCAATTGCTTGAATCGGACAAGGCCCAGTTCTCCTAAGCAAGACAGCTCGATCTACCTCCAACCGGTTTACCCGGGGTGGATTGACTCGACCGGTTCGCCTAGAAAACATGGTCCAATGAACAACCTGAACCCGGTTCCCGACTCCTAATCAATTGCTCTACCATTACACTGTGAATTCTACTTGGTACATTGAACTAGTAATCATATGAGGATTATTACATTATAACAACCATAACGGCCTCGTGTCGTTTTCATTACATGATGAATCGAAAAGCCCAAAACGGTAATCGAGGGCCTCAACTAGATACAACACTAAAATCACAAAACTAAAACGAGGGTATAACAACTTTGGTATGAAGTAATTACCTCGTTGTGCTCTATTCGAAGCGAGTTTTCCGTCAAATTATAGTTATGCATGTAATCTTCATTGGACATGGTTTTTTATTTTTTTTGGAGAGAAGAAGAACATAGAAGAGAAGAGAGGAGAGTGTTGGAGGGTTTGAGACTCGGTTTTAATGTGCAAAGAGTTAAAAAGAGCGGACAATAAATGTTGTTCACTAGGGCGTTGGCATTAAATGCATTTTTTTTTGAATTTATTGTACATATGGCCGTTACGGCTAAGTACATTATAGCCGTAACGGCCACAACCTTATGGCTGTAACGGCCATAAGCTACGAGTAGGGGGCGCCGCGTAGGCCTGCCACCCTACTCGTAGACCGGACGCCAAATAAATTGTTTTTTTTTTGTCTAATACACTCATACTCTATGAGAGCATTAAAAAAAATTAACTGTAAACAAACTTTATAATAGCAAGTTTATTATTTATTAAAATGTATATATTTTTAACTAAAACTAATTAGATATACAATTCTCTTTTTAAAAACATATAATATATAGTAAAAAAATTATCGGTTAACCGCCCGTAAAAATATTGATAACCGTGTCCGAACCGTTGAACCGTTAATTTTTCGGTTGGTTAACCGTAACCGGTTAAAAAGAATTTTCGGTTCGGTTAACCGTAAAAAGTGATCGGTTTTTCGGTTACGGTTTGAGGAGGTTGTTGTGGGCAATTGACGCACCGGTTGGTGGTCCGGACCAATGGAAGAAAAAGGACCGAATGATCTTTCTATGGATTCATTCGAACCTTGTGGTGCCCCTTCTTGCACATGTAGCCCAAGCCAATTAACCATCCACAAATTCCATGCCATGACGAGAAATTTGGCAAGCTCATTAACTTTTAACTTTCTTGCCATAAACGTACACGCATGATTCTGAGCTATATATTAACTTATGTATATGTGTATGATAATAGATTTTGATGTGTTTGTTTGTCTGTTTCAGAAGATAAAAGTTGTCGTCGTCGTCTTCCAGAAAATGTTATTGTTCATGAAATTCTAGTCAAATTGGTCGTTAAACCTCTCTTCGGATTCAAGTGCGTCTCAAAACAATACAATTCCATCATCTCCGACCTAAATTGGAGCCATAGCTATCTACGACGAGCCTATTCAAGTCGGAAGTCACGTCGTTCATCGGGCCTCAAGTCATCGTTGATGTATCCGTTCACCAACCCTAAAAGCCTCAAGAATACGCACATCGCCATTAATTTAGATGGTGATAAACGGCGACACTCAATACATTTATCCTCTGTCTCCCTACCAAGGGACGAGACTCATAAGACCCTAGCCTCCACCAATGGATAGATACTCTCTCTTTTTTTCCATCATCCATACAACAACAACAACGACGAATCGGAATCAGTATTTAGACTTCATGTCTCCAACGCGCTCCTCACCAAGCAATCCATAGTTATCGTGATAATTGGTTGTTTGGTATTGTAGCAAGACGTGTCAAACAAGCCTCCTCCTCATTCCACCTACAAAGTTGTGCTTATTCGAAGGGTGCTTATGAAGGATTAGATTGATGGTCAATACGCAAAGACAAACGTTTTCTATAATAGCGAAGCGAGCTTTTCGTACAAGGCTATCTAGCATTGGCACGGCTATTCTAGATCCGATGCGATTATAACTTACCATTACCCTGAGTATAGGTAAAATGTAAATTTGATTAATTATGTTGCAAATCTTTGTTCTTAGCTTCTGATGAGGCTAACTAGATCCATTAGTGGAACCAATCTGATGGTTTGATGATGATATATCCAATATAAAGCAATTCTTAGGCAATCAAAATGCATTCAATATAACATAGCTAGCTTATGCAAGAGTATATATTCTCACATAGCAAACACCCTAATAGACACCAACACATAGGACTCACTTCATACATTACCAAAGCAAACCATTACCAACAACACAATAAGAGACTCTCCACCCTTTATTTAGGCAGCAAACTGTGGCAGAGAGCGATTCAGAAATCGACCACAATGATCCAATCAGTCATCGTAGCCGCCATGGCGGTGGTGGTGGTGGTGACGGCGCTCCTTCTCCTCATCATCGGAGTCATCATCACCCTGCCATTTGCACATATATAGAACAACATCTATTAGCATAATTGAAGAATCAAAAGAGTGAACCAAAATTGAACTAAGAGAAACGAACTCACATATTTCTTACGGCCATAGCTAGGCTTGTCTTCATCATCATCATCCCTCTTGTAGCTTGGCCTTCCATAGCCCTCGCTTTCCTGCTTCTCATACCCCGATCCATACTCCGTTTCAGCCTTCCTCCCATATCCAGATCCATACTCTTCTGATTCAGGCTTCCTCCCATATCCGGATCCATACTCCTCCGATTCACGCTTCCTCCCATATCCGGATCCATATTCTTCCGATTCAGGCTTCCGGCCGTATCCGGATCCATACTCCTCCGATTCAGTCTTCCGGCCGTAACCGGATCCATAATCCTCCGATTCAGTCTTCCGGCCGTAACCGGATCCATACTCCTCCGATTCAGTCTTCCGGCCGTATCCGGATCCATATTCCTCGCTAGGCTGATCATATCCACTTTTCCTTCCATAGTCAGATCCAGATCCAAATCCTTGATCTGGCCTTCCGTATTGGGGACCGGGTCCGCCGAACTCCGGGGGTGGCGGGCCGGGAGGGCCTCCGTAGCCTCCTCCAGGAGGACCTCCGTAGCCTCCTCCGGGAGGTCCGCCGTATCCGCCACCGGGAGGACCGCCGTAGCCGCCACCGGGAGGACCGCCATAGCCGGCGCCGGGAGGAGTGTCGTATGAGGAAGGAGGGGGAAATGATGGCTGGTGGGGCTTGGGGCGAGCGTAGCTCTTGTACTCGTTGTCGAGAGCCTCGGTGGAGTAGGCGGCGGGCTGGTTGTCGGTGGAGTAATGGGGGCGATCGTAGTCGCCGGCGGAGTCGGATCGGGAGTAGGAGGAGGAGGAGGAGGAGGTGGAAGGAGGGTAGCAGATCTCGTCGGAGGGAGGAAGGGGGCGGCCGTAGGTGAGGGAGATGTCGTAGCCGCCGTCGTAAGGCGTCGGATCGTAGTCGTCGAAATCGTCGATTTCGTCGCCGGCGTCGTGGCCTCTTGGATAATACGACATCGCTTTTGGCTTTCTTCTAGTCTGAGATCTGAGATAGTGTTGAGAGTAGGGCGGGGGAAGCAGAAGAGTTTATAAATCGGAAGATTGGGCCAACGACGTCGTATAGAGGATTTTTTTATTTTGGTAGATAATAGAGTTTCCTTTTTATTAATCATAAAATGCGTGTATGTGGGAATATGTGATTGGATGAGGACTTGAAAACCGTGTGACATGTGTGCTAATAATCTATGCAGCTTAGCGTTGGCAATCTCTGTTCATACGTGCCGACTGCCGACATCTCTTCCAAAGATCACATAATGTAACTCTTTAGAACTCTTAAATATGTTAATTTGAACATAATATCTCAATTATCGTTATAATATTAAGATGGTAATTATATTGCTTATCTACTAACTCCATAATGGCATTGCTGCTTTTCTTTATTTTAGTTTAGAGAAATTTTGTTTGGACGGCATATTTATTGTTTAATGTTTATTGTGGAGTAATGTTTATTGTTTATTGTTATTTTCCCTTTGTAAAGTTATTTTTTAATCAAGTATCTCATTTTTTTTTTAATTTTGTAAGTAAATTAATTATCTTTGGTGTAAATCAAATCATTAACAAGACTATTTTATTGTAATCTCCTTAAATTAAATTAATTGTCGGGTCAAGGTAATGTATTATATCTACACTTTATAAAAGTCTATCTTTTTAATGGGGTAAGAATTCAGTTTATCAAAGTCATTGAACAATTGTCGTTTAAAAAACTAATTGTTAACTAATTTGTTTCAATTATAACTCATGTAAGGCACCGAAAATTTAACTACAAAACACTAGGGCCTTAAAGGGATATTTCTATATAAAATCAGATATGGGATTAGAATGTGGTATCGTGTTAATTGGATATCGCGTTGGAACAAAATTAGGGTTTTTTTTGAATTGGAAAAAATCTTTGTTGGTGTGTGTACAAAATCTTACTAGTAAATCGAGACTAAAAAGTACGACGCACAAGATTCAACGAAGTTCGGTGAATTGCCTACATTTTTGGGATGAATAATACTGTTGAAACGCAAAATAAATTAGCGCTATAAATAAGTATTAAAAATACTTTCACAAACCAAAAAACTAAATTTCACTTTTATTGTGTGCCTTTAAACATTTCAATTGCTTCATGATCATTCGAGCTTCTTAAGATTTTGCATATTCTTTTAACTCTTCTTTATATATCCCTCGGCATAATTACAAACTTTTTACTAAGGGTTTCTCTCTAAAAGAATGGAATTGCCTCTAGTATATAGCGAAGTTATTAAGAGTGTTTCAACACGTCAAATCTCTATTAACAAGGGATTGCCTCGAGCGAGAGATGGTTTTTGACCCTTGCTTCCTCCGCCTTCTTTTGTTATTTATAGGCGTCAATGTGGGTTGTATTATTGAGAAGTTCTGATGTTGGATAGGCGAGCTAGTAGGTGACATATTAATCACTTATTTATGGGTGCGCGGCGGACCTCTCGTTCTCTTCCACCAATGTCCGATGCAACTAGTTTCCTCTTTCTTTTCACGCATTCAAGTAAGTTTTCTCTTTCTTTTTCGCTTTTTCTCATCTTTGTTTTTGCTTTCACCCTAGTGTTTTTCTTGTGATGGTTCGTCTTCTCGTCGATATAACAAACAAACGGAAGTCTTTCTAGAATGATTGTTCCATTTTTCTGGGTTGGGGACTTGGGGTGATCAAAAGTCATCGTCTTTTTCTATTCTCTTTCACTTTTTTTGCATGGGATTTTTGGGGTGAGAAACCCCGACTTGGGATGTGTGTGTTCTTAAGGAACTTAATCGATTCAATTTTTTGTGATTTGACATGTCCATTTTTTTATCTTCTTTCTTTTAAATTCTATTTAAGAAATTTGTTTCCTTGTATGTCCCTTTTTTATGAGGATCTTTTTCTCTTGCATTTCATATAAACACATTCTTTCTTGTTCTACATAGATTTAATGGTTTTTAGATTTTATTTTCTTTTGTTATCCTTCATATGATTCTATCTTCTTATTTTTTCTTTCTTTTTCAGGTTTTCATGCTTCTCGTGCCCTTATGTTTTCCATCCATGCATGTTTGATGAAAGTTGTCATTTTGACGTGTCGTGGGAAGTTGTCGCATGGGACTGGGATAAGTGTTACGCGGACCACTTGTCCTTTCAATGTGGGAAATTTCAATATCTCCTAAATATATTTCTTTCCTAAAATCCAATATCTTTTATCCTTACTTGACATGCAAGGAAAGCCCCTTCTATCACCGAAACGTACTCGGCGCGGGCGCAATCGCGCTACGGCCGCATAGACCACGTAATGCACCGGACACATTTTGGCGGCATCACGTGAGCCCATTCTCCCAAGATGCGGCCACATCTTGCTTAGCCTTGCCCGCGCTATCTCGTGTCACGGTCTCGACCCTCTTGGCTACGGTCGTGGTTTTGCCTTTCACTCCGACTTTGTTTCCTTTTCCGCCTAATCTCGAACTAGGCTCCAAAATTCCAACAGATTTATAAGCGCAAAAAAATCCCCTAAACGATGAGTGGTGATTGAACATACATCTAGTGGAAAATGGGACTTATTGTCGGCGAGCCACCCACACTGCCACACATATACAAAGTAGCCCCCTTGACCCCCCCCCCCCCCCCCCCCCCACACACACACACTTTGTGTGTGGTATGAAATTGGAAGGACAAGTGGTTTCTTGTCTACGACATTTGGGGTGATCTTTTCAGCTTTCCCACCACGCCATTACAAATATCCTAGTGTCGTTGGAGAGCGTTGGGCCAATATAGAATTGGGTTAAGACTAAGTGTATTGGATTGTTTGCTTTTGATGTCTTAGTATGATTATATTGACAATGATGATTTTAATTTTGATTCTTGTTTTATTACTTTTACTAGACCACCTGATTTTTTTAAAGGCTTTATGTCATCAAATTTTGTTAGGAAATTCGACAACCTATAGTAAGGGTAGGATTCAAATAGACTCACATGAGAAGAATGAAAGAAACAAGAAGAGAAGAACACAAGAATTTAACCTAGTTCGTTAGAATAACTACATCTAGGAGCACCAAGTCATAGACTTTCCACTAGATCTGAGGATTCTAAGGATTACAAGAACTGATCTTCCCGATCTACACTGATCTGATCAGTCTAACCTAACCTCTCAAGCTCTCTAGATTTTTTCCTCTCTGACTCTCAGGATTTCTTGGCACATACTTACAATAATCATAGATGGATATTTATGGAGAACTCTAGGCCTAAAGATAGAAACAAGACTAGGAATTTCAATATCTCCTAGATATATTTCTTTCCTAAAATCCAATATCTTTTATCCTTACTTGCCACGCAAGGAAAGCCCATTCTATCGCCGAAACGGACTCGGCGCGGGCGCGTCTTCGAGGAGCGCAATCGCGCTATGGCCGCTTAGATCGTGTAATGCACCTGGCACATTAATTCTGGCGGCATCACGCGGGCCCATTCTCCCAAGATGCGGCCACGTCTTGCTTGGCCTTGCCCGCGCTATCTCGGGGCGCGGTCGCGGCCCTCCTGGCTACGGTCGTGGTCCTGCCTCTCACTTTGACTTTGTCTCCTTTTCTGCCTAATCTCAAATTATGCTAAAAAAATTCCAACAAATATATAGGGGTAAAAAAACATCACCTAAAACGATGAGTGGTGATTGAACATACATCTAGTGAAAAAGGGAACTTATTGTCGGCGAGTCACCCACCCACATACAAAGTCCCTTCCTTAGTCCCCTTGACACCCCCCACCCCCACTGCGATGCATTAAATTTTTGTGTGTGGTAGGATGAAAGATTGGCTTTGTAGCTCGGGATGGGGACGATGTGGTCTATTTCTATGTGGCACGGCGTGTTCAATTGAGTAATGTGGTGGATCTTGCCAAGACTTTCTATTGGGCACTAAATGCTTGCTTGAAGTGGGATTTTGCTCACATTTTTTTGGAAATATCTGTTTGGATTTTTATCAGCTATTAGTTTATTTTCTTGGTCCATAGAAGACACTTGGGATATTACAGCGAAGATGAGGGATTTAGACTCGTGACCTACTAAGTTAGTGAGGCTTAGATTTATATAAGCTGATTTTATTAAATGTTCGTGGAGGCATGTTTGGAGGCAAGCTAATGGTGCTACACATTTTGTTGCTTCTTTATTTTCTTATTTTTTTCGATGAGATAAAAATTCAGAACACCAAATAAATTTGATATTAAGTAAAGGTTTTTGCAATTTGAATATATCGGTTTTGATTGCTCAAAAACACTTTTCAAGATATTAAAATGTCATTATTATAAAGTTTAAAAAATATATTAGGTCGAAAAACAATAGCCTTTTTTAGTTTAGAGCCAAAAAAAACTTTTCAAGTAAAATGTACTTTTATTATATCAAAAAACATGAAAAATAATTATATTTTACATCTTTCAAGATAAAAAAATATTTTACATCAAAAATATTTTCACAAAAAACTAGAACAAGCTCGTTAGCTCAATATTGTGTTTTATTTAAAAAAAACAATATTGTGTTTTAGTTATTTTTATCTCTGAACCGATGTTTTTTGATGGTTATCATTATTTGTCGCAAGGCTACTATTACGGTCTTTACTCGGATTCTCAAATTTCAAATTTGCTCAGCGAATTCCCCAATCCCCACTCCCTCTTCCGCCATAAATAGAGAAAGAAAGCGAGCTCGTAAATCAAATCGTGCGAGAAGAAGAGTTGAAGCAGAAGAAGATGGCGATGTTTGCACCGAGAGTACTAATGGTTTCAATCGACGGCGACGCCGGCGCGTACCGGACGGTGCAAGAGGCAATCGACGCCGTCCCCCTCCGCAACACTTGCCGGACGGAAATCCGCGTCTCCCCCGGCGTCTACAAACAACCGATCTACGTTCCTAAAACGAAGAATTTCATCACACTCCGCGGAGTCGCCCCCGAACAAACTGTTCTCACTTGGAATAACACTTTCGAAAAGATCGAGCACCACCAGGTTTCAATTCGTAAACCCTATGCGCACCATTTGATTTTGTTTTTGATGAATTTCTCGATTCTAATTTGTTTGGATAGGTGTGTGTTTCCAGCCGTCTAGTGTGATTGGGGAGGGGACGTTTGGATGTGGGAGTGTGATTTTGGAAGGAGAGGACTTCATTCCTGAGAATCTTACCTTTGAGAACTCTTCTCCTCAGGTAAAATTGATTTTCAATTGTACCTGCTTTGTATGAAATCCAATGAGATGAATGCCTCTTATGTGTAATTTTGTATAGGGATCGGAACAAGCTGTGGCACTGAGAGCTACTGCGGATCGATGCGCATTTTATAATTGCAGGTTCCTTGGTTGGCAGGTATTCAAAGCTTGCTCTTATACTCTGATGATTGCTTAAATTTGAGAGATGGAACTTCCAAGTTCCAAATTTGTAGAATGTGGCATAGATTGTTAATCATGAACAACTTTGCCTGTTTATACCAGATTTCTTGCTTTTTACATGTGCAACTCATCATTATTTGTGATGTGCGTTTGATGTCATACGGCTCCTCATAATTCTTTCACTTTTAGGAGATTGTTCTGTATGCATATAATTTATCAATTTACTCTCAAGTCTTTCTCTTTGCTCTAGTTGCTTAATGGTACTTATTTGTATCAAATTCTCAGAATGTGTATTACTATAATAGTATATGGATTCTTGAACTATTTTGAGAAATTGGTATATTTTAGGAGCTTGAGACTTGAGATATTTCATTTTCTCTGAGTATGTGGCATTATACGTGCTAGGATACACTATATCTGCATCATGGAAGACAATATTTGAGGGACTGTTATATTGAAGGAAGTGTGGACTTTATTTTTGGTAATAGCACTGCTCTTTTCGAACATTGCCAAATTTATTGCAAGTCGGAGGGATTCGTTACAGCTCAGCAAAGAAAGTCTTCTGATGAGACTACTGGATATGTGTTCTTGAGGTGAGTATTAACTTTTGAGTTTCATTGTAAATCATTATTATGTATCTTTGTTGTGTGAATCTTTTTGTTGGCCCAACATTATTTCTTTGGGTGTCAGATAGCCATGTCTAGGCACTTATTGGAGTGAATTCAGTATTTATGTCAATATATTCATGAATAATCCTCTGTAGTTTGGCCAGTATATTAATGAAAAAGCTGGATTAGCAATTTGTTCAATATTCTCAAATGAACTTAACTAGACACAGCTGATTCAGCTGGATATAATGTTTGTTGTTTGACGTCCTAATTATCTTTTTACTCTTTGAAGTTTTGGCATAAACTAAGCTTTTTGCAAGGTATAGTATGCATTGCAGTCTCTTTTAGATAACTCTAAACTTTAAAGACTGCGGAAGTAGTTTTTTTTTTCTTACCTTCAAACTTCGAAGTGTAAGAAGCTTTTAGTTGCCAACTCTAATTGAAGTGCCTGCCTTCAATTGTTTGTCACACTGAAAAAGCTTGTTTGATGAAAATTTGGGTCACATTCTTGCGCTCGTCTTCCTTTACTATTTGAATAAAAACTAGAGTGAACAATACAAGATGAATGTCTGGACATATTATTTTAAAAACTTTATGGCTTCCAAAATTTTCCTTTCACCAGTTGGAATTCTGTGACATTATTTGGTGATGAGAGAAAGAAAACCAACAAGATACTACTCCATATATAGGCTTGCCAAGACAAATTTTTGTTGAAACTACTTTTCTATAAAATCTTTGTGTCTTTTCTTTTAGCTTATACCAATAGCATTCCGTGCCTTAGCTTATAGCTTATTTTGTTTTACTAATTATGTTCTTCTTGTCTTTTTTGAGCCTTTTAAAGAATGATAACCATTTATATTTTAGGTGTGTCATCACTGGCAATGAGAGATCTTCATATATACATCTTGGACGGCCATGGGGCCCTTTTGCAAGGGTGGTATTTGCTTACACTCATATGGATAATTGTATCAAACTAGAGGGCTGGGATAACTGGGGCAAGCCTGAGAATGAAAAAAGTGCTTGCTTTTATGAATACAAGTAAGCTTTTTTACTTTCCTAAATGTGATTCATTTCTGCCACATCCTTGAACTTGTTATATATTCCGAGCAATCATGTTTTTTTTTTTTTTTATTGCCTTCCTGATGATTTTATGGCTGCTTTTTAGGAAGAACATACTTTAGCTGGGTTCATTCGATTTGTTTTCTTTTCACTTATTTTCTCATTTAGCTTGTCCACATCACCTAGATTTCCAATAGAACACATACTAGAGTATTTAGTCCTAGAATTTGAGTTTTTTTTTTTCCAGATCAAAATGGAAATTAAGTGGCTTTAGTATCAAATTTGGTACGGTTGCATTTGTAATGGCCAAAATGCAATTTTCAAGAGATGTTCATTGTTCAAACAAAATCAATAAGACTTGTGAGAAAGTTGAAATGATCTAATATATTTCTAACATTGGCTTCTAATGATCATTACAGGTGTGTCGGCCCTAGTTGCTGCCGTTCAAAGCGGGTGTCATGGTGCAAAGAGTTGACAGATGAAGAAGCTCACCAGTTCATTGCTCATTCCTTCATAGACTCTAATCCTCAAAATCCTTGGCTTTTGCAGAGAATGGGAAACAGAATACCTTGCTCTGCTTAAAAGAGGCACCTTTAAGATTTCCTATTAATAAAGCTTCTATATATAAATCTGTATTATTCAGAGTTGTGATTTCATATGTTTGAGACAAAAATATTGGACTACTTGTGATTTTGTAAGCCCTCTAGCATGCTTTTCTAGGTACTCTCCTTCCCCTTGATGGGAATTTTGATTTATTGAGTATAAATACTCCTCTTTATGTAATAACAGAACTAAGAGAATCTCTTAAGGTGCATGTGTGATTGAACAAACGAGTTTTGTAAATTTACTAGTGTCAAGAATAAGGTGTTTACTTGTATAATAGTGTGTGGGATTTCTTTGTTTGTTTATGATGTTTGTGGTTTGTATACATTGCATTTTGTTGTTGCACTACTAAATAACGAGGCTATTGTAACTCGCCTGATAATTATTACAATAGGACCGAAAATCGTCACAAAAAGCCTAGAGTAAGGCTTTACACATTGTTACAATAGAGTCCCTTGCATTAGACCGATTGTAATAATTTAATATCTTTCACAAAACCATTAAAGTAGGTTAAAAAAATCCATTACACAAAAATGAGTAAACATAAGGATATAAAGGTTGTTTTTTACAAAAATAGGATTGGGTGGTTATTTGAAAGTTTGTTATTTTTATGGGCAGTTTTATGAAAATTAGCTTTTTAGGGGTAGTTAATTGAAAACTTTTTGTGTTTATGGGTGGTTTTGTGAAAATTAGCTTTTTATGGGTGGTTTTCTGAAAAGTAATATAATTTTAGGGTGGTTTTGTGTAATTTACTCTTACATTTATACGCGTTAGTGCGTTCGTTACTCATTTTCACCATTACAAGAAGCATCTCATATGAACGACAGAAATCAAAATCCAGAATCTATTTCATCTTCACACGGCTTGGACATCCCAAAATCCCGATAAACCCTAAACCCAAACCCAAACCCAAACCCAAACCCAAACCCAACAGAACAATCTTCGAATCAGAATCTCAAATTTCAACCGTCTCCTTCCGCGTCATCTCTCAGCGAACTCCCCACTCCATCTTCCGCCATAACTAGAGACAAACAAAGAGAGCTCGTAAGGACTTCATACAAAAATCGAAGAGTGTGAGTAGAAGAGGAGTTGAAAAGCATAAGATGGCGATGGCGATGTCGGCACCGAGAGTACTGATGGTTTCAACCAACGGCGAAGCCGGCGCGTACCGGACGGTGCAAGAGGCAATCGACGCCGTCCCCCTCGGCAACACTTGCCGGACGGTGATCCGCGTCTCCCCCGGCGTTTACAGGCAGCCAATCTACATCCCTAAAACGAAGAATTTCATCACACTTTCTGGACTCGCTCCTGAAGAGACTGTAATTACTTGGAATAACACGGCTACTAAGATCGAGCACCACCAGGTTTCAATTCCTAAACCCTATGTGCACAACTGTTGGATGAATTTGTTGGTTGTTAATTTGTTTGGATGATTGTGATTTTCCAGCCGGCTAGGTTGATTGGGACGGGGACGTTTGGATGTGGGAGTGTGATTTTGGAAGGAGAGGACTTCATTGCTGAGAATATTACCTTTGAGAACTCCTCTCCTCAGGTTAGTACTTTCCATTTTACATTATGATGATGCTTTGCTTGATAATGAATTAACTGTGAAGTGTTTATCAATTTACCTGCTTTTTATGAAACCCAATGAGATAAATTCCTCTTATAATTTTGTATAGGGATCAGGTCAAGCTGTGGCACTGAGAGCTACGGCGGATCGATGCGCATTCTATAATTGCAGGTTCCTTGGTTGGCAGGTGTTCAAATTTTGCTCTTATACTTTGTGTTGATTGCTTAAATTGTTAGCTAACATATGAATCCTTAGTTAAATATCCTGTCTGTTGGGAATAATCACCTCTAGCAATCTGAGTCTCTGAGAGCTTCAAGTTCTAAGTTAGTAAGTTTATAGTATGTTACTTAGATTGTCAGATATAAACAACTTTGCCAGTTGATACCAACTTTCTTGCTTCTTACATGTGTAACACACAGCATTATTTGTGTTGCTTGAATTTGATTTGGATTTTGGAGACACGTGCTGCAATGTAATATATATGCAGGAGATGATTATGTATGCGAACTAACATATGAATCCTTATTTAAATATTTTATGTCATCTATTGGGAAGAATTGCCCCTAGAAATTTGAGAGCTTCAAGTTCTATGTTAATAAGTTTATAGTATGTTACTTAGATTGTCAGTTATGAACAACTTTGTCAGTTTGTACCAAATTTATTGCTTCTTACATGTTTAATACTGCATCATTTGTGCTGCTTGTATTTGATGTGGATTTTGGAAACACATGCTGCAATATATTTTATATGCAGGTGATGGTTTTGTATGCAAATAACTTTCTCTTTGCTCTAGACTTTTGATGGTATTTTTTCATTTTGGATTTTCAAAGGTTTGTCTTTCAATCAGGGTAATAGTATTCAAATATGGGTTCTTAACCTATGTGCAAGAAAAATTATTAGAGTCCATCTATTTTGAGAAAGTGGTATATTTTAGGAACTTGAGATATTTCATTGTCTCTGAGTGTGTGGCAATTTGCTTTGCTAGGATACACTGTATCTGCATCATGGAAGACAATATTTGAGAGACTGCTACATTGAAGGAAGTGTGGACTTTATTTTTGGTAATAGCACTGCTCTTTTGGAACATTGCCATAATCATTGCAAGTCGGAGGGGTTCATTACAGCTCAGAGTAGAAAGTCTTCTCAAGAGACTACCGGATATGTGTTCCTGAGGTGAGTATAAACTTTTGATTTTCATTGTAAATCATTATGATGTATCTTTGTTGTGTATAATCTTTTTGTTGATTTGAAATTATTTCTTTGGGGATCAGATAGTCATGTCTAGGCACTTTTTGGAGTAAACTTAGTAGTTCTGCCAATATATTTATGAATAATCCTTTGTAGTTTGGCCAATATATTCATTAATAATCTTTGTAGTTTGGCCAACATATTCATGAATAAGCTGGATCAGCAATTTGTTCAAATTTCCAAATAAACTTTAATTAGACAGCTGATTCAGCTGAATATAATTCTTAATTAGTTCAATTATCTTTTACTCTTTCAAATGACGCGCATTTTCACTTCAAAGAACCGAGTGAAGCTAAATATGATAATTGACAGTTAAAAACATGAGTGATGGAAGTATATTTTTTGTATCTTCAAATTCTCAAGTGTCTAAGAAGCTTATGGGAAGTTCTCTTCTATAAAAAGTTGCACTTCACTGCACTAAACACACTAGTGCCTGTTTTATTATGAAAAATAATTTGCTTGACCATAGGCGAGCTTAGCCTTTTTTCTATGCCAGGTTGAGCTTGGATCCATTAATTATTCTCATGAGTGTCCTATATGATTATTGTACTGGATCTCTCTGCTCCTCCCTTCACCTCCAATCTGGTTAAACTTCTCTGCATTCCTCAATGGGGGTTAAATTTGGGTATTCTTTGGATTAGAGGGATGAGTATGAGACCGCTTGTTTGATTAAAATTTGGGTCACATTCTCACTCTCATCTTCTTTTACTATTTAAAAATTTAATGATAACTTTTTTTTAATAATAACTAGAGTGTACTATACAAGAATTTCTGGTCATTTTATTTCGTAACTTTATGGCTTCCAAATTTGCCTTTCACAAGTTAGAACTCAGTGACATTATTTGGTGAAGTTAAAAGGAAAACTTTAGATCCTTTGTAGAAAACCAACAAGATACTACTCCATACATAGGTTTGCTATACAAAATGAGTTGTTCTGTTAGCACTTTGTTCCTTTTCTTTTAGTTATATTAAACGCATTTTGTGCCTTAGCTTATAGCTTATTTTGATTGCATAAGTATGTTCTCCTTGTCGATTTGAGTCTTTTAGAGAATGTAACCCATTTATATTTTAGGTGTGTCATCACTGGCACTGGGAAATCCTCATATACACATCTTGGACGGCCATGGGGCCCTTTTGGAAGGGTGGTATTTGCATACACTCATATGGATCATTGTATCAAACCAGAGGGCTGGAATAATTGGGGCAAGTCTGAGAATGAACGAAGTGCTTGCTTTTATGAATACAGGTAAGCCTTTACTTTCCCAAACTTCAGTGAGACCCTAAATAATATGCAATTCTGTTTGTATTCAGTGAGACCCTGATAACATGACAAAATTATATAGCTCCAATAACCCTAACGCCGTATCACATTTTGCATATTGGTGCTACAAGATTATAACTATTTCCTTAAATTTGATTTGGGCGTGTTTTTATTGCCTTCCTGATGATTTTATGGCTACATTTTGAAAATCAACCAAATATCAATCTGGGAAAGCTCATGAAGTGGCTTTTGTGAAAGAACATACTAAATACTTTGGCTGGACTTGTTGAAATATTTTTTTGTTTTTTTTTTCTTATTTTCTCGATTAGCTTTTCCGCATCACCCAGATTTTTATATAAAATACATACTCGAGTTTTCAGTGTTAGAAATTGAGTGCTTCCAGTTCAAAATGAAAATTAGGTGGCTTCAGTGTCAAATTTGATAGTGGTTGCATAATTAACGGCAAACTGCTAAAAAAATGCAACTTTCAAGGAATGTTCGTACTGAAATTCACAGGCTTTTGTGAGAAGTTTGAAATGATCTCTTTTTCTAACCATGGATCCTACTCATTGATTCTTTAATTGCAGGTGTATCGGCCCTGGTTGTTGCCCTTCAAAACGGGTGACATGGTGCAGAGAGTTGATAGATGAAGAAGTTTACCAGTTCATCTCTCATTCCTTCATAGACTCTAATCCTCAAAGACCTTGGCTTTTGCAGAGAATGGGCATCAGAATACCCTGTTCTGCTTAATAGAGGCGCCTTTAAGATACCCTGCGAATAAATCTTCCATATGTGTAAATCTGTATTATTCAGAGTTGTGATTTTCGTCTGTTTAACACTTAAAAACAAGGCGCCTTTTCGGGCATGTTTGTTTGCTCCAGTTTATCTACACTTGTGCAACTGGTTGAGTCATATATGTATGAGGATAAGTTATAATATGAATAAAAGTCTTATGACATTTCATGTATTATGCATCCTCTTAAATCCCTCACAGTTACATTAAGATCACCAGTAATCAGAACATGAGCACGAGCCGTGCTTGAAGCAATGAAACCGACTCCGGTCCCTAATGACAATTTCCCTATCATAAACTGATGAAACAATCTTCATAGCAGAATGGCAATCTCTGCAGATTCTCAGATTCTTGAATATGTAAAGAGGCATGCCTGGTTTAGTGCTTATTAGCCCAAAACAAACTGCTAGCTTCTCACTGTGACTAAACAGTGCTTGCTCTTTCTCCTCCATTTCCTCCATGGCGCTCTCTCCATTAAAACCAGAGAAAACCTGAGCATTCGTCTCAGGAATGTAGCCAGACAATCTCAATTTCTGAATAACTTCGTCCAATTTTGAGTATATCTCTTGAGCTTGAGGATGTGACTTGTCACCTGCACTGAAATGATGAGCTTGCCCTTCAACATGAATGGAGCTCATTCCAGGAACTTTTCGAAAACCCTTTTCTTTTAGAATATTACGAAACTGATTCGCCTTTTCAACCTTCCCAGATTGGACATACATGTTGGAAAGCAAAACATGGCATTCTGTATTCTCAGGATCCAAATCAACCAAATCTTGTAAAAGCTTTTCAGCCAAATTGAGTTTCCCATAAAACCTGCAAGAACCCAGAAGAGATCCTAGAATTACTGAATTAGCCCGAATCGGCATCTTTCTGACAAACTCTTCTGCCTCTTTTAATTTCCCAGCTCTACCAAGAAGATCCACAATACAAGCGTAATGTTCAACTTGAGGCTTGATTCCATACAAAATCTCAAGATTGTTAAAGTAATATAGACCTTGATCAACTAAACCAGAATGGCTACACGCGTTCAACAAACACGTCATAGTAATTATATCCGGTCTAACTTCCTCAACCATACGAGGAAAAAGCTCCAATGCAACAAGACCGAGCCCGTGCATAGCTAACCCACAAAGCAAAGCATTCCAAGTCACCACATTCCTATGTTTCATGGTCCAAAAGACTTTCAAGGCAACATTTATTCTACCACATTTTGCATACATGTCTACTAAGGCGGTTCCTACCATAGGATCCATCTCCTCTTCATCCATGACTTTTACCGCGTAAGAATGAACCCACCTGCCAATCATTGCGTCACCTGACACAGCACAGGCACTCAAGAGAGAACAAAGAGTCACATAGTTAACCCGAAATCCGAAACTAAATACCATTTCACATAGAAGTGAAAATGCTTCTTTTGTAAAGCCATTCTCAATATAACCCTTTATCATGATTGTCCAAGCCACCTCATTTTTCTTCTCAGGCATAGAATCAAACAAAGCCCTACCATTTTCTAGGCTTTCCCATCTTACCACTCCATCCAAAATCACACTCCAAGTAATGACACTCTTTTCCTCCATCTCATCAAAAACCCTCTTGGCATCACTCATTAACCCACATTTGGAGTACATTCCAATCATTGAATTGCACACTCTGAGAGTAAAAGCTAAGCCCATTTTCACCATAACTCCGATTCCATGATTGCCAACTCTTGCATCCCCTAACTGAGCAAAAGCTTGAAAGAAACAAACCATGGTGGCATCGTCAGGCTCCACACCGGACCCACGCATTTTCCTGTAAAGATCAAGAGCCTCGACGGGCATTTTCAGGTGGGTGTAGCATCCTATAAGAGCGGTCCAATCAAAAGCATCTTTGTGTGAGTGAGGAATTTCGTCGAACAGTTTGTGGGCATAGTGAGGGTGACCACATTTGGAGTACAAATGGAGAAGGGCATTGGAGACGTAAGTTTCCGGGATGAATGAAAGCCCGGTTGTGATGGCGGCGGCGTGGAGCTTCTCGCCGTCGAAGAGGGATAGGCGGCGGGCGCTGCACCTTATAAGGGAACGGTAGTGGCGAGACAATGTAGCTATGGTGGTAGAATTGGTCATGGGAAGAAACTTGCACTCAAGATTTTCAATATCAGGTAATATATGTCCTAATAATTTAATGGGAAATTGCACGAAATGACCCCACCTTTGGTGGTAGTTGCGGAAAATAACCACAACTTTTAAAATTGCAGCAAATCGCTCCGATTATGGAGGTGGATTGTGATTAGTACTCTAATCATGATTAAAAACGATTTTTTTATCATTAACGATCATGTTACATTGTTATACACAACTTCGTACAATATAATATTATGTGACTGTTACCAAAAAAATAAATACATATGCTAGTATTGTTACTCACTCTTTTTTTTACTCTTTTTTTTTTGATATTGGGTAGTGGGTACTGTCCGTAAGAGTTAAAACGAAAATCTCAAATATTATATTTTCACAAATATGTATATATATATATATTCTTTTATAATAATATAAATAATGCTAAATAATTATAATGTAATCTTTTATATTATATTTTTATTTATTAATTTGATATTTATAATATCTATAAATTATCGAATCGTAGTCGTATATGGTACGACGGATACAACTAGTTTAGCATGAAATTTTAATCGTTTGACTAGATGGCCGAAGACAAACTCACTCTATAAGTGATAGCATTAGCCTCAAATTTGAAAGCTTTAAGTTAATTTTTCTAACAATCCCCAAATGGGGTTATTTTATGATATTTCCCTAATTTATTTTTAATTATGTTTTAGAGGACAATACTCTTGATATCAAAAAAAGAGGACAATAGTGTCACGTTAAAAAAGTTTGAAAAGGCAAATATTAATTTTCAATTATTTGAAGAAACATACGGGCCCCCACGCACTACTTGTGCACATTCCTCACCTTTCTTTCCCCTTCTCCGCATATAGCGCTTTTGATCGCTCGCCTGAGATCAATCCTAGTATCCTACCAATCGGATTCCCAATAAGGTCAATTCGTCGTCTCCCCTCCCGATTTCTTTTTCTATAGTCGATCATCCATGGAATTGCTCGTTTATTGAATTTTAAATCGTTGAATTTTGAACAGATCAAGAGTTTCGAAGAATTTTAGGGCACGATGACTGAGGCATTCGAGGGGTACGAGCGCCAGTACTGTCAAACTTCCGCCAATCTCTCCAAAAAGTGCAGTTCTGCTGCTCTTCTCGATGGAGGTAAACGGGAGAGATTCAATTCAAATAGATTTTTGCCCCATTTATGTTGATTTCATGATTGATTGGTATCTTGTAGCTTGACCGTAGATTAATACCTGTAGAATTGTTCCATTTGAATTTTTGTTTCTTCTCTTTTCATGGAGGGGGTTTAATTAGCTGGATTTCATTGCGAGTAATGTGGTGTTAACAACGATGAGGAGAAGGGTATGGAATGGAGTCTCGAGGAAGTGCAAAATTGCTCTGGTTTAGAGTCTGAGGGATTTCATTTGGATGTGTGGGAACTTTAATTGATTATGCAGTTTCTAGTGTAGTTATGTCAAGGCTTTTTAAAATTTTGCTTGCAGTTGGAAGGATTTTACATTGTCAATGGTCTAATATTGTTCATATTTATTGGATCTTTAGGAAACCTGTGTCATTTTCCCTTTTGATTAAACTTCAGAACACATTGAAGTCTTGCTGTGAGTGTGTGTGTGTGTGTGTGTGTTCAAGGTCCTATTAAGTGGATCTCAGGGTTTTTCTTCTTGAACTCGCAGATCATCTTAGAGGGCTCTCCGCTCATCTTTAAAACTTGTGTTACACTGTTTCACATAAGGCTATCTTTCTGTGTTAACATGAAGTTAGAAGGTCATCTTAGCAGGAGGATGAAAGGGGGAGTCTTACCTGAACTTGTCAAGAAAATTTGACTTCTGTTGCTGACCCTTGATTGGTTATTGATGTTTTCTGAAGTTTAAGATTTTAGGTTTATTAAATCATCAGTAACTGCTACTTTTTTGATATCATCATCACTCATTAGTCATTAGTGTATCAATTTTATATATCTTCATCATGCAACTTAATTTCCTCCTTAGTGTTAATATTATTTTGAGGGGTGTGCATTGGTGCCCATCCCCAAAGTGTGAAATTTATGTAGTCGATAGACAGAATTGTCTATTGAAGTGGCCACATATGACATCTTCTCCTGTTTATGTGGGTTACAGTTGCGATGGTTGTTGCAATGCTAGTATCCACTTAACAAATTGCTGATGTCACCTAGGATGCTACCCTCTATGGCTCTATCTCTGCAGGTCAATGTCAGTCATCACATATAAAATTTTTTAAATTGATTTCGATCTGCCTCATTGACCCCAATGTTGAGTCCAAGGGTGGAAGAGGGCTGTCCCACCTCGAGAGCTCAGTAATCTTGGTCTGAACTGTTTGAAGCATTAAACCCTTTTATGTACTGCTGTAAACCTGTCAGGACGTAGTGCAGGGAAATTTCTGAAGCTTTGGGCAAATTCGTCTTAAAGTTTTATTTCTATTTAAGTCCTTAATTAACTTTACTTGAGTTTTTTTCTCTAGGGTCTTCAAATTAACTAATAAATACAATCATCATTACTGATTTTTTCTTTTTATAATATCTAATTAAATTAGTAAAAATAAGCTGTTGGGAAACTTGTGAAAAAAAGATTATCCTATATTTTACAAAAATGGAAACTTGTCATCTCTTTTTGGGTGGAAGCTAATGCTGGGTTAGTTGGCATTATGTCAGATTGAACTTTCTGGAATACTATACATGTATTGGTGAAATTTACCAGGATGTACTTACAATCTGGTAATCCATGAAGATACCAACTTAGTTTTGGATTTTATGTAAGGAATAAGGTAAAATTGTAAAGGATTACCTACTTATGATACATAAATAAGCATAGTCCTTATTTATGATTCAGTCTCTTATTGAGTAATAGTTAAAAAACAAGACCCTTTTTGCAGCAAAATATCACTTAGAACTTCAATGAGCTAATCTTGAAGGCAGGAAATTATTTAATTTCTAGAACTGAACTCAACCTCAAAGATTTGATTCAAGGGCATACCTTACACGAGAACCTTATTCGAAGGGTTTTTTAAGAGTACTTGAAAAATTGCAAACTTGGTTTTCTAACATACGAAATGGTAGTCTAATAGGAGTCCCTTTCGCTATATATATGATAATTGTATTATTGTTATACGCTTTTATTACCTTCTTGATCTTCATTTCTGCACTTACCAGTGATATTGGCCTGATGATATAGCCATATAGGTGGATATGGTTTCTCGAGCACAAGTAATAGTATAGAATAAGGTGTAAGCCTTGCCATTGAATGAAAAAAATGATGCCTTGATGTGCCTAATTGTTAGGTGTGTGTGATTAATTTAGATGACATATTTCATTTGAATTATATATTTTATAAAGAAATTATTGTGCCTCTCTTTCGAACTCCGTAATATGATAGTACAAATCTACGAAGTTATCTTAAACATAGCATAATACTTAGCATATTTAGTTTTTATTTAGAGGATATGTTTGATTTAATATCAGATTAGTAGCATATAGCCGTATACATATAAATTTTCCATTGTAAAACTAGAACTTTAGTTCCAAAGTTGAATTTAATTCACTAATTGCAATGCTTTTGAACAACTTCGATCTTCTAACCCAATGTTTGTCATAATTATTGATGGTGAAACATCCTTGTTGGTAGAGAGAGACCCACACAATCAGCATAGCCAATTGAAACTTTAAATCTGCTTGATTTTCAACCCTGTGAGAAATAAATCACATAAGACAGATATATTCCCATTAGAGGGAATGAAAAATGATACAAAATTGATTGTATGCTTTGTTGCAATTACACTACCAGACAAGATAGCTGAAAACAACCTCCCGACTTTATATGTTATTGGCAGTGGAGGAGAGAAGGCTATGAGAAAATAGCTTAGGATATTTTAGATATAAGTGTTCCTCCATACTTCAATGTTTGGTTTCAATTGTTTTTTCAGGGCTGATATTTGTCATGACATGAGTTTAGATATGTTATTTACCAGAAGCTTCTTTTCTGCAGAAAAAAAGAAGCAAAAGATCTTCGAAATTAGAGCTGGTATTGAAGAAGCAGAAAATCTGGTGCAATTCTGGACATTTAGCAGTTGTCTGTTTTTTCCTATATTTTCTTTTGTGATGTTTTACCCTAACCAAATGCTGTCAATTCACACAGATCCGAAAAATGGACGTTGAAGCAAGAAGTTTGCAACCCAATGTTAAGGGGATGCTTCTTGCCAAACTACGAGAGTATAAATCTGATTTGAACAACTTGAAAAATGAAGTAAAAAAGCTCTCGTCAGGGAACTCCAATCAGGCCAGTCGAGATGAATTGTTAGAGTCAGGAATGGCAGACACAATGGCGGTATGCTACCCTAATCTTTCTTCTGAGTTATATTTAGCTCTGACTCTCTGAGAGATTGTTTAGTTGGATATAATTGATGTTATGTAGTTTAGCAGACCCTGGTTGATTCTTGATGCTTACTTGTAAAATGAGTTGATACGTGTGCAAAGAATGTGTTACACCAAATTGCTAACAGAAGCGTCTTATTCCTCGGGTTGCAAATATCACTAGTATAAAAGTCAAAATATTCACCTTGCTGTTGATGCATTTTTACTGGAGAGACTTTGTAATTAATACATGAATTCGTTTGACAATTAATTGAATATTGATACGCTGCTGCTATGCAGTTATAGCTTTGTTCAGCTAGCTTTTTTTCATATATGTGCTTCTAGCAATCAGTGATTTCTTTATGATATTATATAGCTCTGTGATCTATTTTCACTGTTTCCATAACATTTCTTAGTTAACAATTTTTTAAGGTAATGTTGCCATGGCAAAATATTTTTATGGTTTTTTTGGTCTAAGCCATATTCATTTTTTATTAGCATTTTGTTACAGAATTCTGTACTCAACAAACTAAACTATTTGATTTCGTAGGTTTCTTCTGAGCAACGAGCAAGATTGATGGTGTCAACAGGGAGACTGAACCAAACTACTGATAGAGTCAGGGACAGCAGAAGAACCATGCTCGAGACAGAAGAGCTTGGGGTTTCAATTCTTCAAGATTTGCATGGACAGCGACAGGCTCTTTTAGGAGCCCATAACACGGTAATGTTCTCAAGCTCTCTTTTTTTGTTTCATTGAATCTTTTTCACATTTCTAGGATTGTGAAAATGTCTTTGGCAAATAATCTACTTGTGTCTGCTGCATCTGACGCTTGTTTTTTTACTCCGCAAAGAATTTGCTTGAATTTAACAATTTCTTTATGCTACATGGTGGATGAGATGAATGAGGATTCAAATATAAAAATCTATGATATTTTGTCATTTTACAGCTTCATGGAGTTGATGACAACATTGGCCGGAGTAAGAAGATAATGAACAACATGTCTAGGCGTATGAGCAGGAACAAATACACCATCGGTGCCATTGTCGTCGTTCTTCTGATTGCTATTGGTCTCATCTTGTATTTCAAGCTTAAGTAAGCTCAGCCAATTGTGCAGTTCATTTACAACTTTTATGTCAACAAGAGATGAAACACTTGTTTGTTCATCTCTTTGATTTCCCCTTTGTTTGCTATTATTTGTTTGTGTGCTGTATTTGTTGTAGTGCTTTTGCAAGCTCGGCAGTTTGGTTTATTGGTCTGTTCCCCAACATGCTTGTTCCATTTGAGTGAAATTTTTTAAGTGTTAATTAAGTCTTTTTAATGTTCTTGCTTCTTCTTCATTTTTTTAAAAAATTAAATAGTTGTTTTCTTCACAAAATTTATAAATACATAGCACTTTAAACTCGAATTCTGGAACCCATAATTTAAGTGCTAATTAGTCTCTGTAATTTCAACCTCATAATGACTTAAAATTTAAATTGCAAGGTAATTTAAATTGAACTACAAGTCTATAACTGAGCGAGTCCAGCCCAAAAACTTGACTGTCGAACCCCCACACACATTCAAACGCAAGTGCTGCATTAATTGAAGGCCTGAAGCCATTCAGATCTCCATTTTTATTGATTGCGTCTTGTAAAAAAACAAAGAATAACTTAGATTTTTTTTATATAGTTAAAATTTTTAAACTTTATTTTATAGAATTTATCATTTTCTATTTAAGAAAAGGACAGAGTTTAAATTTTATTTTAAAAAAAACAAATGACCCCTTATTTTTAAAGATAAAAAAAAAAACAAATCTCCCTTACATGTATAAATAAAAGCCAATTAAACGAGTTTATACAAGCTAACAAATCGAGTTTATTTTATAAGCTTAAATTCCTTTATCATTTACAACCAAGGGTTTGTTCTTTGGGTGGGGTGTCATTATAAAGACATTTTCAATTATAGAGACAAATGTTATACATTAAAATGTGAAAAAAGACCATAGTGACACATTGACACCAAAGAACAAACCCTCATACTTGATCTCTGTTAAACTTAATCTGTAATTAAAACTTGTACAAGCAAACCTTTAGTTCTTTTCCAATCTATTTTCTCAAGGAATTGAACCGAAACCAAGACTGACAATCAAACTCATGTGTTAATGCAAAACAAAAGAAGGCCTTTTTTATATTCTCTCTTTACAATCAGTACAAACACAAATCCATACAAACATGCATTCACCTCAAGTGTTGCTCCCTCACCAAGATTTGTAAACATAATTAACTTCAACAAATAACGTTAAAAGCATCTGCTGTATTTATCTATATCATACTTTGCACTTCAAGATGACATTGGCAATCCTAGTTTTATGCAAAAGTAGGATTGTGCAAAGGAAAGCAGCAGACCTCCAAAATATGAAAATTGTTCCATTAGCACAAAGATGACACAAGGTCATATTACACTTGGAATGCAACTAGTCACTCCCATTAAAACAAGGCCTTATGCCAGTTGATAGCTTCTAACCTTGGTGCGTCCCAATACTCCACAATCTTCCACATTGTCCATGATGATTCCTCATCCTAAGAAATGAGTGAAGATAAGCTGTGAGATTCAATGGAAGATAGATGGTTCCATGGTGGAAGTCAATTTGTGAGGAAACGAATATACAAAGGGAAGTTTAATTGAAGAACTTGGTAGTTAAAATAGTAGTTCACAAAGTTTTAGTTAAACTAATCTTTGTTTGTATAAACAAATTACAAAAACTAGTTTATACCCATGTAGTTGAAAATCTATCATGTGAAAAATTAAGGGTAAGTTTGACTTCTCATTACTGAAAAAAAAACTAGAAACTAGCTCATAAGCTCCAAAATGAATCTTATAATTTCAACTACTTCAAAACTAGAAACAACTGAAATTAACATTACAAACACACCTAAATCTGCATTAATGCCGAGTTGTCAAAAGTAATTATGAAATAAATGTAACATATTTTTATGTTCAAAAATACACTTCTATAAGAGATTTTGACCTTACCAGATAATGTCAATAAACAGCTATCTGTAAGTGATAGACAACTTTTAGTGATCAGGCAAGAACCCTTGCTCAATATGACCCTTGGATTTGGCATCTTCAAACTCCGCTTCCTGAAAGTCCAATGTTTCATCTGCATGAAGCACACTTGATGGGTCTAACCTAAGACTTGTCGTACGGCCAGCTGTACTTTCAGGTTTCCTCTGGTTTAATGCAAAGCCACTCAAGAAAATGCTCCCTGGAGAAACTCCATTAGATTTCTCTTCTGTTGGATGCACATTGGTTTGATTTCTTTGTACATTTTTCCTGTTCATCTGAGCTTCCTGCATGAAACACACATAAAAAAAGACTCTCTGATGAATGTTAATTCTTATATATGTTGTTGTAAGAGATATATTAATGAGAGAGGAGACTGACATCAGGTACTCGTCCCAGCATGCTAAAGCTACTAGGATCTCCTAAAGCTTTGCCTCGTCTGGGCACTCTAGTTGAGGCAGAGGAGTCTTGGTGGGCCATATTGATTCTCTTCCTGAAATTACATGGACAGTTAATAAGCATTTTCGTCAATATACAAGCGATAATCAAAGTTCAGGTAAAAACTTGCACGCTAAATGGCAGAGCGAGCGAAAAATGTTGTTGGGAAATACTCCGGATTTGGATTGTGTTTCTATATCTTAAATCTTAGAGAATAAGATTTGAGATGTGTTACCTTCGCGCTTCCTCCCGATTTTTTGCATCGATCTCCTTATTCGGTGGGTATTTAGGCAAGTTTGATGGCTCACATGCATATGGCTCCGTTGTAAAGTACTAAAAAATATTGATGCAAGAAAAAAAATTCAAATCACAGCTAAAAAGTGAAGAAAATGAATGAACCAGTATCGCATCACAAGTTTGTGAGAGTAATATTAGAATTTCTAAAACCAAATAATCCAGAAATTTGCATATTGGCAAAGCCACAAACATCATTTATTATACCTCAGACACAAGTAAAGAGGCAGCGGTGCCACGGTTCTGTGGTGTAATGGACAACAAAGTGTTTATAAGATTCTTTGATGTCTCTGGGAAATCTTTGAACCTCTCATCAAGAGAGCTTTCGTATGGAGCTTGTGGTTTGAACATAGTAGCACGGGGTAACTTTGACTTAATCCAAAAGTCAGCGGGCGGTGAGCCACAAAGCTTAAATATTTTGTGTAGTTGCTCCACCTGTGGACATCATATGATCCATCGAATTTCAAGAAAACATGAGACATGTGACATGGAAGAGCACAAGAGCTCTTCAATGAAAATTAGGCATTATAAAACATCAAAACACATGTAAGGTCAAATGAGATCTAATATATGTATATGAAGCTAAATCCACCTCAGGTTTATGTGCAATTTACCAGAGGTGGTATAACATCAAAATATGAAGTGGTATAACATCAAAATATTTATTTATAAATTGGGACAAAAAGAAGTAGTGGTAAGACAGAAAAAGTATATGTGTAATTTACCTCTGTTTTCCCTTTGAGAATAGGCTTCCCTACAAGAACTTCTGCAAATACACAACCCACACTCCATAGGTCTACATATGGCCCATAGTTTGTAGAACCTAATAGAAGTTCAGGAGGACGATACCACAAGGTTACAACTCGGCTTGTAAGTGGTTGCCTGTACCTTGTGCTTGTAAAATTGGCCAAACCAAAGTCAGCAATTTTCAATATGCCTTCGTCGTTGATCAAAATATTGGATGTTTTGATGTCTCGATGCATAACACCTTGACGGTGGCAATAGTCAAGGCCGTGAAGCAGTTGCTGCATGAAGCACTTGATCTACACACAAAATTGACAGTTTTTTTTAATCTTGATGAGGTTAAGCATAAATAATCATTTCCCATATTTCAAATGAATAAGATTATACCAAAAAAAAAGGAAAGAAGGCTGAATATTGAGAAAGTTAACCTGAGGCTCCGTAAAATTGATCTCTGGGCAAGAGATTAGTCCAGCAAGGTCATGCTCCATGTAGTCAAAAACAAGATATATGCTACAAGATAATCTTGAGGTAATTATACCATTTAACTTCACAATATTTTGGTGGTCAAGCCTGCGAAGAATTGTAATCTCTCTAGCCATAAACCGCACACTTTCTGGTTGAAAATTGTCAAATCGGACCTTCTTCAAAGCAACAAGCTTCCCTGTTGCATTTTCACGTGCTTTGAACACACTACTGTATGTGCCTTGCCCAATCTTCATACATGGTAAGAATTAAACACCATCTTATTAGAAACATCAAAAGCTGCACGATAAAGTTCATCACAAACTTTTGAGAGATAAACACTCAAGTTTCAATGAAAACAAACTTTCACATAATATTACTAGATATCATTCAAAGCATACCAAAATCTATATCTATATATCGATTTCTATAAAAGTTTTCTTAAATCAAATTATGATAATAAAATAAAAAAATTATAAGATGACAAAAATTAAATTATCTATGTCTTTTTATCCATTTATAATGTAAAATATTTTTTAAAAATGAAATTATGGTTAAAAAAATATGTTTATAACTATATACTAAAGTTATAACTTTTTGAGCCACCACATTGACCTTGACCTAAATTTCTTTTTATAATTTTTAAAGTTTATTTATATTACTTTATATTTTCAAATAATTTTTCTCTTTGTTTATTTATAAAAAATGTAAAATTTCGAAATTTATTTGATTCTAAAAATAAAAAAACTATTGTATGTGAGTACAATTTTTTTATCTTTATGTATCATATTAAAATAGAAATGCTCATACTTAATCGAGTCGTAGTCGTGCATGGCACGACGGGTATAACTAGTGAAATAAATAAAGAGCAATAAAGCTGAAATTGATTGATTCGTATTCTTTCTAGAGAAACTTCAAGTTCAAAAACCACACCAATATAAAGATTCAAACTAATGGATGCATTTTAGTCCTCGTATAAAAATCATGCACGTCTGTGACCCAATTGCTCCTAGCAGTGTCATCCTAAAGATCTCAGGGAAACAGATTACAAATAGGAAGCCCCTGGAAATCTGCAAAGGAATCCAATTGTGAGTTCAAAAATACCTATGACCCTCTAACCAGTAATCACAAAGAACCTTGGATAATTAAATAAAACACCAGAATTCCTTTGGCATGAATCACATGGTTGATGTATCTATTCGAACCTCCCAAGAATTGGAAGATTTGCAATGGACATGTAGTTCATTTGAGGGTGATTATGAAAATAATACTCCCTCCGTTCAAAAATACATGATGTTTTAGGTTGATTTTTTTGTTCAATAATACTTGATGTTTTACATAATTTACCATATTTTTTCCAACATTACCCCTATTAATTAAAAAGAATAATAAAAATAAAAAATAGAAAAGGAAAGATTTTCACAAGATTTATGGGTATTTAAGTCAAATCACATATCTTCTTAATTTTAGAGACAAATCCTAAAACATCATGTATTTCTGAACGGAGGGAGTAATTATTATCCATGCTAACAACGATAACAGAAATGTTAAAAAAACAAGATTGAATCTTTTTTTTTGCCCCTTTTTTCAGTTCTGAAATTTATAATCACCTTCTCGAGCTTCTCAAAGGAATCGGCGCTGAGGGGAAGCCAGCCATGGACGGCCTCGGGAGCAGCGGTGGAGAGCCATCCGGGCCAGCCGGCGGAACAGTTCTCGGCGGTGACCTGGTTCTTCACGGACCCGATCTTAAAGCTGATGGGGAAACTCGAATTGGAGCTCTTGCTCTTCGAACTCTTCAGCTTCTTCCCACCCTTTAATCTCCCCGTTCCATCGTCGCTTTCGCTGTTCCCACCCTTCTCGCCAAACTCCTGCCCTAACCCTAATTCCGCAAGCGCGGAAGGCGGCGTCGAGTTCCGCGAGATAGGAGATCTGAATTTCAGCTTCTTGCTGAGATTCCAATGCCGAGTTCGGGGCAAAGAGCCCTCGGAATTCGACCGGAAGTCCCTCTGGAGGGGAGAATCAGGCGGATTATGCGTCGCCCGCTTCGAAGCGATGCACCCCATCAACAACTATCAACTCCCATCAAAATCGGGGGGCACCAATTCGATCGAAGGAAGACTCGATCTTTTGGGGGGAGTTTCGTTGTAATTGAATCAATGCTCTTCCTCCCCGCCCACCAAATCAATTGACTAAATCGGGCTTCTTAGGGTTTTCTTGTCGCTGGAAATCGAAATATGCGGGAGGGGGGAAACGAATTGGGGGATTTGGATTGAAGCAGAGATAGAAAATTGGTGGCCGAATTTGGTGGAAGGGGGGAGAGAGAGGGGAGTGGGGTCCGAAATTGGGGTTTTTCATCTTTTTTGGCTGGTGAGATGAATGTTCTCTCTGGTCTGCAAGAGAGAGAGAGTAGCTGTCGAAGGAGAATGGAGGAGAAGAAATGGGATTTTTGAAAATTATACCCGTTACCTGTCTACGTGGCCTTTTATGTTTCCGTTATTTCTGTTGCTTTTTCCCTGGTATTCTCCGCTCTTCTACCCGCCTAAATACTTGACTAGTCAACAACTCTTAAACTAGATAATTGTTTTTGGGTTTTGCATTCAAGTGCTCCCATAGGCTAAATCTTAGCAATTATTTTTAGGGTTCATGTGGTATCAATGAACCCAAAGAATTTGAATCTTGTGTGATGTGCGAATATAGTGCTGACTTCGATTGGACAAGTTATTGGATTTCTCGTGGTTCCGGTTATATTGTTTATCTTGGATCCTCTTCCATCTGAGGGAAGATGAAGAAGCAAAATATGATGTCAAGATCTTTCCCCAAAGTCGAGTATCGCTCTATGGCAACCATCACTTGTGAATTAAAATGGCTCAAAGGCGTCCTAGCTGATCTTTGTGTGCCTCATCATCAACCGTCATGACTCTTTTATAATAGTCAATCAACACTTTATATTGCCAATAATCCAGTCTTCCACGAACGTACCAAACATATCGAAGTCGGTTGCCACTTCATATGAGATGAAATCCTCAAAGGCACTCTTCTTCCATCATATCATATGTTCATACGAGTACTCAATTGGCCGACATCTTCACTAGAGCTTTGGGCAAGACACCATTCCACAATCTTCTACGCAATTAGGGCATCAAAGACTTGTATGCTCCAACTTGAGGGATGATGATAAACTAGAATATTATTTCTCTTTATTTTCAGCCTCTATCTTATCTTATTCATATATTAGGATATGATAGATTTATTTCTTTAAGGATAGAATTCCTTCTTCACTTTTGGTTTATAATTGAGAATCTTTTCTTCCTCTTTCCTAGGGCCGAATACATAAATAGGTCCCTGAACTTTGACGATTTTGGCATCCATATCCCTGTACTCCGGGGGTTTCAAATAGGTCCTTGTACTGTACATATTCTTATCATTTAAACACAAAAGACATGAGTTTCACCTGCGTGTTATACACTCGCGTTGACTGTATAAAAAAAATTGCCACATAGATGCCACGTAGGTGCCTCATAAATTCCACCTAGATAAATTTATATTTTTTCTCATTTAATAAATTGCCATATTTTTATCATTTAATAATATATATATATATATATACTTTTTTCTCTTTTTTGTTTTCTTCCTCGCTGTGATTTGGGGGCAAATTGATGAGTTCTTCCCCTCGTCAAAGTCTGGACGGAACGACAACGGAGTTCCGAATTCTTCACCTCGTCAAAAGTCGGGAGCTCCGAATTCTTCACCGGCAACGGACTTCAAGGGCCTATTTATCTGCCTCGTCAAAGTCTGGACGGAACGACGACGGAGTTCAAGGGTCTATTTCTCTGCCTCGTCAAAATCTGGACGGAACGATGACGGAGTTCCGAATTCTCCACCTCGTCAAAGTCGGGAACTCCGAATTCTTCAATGGAGACAGAGTTGAAGGGCCTATTTCTCCGAATTTAGGGGCATACTTCTCCGCCCCTTTGAAAAGACGGACTCGAGAGTTCTCAGATTTGGTGACAATGGCGGTCAAATCTGGTGGTTGGCGGTAGACTCGGGAGTTCGGGAGGACTCGAGACTCGGGAGTTGGCGGTCAGATCTACCGACATTTGAAAGGCAGAGAAGTCAAAGCTCAGAATTGGGACACCACGGGCCAAGAACGCTTCCGCGCCGTCAATCTGGCTCTACCTACTACCGTGGCGCGGTCAGCGCCCTCGTCGTCTACGACATCTCCCGTAGCTCCACCTTCGACATCGTCTCTCGTTGGCTCGACGAGCTCAACAGTAATCCTTTTACTATTACTGATGCGACTCTACCCTAGCTCGGACCCAGCTCCAACGGACCCGAGACGGCCTAGACCTTGGAGACCTCCTTGGATTAGGACTTAGTCTCATTTATGTTATTATTTATATTTCCGTCATTTATATTTCCGTCATTTATATTTCCGTCATTTTCCTTTTAGGCGTGTGTCCATTCTTATAGTATGGGCTAGCCTTGTTATTTCCCTTTATAGCTAGTTTCCGTTATTAGTATGTTGTCTTATTGGTCCAGGAGTCGTTGGGCTTTGTTTGTATACAAACCCTAGGCGCCTCTCCCTTGCTAGACTAGGGTTTCGTGGTTCTCCTCTATATAAAGGAGCCACACCCCATTGTAATTCTCACGTCCAATATGAATTAAGCCAGAGCTTTGAGTCGAGTTTCTCCTCCCCTTTGGCCCGGGCGTCACCCTATTCTTTTCCCGACCCCATATTCTCCTGGCCTACGTTAAACTAGGCCCCCTTCTCAATCCTTTCACTTCACCTCTCATCTCAAAGTCTAGGCTTCGGCCTCAAATCTATCCGGTTACTATTTGTCGGAGAAGATCCGAACATTTCGAGCCTAGATCCGCCCCTTGTGACCCTAGGGTCGCATCAATTAGCCTCACTTGCTTGCAAAATTAATGCGATTGTGTTATGTTGTGTTGATTGAGAACCCAAATTGGTTTGATCTAATTTGTGAAAGAAGAAATTTTGAAGAATCGCTTTGCAGATCGCAAATTTTAGATCTAACAAGTGTGATTTAAGTAACACTAGATCGGTAAGCATTGAAGAAGGCAAGATGCTTGCACAGGAGAACACAATGTTCTTCATGGAACGTGAGGAGAGAGAGGGGCCAATTTTAGCTAGGTTTCAGACTTTCAGTATAGACTAATTAGCTTTTAATTTAAATAGATGTTAATTATTTATTTTAATATTCCACATCAGTGTTTAGAAGGGTGGTGTTCTAATTTTACGCGCAATTACTAAGATTGAAATGCATGCGTTTGCCCGATAAGAAATTTTTGTTTAAATGACAAAAATATGTATAGTTTGACAAAAAATATGTATAGGATACGCTCCTCTTCGACTCTTCCTTTGTATTTAAGTGTTGATCTTTCAATAAACAAAGTAAGGCAGAGCACTTGAGATAAACGTTGAAATCAATCGTGTTTTAGCTCTCCTTGATTTAGAGGAACCCATTGGTCTTGTACCCATCACTTTCATCTTCTACAATCATGTTGTGGATGATTACGCAAGCTTCATTATCTTTCCAATATTCTCAATCTTCCCCGATAATGTCGGGTTATGAATTATTGCAAATCTGGATTGCAACACTCCACCTTCTCGACATCTTTGTGCCAACAATACTGTTCTTGGGCAAATAGTTTTGCCTTTGGGCCTTGAGGGAGCCTAATGGTTTGGAAAAAAAAGTTGCCCATGAAGGATAAATACCATCAACAAGATAATATCTCATGTTGTACTCGTGCTCATTGACCGTAATGTTTACGTTTGGAGCAACAACTTATAAAACATCATCAAAACACAAGAGACCGATCAAGAATGTTAATATCATTGCACGTACCAGGAGTAAGAATGCATGCTAAATCCAATGGTCGTATGATGCTACGACCTCTAGAATAATTGCTGGACCCTCATGATCTCCATGGTTATACATCTCTTTCCATGCAACTAGGCAATTCTTTAACCTCCAATGCATACAATTGATGCTTCCCATCATTCCGAGAAATCCTCGAGACTCTCATACACTCAATAGGGGTTGTACGTCTGCGGAGGTTGGTCGCCTAGGGTACTCATCGCCGAAGAAAGTTATAATCCCATCAACAAAATGGTACAAGCATTTGCTTGTAGTGTTCGCACCAATACAACCATATTCATCATAGGCATCTGCAACAACTCCATAAGCCAAAATGTGGATTGCAATGGTACATTTCTGTAATGCAGATAAACCAAGCCTACCGGTTGCATCTCGCCTTTGTTGAAAGTACTCCAACTCGGTGGAGAGTCAATCGACAATGCACATGAAGAAATTCTTGCGCATTCAATACCTTCTTCGGAATTGTTCATTCGTGTACGTTGGTATCTCACTGAAATAATCGTTGTATAGTTTTGCATGCCCTTCTCCCCTTCCTCTTTTATTATGGGTTCGACGACGAAGGGTTCTGAACCTTCTGCTTGTGCAACGACTATACACAGTTGAAGATTAGTTTGAAGTTGTTGGTATGCAGCTTGTCGTTGATTATAGGTAAATTCTAGCTCGTTGTTTGATTCAGAGCTAATAGAAAAGAAAGAGAGTGGGGAATACATTTTTTTAATTGTGAGAATTTCTTATTGAATAGAAGAAATGATGGTGGTGAGTTTGATGAGAATTGTTGAATTGAAAGTGTGGCTTATATAGCCAACTAAAATGGCTTTTGTCTTGTTTGATTTAAATGGCCTTTTCAGAATTCACATGCTATAATGCCGACCATGAGATAAGAAATGAATCCAATCTTGCTTTTCAAAGATTTTGTCTTGTTTGATTTGAATGACCTTTTCAGAGATCATATGTCTTTGTCTTGTTTAATTTCAATAGCCTTTTCAGAATTCATATGTTTTTATCTTGTTTGATTTGAATAGCCTTTTGTTTGATTTAAAAAGCCTTTTCAGAGATCACGTGTCTTTGTCTTGTTTAATTTAAATGACCTTTTTAGAGATCACATATTTTTGTCTTGTTTAATTTGAACGGCCTTTTCAAAATTCATATGTAAATGGCCTTTTCAGATATCACATGCCTTTGCCTTAGATTTAAATGACATTTTCGGATTTCACATGTTATAATGCATTAAAACAAACAATTACATTCAACAACAAATGATTACATTAAAAAGCAAACGATTGCATTAAATTTAAACATCACACAAACAAAAATGAAATTGATGAACATACTAACTTAAACACCCACTATAGAAAATGAAATTGATAAACATTATCACTAAACATGAAAATGAAACATCCAAATAAGAAAATACCATAACATAATAGAAACACTATTCGAATCTCATCAATTGTTCTGTCAATCTTTGGCGGGAGTCAAACCGGTCTTATGTTAAGTCTTACAAAAAACACCCCTAATTTCACAAGCTTTACATTTATGGTCCATTTTGAAATTTGCACACATAAATGACCATTTCTTATGAGTATTTTTTTGTGTATGCCTTGCAAAATGAACGTGTGTTAATCGTACATCCTTCCCTCCAACCAGCCGCCTCATCTTCAACCTCCACCAGGCTTTCATCCTCCAAATCTCCATCTCACTCTCTATCCATTTCGTTCCTGATGACGTTGATGATTCCTCCATCCTCCAATTCACTTCAAAAATCACAAAAGGCCTCAACTTTCCTCCTAATTCCTTGAACCCCCGCCTCCAATGGCCGCCGCTTCAGCCCCACTCCGAGCCCCTTCATGGGTCTCTTCTCGCCGACGCTTCGAGGAGAAGCTTTCCGACCTCCACAAGTGCACTAATCTCAGCTACGCCCTGCAAATCCACGCCCAGGCCTTCAAATTCGGCCTTCACGGCGACCTCTTCGTCGTCCCCAAGCTCATCTCCGCTTTCTCCCTCTGCCGAGAAATCGGATTGGCTGTTAGGGCTTTCAATCAGGTCGACCGCCCCAATGCGAATCTCTACAATACGCTTATTAAAGCCCATGCCCAGAGCTCTAACCCGTCTCAGGCGTTTTCCGTTTTGTTCGATATGCAGAGGGCTGGGGTTTGCCCTGATAACTTTACCTATCCTTTTCTTTTGAAAGCATGCGTTAATGCCAAGTGTTCGGTTAGGGTTGTGGAGATGATTCATTCCCAAGTTGAAAAGCTTGGGTTTTGTGCGGATATATTTGTGCCCAATTCGTTGATTGATACCTATTGTAGGTTTGGTTCTAATGGAGTTGGCTGTGCTAAGCGGTTGTTTGATGCCATGGAGGAGAGGGATGTTGTTTCCTGGAATTCGATGATGTCGGGGTTGATTAGGGTGGATGAGTTGAGAGAAGCACACAAGCTGTTCGATGAAATGCCTGTGAGAGATGTTGTGAGCTGGAACACTATTCTGGATGGGCATGTAAAGCAGGGTGATATGACCGGTGCGTTTGAGTTGTTTGAGAGAATGCCTGAGAGGAATGTGGTGTCATGGTCCACGATGGTTTCGGGCTACTCTAAATCAGGGGACATGGAAATGGCTCAGGTCTTTTTTGACAAGATGCCATTCAGGAGCTTGGTTCCTTGGACAATAATCATATCTGGGTACGCTGAAAAAGGACTAGTCAAGGAGGCTAAGAGCTTGTACAATGACTTGCAGAAGACTGGTTTAAGATTGGACGATGTCAGTTATGTAAGTATCTTATCTGCGTGTGCAGAGTCCGGGTTTCTAAGCTTAGGTAAAATTGTACACAATTCCATGAAGGCTGCAAATTTTACATGCAGTATTGCAGTGTCCAATGCCTTGGTTGATATGTATTCAAAGTGTGGCTCTATGAAGAAAGCAATAGATATCTTTGAAGAGATGTCAAGTAGGGATTTGGTATCGTGGAATGCTATGATCCAAGGGCTAGCAATGCACGGACACGGAGACAAAGCACTAGAAATTTTCTACAGAATGAAAGAAGAAAGAATTCAACCTGATGGGGTAACTTTTATTGGTTTGCTCTGTGCATGTACCCACATGGGCTATATTGACAAGGGTCTTTTCTATTTCGACACAATGGAGAAGGAATTTGGCATCATTCCTCAAATTGAGCATTATGGGTGTTTAATTGACCTTTTGGGCCGTGGGGGCCGTCTCAAGGAAGCAATGCAAGCTGTTTGCACAATGCCGATGGAACCGAATGTTGTGATTTGGGGTACGTTATTCGGAGCGTGTCGTATGCATAATGCTTCTGGGCTTGCAGAAGAAGTTCTTGGTTGTTTGATCAAATTAGAGCCAACAAATGCTGGAAATTTGTCCATGTTGTCTAATGTATGTGCAGCTGTAGGAGATTGGCTTGGTGCTGCTGATGCGAGGCAAAGAATGAAAAATATCGGAACCCAAAAACCATCTGGAGCTAGTTCTATTGAGGTGGATCATGAAGTTCATGAATTTACAGTGTTTGATGATTCACACCCTAAATCTGAAGTAATATTTGAGATGATCGATATGTTGAAGTTGCAACTGAAACGACACTCTCACTCTGAAGCGTTGGTATTATAGTATGCAACACAAGGGTAAAAATCAGGTTGACACTGTATATTGATCATCCTTAAATGTAGCGAGGATCTTGAGGTTAATGGAGCTTTGCTTTAAAACCTTCAGGAAGTGATTGGCTTCATTGGATTGAATTATACAGACTTGCCAAAATATGTCTTCTTTGTAATTATATATGCTTGCACAGCTTTATCTGCATAACTTGACTTTAATGATATTTGTGATTATTTTGGAAAATGGCCAACTGCCTTTTGCATTTATACTTGGAATGTAAACGAGTCTGTTTCATAGTTAGTTTACACTTTACAGTGACATGTAAATGTAATACATCTGCTTCTGTTTATTAAGTTACACCTTGCACTGTGATCCTCATTCGCCATCACATCCTGTATAATCTCTTGTTTTTTCCCAGGAAATAAGCATCTGTGACATGTAATAAATGGAACTCCATTTTTACTTGTCCTTGCACGGTATGTCGTTTCGTCTTTCTTCCTTGCTTGCATATCATAGGGCAAATGATACAGGCCTGTCATTGATTTAGATACATTTTGATTCTTCATCTGCTACCTGTTAAACTTCATTGTTTGGTCATTATTTTTCCTTTCCTGAGATCTTGGATTGAGTGTTTAAATGACCAGGTGTCTGACTTTTTGGAACTCATTGCCATCATGCTCATGAATAAGTGGTTTGTGCCTTCATGGATTAGTGGTTAGATTCAGAAAGTTGTTTGGTAGGATGACTCTTTAAGAAATGCAATTACTCATTATGTAGACATGTTTGGTTGAAATGTTTTCACTCTTTCCTCACTCACAAATTAAGGGCATGTTTAGCATGACACCTGATCAGACCTTTGCCAACTATTAGCTACACCTCAACTTGTCTATATCAGATCAACTTATCAGGAATTCAGAGGGATCAGAGTCTCCATTGTCGGCAAAACCAAGCTGCCAACATTGGCTCCATTCAGGAAAGACTGATGGCTACACTAAATTCTGGAGTTGAAAAAACAAAGAGAATTGGTTGACTGTTAGTGGTTTGGTTGTAATTGTTTTGGTGGAGATTATGATGATGGAGGTGGTTGGTAGGCATATAAATCATCCATGGATATATGACCCACTTGACTACCTAAGCACCCAATCTGAATAAATGGATGAAAATCGATCTAGTCCAAGTGGTGGATGAATGGTGGGTGAAACATTTTGTGGGTGTGGTTATCCGGGTGAAGGTACATCCGACCCGTTTTATATGTATATTATTTATAGGTAAAAATGAGTTTTTTATGGTTATTTTACTATATAAATTACTATATTTGTGAATGATTTTATAAACTCAATTTTTTTTTCCTACAATGGATTTTTAACAATATTCTAGCTTTATGCTTTGTTTTTTGTTTTGAACTTTGAATCTTAGACAAGTACTAGTTTTTATACATATTTTGTAAGTTTAAAACAAAAAAATGCAAGAGAATGGTGAGTGGACTAGATATGAGTGCAAGGCTCCGTTCGGCTGGCACTAGAGGAAGCTTTTTTTCCGCTTCATCTAGCGGAAATTGAAGAAACTCGTGAGGAGGAGCTTCTTCAATCCTTCCAATATTTCGCTCCCCCTAGCTGAAAATGCTAGCAATTTCGCTAGTGCCGAACGGTGCCTAAGTCTCACACTTTTCGGGTGGATCAAGTACAGTAATTGACCTCACAGATGAAGTAGTGAAAGTGGTTCACCAATCTTTCACCCAACCCATTTCCATCCCTAATGAACGGATGAATTTCGTGGACACAAAATTGAGTGGTGATGAATAGGTTCATTCTAGTGGTGGGGCATATCATCAATCAAATTGCAAATCTTCAACAAAATAAATCAGGTTGGATTAACATTC
The DNA here is from genome assembly GCA_964016875.1 of Fallopia convolvulus. Classification (NCBI taxonomy): domain Eukaryota; kingdom Viridiplantae; phylum Streptophyta; class Magnoliopsida; order Caryophyllales; family Polygonaceae; genus Fallopia; species Fallopia convolvulus. Next base: position 54,699,787 of record OZ024734.1, read on the forward strand.
ATAAATCTCCATGATTTCTTTGTCCGTTTTTAAACGGGTCAATCTCCATCGGCCCATTTTCACTTTGTGTGCCAAACGCGTCCATGCTATCTCAATTTTGCACCACAAAAACAGGGAAAAAAGGAACCATCCAAGAAGCTTACCAAACACAAATTACTCTTTCTTTCCATTGAGGTTTTCACCCACATTCACACAAATATAGTCCATGTGGTAGCCTGATGCGCCGGCCATGGCATTTTCTGTCATTCAGATTTCAAAAGCCTATAATGCACGTGTCGACTGTGCACTATATTGACTCATCCTCCTTTTCTCTTTTTCTTTTTCACTCAAATCGTCCCAAATCAATTGACCCATAAAAAACAACCGCAATTTATATGAGAAAGCCAATTCCTTTTTCTCAATAAGATTGTGGTAAGCACTAATTGCCACCTCCCTCTGATAATATAATATCTCATCCCTTCTCTTCTTCTTCCTCAACAAGTTCAATCAAATCTCATCTCTCAGGTATCAGAAAGCAAAAAGATGGAGTGGGTAATAGATAAATTTCCAATCTTGATTCCTCTCTTTTTCTTTTGAAAACCCCTTTTCCGTCTACTGTTCTATTGCACAACTGAGAATCAAATCTCAGAATCTGAAGGATACCCAGATGTCATTTTGATATTTTCTCAACTGGGTTGATCTCTTACCAGTTTTATATTTGATTGATTTTGATTTCTCCTCTTCCTGATTCCCAAATGGTTTATCATCACACCTCAATCGCTTCTTGCAAGTCAACCCACAATCCCTCAACTGGAAATCGAACTATAACAGTAACCATGTCTGATTCCGTTGGCTCATCAGAATCTTCCTTGAAATCAAGGCAGATGAACAAGAAAGGGAGGACTCTCAATTCACCTGTTCAAGTCCAACCCTCTTGTAATCCATCTCAATCCGCCATTATCGACATCGTGATCTTGATGGCTGTAATTGGGGCATTTGGATTTCTGCTTTACCCTTATGTCAAATTCACATATGTGAAATTCAGGGAGATTGGGGATCCAGTTATGTCTTTAGTCATAGAGGAAGTTCTTGAGTTTCCATTGATCTATGCTTCCTTAGGGCTTAGTTCAATGTGTGTGTCGGCTGCCATTTGGGCAACCGTGTTGGGTACGAGTCGAAAGTGTGGGAATTTGAATTGCAAAGGGCTTAGAAATGCAGCTGAGTTTGATATTCAGCTTGAGACTGAGGAATGTGTGAAAAGCTCTAATCTTTTGGTTAAGAGTAGTGTTAAGAGGGGCTTGTTTGAATTGGCACGCGATCATCACCGCGAATTGGAAGCCGAGCTTAAGAGAATGGCGCCGCCTAATGGACGGGCTGTTCTTGTGTTTAGGGCGAGATGTGGGTGTTCTGTTGGTAGAATGGAGGTTCCTGGATTGAGAAGGGCACAAAAGATCAAGAAGTGAAAAGTTTGATGGGGTTTTAGTGATTATTGCTTAGTTATGGAGTAGATAAGAATATCAAAAGTGTCACAATGGATGATGAGCTATGGAGAGTATCTTGTACTTAAATAACTTCCATGGGAATAAGATGTAAGAATTACAATATACAGTTGGTTATACTGAGAATACAGAATCCTTTGTTTAGTTTTTTGATGTTGGATGCATTGTGTTTTAAGTTTAAGACTATTGATTGCTTTAATTTCTGATTGCTAGTTCATTTTGGGATCACATTTCATAGTCATTAAAAAGATCATGAACCTTGTTCTCTTGTGAGTTGTGACTGTATTGTCTAAACATCATAGACCCAGTGCTGTTCCGCTTGAGCGGAATCTGGGGGTCAAGATGGACGCACCTCTGGCTTAAGGTAGAGGGGGTGCGCCGGGAAAGTTACTATATTATGTAAACATTGCAAAAATTGTATCTCTTTACCAATTACAATTTTTGCAAATGAATTGAAATTGTATCTCTTCACCAACTACAAATTTTGTATCTGAATCTCTACTATGAATTTCTACTTAGGCCTAGTTTTCAGTAGAAACATCTTGTGAGCTCAACTATTCTACTTAGGTCTACTATGGCTATGTAAGTGTAAGTTCTTTTTCCCTTAGCTAATTTTTGATGAAATATTTTCTTACTATGTACTGAAGTTTAAGTAATTATTAAATTCTCTCTTGTAGGTAGAGAATTTACCGGGATATAGTACTATTAAAAATTTCTGACTATGCAGGCCCCATGAATTCAGTTGTTTCCTTCTGTTGTTGAAATCAATCTGTTTAATGTCAGAACATTGGATTCATCTTATGCATGTCTTCTTTTTGTCTGATTTTGAAGCCTTAGTTTTCTAGTTTTATTTAGAGACTCAGAAAACCTGTCATTTCTTCATGCTTAACAAAAAAAAAAAAACACTTGCTGAAATTGCCATACTCATTCCATGTGACAATGTAGGCTGTTGACTGTTGAGACCTTGCTTTATTACATATACTTAATTACTTATCGGCCCAGTATAATAATCCCACTTAAGGTGGAATTTGGGTGGTCGAAACGAGATGTACGCACCCTTACCTAAGATAATCGAGAGGATGTTTCTGAAAGTCTTAGATGACAAGAGCAAGACGACTACGACAACAACAACAACAACATCTACCCAGATGGAAACCGAAGCGCGAGGTATCTGGGGGTCAAGATGTACATACCCTTGCCCCGAGTAGAAGTCGGGAGGGTCTTTCTGGCGCAAGACAAGAAAACGAAATTCAGTTATGTGACAAAACTGAATTCAGCTATGCTTTATTACAGAAACTATTGGTTTGAAAATGGTCTTTTCCCCCTTTCAATAAACTGTGCAATTGTCTCATAGCACTAGAGAGTTCAATTCCAGATGCTAAGTTATGATTTTGACATTTAGTTTCCAATGAGTTTATAGATTTATGGTTCATAGACATTATTCCTGTATTTGGGCAAGTGGGAAAGCTATCTATATCTTGTTATGGTACTAGAATTTCATGTTATATTCCCGTTTAGTGAAGTGATATAGATATTTGCACAAACTTATGCCAATTAGGACTCTTGTTTAACTTTTTCTAATTCCACTAAGAAAAAGCATATGCAACCTTATATGTTTTCTTGGTATACATGCACATATGTTGTGACTAGTATCCTTATCATAGAAAGAACTAGTCATTATTTTCGCATCGGTTGATGATTTGTGATTTTGTTCAACTATTTTGCATTATCAAATCATTTTAAATGAAATGTACAAACTGAGGATATGTATATGTATACAACTAGCCGTTATCATTGTTCAAGGAAATAACTCTAGTTTAATTTAGAGTTGGCTTATATATTGAACTGGATTCTCAAATTTATTATGGAATTCCCAAGAACACACATCACTCTGCTTTATTGCCAAGTACTGAATTTGATCCAATAAACTGATCCAATGCTAGTTTAGTTAATTACCTTTGGTAGCATCCAACTGAGATGATATTTTAGTTTATTAGGTTTACTTAATATTGATTATTCATATTTTATGTATTTCCAATAAACCCTGACTAATTCCGCAAACCCTAAATTTAACTACCATGTAAACTTCTACTAGCCATCCATTGAACTTTCGTGATCTCTTCTTGCTAATTATACTTCTTTTTGGTTCATATAAAGCATAAAGTCATCATAACGGGAGATGGGGATCGAACTCATGACCACGAGGTCTGATACGCTACTAGGAGATTATGTTGGGACAATTAGTTATATTGTTACGATTTAGAATATTATTTGTTTCTTTTTATTTAAGGCTATAATTTTATATTTTAGTAAGGATAATATTTTAGCATTATGTTTTCCCTTATTAATTAGAGATTGAGGATCAAATGAGAACAATTCTTATCATGTAAAATGAGAATAATTCTCATCCGTTGATTTTGTGAGATTAAGGGTCTAGATGGGCTGCTATCAATACTCACACTCCTTTATTTTTTTAAAGCTGAAAGAGTATTATTGTCATTTTACTATTCTTTATTTTTAATTTCACATTTCAGCCCTAAATTTCTCCTCCCTCTCTACGTGATGAATGGCGACGTGATGAACGGCAACGACTTCGTGAGATTAATCTCGATCCCTCTTTCAATCTTGATCTCCCTTTCGATCTCGATCTCCCCTTCGTTCGATACACACTCTTGCTCCAAATTGAAGACAATTAATTTAGGTAAGTGGTTATGAAGAATACTTAAGAAGAGTTTAGTTTGATGGATGATTTGTTGCTTTCAAATTCCTAAATTTGTTGTTGTTTATGGTTCTTTGTTGTTTGAGATCATGGAGAAATGTGATGTACTCTTGGTTTTAGGATTGGAAACAAAATTTTATAGAAATTAGAATTAAATTTGTATGCTTATTTGATTGCCCACAAAGTGTTTGATAAAATATCTCAATGAACATGTTTTTCTAAAATGTCTTGGAATATTTTCAGTGATGCTTTCGTGTATATGTCTATGCCTATTTATTCATATTGACTAGTAGGAGATTGTTTTGAATCAACAATTAGCACCGTTGTGACCTTTGCTAGATCCTTTCACTTACAATACGTATTATTTTATATGAACCACATTGTTATTTTCAGTGAACCTTCTTGTTTAATATTATGAACCACAATGATAATATTTGTGAACCAATTGAAAAACGGTATTTTGCCCATTTTTAATAGATCTCTTATTTTTTTTCCCTTTTTATTAACATTAGAACTGATAGAGATTGCAAAATAAAGATTTGTGTATGTTTTTTGCATTTCAATTTGAAGGATTTGGGTAGAAAAAGTGGTTGATTTATTCAAACTTGTTTGACTGCCCACCAAGTGTTTGATAAAATGCCTAAACCTTTTTTCCCTCATAGAAACCCAAAATCTTGCTTGATTGCTTGAATGTTAGATGAACTTATGGCTATTAGTTGTTTGTTGCACATTCATGGACTGGATTTTGTTGGTAACTATGTCTAGGTGATTTTGTTGGTGACTATGTCTAGGTGGTTTTTGATAAAATGTCTAGGTGGGACTGAATTACCTTTTTGGTTGATCCCTTTGAACAGAAGCCACCTGATCTTGTTTTATAATTCCTTTTCTTTCATGAATTTATAAAGGGGAAGAAAGAGATGGGCTTTAATTTGTTAAGGGAGTGATTGAAATGGGATTATGAGCTTTACATATGTTAATAAAGCAATTCCTAGTATTGTTGCTTTATTTAAGTGTGATTATTTCCTGTGCTTTTGTACATGTCCAAGACAAAAGAAAAAAATTATGATTGTGAACGGAATTCAGTTATAAACATTTGAAGTGAACTAAAAGAAACTGGTCAATTGGTTTCCAAATCCACCAAAAGTGACCCATTTTGATATAGTTTATGTCAAATATTGTTGTTATTAGCATGAACCGCATTATGATTTTAAATGAACCTTAATGTGTACTATTATGAACCGGAATGACAATCTTTGTGAACCAAAATAACAACAGTATTTTGCACATTTTTATTGCTCATTATGTGTTCTATGTTGCTTCTAAATTAACTTAATATTTTTTCCTTTTTATTATTGTAGGTTGTTCATCAAGCTCCAGTCAAATTTGTCGGCATGCTTGTTTTTGTGACCAATACATTTATGAACCACATTAAATGCTAAGAATTATTCCATTGCTTCAACGTGTCATCGTAATACAAAATTTTGGCCAAAGGAACCTTGCATGCTTAAAGGAAGGATCAATTACAATCACTTCATATGCACCACTATAGAAAATGCAAGCTTATTGAATTTCCGAGATACTCCATGCTCCATCTTTGTTTACTTCTAAGGATTATTTTACGATGTTGGTAATGATCGTGGATGTGGTTGTTATCCTATGTATGTTTTATTATAATCTTGTATTTGAATAGATTATTGTAATTTTTATTATCAAGGAACTAATAAAATTCTTAATGTTTTGATGCATATGCACTCGAGCTGCTATGTTAAATTTGATGAACTTTATTGACAATTGTTATGAACCTAACAATATAAAGACATGAACCAATAGACCAAATATTATGAAGTGAACAATATGAACCATTAGATGAAATATTATGAACCTTTGCTGATAAATATATGAACCAAATAAACAAATATCATGCACCGAAATAACAACTAATACGACTTAAAAGACATGAATCGTAAGATAAAATATTATAAAACCAAAGCTTATAAAATTATGAATCAAAAGAAGAACTATATATAATGAACCAAAAGACATGAACCGTATCAGGAATAGCCTATGTGGGATTTGAACCCGCATCTATGCGCATAGGCACATTGCTCTACCATTTGAGCTAATAGGCTACTAAATGACATAAATTATATAGACACTTATTAAGAACTTAAGCATACAAAATAATGAATCAATAGAATAATTATTATGAACCTCATTTCCAAAAAACTAGCTTCTAAGGCAAAATCAAAATTTGATATACAATGAACCATACTATAGACTAGCATGAACCTATGCTTTAAAATACATGAACCACACTTTAAATTACTTCAAACATTTTTAATACATTAGCATGCATTAAATATATAATACACAATAGTATTAATTTGTGCTTAATCAAGCATAAAATAAGCATTTGAATTGCAAGGAACATATGCTTTTAAATATAAAAATAAAAAATAACCTAACAAGTACACTAAAAAACTTATGAATCAAACTTTGACGTACTATGAACCATACTATAGAATAGCATGAGCCTATGATTTAAAATTCATGAACAAAACTTTTTACCATCAGCAATTAAACTACAAATGAAAACGGAGAATTCAAATCTAAAGATTACAATATGCAATCTCTTTCTCAAAAAGTCTCTAATTGCTCATGTTATATACTATCACTAAACAAGATTGTGAATTTGTTGATTGAGAAGCAAAAGAAATGGCAATACAACTCATGTTATAGGTCGACAAACAATAATAAATATTGTACATCAACGATTGAAATGCCAAGAATCGTTATATATTTTCTATCTAATAGTCAACTACTTAACAAAAATATATAATATTCTTCAAAAGCCTAGCAATTAAAATAAACCACATATAAAAGAACATGCTTTTATACTAAGCTCTAATTTACAGAACTAATTTGAAACAAGCATTTGGATAAAGTGAAGATATAGTGTTGAAGAAGAGGTGAATATAAATGAGATTAGTAGTTGACAATTTACATAATCGATCATTCAAAATCCGGTTTATTAAATTGATCAAAATCTTGCCTTAAACCTTTAAGTAAAAATCAGACATAAGAGCTTCAGAATATGTTGTAACTTGTTTTTTCAGGACACATGGTACAAGAGCATCAAACATAAGAGCTTCGAATTTACGGCTTAGTCTCAAGAGAAATATGAACGTGAATGACAATCTCTAATTCTTCTCCCATACACGAAGATGAAATATCCAATCAAAACCCTAAACCATAGAGTAAAAATTGGTTCGTACCTTCATCAATTGCCTTCACTATTGTTGATTTGAAACATTAATCGATCAAAATCGAGCGAGAGTAGACATGGAGGGGACGGAATCGTTCGAGCGAGCGTCGTTGGTGTACTTCGGTCGTCGTTCATGTGAAAGAGAGAGATGGAGAGAACGAGATCTGTTTTTCATTCATTGAATCAAGATAAGAACAACAGTTGTGGGGGTATTTTTAACTTTGAACTAAAAAATTAGCAAAATTACAATATATGCCACCGCGAGTCATATTATTCTATTTTTTTTCCAAATCAATATAAACTAATCTCCACCATTGATTTTTCTAATCCAATGGTACATATTTATTCTCATTTCTCATTATAAGACTATATATCACTAGAATTGGACTCATTAATTAATTAGGGTTTAGTGGTAGATTAGGTTTAGTGGTAGACTTAGTATAAATACTCTCCTGATGTTATATTTTTGATCATCAAGAAATAAATTACTTTGCCCTAGTCTCTCTATCTCGTCTGATTCTCCCTCCGGCCGCCAGACCTTTCACCAATCTCTCGTCACTTTTCACCTCCGGCCGCCTGGCCATTCTACCCTTTCCCTTCAATTGGTTACAAAATTATACAGGTTAGTAATAGCCTATATCAAGGCCACGAAATATCATACTTATAGACTTATAGTAGTGACGGAAGCAGAACTTATTGGAAGCAAGTGTACAAATTTTAGCGGTAAAATAGATTGGGACGAAAGTCATGGCTATGGGTAGAGTTTCATCGTGATTGTTAATTGATATGATATAGTCGTCGTGTCGAAAAATAAAATGGTCAAAAAACTATCATATTCAAAAAATTTAGACCGAATTAACTGGCGATATTTTGACTTTTTAAAAATAAATATTACAAAAATAATGTTATTTTTACATGTTTTGGTCAAAACGATATCGTTTTGACACTTTAGATAATGTGTGAAACAATTATAGTAATATATCATAAAAACCCAAAGAGGATATCGACTGATCAAATTAACTATACTAATTAATCCAGTTGGATCGCCGCACGATGAACCATATCATTACCCTAAACCATTACCTTGAGCAGCTTCTATATACATTTAATGTTGTAACAATGACTTAAAACTACATATTATGAATGCAATGCATTCAAATCCACATATATTGACCTGTGGGGCTAGAATCATTTTGTCCATTTTTCTTAAAAAAAAAAAAACTAGAATCAGGTGTTAACTAATTAATTAGAGGCATCTACTAGCCGAGGCCCCATCACACCAAGCTCACAGGAGCAAGTATATAAATTGCATGTGTACTTAATTTTAGTGTGGGACGTTCAATTCATATATCTCCTTCAAAAGTTATAAGCTTTATATTTTCCTCGATCTCTCTTTTTAATTCAAATTAACTCAAAAAGAATTTGTAATGGAAGAAACACAGCAAGTCTCAACTCCGGTAGGAAGAACCACTCAAATTCTGCAACCTCACTTTGTGAGAAAGGTAAGAAAAAATGACTTGTAATAATATTAAGTATCAATTTCGAGAAAAAAAAAAATATGTTTGGTGCGACTCTTGTCGTGTGCGTGCAGGTGGTGGCGGAGACGATAGCGACGTACCTTCTAGTGTTCGTGACATGCGGGGCAGGGGCGATGAGCGCGGCGGACGAGCGGAGGGTGTCGAAGCTGGCGGCATCGGTGGCGGGTGGACTCATCGTCACTGTTATGATCTATGCGGTCGGACACATCTCCGGAGCCCACATGAACCCCGCCGTCACCCTCGCCTTTGCCGCCGTCCGCCACTTCCCTTGGTACCAGGTTAAGTTTCTCTCCTTCAATCTAAAAAATAATATCGATTAACCACTAATCGGGGTTGATTATATTTAGAGATTTAATTTCGAATTCTCAAGAATATGATTATGATTTATGATCGTTCGAACCATCATTAAGGGTCCGTTCAATCGCCAACCCAAGAGCTTTCTCCTGCTAGCCCAACAAGATAGCTGGAAATTAAGATGTCCCCTTGGGAATAGAAGAGTGCGAAATTAATTTAGAGATTTGCCGCTCTCATTCGCGGAAAAAAATTCCAAAAACACTGGTATCGAACAAAGCCTAAGTCAAACGAGATGGATCACATATCTTACCAAGACCATTATAAAATAAACTCATACCCAAAATTAATCTAGTACTAAGGATAAGCTTCAAAGTAAGATGCAAGAAGTTGCGAAGAGGTAGCTTAGTACGAGGTGTGCTTTCTATGAAATTGGAATTGAGATAAAGTAAATGTTGATTATACCGGTAACATGGGAAGAGCATGTGTTGCATGTTATCGGTGGAGCCAAATTATTAGAATGGTGGGTTCCTATGGGAAACATACTTTTTAGGTCATCTATTTCATTAGTGACGTTTGGTTTGATTAATTAGTTAATCACACTCTATGCCAAATATTATGTTATGAATATTTTATTTAGATTCTCAAAATGGGGTATCAAAGTTTAAAATATTTTTTCCAAAATGGGGTAGCAAGTTTCTAATCTCTTAACATATTTATATTTCAAATTTTAATTTAAAAAAATTCTTGTTGTAACGAGAATGATAAAAGTGTAAAGAACGATATAAAGATTTACGTGGTTCATTAATGATGTGTTCCAAGAGAAGAGAAACTAAATTCTTATTAGGGAGACTAAACAGAACAAATTACAATAATACGATGTTAATTAAGTATATAAAACGACTTGTGAAACCCTAATCAGATTATGGATCATAAGTCTAAAACAGATCACGATTAGCCATCGTCGTGGGACATTGCCCCCCCCCCCCCCCCTACTAGGGCATGGATCAGCCCCATGCTCCTCCTTAATTTTTTTTTTTTGTTTTTTTCTCTTTCATGTCAATTTATCTCTTGTTCTACCATATATATATATATATATATATTAAAATTTTATTTTATTGAATTTTTTTTTTTAATTTGGTGGACTTAGAAAATTCCACCACAACAACAATATGTTTTTTGCATGTGGCCAGGATAAATAAAACAAGCCCCTGAAAATCTGAAATTGCATTTTCTGGGCCCTTATTTATTTAAGGAATTGTATGTGTGGCACTTCTCAGGTAGCTAAATATTAATGATTGTTAATCAGGACCAATACTATAAATTACAAGAATTGACACATATATAAGGACTACTCGATCATGTCATGCCCATTTGTATATTTATTGGACAGCTCCTTCCTTTATCATCTTCAAAGTTATGAAATTAACACCACACATTATATAAATTATTTTAACAAAAATCTAGATACAACATGGGTCGGGTTATGTTACTTATGTACATGGATGGAGCCATTCTACCACTTATCCGCGAATGAAAATGATCTATTCATCACCCGTGAAATGCTTGATTCATTCGATCCATCCATCATCAGCCCGTAGCTTATTTAAGTGGTTTGTCCACCTACAAAACCGATATAAATTTCTTTATTTTCACTGCTTTTAAGGGGATAATTCCATCTACAAGACTGAGTAGAAAGGCCAAAAAAATCAATACTCCGTATTTAGCATGATTTAATATATACAAGTCAATTGTCAATACGCCATTCAAATGAAAATAAAGACGATCATACACATGTCAAAACCACAACTTATGGAAATTAAATAAAACTGTCGGGTCGTATCAGTGGGTGATGAGTTCGGTTATTCAGATGATACACTCTAATCCGTATTCAATCCATAGCCTGTTTCACTCATTATCTAAACCATCGACCATCACTAACTATATAATATTGTTCGGATTTTCTCCCTTATATTCAGATCGGGTTATTTAGATTGATTGGTCATCCACGGACAATTTCCAACCCTACATTAAAGGTTCTTAGTTAACTTTGGGGCAAGGTGTAACCTCAAGGAGCCTAATGGAACAAGACAGGAATCGGGTCTGACAGATCGCATGTTCGATTCCCCACTAGTCTCTTTGAGGTGAGGCAAATGTAAATCCCCTTATAAGAGCTCTATAAGTCCTTGGGCCTTTCCTATCCTTAGACTGAGACGTCATCCCCTCACCCTAAATTCTTACTACAAAAATTTTACGAGTGGTGTTTGGTTAACATTTAGTTTTTACGGGTGATTTCTTTCAAACTATGAGTTTTACGAGTGATTTTATGCAAAATACCATATTTAATGGGTGATTTCTTTCAAACTATGAGTTTTACGAGTGATTTTATGCAAAATACCATATTTAATGGCTCAATATAATGAATGGTACGTATTGATGGAATTGCAGGTACCATTCTACGCAGCAGCACAGCTAACCGGAGCCATCTCGGCCGGGTTCACTCTTAGAATATTACTGGACCCCATTAAACACGTGGGGACCACGTCGCCAAGTGGGACCCAACTCCAAGCTCTTATTATGGAGATTGTTGTTACCTTCTCCATGATGTTCATCACCTCTGCTGTTGCTACTGATACCAAAGCTGTATGTACATAAATCCTAAGTTAATTTACACATCATTTCATTTGGCCAAATTATAAGTACTAATTACATGTCATTTTATTAATGTTGCTTAACAGATTGGCGAATTGGCTGGCATTGCAGTGGGATCTGCAGTTTGCATTACTTCTATTTTGGCCGGGTAAGTTTAGATATCATGATGAAATCAAATCTCCATACGTAAATAAATTAGATCGACTAAATAGAGTATGAATATCGTGCGGAATAAACGCTTTGCGTAAATATGCGGCAAGTAAAAGTGTATCATAAAGCTTTAAAAGTGCATCTTAGAGCTTCAAAAGTGCTCAAATATTCTACAAAAATCTATCTTTCTGTCAACATATTTTTCCCTAATTTACAAAATGCTCAAATATCCACATCATCTACACGGATTGGATCATTTATGTGTCATAATAAGCGTGTCATGAACGTGCAGACCGATTTCGGGTGGATCGATGAACCCGGCAAGGAGCCTAGGGCCAGCTCTAGCCAGTGACTATTACAAGGGAATATGGGTATACATTGTAGGACCAGTCATTGGAACACTTCTTGGAGCATGGACTTACAATTTCATTAGGGTTTCCGACAATCCCGTACATGCCATATCTCCCCACCAATCCCTCTCGTTCAAACTGCGACGAAACAAGAGCAATTGCGTCGAGGATCACCATGTGGCGACAACAGTCACCAACAAGGAATCTCGTCTAAGTTCCGATGATTGTTATTAATTAGGTGGAGAGATCTCAACTATGTTACCCGAAAACTTTGATAGGCGCGCGAGGACAATGTTTCATGTTTTCGTTTTGTGTCGGAAATGGAAACTTGAATACTCGTTTAGTAATGTAAAATTCATGGAAACGATGTGTTTTTCCGCATCCATGTTATTTTCGTGTCTGTATCCGTGGAACATAGATCTCCGCGAGTCTATATATATAGTACTTCTTGTCTCATGTGCGCCTTGTAAATTTTTTTATGAAAAAGGTTTAATCTATTCCAGTAAGTGCAAGAAGAATTTCGATCTTTTGAGAAAATTTGAATGATAAACTAGATAAAATGAATGTATAAAACAAAAAAACATGTTTTGCTCATCTTTTTGGAAAATTTGTACTACCCATCTGTCCCGTATTATGTGTGGTTCATTTGCTGATCCGCCCAACCGTTTTGGCTGTCATTTTTTATAACCTCTCGAAAGTTTTTGAAATTTTTTGTGCATGCTTGAAATTTTTTGCACATGCACAAACATGTTCTCCGATTGTCCAATTTTGCACGGCCCTGCCTACTTGAATCTAGTCATGGGTTCAATTTCAGTGGAACCGTAAAACCGAACCGGAATTGAACTGAAAAAAACGGGCGGTTTCAAAGATGGAATCGGTAGAAGTCGGTCGGTTCCGGTCCCATTCCGAATGACCGGTTTTGGAGCCGAATTGGAAATGGAACCAGCCTTGAAACCGGTAAAAATCGGAATCGGATCGGAACCGGAAACCGAACCAAGGAACCGGAAATCAACAGGCTTCGAACTGCCGATTCTAGCACCAGACACACTACTACTTGAACTGACCTTAGACCACTCACAATGGTGGTATTTTAACATATTAAATGAATAGAAATTTAAAGAACACTAAAATTACATAGAAGCTTGAGCCATTTGGCTCTTATTTCCGTCTCCCATTTTTATCTTCCGTCTCAACTTTTTTTGTCAGGTTGGCCCCATATTTTGATAATAAATAATAGTAAAATATGGGTTTTGGTGGTGGTCAATGATGGGGAGTGTGATAAAACACACAATTTTGCCCTTCATTGTAAATAAATTGTTTTAGGCTATTTTTAAATCATGAAATAATCTTATTGGTTCAAACAAATATTTTTAATATTTTTATTTTTATTTTATCTACCTATAGACACCAATATTGAATGGTTTTATAATAAAAGAAAAATCGGCATAAATAATATTTATAAAAAAAATAATTTTGTAAAAATAATTTTTGTATTTTTTAGGTAGTTAATTTTATGCATTATAAAAAATAACATAATTAATATATTATCATTAATTATAAATAGTATAGTGAATAAATAAAATAGAAAATATAAAAAGTAGTTGATTTAAAGAAAGAAATGAAGATGTGGGTCCTTGCTTAGCCTTTTTATTTATTCACTATACTTTTTATTTATTCATTATAAAATAACATAATTAAGGTTTCACTCCCTCTGGTTTACCTTTCACTTTTAAGTTTTTTCCAAAACTGGATTCTATTTCTGTTGTAAAGTCCTTGCTTAGCCTTTTTATTTTTACAAATGACTTGGCTGATGATGGCATGCTTTCTAGAGGTCCACCCTCTCAAATTCTTGTTAATCATGTTTTTTGGCCTAAATGCCTGTTCATGCTGTATTACACTTTGTTGTGCATTCTATGTAGAGGCACACCCTCAATGTTCGTTGTTTACACTGTCATGTGTAGAGAGGAACAAACAAACCCCAGGAGACAAAAAAACTCCTTACCAATTGTATCAAACCTACAAAGAGTTGTATAACAACATGCTCATATGCAACTTGCATTGTGTTCACATGCTGCAGGGTGTTTGTGCCAAGCCTGCTACTAACTCTATTGAGGCACGACACCGTATTGTGTACCGACCTCCATTAAAAAATAAACCCAAAAGAACTTGCGGAAAACCCGCCCTTTGTGCAGCTAATGCGTGTAGGAGGCCCCCGATTAAGTACGCCTCTCCAGGCGTAATCGGCGTAACCACCCATAAATGAAATCGTAATAAAATTATGTAAAAGAAGATTCAAGAATTGGTGAATTGGTCAACCAAAATGACCTCATCTAAAACATGTCGGCTCATTCTTGCTAATTGGTTCGAATATGCATCCAATGTGATTGATTCAAAATTTACCAAACTGGGGATTAATGTCTCAAAATCGGAAAGCCTAACCCAAAATATAATAATAGTACAATTTCTTTGGGCACCTCACGAGCTCAAACTGGCCAAAAACCACCCCAAAACGGTTTTATTATGAAAGTTTGCCTATGGAATTGTAGGGGCATTAAACGAAGGTCTTTTTGGACCGAAATTAACTCGTTATGCCGCCTAAATAATATCAACCTCATCGCTCTAGTTGAAACAAAAGCGAAAGACCCGCCGGACTGCAAAGTATGGCAAAAAGCTGGATTTGATTCTATGGAATTTATCCCGGCCACCGGACTCGCAGGCGGTTTGTGTATTCTTTGGAAGGGATACCAACTGTCGAATGAAACCATTAAAACCATACACAAGGATGATCGGTTTATCGGTTTCCATTATACGAACTTGGACACATCTCATGAGATGATTATCATTTTCGCCTACGCCCCCCCCCACGGGCGTAGGATAAAGAGCTATTTTGGAGGAATTTTAGCAAATTTACTAAAAAACAAAACCTCCCGTGTATCATCATGGGTGACCTTAATGAAATCCAACACCCTGACGAGAAACTCGGAGGCGCCACTCTGAACCCATCTCGATTTGACCGACTTCTGAACTTTAAGAACGAGTGCGACGTTTGTGATATCCCCACTATAGGGAATAAATTCACGTGGAGAAAATCAAAGAACTTGGAAAATACAATTTTCGAGAAACTGGACCGAACTCTTGTAAATGATCAAATTGTTCAATGGTACCCTGCCATTGCTACCAAAAATCACGTCTTCTCTTCATCAGACCATTGTCCAATCTCGTGCGATCTCCCAACGGGCAATCCGTTCAAAGCTCAACCCTTCAAATTTGAGATGATGTGGACCAAAAGGAAAGACTTTCAAAATGTCATAAAACAAGCTTGGCAAGGTGCATTTTTCCAAAACCGGAGTATCCATGATAATACTCTTATTGCCCATGAGATTTTCCACTCTTTCCGAAACAAAAAAGGGAAGGAGGGTTGGATTGCAATCAAACTTGATATGGAAAAAGCTTACGATCGTGTAAGCTGGGAATTCCTGGCGACCGTCCTTAACAAGTTCGGGTTTAATGCCAAATTCTTGGGATGGATTAGAGAATGTGTTGAAACCGTTTCGTTCTCCGTCCTAGTCAACAATGGACCAACAGACCAATTCTTCCCTCAAAGGGGACTTAGACAAGGAGACCCTTTGTCCCCTTATTTGTTCATTATAGCAGCCGAGGTTCTCGCAAGACAACTTCACAAGGAAAGCACCAACCCTAATAGTGGTATTGGAATACAAATTTCCCGAGGTGGCACAAAAATCTCGTTCCTAGCATTCGCGGATGATATCATCATCTTTTCAAAGGCAAAAAGCCAGGCATGTAACAACATTAAAAATATAATTGATGATTACTGCCAGATCTCTGGCCAAAAAGTTAATTTTCATAAGTCCGCGTTCCATGTGACTAAAAACACGAATCACAATACATGTAATCTGATCAAACAAATTCTTCAGATTGCCAACACAGTAGCTCTAGACAAGTACCTCGGATGCCCCATCATTAATGGCAGAGTTAACAAAAGCACGTTCAAACCGTTAACCCTCAGAACCAGATCACAACTATCTAAATGGAAAGCTAACTCCCTCTCTCAAGAGGGCCGGAAAACCTTAATTAAGGCAAACCTTTCGGCACAACCAAATTTCCTCATGCAATCTTTCCTTCTTCCCAAAGCCACCCTAAAAGAACTCGACCAAATAAATAAAAACTTCTTCTGGAATAAGGAAAGGAACCATAAACCTCTCATTAGTTGGAATTCTATGTGTCAGCCGCCAAGTCGTGGTGGTCTTGGGATAGCTAAGGCGGAAGAAATGAACAAAGCGCTTCAAATGAAGCTCCTCTGGAAAATCTTATCTGAACCAAACAACATTTGGGTACGCATAGTCTCGGAAAAATACCTGAAGTCCGATGGACTGTTTAACTACCAGAAAAAACAGAACACATCATGGCAGTGGGCCAGACTTATGAGCCTTAAAAGCCTCTTCTTTAAAGGTATCATATGGCAGATTGGTGATGGTAAAACCATCAGGTTCTGGAAAGACAACTGGACTGGCTCTGGTTGTCTAGTCCCGAAAGAAAATGTAGAACATAATAATGAGGCCCTCGTGGAGGAATTTCTCTTAGAGGACAACTCATGGGACCTAGGAAAAATCGAACAAGTCCTCTCACCGGACGACGTTCAACGAGTAACCCAAATTATCACACCGCGAAACAAAATCCCTGACAGACTGTACTGGCAACCAAGTAAGAACGGTTGGTATTCCACCCACTCGACCATGCAGTGGATTCACAAGAATAAGGGAGAATCCCGAATTAACTTAAACTGGATAAGTAAGCTAAAGATTCCACCAAAAATGAAAAATTTCGTTTGGAAGGTTGCACATAACGGGCTGCCTACGAAATGCCGACTTGCTGAAAACCATATCAGTGTCGTGCAGGGGTGTGTTGCGTGCGATAAACCAAACGAGGACATCAACCATATCTTGCTTGAATGCAATCGTACCAGAACTACCATTAACAACATCAACCCTAAAATTGCTCGGATTATAAACCAAATTAAACCTGAGGAGAAAAAATCAGGCCAGATTCTGGATGAGATTAGGTCTCAATCGTCTAACTCAGAATTCGAAAGCCTTATCTGTGCGTGGTGGAGTATCTGGTTCTTCAGAAACAAAGCTGTTTTTGAACCTTCTGACTCCAACCATGTAGTCCAACAAGATAAAATTTGCGATTTTGTTCGCAATCAAATCAAGGAATGGCACAACACCAAAAAGAATGTTGACTATGCCCCACCTGTTGGGGATCAAGCCGCGAAGTATAAACAAAACCGCCCCAAATGGAGTAAGCCCACAACTAATTTTACTAAACTTAATTTTGATGGTGCAGTTACTGCGGAAGGGATGGCGTCGTTCGGGTTTGTCCTTAGGGTTTGCAGCGGAGACCCCATCCATTATGACGGAGGACTGATTGGTCGGCAGTCCGTTCTTATGTCCGAGACCATAGCCTTGCGAGAGGGACTTCTTGAAGCCACCAAACGTGGCATTTCCCACATCCAAATAGAAGGCGGCAATTTTCAGCTGGTCAAGGCCGTACTTGGTGACTGGCGCTGTCCTTGGGAGATCGAGATGTTACGTGCTGATATCCACTGTTTGCTTGCCCGCTTCCGATTTTGGAGCATCGTTCATGTCACTCGGGAGTGCAACTCAGTGGCGGACTACATTGCTGTATCGTTTCGTCGTGTCTCTTCTGTCCCACTTACAGTTGATCCGGTTCTTCGGAATCTCATCCTTCAGGATGCTTTAGGGAGGTCGCTAGCTTGTTAGCGGTCGCCATAATCCCTTTCCTTATAAAAAAAAAAAAAGAAATGAAGATGTGGGTTGTGGGGGAGAAAGTGAAAATGAAATTTAAATTGAGGTGGAGGAGTGAGAAAATGGAATTCAGCAGGTTAAAAGCTCAAAAATGGAATGGCCATTGTGAATGCTCTTATAGATGCAGAAAAATCCTTTTACGGTTTTACCCCTGCCCTGATACAAAACTAGCCACCGTAATGAACTAATGATGAAGGTTGTGCTAGCAGCATAAGACAACGGGCTCCTCCTCCCCTTGTCCTGACGAAGCGAAAGCCAGGAAACCCTAGAAGAAGAAGGTGGCTGTGGCGCTGTGCAGTTGCTCCGACGTCGCCTGCTAGCCTGCTACTCCTAACGTGTGATCGACCGAAAACCAGAGGAAGGCGAGGTAATCAAACTGCCATTCTGAAATGATCAATTCATATGCAAATAATTTTGTGTGTTTTGGTTCGATTAGTCGGGTTGTTCTTTGATCTGGATAAGCCATCAACTTAATTAAGTACTGGATTTAACTTGCATGGTGACCCAACCGTAGTTAGGGTTTGATTTCAATCAATTGAAACTTCTTCTGCAAAAGGGAACCCGTGAATTGGGAATCGACTTTAGAATTCCGCATGATTGTTGGCTTGTTCTTAATACTCAGTTATAATTTGGATGGGGTGATTGATTGCAGACTTTTGTTTGGAAATTGTAACTGAGATTTGGTTGATGTGAACATTGGGTGAGTTTTTTTGCTGATTTTGGATGTAATGTGAAGTCAATGTTTCCGTTAATCCGTTCTGTGTGCCTTGAGTTCAATCTGTGATTGTGATAATAGTGCTGAGTTCATCAATTAGAAATCTGATTGAATCCATTGTCTCATGAATTTTATGCATACAACTAATAGTGAGCTATTATTCTTAGTGAAAAATGTGCTGGTTGATGAGACATTGAGATTTGGAGTATAAATTCAGTAAATTGTTTTTATGTGCTAAATTTAGTAAATTGTTGGACATTCAGGATTTGTGTTATCATTGGAGTTATGTTTTTGCAAAACTTTACAATCATATAGTTTTTCTTCAGTTGAAGCATTTTGTTAAGAAGTCAGTGGTAACTTAAATTACATGTCTTGTGTGTCGTTCATGACGTAACCTGCAATGACGATGCTTCATGCCGTTATTTGTTAGTCACAGTTGTATATGGTGCTGTTATTTTTAAACCTAAGTTCGAAAAGTCGTGCAATGTGAACTAAGATCTGTTTTATTTACAGCTATGTCTATAGAAGATGGAAGCCAACAGAGGGGACAACCTCAAGGATCACGAACCGTTCCAACGCTACAGAAAAAGGACACCACTGATATTCGAATCAAGATTGCAAAGATGAATCCACCAGAATTCGAGGGCTCAATGGAACCAGACGACGTCATGTACTGGCTAACTGAAATGGAGAAGCTGCTGTCCGCGTTTCGATGCCCAGAGGAAGAGAAAGTGTCGGTAGCAACGTATTATCTGAAGAAGTCGGCTTATGAGTGGTGGAAAAATGCTAATATGCCGGCCGATCACAAACCCACCTGGGACGAGTTCAAGACTAAGCTGCTGAATCGGTATTACCCGCTACCTCTGCGCATGGCTGAAAATGACGAGTTCAGCCGCCCAAGGGATGAGTGCGAGACAGTTGATCAGGCTGCCAAAAAGTACTACAGAATACAGTCTCGTTATCCGACGCTTGAGTGTGATGAGGAAACCAAGATTATGCTTTTTAGGATGAGGTTGAGGGCTGAGATCAAGTTGGGTATGGTGCTCCATCGTTGCAAGACGCTCGATCAGTTCATTATCGAAGCTTTAGAGTTTGAGGCGAGGTTAGAAGAGGCTGATGGTGATCTGAGCTATAATAATAAGAGGCAAAAGACGGAATCGCCTCCGCTTTATTCTGGTCGGAGACGACAGTGCTACAACTGTGGCAGTGAAGAGCATTTGGTGGCGTATTGTACCGAGAGGAATCAAGAATAGTTCAGCATTGACAACAACATCATGGGAATCAAATGTAATGGTGATATCAGTTTTTGATGGTTTGCAAAGTAAGTTGAGAGATTCAGTAATATCAGTTTATGTATATGTGGTCTGCTTTTGCTTTAGAGATGCTAATCTATCTGAATGTGTACTTACAACGTTATAACCAAATGCACCTGTGTAATAGTAGTACTTGCTTTTGGTATTATGTATGAAAGATTGTGTACTTTTTGTATTGATTTTTCATTATAGGTGATTGAACTAAAGTTAGAGAAATTTCAACTGTAGTTGTCTTCCAGAACACACAGATTCTTGGAGTGACTAATTATGCAGCTGTATATATATAATGCTCACTACATATTATTGTTCAAATATTGTTCATTGTTCTTGCAAAGAACACGGACAATGTAACGTCTCTACTGATGCATCAGTAGTGGGTCCAATTCATTCTCATTATAGAAGACCAAACTTCTTTAAGCCTCGAAGTTTCACTCGTGGTCACTCAAGCCAGAAATTTTCCTCAAAAGTTGGCGGGGGTCGTTTTAGACATGCCAGCACTGAATGGAGAGTAATTGAGAAGGGAAAGGGAAAAGAGAAAACCCTCCCAACCTGAGTTGTCGGTGCCGGTTGACCTAATGGATGAAGCTACTAAGGCAAAGTTTGATCTTAAAGGAGGAGCTATAGTTATGCAATTGATGCTAGCGAGAGCATGAGCGATAAGCTCTCTAAACAACCACCCCCCTACTCCTCATGTATAGGTCCTCCATTGTTGTTTGGAATACAAGGGGTTGTAATGGCCCCTCTAAGCTAATATTACTAGATTAGTTTCTTCACATAAGATTAAACTTTTGAGGATCTTAGAAAGCAAAATTAGCTCTGAGAGGTTTGATAAAGGTCACAAAACATCCTTTAAGGGGTTGGACTAGGCTTCATAATGGTTCTATGGCCAACTATTGTCGCATTGTAGTGTGCTGGGACCTTAGTTGTTTCAACATGCATGTAGGTTCTGATCTGCGAGGAACAAATGATTCAATGCTTCGTTAGAGTGGCAAGCCGAGACCCTGGTTCCTAGTTACATTCATCTAAGCTTCGAAATGATATGTCTAAAAGGGTTGTTCTCTAGGATAAATTGAAGAATCTTGGCGCTAGCATCTGTTAGTAATAAACCAGAATTTAACAATGGAACTCGTTACCGGAATTTGAATGTTGGGCCTTTGAGGATCTGAAAAACGTCTTGAAAACGGAAAGCTGTGTCACGGTATGGAAGCCGCTGCCTTAGAAGCGATTTCGCCCTGACCGGTGGTGCAAGTTAGCGATGGTGTCGCCCCCCAAGGATCACACAGGAACTACCGAAGGCGTGCACTCGCCTAAGGAAGTTTGGAATCTACACGAGAATGCTCAGAACTGTGGAGTATTTTGAGAGAGGAGAGAAAACTGTAATTTTCAGTATATCGAAAACTGAGATACACGTTTGGTTTTAAGGATGAAAATCAATAAACGGTTACTCCAACGTGGAGAGAAATCAACAAAGGATCTGGCCAAGTCAAAGATAATAATTCGAGTTTAAAAATCAGTTGAAACCGAAATCGGAGATTGCGGACAAACAATTAATTTGCGTATCCGTAACTCCGAGGCCCAAAAATTAATTAAGTCCATAAAAGCAGCGCACCGCGCGCCGCCGTCCGCCCGGCTCAACTCATCTAACCCATCATAAAGCAAGACAATATATAAATGCTCCATTTTTTATTCCATTCCACCGATGTGGGATACAAAACTACCCAAAATTTTTGTTCCATCTTAAAATTCTTTTTGCATTTAATATCTCCAACAGTATCTTAGTGAAGATCGAGGGCGACTTCAACGCTATAGGCAATTCCTGCGAACATCTTAGTGCAAAAGGCTCTCACAGTTCTGGTTGCAAGGCTCTTCAAGGCCTCTTCGCTCGCTCAAAGCAACGAAAGAAAGTAGGACAACATCCAGAGAAGAACCCCTCGCCAGATGAGAGAGATCGAAAAAGGCAGTCGTGAATCTTCAAATGGGATCTGGAAGCGCTGTGCATAATACTACATTGCAGCTGCAAGTGCTTGAGAATGAGTTCACGGATCAAGTTATTTCGTATAGAAGGTTATTGAAGATAGGAAAAAGAAAAGGATGAAACAATCTTCGCACGACTAAAAGACTGATTTGGATGACATGAAGGTTGAGAGTTTCTTGTACACGTGGACTAATTGTCAAGTTGGCTTGAATAGGATCCTTAGGAAACTCGACAAAGTGTTGCACAACTCACATTGGCTCTCATCTTTCCCGGGCTAGCTCTTCTGCCATCTTCCCAATAGAGGAAGTTCTGATCACTCACCAACGATTGTGAAATTCAACCTTCCGCTTGCCACAAAAGTGTCTTTCAGATATTCAGAAATGTGTGGTTTGAGGAAGCTAACTTCGAGAGTATTGTGAAGAGTGTTTGGGATTCCCCCATCAACGGTTGTGCTATTAACTTAAGAAGCTTAAACCATTTCTCTATATGACCTTAATGCATCCCAGTTCAAGAGAAGTTTAAACTATACTCGTTTGACCCTAGCCTATGTCACAACGAAAAGACCATGTCTCAATCCTATATATATATATATATATAATGATGCTCTAGTAAAATAGCCTCTTAGAGTAAATCATGTGGTTAAATGTGAACTGTCAGATTTGAATTAATAAATGGTTAGGATTTAAAACAAAAAGGGTGCAAAATAATGATATGGGTGTGATACATCGGATTAGAGCAAATCTTGCTAGAAATAATTTCCCATCTTCTGATTTCAATCAAATCCAATAATATAGGACACTATTAGTTTGCACTCTCTATTTATAATTCCGTTCTCTCTCATACAATTTATTTCTCTCTTTTTTCTTGGTGAAGTTTTGGGAGCAAATGAAGAACACCAGCGAAATAATCTACAAACCTCGACTATTTTTCACAAATTGGTAAGTGAAGATTCAGTTTTGATTTGCTATTTCGCTAAAAATCGTTGTTATTGTTATTGTCGACCTTGTTTTTTTTTAATTTTTAGTTCATATTGCATAAATGCAATGTTAGGTTTTTAGTTCGATAGTTGACTTGAATTCGGTCACATTTGATGAATGTAGAATGAAATTACATAAGTTAATTTTCGATTTTGTTGATTTTGGACTAAAAACTGAGAATCGAAATAGCATTTGTAAGTACAAAATAGCATTTTTGTTCAAAAGAATGCATTTTGTTATTCAAGAGAAATAAAATTATTTTTAAAATCACGTAGCATTAGAATTATTCAATTCATTATAATGAATTATTCTATTGTTTTTACACAGACTGATGCATAACAATATATAAGAATTCAAACATTTTTCGGAGTATTCATCATTGTTATTCATAAGCAGTGTAATGATTATTCAATATTGTACATTACTTATGTCAATAGTCAATACATTCTAATAATACTAGTGAAAACCATTGAATAAGTTTAGTATTCAAGACGAATAATGTTGTTTTTCAATTACTTTAATTTAGTTATTCATATTGATATTATTGTATCTATATATGAATAGTAATTGTATCAAATAAGTTTTGTGTTATCATTTGTGTTTAACGAGTTTTCAAATGGAACAAGTGGTAATGATCAACAATTGGACATTAGAGAAAAGTCAAATCGCACCAAGGTTCAATTTAAAAGATTTTGCACCAGGGAACATGTTCCAAATGATGATAATGTTGATGTATTTGACCTCGGTCTAAAAAAAAATTGTAATTCATAAGCATTGTAATTGTTATTCATAAGCAGTGTAGTGATTGTTATTCAATAGTATACATTATTTATGCCAATACATTCTAATAATACTAGTGAAAACCATTGAATAAGTTTACTTATTCACGATGAACAATGTTGTTTTTCAACTACTTTCATTTAGTTATTCACATTGATATTATTTTATCCATATATGAAATGTAATTGTATCAAATATGTTTTTTGTTATCACATGTGTTAAACCGAGTTATTCAAACAATCATATTGAGTTATTCAAACCTCGACTATAAACATTTTATGATTCTATAATTATTCAAACAATCAAACTGAGTTATTCAAACATCGACTATATATATATTATACAATTCTATAATTATTCAAACAATCATATTGAGTTTTTCAAATGTCGACTAATAGATATTCAATGATTCTGCAGAGGTTTTGCATTTTTAAATTTGATTATTTAATTTTTCTATAAATATTCTCACTCTTATCAATCCCTAAAATCATGCAACTGCCATATATAAAGAAAAATGTGGGAATTTTTTTTAATTTCACAATCCCTTAATTTTAGCAACTTCCAAATTTAAAATCAAATCTCCATATTTAAATTAGCGAGAATTAATTCAATTCCCCATTCCCCATTTTTCTTATTATGTTGCCTAAATAATCACCGTTGATTGATTGAGATCCAACGTCTCCCCTTTAACCACACAATGCACCTTAATTTGTAATGTACCAGAGCGCGCCCCTAGATTAGGATCAGATGAGGAGGACTCTTACTGTATATAATTAGGAGGATCCTCAACCGTTAGATCTAGCTTTTCAGGAGGATAGAAGTTGTTCATTGGAAATAAAAAAAATCTAAAATTAATTATTTTGGTAACACCATAATTTACGGGATTTGATTTTCTTTATCTTTACCGAATATTCTAATAACCCTAATATATTCCTTCTAATCGCCCGTCTAAAAGATAACCATCTCTTTCTTATACGATTTTTTAGAGGAAGTGCTTCGTCCGCCTCAATTGAATTTCTTCGATTGCTACAGATTTATCAAGCATTGTTGCTCGCGTAGGCTCTCCAGATTTTTCAAGCATTTTGGGTTGCTCGAGTTGGTTCAGGTGATTCCCGGGATGTTCTTCCTATCTTTACTGAACATGTATAATCATATGAACAACAAAACATCATACATTGAACTATTATGCAATTTAGAAAGAACAATAATTAAGTTGGTTTGATATCTGGACATATGAACAACAATGCATCTTACACTGAACAATTATGCAATTTCGAAAAAACAACAGGTAAGATGGTTTGATATCTAGAAACTGTTAAGAAGGGAGTAAATTGAATTCACCTAAACAGAGAGGAAAAGGCCAAAAAAGGTTGAGATATTAGAAAGAACAACAATGGTGAACGGATATAAATAGATGAACAACGACGACTCATCTAACGAGCAATAAAGAAAGAACAACAACGACTCATCTGACGAACAATAGAGCAATAAAGAAAGAACAATTCAAACATGTCTCCTTCAATCGTTATATCGCTGGATCTATCAATGCTCGTCTGAATCATTTTCGGAGGAATCGGATAATTGTCTATCATTTGTGAGATATGGAAAAATGGAACGATATAGGATACTCACAACTGAATGAACAAGTTGATCTCTATGATTTTTTTCCCTAAATAAAACTGTCAAATCCCTAACACTACGTAACACGATTTATCCAATTTTATTAAATGATAATTACCAATTAATCTCATCCCTTTAAAAAACCAGATCTGACGGTAGAGATTCTCCTAATTATCTACAGTAAGAACCCTTCTTACCTGATCTTAATCCTATATATATATATATATATATATATATATATATATATATATATATGGGGATGCTTTGGTGTAACCGTATAGTTGAACATAGTCCGTTGGATTAGGATAAATCAACGACTAATAATTAAGCAACATAATAGGCTAAATGGGGGTGATACGGAGACTCAAATCTTGGTTGATTTGAAAAAGGAAACATCCAAAATTTTAGGAGAATGAGGTAAAAATCGGTACAATTATAAAAAAAAGTCCTAGAAACTCTTTTTTTCCATGATTAATATATTGTAACCGAATTTTTTGGTGTTATTTTTAAAAATTCAAAAGTGATCTTAAAATTAAATAGGTGCTTTTTTAAAAATCAACCATATTTTTCGTATTCTATCTTGAATATTAATATATGATTGTTCGAATAATTATATATACTGAATTGAACAATAGAAGAGGACTTTAATAAGTAGTCATTGTCCATTGAACAATAACAGAATATTGGAAGTATCTACTACCAAAAGGTTTGGATGTTTGTTTTTTTAAAACAAAAGACCAGGTTCTTGATTGCTTCAAGGAGTTCCATGCCAAGGTAGAACGAGAGAAGGGTTGTTCCCTGAAGTGCCTTCAAAGTGATAATGGAGGCGAGTACACTTCCAAGGAGATTCAAAAGTATTGTCTTGAGCACGACATCAGATATGAGAAGACGACCCTCGATACTCCACAAGACAATGGTGTTGCTGAAAGAACCAACACAACAATTCTGGAGAAGGTCGATTAGATGTATGCTGAAAATGGCAAATCTTCTTAAGCCATTTTGGGGTGAAGCGGTGATGACTGCCTGCTATCTAATGAACAAATCTCCGTCAACAGCTTTAGACTTTGATGTTCCCGAGAGAGTTTGTTCTAGAAGAGATATCTCCTACTCATATCTGCGGGTCTTTGTATGCAAGGCATTTGTGCATGTGCCTAAAGAATAGAGACACAAGCTAGATGACAGGGCGATTACTTGCATTTTTCTGGGATATGGAGATGCAGATTTTGGGTACAAGTTGTTGGATCCAAAAAGGAAGAAGGTGATGTAAGGACTGGGCGTCTTGATAGGAACAACCAGCGAACTCCCTTGTCCAGTCTTGAATCCTGCTTGCAGTCTGCGAGGGAACAATCAATGATACCTGTACTCGGATAGATTTGAATTGTGTGAACACTTTCCGAAATCAGAATTTCGCCCCTTACAAGCCTTAGGGAATCCACGAAATCTGAAGTGAGATAAGACAAATCTTCTAGTTCTCTCCAAGGCTTTTAGAAAGAACTAAACTATAGAATAATGTAATAATAGATTGTGGCTTCGGTTTTGATTTGATCTAGAGAGAGATCTTGTTCAACAACCACGACTCTATTCTCCTTTGCCTTTTTATAGGACGTGAGAAATAATAGGGATTCATTTCTGGCCGTTCAACAGAAGTTACATGGTGGTTACATGGCGGTTACCAACGGTTACCAACCCTTCCTTCTATCACCAACGTCTCTCATCAAAGAGACACGTGTTTGACTTCAAACCAGACATAAAGGGAAGTTACTAGACATTTAAACATCAGTTATCAAGGCAGTTTATCATCCACTAAGCACGTGGCAAAAATTCCGCAAGACTGCTAAACTGTTGTTCCCTACAGCACAGTTACTGTTCCCTACAGCACATCTGTAGTTTTCATTGTTCCAAAAGGAACAACGTAACTTAACCTTTATATATCCCTCTAGACCTCAAGTATACTTACACAAGCGTGTACTCCACACCCCCAAACTCGTGATATAGCTAAGTGAGATCCCATAGTGTCGTATGAACCCCGATCACACTAAAAGGCACTATTCCCATATAGGGAACAGTCACTTGATGACACTAAAATCACCAACAATCCTCCCCCATTTTAGTGTAATCCTTGATTCATAAAATAAGCAAGCTTTCATCCCAAACTCATGCATAAACACAAATATCGAAATGATTGAACTTATGTCTTAGTGTAATTACACATTTCAAACATCCCAGAATCATGGTGTCTTAAAGATTGAACCAATCAACCACTTTGGATGCATGAAGATAACACACACATAAGTTACTTTACAATTCTATAGTCTAACATGACCCCATTTATGGCCTTGAGTCCTTATCCATTCTTGAGCGTTTTGAAGCCAACCCAAACTTCATGGAGCGACCAAACCCCACGCCCATATAGGTAGATCCTTTAGTCGTACACCTACAATTGCACTTTTTCAAAGGAACTATTAAAAAGAGTAGATCTTTAACCTTCAACTTGTAGGAACAGAGCACACATTCGGGGACTGTTACTGTTCCTTTGTGCTCACAGTTTCTAGGTGTGGGCTTTCCACATTGAATTCTGTCCCTAATTTTCATTAGGTAGGAATTGGGTATCCCACCACTAGAAAGCTTATACGGGTCTTAATCCCATCCCCTTAGCAGACTTGGAGACGAAGTCCCTAGCCAACCCCTTCGTCAAGTGATCAGCCAAATTTTGTTGTGACCTAACAAAATCCACTGAAATCACCCCACGCGTAATGAGCTCTCTTACCGCACTATGCCTCACGCCCAAATGACGTGATTTCCCATTGTATACATGGCTATATGCCTTAGCCAAAGTTACAGCGCTATCACAATGGATCGATATGGGTGAAATTGTTTTTTCCCACAAGGAAACATCATAAACCAAGTTCCTCAACCATTCGGCCTCTTTTCCAGCCGCAGCCAAAGCAATAAACTCTGATTCCATGGTAGAACTTGATATGCAAGTTTGTTTCTTGGATGCCCAAGAAATAGCTCCTCCACCAAGAAGGAACACCCATCCACTAGTAAAAGAATGATCTTCTTCATTCGTGATCCAACTTGCATCTGAATACCCCTCTAATACCGAGGGTGATCCAACATATGTAAGACCCAGGTCTACTGTTCCCTTCAAGTATTGAAGTACTCGTCGAACAGCTTGCCAATGATATGCACTAGGGTTACTAGTGTAACGGCTAAGTTTCCCTACTACAAAAGTGATATCCGGTCTTGTACTTGTCATAGCATACATTAAGCACCCAATTATCCTTGAATACTCAAGTTGCAACACTGCTGTTCCCTCGTTAGGGAACAGTTTGACACTTGGATCATATGGAGTTTTCAAAGGAGCATAATTGCCACAATTAAACTTATTCAACACTTTCTCAATGTAATGAGATTGTGATAATGATAATCCTCCTTCAACCCGTTTTATCTTAATCCCTAAGATAACATCGGCCTCCCCCATGTCCTTCGTGGAGAATTGTGATGACAAAAATTCCTTAACAAGATCTACTTGTTCTTGATCAGTTCCAAAGATCAACATGTCATCTACATATAAACAAATTATGACTCCATTCATGGAATCATCAAATTTGCTATATACACACTTGTCCGCTTGGTTCAATTTGAATCCATGGGACAACACAACCTCATCAAACTTGCGATGCCATTGCTTTGGTGCTTGCTTCAGCCCATACAAGGATTTGATCAATTTGCACACCTTATGCTCTTGTCCTTGCATAATAAATCCTTCAGGTTGTTTCATATAAACTTCCTCCTCAAGATCCCCATTAAGGAACGCAGTTTTTACGTCCATTTGGTGGATAACTAGGTTGTGTATCGCCGCCAAAGCAATCAACAACCTAATGGTGGTGATACGAGCAACTGGTGCATATGTATCAAAGTAGTCGGTTCCATACCTTTGTCTAAAGCCTTGGACAACCAATCGGGCCTTAAACTTGTCAATAGTACCATCTACTTTCATCTTCCTCTTGAAGATCCATTTACTTCCCAATGGTTTACATCCAGGTGGAAGATCAGCAAGAACCCATGTATTGTTCCCCATGATGGAATCCATCTCATCATTAATGGCCTCCTTCCAAAAGGATACATCTTGAGACTTCATTGCCTCATCAAAAGTTCTTGGTTCATCCTCAATATTGTAACAATACAAATATTGGGATCCAATCTCGTCCCTAGTTCCCTCTACCAAGTAAACTTGGAAATCAGGACCAAAGGACGTTTTCTTCCTTACTCTTTTACTCTTTCGAATCTCTGGTTCATTGTTCCCTAGTGAGACGTTACAGTCACTGTTCCCACTAGAACAGTGAATCGTGTTATTGTCTCCACTTGAACTGAGAATAAGGTCTTTAGGTATAGGTGTCGATGAAAATCTATTTTCATCAAATATGGCATCTCTTGACTCTATAACGGAGTGAACCGAAATAGATTTGTTAGGTTCAATCACATAGAACCTATATGCCTTGGAATGCTCAGCATATCCAATAAAAATGCACTCTACACCTCTTTCACCCAAGGTTTTCCTCTTGGGATCGAGTAGTCTTACAACCGCCCTACAACCCCAAACTCGAAGGTAATTCAAGTTGGGTTTCCTTTTGAACCAAAGCTCATATGGAGTAATCTTGTTCCTCTTATTTGGAACTCTATTCAATAAGTAACAAGCCGTTAACATGGCTTCTCCCCAAAATCCATCATTTAATCCCGAGTAGGAAAGCATGGAATTAACCATTTCTTTAAGAACTCGATTCTTTCTCTCTGACACACCATTTTGTTGTGGTGTATAGGGAGCCGTAGTTTCATGAATGATACCTACGGATTGGAAGTATTCTGGGTCAAAATATTCACCACCTCTATCGGTGCGCAACCTTTTGATCACTGTTCCCAACTGTAGTTCAACTTCAGTTTTATAAAGCTTAAATTTTTCTAGGGCCTCATTCTTAGCATGCAACAAAAATACATAGCAATAACGAGAATAATCATCAATGTACGTGACCACATATTTCTTATTTCCCAAAGAAGGGAAATCATGAAAATCACACAAATCACTATGTATTAAATCAAGCACGTCACTGTTCCTTTGAACACTAGGAAAAGGTTGTCTAGTTATCTTTGTAAGCATGCATGTTTTACACTTTTCTATATTCATGTCAAAAGGTGGAATTAAACCAGTCCTAGACATATCAAACATGCGTTTATAATGTACATGTCCCACCCGAGCATGCCATAAAGAAGATACTGTTCCCGAGGGAACAGATTCATGTGTACAAGTCATGTAAATAGAACTTATAACTTTATTAATATTCAACTTAAACATTCCATTACATAGGTAACCACGACCAACAAATACACCGCCTTTCGACAATATAAACTTGTCGGCTTCAAACACCAAACGAAAACCTAATTTATTAAGGATACTTCCCGAGACTAAGTTTTTCCTTATTCTGGGTACATACAACACATTATTAAGAATTAAAGTCTTCCCAGATGAGAACTCTAATTCCACTTGGCCTTTGCCTAGTACGAGGGCAGTTGACTCATTTCCCATATGAAGGACACGTCCATCATCCACAAGAGTTAATGACTTGAACATAGACTTGTCCCTACACACGTGAGTGGTCGCACTTGAGTCAACCCACCATGATATCTCATCATCCTGCATAAAGAAAGCCTCAGAAATCATAGAAACAAAATCCAAATTAGGAGATGTAACTATACCGGGAACAGTCACTGTTCCTTCCTGACCTTGATGAGATTTCTGCCCATGTTCCTTAGAACCGTGAGCAGTTTGGTTAGAACTATTGTCCTTCTTCCCCTTTGGAGCCGTACAATCCCTTCTAAAATGTCCCGGCTTACCACAATTCCAACATCCAACTCCTTTTGGGGAGCGTCTCTTGTTGGAACCGTTACTTGTGTTGTTACGTGGCCTCTTCTTGCCTTTGTTCTTGTTCCCCTTTTGAGAACCATCTTCTACCATGTTAATGGAGGAAGATCCAGGAGTCTCTTTGTCCTTTCCTTTCTCTTGCGTACGAAGGCCCTCCTCGATACGCAAATGGCTTCCAAGTTCCACAACGGAAATATTTTCCTTCTTGTGCTTCAACATGTGTTTAAAGTCTTTCCATGATGGAGGTAACTTATCAATTACACTTGAAACAGAGATGGACTCGTCCATCTTCAACTTGTGTTGAGCAAATTGCCCCAAGATACGAAGTATCTCATTAAATTGTTCCATCACCGGTCTTGAATCGACCATCTTGTAACTATTGAAGTTACTCACGAGGAACTTCACACTTGAAGCGTCCTCAGCCATGTATTTGGACTCTAATGAATCCCAAAGTTCCTTGGCGGATTCAACATTTTGGTACACATCAAAGAGAGAATCAGACATACCATTTAAGATGTGGCCTCGACAAATGTAGTCATCGTTCTCCCACTTGCTCCTCTTCATTAGGGCTTCAACCAACACTTCATCATCGGACACCTCGGGCATCGGAGTGGACATCACATACACCACCTTGAGCGTGGTCAAGAGAAAATGCATCTTCTTTTGCCAACGGCGAAAATCCATCCCCTCAAACTTTTCCAACTTTTGGAACTTTGTTGTCATCTCACGTACAGACGTCATTGATTAAAATTCTGATTTCGATTGTAAGGACTGCGCGTCTTGATAGGAACAACCAGCGAACTCCCTTGTCCAGTCTTGAATCCTGCTTGCAGTCTGCGAGGGAACAATCAATGATACCTGTACTCGGATAGATTTGAATCGTGTGAACACTTTCCGAAATCAGAATTTCGCCCCTTACAAGCCTTAGGGAATCCACGAAATCTGAAGTGAGATAAGACAAATCTTCTAGTTCTCTCCAAGGCTTTTAGAAAGAACTAAACTATAGAATAATGTAATAATAGATTGTGGCTTCGGTTTTGATTTGATCTAGAGAGAGATCTTGTTCAACAACCACGACTCTATTCTCCTTTGCCTTTTTATAGGACGTGAGAAATAATAGGGATTCATTTCTGGCCGTTCAACAGAAGTTACATGGTGGTTACATGGCGGTTACCAACGGTTACCAACCCTTCCTTCTATCACCAACGTCTCTCATCAAAGAGACACGTGTTTGACTTCAAACCAGACATAAAGGGAAGTTACTAGACATTTAAACATCAGTTATCAAGGCAGTTTATCATCCACTAAGCACGTGGCGAAAATTCCGCAAGACTGCTAAACTGTTGTTACCTACAGCACAGTTACTGTTCCCTACAGCACATCTGTAGTTTTCATTGTTCCAAAAGGAACAGCGTAACTTAACCTTTATATATCCCTCTAGACCTCAAGTATACTTACACAAGCGTGTACTCCACACCCCCAAACTCGTGATATATCTAAGTGAGATCCCATAGTGTCGTATGAACCCCGATCACACTAAAAGGCACTATTCCCATATAGGGAACAGTCACTTGATGACACTAAAATCACTAACAGGTGATAAGGTCCAGGGATGTGATCTTTCATGAAGACAAGACTTTGTAAGAAATTGATACACAAGAGGAAGCCACCGAGCTTCCGATTTACTTGCCTTCGCAGCAAAAAAGAAACAACTCCAACGATGTGTCTTCTTCAGGGAATGACATTGATAATATTCCTGCTTTAGATGATGACTTACCAGAAGCTGAAACTGGTGAGGGTTTTGAGAAGGGGGATCCAATTGAAAATGAAGAAGCAGATGAGATCAGAAGGTCAAGAAGAGAGTGTCGTCCATCCACAAGATATCCCTCGTATGAGTATGTTGCAGTTACTAAAGAGGAGGAGCTTCAAAGTTTTCAAGAAGTGCAGAACCACAAAGAAAAAACTCAATGGAAAAAAGCCATGGAAGAGGAGTTGAGTTCTTTGAAAAAGAACAACACATATGAGCTTGTAAGACTTCCCAAAGGGAGGAAGGACTTGAAGAACAAGTGGGTGTTCAGGTTAAATACGGATGTAGACAAACTAGTCAAGTACAAATATAGACTAGTTGTAAATTGCTTCAGTCAGAAGAAGGGAGTTGAGTTCGATGAAATCATCTTGCCGGTTGTCAAGATGAGTTCCATCAGAATGATCCTTGGCTTAGTTGCGAGCATGGATTTGAAACTTGAGCAGTTGGATGTGAAAATTGCATTCCTCCATGGTGATTTAGATGAGGAGATTTACATGGAGCAACCACATGGGTTTGAAGTAAAGGGAAAAGAACACTTGGTTTGCAAACTGAAGAAGAGCTTATATGGGTTGAAGCAAGCTCTCAGACAGTGGTACAAGAAGTTTGACAGCTTAATGGTGGATCATGGCTACACCAGAACAAGTGCAGATCATTGAGTTTACTTTAAACGAAAGGCAAATGGTAAATTTGTCATTCTTCATCTCTATGTTGATGACATGTTGATAGGACTGGACATTATCCGCGGGTGACCAACCCACCCGCTTCACCCGACCCAATTTTACGGGTGAAAAATCGTAATAAAGCGGGTGACGGGTGGGTCGGGTGACGGGTCGGATATGGGTGAAATTTTACACCCGTTTAACCCGACCCACCACCCGACCCATCACCCACCACCCATTTCACCCGTCTACCACCCGTTAAATTTATCATAAATTAAAAATAGGGTTAGTTTTTTCATAAAAAAAGTCTGGGACCTTGGGGTTTTTTAAATTTTTTTAGGGTTTTTTAAGATATTAAAACTACTCCATATAATTCCAGACCTAATTCTAGACATTCTCAGTTTAGGAGTTCTGGAGCGCCGCTCGCCCTCTCGACCTCCATCCACTCTCGCGTCGCTCACCCTCTCGGCCTCCATTCGTTCTCGCGCCGCTCTCTCTCTCGAGTTTGATCAGCTCGCGCGCCGCTCAATACTCTCGCGCTGCACAACACCCGACCCAATTTTGCAGATTTCTGTAGATTTCTTAATGACGTTTTTGGCTTTTTGCTAAGGAGTATGAATGTTGGTTTTTGCAGCGTATGTGAATCTTGGGTATCCAATGTATGCGGATTGTTGCATTAAATTTTTTTATATTAATTATGAAATTTTATAAAATTCTATCATAATTTTAGAATTCGCGGGTGAAACGGGTCACCCGACTCACCCGCGGGTGACGGGTGGGTCGGATATGGGTGAAAGGTTCTACGAGTGATGGGTGTGTGAGTGTGTCGGGTGATAAAAAAAAATTTGCGGGTCGGGTGGTGGAAGTGCTCCACCCACCCATAACCCGACCCATGACCAGCCCTGCATGTTGATTTTGGGACAAGATAAATCCCTAGTTGATGCTTTGAAGCGGAATTCGAGCACTTCATTTGATATGAAAGACTTAGGACCTGCACGCTAGATTTTGGGTATCCAGATTACCCATGACAGAAAAGCCAAGAAGATGTGGGTGTCACATGAGAATTATATTGGGAAGGTTCTGAGCAGGTTTCAAATAAAATGTGCTAAGTCGGTTAGTACTCCTCTTGCTAGCCATTTCAAACTTAGCAAGAAGTCTTGCCCGTCCACAAGTGAAGAGAAGAAGAAGATGTCCACAATTCCTTATTCATTAGCAGTTGGTAGTTTAATATATGCTATGGTGTGCACCCGACCAGATATTGCTCATGCAGTTGGTGTTGTGAGCAGATTCCTTCCAATCTCGGCAGAGACCATAGGGAAGTAGTGAAGTGGATCTTTAGGTACTTGAGAGGTACTTCTAAGATGAGATTATGCTTTGGAGGAGATAAGCCTATTCTTGAGGGGTTCACATATTCAAACATGACAGGATATCTTGATGGCAGAAAGTCGACATCAGGATACTTGTTTACTTTTGCGGGGGAGCTGTCTCGTTGCAGTCCAAGTTGTAGAAGTGTGTTGCTTTGTCCACGACTAAGGCAGAGTACATTGCCATGAAAGAAGCTGGGAAAAAGATGATCCGAGTGAAAAGATTCCTCTAGGATTTAGGTTTGAAGCAAGGAGAGTATGTGGTGAAATGTGGCAGTCAGAGTGCTCTAGATTTGAGCAAGAATGCTACATACCATTGCGGACAAAGCATATTGATGTGATGTATCATTGGATTCGAGATGTTGTGAGTGATCGCCGGATGAGCTTGAAGAAGATTCACATCGACAAGAATCCAGCTGACATGTTTACTAAGGTAGTGACTGTTGACAAGCACGGGTTCTGCGCCAAGAGGGCAGGACTGGTGTACAAGTAAAGATTCCATGCTAGTGTGGACGTCTTCCCCTTGGGCTGGAGGGGGAGATTATTAGGCCTAAACCCAAAAGTCCAGCCCAAACCCATGTTGGAATAAGCTTGATTTATAAAGTTAATTTGGATAATATGTTATTTATATTCTATATTTAGCAGTAGAAGTTAATTAACGTTAATTAAGGTTAGTTAATGGCTTGTTATGTTAGTAAAAGTCAGTTTGTTGACTGATCTGTGACAACTTATAATTTGGCGCCATTGGAAGTAGTTGTAATTGTCTATGACAATTACATAGCAGTTATGTTAGTCAAGTATAAAAAGTGGTATGTAAGGAAGAAAACATCAGTTGCTTCCTCTGTAAAATAGTTCAATACAACGTAAACGTATTTGGACAAAAATCATGCAGTTTTGTGTGTTTAATCGTGTAAACACCAGGGCATAATTTCTTCAATTGGTATCAAAGTTTAAAGAAGAAAGATGTCGACTGGTGGTTTTGGCACTCCAACTAATACATAACTTCTAATGGTGCATCACGATTTCATGGAGAAAGGACAATCACATTCCAGTACCCCATGTTGAAAAAGACTAATTATAGAGCATTGGCGATCAAGATGCAGATCTTTATGTCTGCAGAAGGTGTATTTGAGGCGATTGATGAAGAGGTACTAGTTGATGAAAGAAAGGACAAACTAGCTCTATCCGCTATCTACCAAGTCATCAATTAGGAGACTTTGTTGCAATTAGGAGTAAAGAAGACTGCAAAGGATGCCTGGATTGTGATCAAGAACATGAATGAAGGGGCTGATCGCATCAAGGAAGTGAAGACACAAACCTTACTAAGAGAATTTGAAGGTTTGAGAATAAAAGAAGGTAAAAGTGTAGACGATTTCACAAACAAACTCAATATAATTGTAAGTAATTTGAGAAGATTGGGAAATCAAATTGATGAGGAACGGGTTGTGAAAAAGTTACTAAGGTCTACATCATCCAAGTTCATTCATATAGCTTCCACAATTGAAGAGTTATGTGATCTAAAATCCAAGACCATTGATGAGATTATAGGCTCATTGAAGGCTTATGAAGAAAGGATGTAGGATTTTGGTGAAAATTGTTAAGAAGTTGCACTAATGACTCGTGCAGAATGGAAAGAGCGAGAGAAGAAAAACTCCAAAGAGAAGAATGTGAAAGAGTACTCCAACAAGCCTAAAGGACCTGGAAGAAATCAGTATAAGAATAAGGGCAAGGGAGATTCAAGTTCTGAGTGGGATGAAGAAACCAATGAAGGAAAGAAGACTAAGAAGAAATTTGAGAATAGAAAGATAAGATGTTATTCTTATGGAATTTGGGTCATATTGCTTCAAATATGACTTGAAAGAGAAGGAAGAACATGTCAATATTATGATGAGAAGGAATGATGATGAAGAACCTGCATTACTAATGATCAATTATCAAGAGATTGAAGAGGAAGAGGGTTTATGTTTTTAACTAGTACTAAACCAAGCTTAGGGGGTTGAATGTTGGAATAAGCTTGTTTTATAAAGTTAATTTGGATAATATATTATTTAGATTTTGTATTTAGCATTAGAAGTTAATTAATGTTAGTTAAGGTTAGTTAGTAGCATGTAATGTTAGTAAAAGTCAGTTTGTTGACTGATATGTGAAAATTGATAAGTTGGTGTCTTTGGAAGTAGTTGTAAATGTGTATGAAAATTACATAGCAGTAATGTTAGTCAAGTATAAAAAGTGGTATGTAGGGAAGAAAACGTGAGTTGCTTCCTCTGTAAAATAGTTCAATACAAAGTATACGTATTTAGACAGAAATCATGCAGTTTTGTTTGTTTTATCGTTTAAACACCATAACATAATTTCTTCAACCCATCTCTCACAAATCTGATTCACGGTGATGGTGGGGGCCACACGAGCACATAAAATGGGATGTGTGTGTCTCATGTGATAGTGTGCAACAAAACACGAAAGAGAGGAGCACGAGGGTTTTAAGTAGTAGCCACCAAATTGAGAGCAACCCCATATCCATTATAGAGAGAGAGAGAAATTGGAGCACAAAAGTAAGGAGGGAGAAAGGAGAAGAGAGAGGAAAATTTTGGGTGAAGAAGAAGAAGTTCTTTCTTGCTATACCTTCGGGATCCAACAACTAGTTGTTTTTTGGTAGGTTTTCTCTCCCCTTGGAAACGTAATCTCATGTTACAAGTGTTTGCCTTCATTTAGGAGTTTTCGGGTTGATTCTTCTTGTATTGAAGTTCTTCAGATGTGAGATTTGAGAACATTTGTATTCGTTTGTTGATTAGTGGAATTGTGCTATGTTTGACACTAGTGGGTTTTTTCCCTCTAGTTTGAGGGTTTTTCCACTTAAATCTTGGTGTTGATTTATGCTTTGTTTTTTTCCTTATTTTCTGCTTGCTTCCTTGAGGTTGTTTTGGTTCCCAGATTGTTGTTTTTAGTTTGCTTGGTTGCTTGTTTTGATTGCGTTTGTTGTCCTATACATTGTTGTTTGCTTCCGCTGAGATTATCTGTGGAATTAGGAGCTAGTGATCGATCATTCCCCAAAGATATTTGGTCCAAATTATTCATTCGATTTTGGTGGGTTTATACTCGATCGTTAGTCCGTTTATTTGTATCAAATATATCTATATATTGGGCCCGATTTAGGTGCGAATGGGCGCCCAAGTGCGAAATAAGAAAGAGCAAGAGCCGTTGGATGAAGAAAAATCAAATGTGCTGATCATTTCACTTAAAAGGGGAAAAACGACACAGACGATTTTTTTGCGAATTATTCGCGTATTTTAGAAAAAAAAGGGAAATAGGACACGCGCTCAAATTGTTCATCAATACTGTGAATTTGTTCATCAATACTGTGAATTTCTTCATCGACACTGTGAATTTGTTCATCAACACATTGTGAATTTGTTCATCAACACTGTGAATTTGTTCATCGACACTGTAAATTTGTTCATCAACACATTGTGAATTTGTTCATCGACATTGTGAATTTGTCATCGACATTGTGATTTTGTTTATCAACACTTTGAATTTTTTTTTGTGCATCAAAATTGTTATTTAGTTCATCAAAATTGTGATTTTGTTCATCAAATTTGTGATTTTGTGCATAAATAAACTATTATTTGTTTATCAAAAATCTATTGTTTGTACATAAAAAATGGACGAATGTGTGTCGAAATTGTATACATTAATATATGTGTGTGGGCATCATAATTAGTCATATGTGAGACAAAACTAATTGTTTTGATGTCAGTCTCAGAATTGTAAGTCTTGTTTGACTCCTTTAGATTTGTCATTGTTGCTTCTGTGAAACGTGTGACTACTTCTTGGGCTCCGAACATAGATAAGGCAGAAGCACTCCTATTCGATTTGTTGCTGTCTCGTTCTCTTAGCATACACCATATTATTGCAAAGTTAGATTCTTTATCTATGATCCTTTGCATTCAAGTTTCTACATCAAACTTATCTTATTTAGGTAATATATTGAGCACTTCATTCGTATTGACAAGTTAACCTTAAAGCACTTCGTTCGTATTATCCTTTGCATTCAAGATAGCCTTAAAACATAAAATAAATGCAAAAATTCACAAATAGATAGTCCTAAATGTATAAGTTAATGGTATTAATAGTCCTAAATATACAAGTTGATGGTATTAATAGTCCTAAATATACAAGTTGATAGCATTGACACATAAACATAAGTTTATTTGAATTCACAAATAGGGTTGTCCGTTTTGGAAATCAAATGAATAGTCACATGATTTATTTGTTTGTACGTGTGCACTGCGCGTTATGAGCTTATCACATAAGTTCATGAATTCCATACTAAAACTAGTTTACAACTATATATTAAATATGTACCTTTTCGATCCACCATATTGATCTGGGCCCACCTTATATTTAAAAATTTTATTTTTGTTTATTTTAATTTTGCTTATTCAATTAATTTTTTTTATATATTTTTTTGAGAAAAAAATTTAATTCGAATTTTAATTAAAAATAATGAAAAAATATTTTATCTTTATTTTTTATCTGTATAGGTAAAATTATATCTTAAATCAAATTTTAATAAAAAAAATAAAAGTAAAATTTTTCAATATCTAGATAATTACTTACCAAAAATGAGTTTTGATTAAAAAAATTACATTATGTTTCCTTAATTTCCTTTTTTGATTATTCATGTAAATATAGAAAACAAAATTATCTTTAAATAATTCAATATTTATTCATATTTTTCGTCTTTTCTTATTAATTTTTAACTTTTACTTCAAATATTTTTAAATAATTGAATTTGATTAAAAAAATTCTAAGAATTTACATTATTTTGTCTTTTTATCTATTTTTTAAAGACTTTTAAAATTGAATGATTCTAATTAAAATAATTTTTATTTATATTTTTTCATAAATAACTTATCATGATGCCATCAAAATTATATGGGACTCACCTTATTGATTTTGGTTTCATCTCACAATATAAAAATTGTAAAATTATATATATATTTTTTATAATAAATAAGTTGTTTTTATTTTTTAAATTAAATTAAAATCATATTTAATAAATAAATTAAATATTAAATTCATATAGTCGTGCATTATACGACGAGTATATAACTAGTTAGCAATAGGAGAAGTAACCTAAAATATATATACTAGACTTGATTTCTTTGGATTTGAGACGTCAGATATGTTATTATTCTCAACACTCCGGTTTTGTAAGAAAACTTAGATTGTGCTGTAAACATTGAGTTCAAACTCTTCGGCGAGTCTTTAGCCTGCTCCGCCGGCCGGCGTGTGACCATTGCTTTCAGCTATGTCTTTCGCGGTCAACCGGGGATTGAGTATAACAAGAAGCATATATACAAATGAAAAAGAGTCGTACACAAGTTGTTACATGACAATAGTTAATTAGTTCGTGCCGACAATATTGTGACATAGGGACTGAACATGAACTGATCTTTCATTATGAATGAACACACACACACACAACAAAAGACATCAAATGGGTTAAAATTCTGATCATGTAGTACTAAAGGGAATGCAAGTCACTATTTTGTGTTGCGCGTGTAGAGTAGTTCTGTTCACTCGTACACTCTCCTTGACTTGAGTGCGTTGCCAATGCAGAACTACATTTGATTCCTGAAGCACCTTCGGTAAAGGAGAAGATCAACGGAGGAGATGGTTGTGGGAGAGCAGTGAAATGGCCATTTAAAACTGTCACTACTTTAGTTATGGCGGGCCTCGATCCTGGGTCTTCTTGGATGCACAATAGGCCAATATGGATGCATGCCATTGCCTCCTGTTTAGAGTAATCTTCCAATGCTGGATCAACTAAGTCCAATGATTTGCCTTCAGTCCATAGCTTCCAACTCTATAATATATTGATATATTTGTACAAAATCACATATTAGTACGTACTAAATCAAAGTTGGACATGATGGGCTAATAAGGTCACTTGTAACTATAGAATCTAAACGATATTGATAAAGCAACTACTACAACAACAACAACATCTATCCAGGTGGAACCCGGGATCTAGGGGGTCGAGATGTACATACCCTTATCCCGACTCGACGTCGGGAGGGTATTTAAGAAACTACAAGGTCTTTTATCCTTTGTCAAATAGTCTGGTGGACCAATTAACGAGGACACGGAATATACTAGCATTCACCTAACTTCTCCTATTGTCATTTGATATCATACTTTTAGGTCGTCAAGCGCAATTAACCAGGAGTTGAGCCTAGAGCGGAACTGGCTCTGATTTTAGTTTAAATTTTTAGTGGGTTGCATTCAATCTTAAGGAGTGGTTGCATCAATTCTTATTATTATTTCTTTATCATAAGTTTGGGATCCACCCATGTTCAAAGCCTTTAATGGTGGTTAGTCCAACATACTAAGAAACAACCTCATGACTAGACCTGCTTTGATATCATGCTAAATTTCGGTGGGTCAATCAAAATGGAACATTTTGACCAGTACACACATGTGTGATATGCCCAACATATTAAGCCCAGTAAAAAAAGCCTTATTTCCACAAGGCACAAACAATATTACACGAAAGTTAGGAACAAAATGGTGAATGTTGTACTTACATGATGAAATAGGCTAGGTTGGTTTTCTTGTGTGATGTTCCTCTTCCCTGTAACAATCTCCAAAACAATGACTCCGAAACTATAGACATCTGATTTTGCTGAGAAGTGACCAGCCATTGCATATTCCGGGGACATATATCCACTACACACATTTCCTTGCTATTAGTGTCATGACATTAGGACATCATGACCATTTAGGATCGATAATGTCTAAAGTTTATTGTTCTTTGTATTGTCCTAAACCATCATGTAGCCCTAATCATTCAAAAAAAAGAAGAGAATATTGCTAGTCAAAATGCTGTTAGAGAACTTACTATGTACCAACGATATTGTGTGTATTGGCCATAGATTGATCAAGGTTGAAGGACTTTGCGAGCCCGAAATCACCAATCTTTGGGTTCATGTTTTCATCTAATAAGATATTTTGAGGCTTGAGATCCCGATGTATAATTTTGAGTCGAGATTCCTCATGAAGATATGAAAGCCCTCTTGCAATTCCAACAATAATGTTATATCTTGCTTTCCAGTTTAAACTTGCCCGTTTGGTTGCATCTGTAAAATTTAACATAACAGACATGCTTATGTGTCCGAAAGGGTAAAGATTGTGCTCTAAGACGTAGGCATGAACAAGTTGATCAATACCATAGAGAAAATGGTCCAAACTTGAATTAGGTAAGAGCTCAAAGATTAGTATCTTCTCTCGTCCAGTGAGACAATACCCCAATAATTTTACCAGGTTTCTATGTTGTAGTTTTGCTACCACCACAACTTCAGTCTTGAACTCTTCAACTCCTCCTTTAGACTTTTGAAATAGTCTTTTCACTGCAATTTCTTGTCCATTTTGAAGCCTCCCCTACAAGATTTAAGTGTATCACTATTAGATTAATTAATTGTTATATTCCTTAGGACACATGTGGTACTTGTAGTTCTAAATACTAATGTGTTAGGGGGAGAAATTAAGAATGAGCCCTGCTAACAAGTCTTGTACATAAGTCCAACGGATTTTCATTCTAAAACTAATTGACATTACGAGAAGTAACCCATGTATCTTATATGTTAGATTGGATCCTTTGAATTCCAGATGTGGGATTCACAATTGAGTTAAAAAATCTCCTTCTCACTAGTGAATTTCTCACAAGCTTGGGCCCACTACGCACCAAACACCAACCAAGAATCGCCTTTGACTTACACGATCGCTACTTGGACAGGTCAAAGGCTAACTCGTTGGAAGACACCGTGGAACTCTGTCTCAACCTGGTGCAACCGGCCCCACACCGAACCGTCGAATTTGGATACTACTTGTTAGGGGGAGAAACCAAGAATGAGCCCAACTACGACACGCCCAACACATAAGCCC
The DNA here is from genome assembly GCA_964016875.1 of Fallopia convolvulus. Lineage (NCBI taxonomy): Eukaryota > Viridiplantae > Streptophyta > Magnoliopsida > Caryophyllales > Polygonaceae > Fallopia > Fallopia convolvulus. Next base: position 54,743,156 of record OZ024734.1, read on the forward strand.
AACGAGTTCCATCTTAAAACCAATTAGTAATAAAAGGAGCAACCCATCTATTTTATGTGTTAGACTTAGATCTTTTGACTTCTTGACGTGGGATTAACAATTGATCCAAGATAAAGTAAGGATTACTAATTAACTATATCATACCTAGGCATGAATAATATAATCGAGTTCATTTCATACCTTGTAAACAGAGCCAAATCCACCTTGACCAAGCTTAGAAGCATCAGAGAAGTTAGAAGTAGCCATTCTTATGGTGCTAATGTCAAATTGCAAGGATTCAGCATTTTCTAACTCATCCATGTTTTCTGTAACATCAAGAAATCAACAAAGTGTGAACAATAACTTTTCTCTGTGTTTAGTACTTATCCTTGTAATACTAGACACGATGTAAGAATATGAAAGAAATGTCGTCATTTGGTAACGTACCATAAGAATAAAGTTTCTTTTTCTTATACACCCAAAAGCAACCTATAGAGAGAAGCACAAGTGACACCACCACCACTAGAACAGCTATGTAAACAGCAATTGATTGCTTTTTGGTATTGCCCGCTAAAACAAAAAACATTTTACAACAAACATCATAAGACTAATGGCAAGTTTAATGTCACTGTTTAGATATAAAAAATTAGGTTAAATTTGAACTAGCCATCAATCATATCCAGGCGTTGATTAAGAACATCTCCATTTATGAGTTTTGCCCAATTTTTTTTTTTTACAGTTTAAATATTTTCACTTCCTTATAAGTATGAAATTTCATGTCATATTATGATATTCTGTTGGGACGATATTGGGACCTCTGGTTCTAAACATCGGAACAACGAGACTGTTCTCCAATTTTGATAATGACAAACACCATATGGGAACTAACGTGCTTTGTCCAAGTATTTCTAAGGAACACAAGTCCAACAAAGAAAGTTCTCATGCTATGGGAACTCCCATGAATGAACAAAAGAACACAGGCTTACACGATGACGATTTTCTCTCAAAGGAACTCTGAAGAAGACAGTTCCCATCACATGGGAACTCACATGTGAAGACAAAGACCGTTTAGCGCAAATCGCGGGATCCTGTCTTGGACAGAACGAAGGCACAGTCTGAGGAGCAGACTGTCACGAGTGATCCAACGGTCCGATTGATTCAAGAAGTTGACCTAGTTGAAATCGAAGTCACATGTGAAGATTGTACAACTTGGGCTGCAAGCAAAGGGCATTTCGGACACAATGAAAGATGCGATTGAAGCCCAAGTACAACCGAGTATAAAGCCAAATGAATAGTGCTAGGTTTTAGTACTTCTCCCAGAACTCACTCATACACACAAACAAGAGAAAGAGAAAGAAGAAGAGAAATCCCCGACGGCGAGTGTCTGATCTCAACGACGGTGAAGTCAAGTTCCCAGGAGCAAGGGAACTGCGAATCGGTGTAAGGTTTGAGTTACTTATTTAGTTGTTGTTGTTCACTTAGGAACTCAATTGAGAAGATTCATTAGTGTTGCTAGAGTTAGGTAGAACTCGTAGGAACAAAGAAGTTTGAATCTGGCTGCTTGTAACTAAGGAACAAATCAATAATATAAGTAAGTCACTCAAAATCCTCCAAGCAGAGGTAGAGGTTTACCCATACAACTAGTTGGTTGTAGTGGGGTTCCTCTATAAAGGAACTGTCTCTTTCACTGTTTAAGTAGCCTGCGCATACTTACTTTCGCTGCCTTGGGAACAGCATAACAGCCAGTTCCCAAGCTCTCGCTAACCGGTTACGATCCAATAATTGGTATCAGAGCAATGTTGCTCTAGATTTGTGTTAGCATCGCAGGTTTCAAAATGGCTCATGAACTAACCCAAGTCGGTCACAACAACAACAAGCCACAAAGGCTCATCACTGGTAGATTCGAAAGTTGGCAACGCGACATGAAGAACTGGATGCGGAGCCAGGACTACCAAGCGTGATACGTTATAGAGAAAGGGAACTTCAAAATTGATCCAACTATTGAGAATAACCTCTCCAAATGGGGACCAAACGAGTATAAGTGCATGGAGGCCAACTTCAAGGCCATACAGTATCTCAAGAATGCTATGACGGTGCAAGACTGCGATAGGGTGGCAAACCTAGACACAGCCAAGGAAGTGTGGGAAGCCATTCAACAAATGCATATTGGGAACTCAGAGCTCCGAGAAGATCTTCAGATGAATGCGAGGAGGGAGTTCTTCAACTTCCAAATGGAAATGGGAGAGTCCGTCGATAGTTACCAATCAGTTTCGAGGGACTTTGCACCAAGATGGTTGGCCTTGGGATCAGTAAAGAGGAAATCACTGACAAAATGAAGGCTCAAGAACTCTTCAATGGGTTGACTGGAGAGTGGGACAATGAAAGAACGATGTTCAACGAGAACCCCGAAAACAAAACTCTTATGCTCCACTAGGTCTTTGGAAAGCTGGTGGGACATGAGAAAAGAAAGATGACAAGGAGCAAAAGAGGGCACATCAAGGGATCGCCCTCAAGCTTGAAAAGATGCTCAAGTCAGTTCAAGAGCAACATGAAGAATCTGAAGAAGAAGAGGATGAGGAGCTAGTTCTGGTAACAAAGGCCCTTCGATCCTTCTACAAAGGAAAGTTCAAGAGGAACAATGGGAACTCAGGAAAAGGACAGAGTTCCCAAAGAAAACCTGCTGAAAAGGACCTCTCGGACGTCACTTGCTACCAATGCTACAAAAAGGGGCACTTTGCAAAAGATTGCCCACAGGGAACTGACGACCGAAGGCAAGGGAAGAAGGCCTACATTGCCACCTGGAGCGATGATGAGGACGAAGATCCCGAATTATGGGCACCTCCAAACATGTGCGCAATGGCAATAGGAGACACCACTGGGGAACAACCCAGTGAGGTAACTACTGAATCCGTTCTTGCTTCTTTGAATAACTATGAAAAACCTGAGCTGCTTAAAATTCTTTCAACCTTTGTCAAAGATAACATCAAATTGCAAAACAAGTTGGAAAAATCGGAACACACTAATGCTGAACTAGTCGGTCTCGAGCCCTGCTCCAATTGTGTGTCCCTTCTTGAAAAACTTCAGTCCTATGTGTCTCACATTGTAGACCTTGAAAATGAGATTAAAACCCTATAAAGTGATAGGAACACCTTCCTGCAAAACCTGGGTAAAACAGATGGGAGCCCTGAAGCCTCTAGTTCCCAAACCAAGTTTGTCCCTGCTAGACACGGGATAGGGTATAAGTCTGAGTGCCCTAAAAATGGGAAGTCACCTCTAAGTGAACAAGAAATCAATGAGTGTAGGGCCCTAGAACTTCAATGTGAGAAACAAAAGAACGCTCACCTTGAACAAAAAATTAGGGTCCTGGAAAGTGGAAAAAATGGTGAGGAAGACTACTACACTGGGAACACTGGGCATAAGCTTTATGTCAAGATAGTTAAGGGTAATGGGTCACGAGTGTACAACAAGGAAACTATGGATAGAAATAGGATCCAGAGACCTCACCCTAAGTACTACCTGGGAGAATACTACAAGACTTGTTGGAACTGTGGTGCTCATGGGTACTACAAGGAAGCCTGTCCCAAGAAAAGAGCCCAAACCTATAGGAACCGTCAATTCCTGAACATGCAAAAACAATATGCTAATCCTTCAAAGAAATCAAAATTTGGGAACACTCGCGACATCAACATCGCTGACTATGTCCTAAATGAAAATATTTTTCCTTGCAAGGGACCAGGCAAGAGTCATCTTGCCTGGGTCTCCAAACACTAATTTCTCTTTGCAGGTGGCAGTGAGAGGGAACAATACATGGGTCATAGACAGTGGATGCTCAAATCATATGACCGGAAACAAAGAATTTCTTATCTCACTCCACACTCAAGCCGAAGGAGGCCACGTTTCCTTTGGCAACAAGAACAAGGGGAAATCTTAGGAACAGGGGAAGTATTGCTTAATCGATCAATCAAAGTTAGCAATGTGAATCTAGTGAAGGATCTGGGATACAATCTACTAAGTGTATCCCAGATGTGTGATCAAGGAAACAATGTGGTAACCTTCGACTCAGCAGAATGCCTAGTCATCAACAAGAAGTCCAACAAGATTATCCTAAGGGGAAGAAGAACCAACAACGTGTATGTGGTAGATACAGACTTTGAACCACCAAGGAAATTGTGTCTAGCGAATTCCCATGACGAAACAGAACTCTGGCACCGAAGGCTAGGACACGCAAGTATCAATCAAATCTTGAAGCTTTATATACAGGATCTAGTCATTGGCCTCCCATGAATCAACCTTGAGGGAGTCAAGATGTGCGAAGCATGTGTCCGTGGGAAGCAGACCAGGAGCTCGTTCAAACCCAAGAAGGTAGTCGACACTACAAGGCCCTTGGAGTTAATTCACATGGATCTCTGTGGTCCCATGGACACTGAAAGCTAAGGAGGAAAAAGGTACATGTATGTCTTAATTGATGATTTTTCGAGATTTACATGGGTACTTTTCTTGAGATCAAAATCAGATACCTTCAAAGAGTTTGAGACTCTAATCAAGATGATGGAAGTGAGCATGGAAATCAAGCTCAAGTCACTCAGATCTGACCACGGAACTGAGTTCAAGAACTTTGAGTTCCTAAGGTACTGTGACAACAATGGTGTATCCCACAATTTCTCAGCTCCTCGGACTCCTCAACAAAATGGCGTGGTAGAAAGGAAAAACAGAACTCTAGAAGACATGGCAAGAGCCATGATCTTGGAAAGTGGAGTTACTGCACATTTCTGGGCCGAAGCTATTTCCACTGCCACTGATATTCTGAATCGAGCCATCACACGTCCATTGATCAAGAAGACATCCTACGAGCTCATCAAAGGAAGGAAGCCCAACATCTCTCACCTAAGGACCTTTGGATGCAAATGCTTTGTCCACAACAATGGCAAAGACAACATTGGCAAGTTTGACGCTAGAAGCGATGAAGGGATATTCCTGGGATACTCCTCCCAAAGCAAGGCGTACAGGGTCTACAACAAAAGGACCAAGAAGATAGAGGAAAGCATTCACGTCATCTTCAACGAACAATCTGTGAAGGTGAGAACAGAGGCCCAAGACAAGGGAACTCTGTTCAAGCTATTCAGACAAGAAGAAGAAGAAGACAATGATGAGCCAAGAAAGAGAGATGAAGACTATCCAATGTGGAGGCTAGGTTAAGCTCTTGATACCATGCTAGCTTCACAAATTCCCCTTGGGGTTGCCTTTCATTGATTAGGAGTATATATAGTACATGACTTGCCAAGCAAAGCTAGGGTTTTATATTCACAATATAATAATATATCTACTATCAACTTTATCAAGCTAGGAGTATAATGCTCTTATTAGTAATGGTACTTCGGAGTTAGTTTCGCGTCCTGAAGGGGCTAATGTTGGACGGTGCATGAGGTTGTTTCGACATAAATTCCGTTCTGATGGGACTTTGGAGTGCTATAAGGCGTGCTTGGTTGCTAATGGCAAATCACAAGAGGTTGGTGTTGATTGTGATGAGATATTTAGCCTGGTTGTCAAACCGGCTACTATCAGAACTGTGCTAGTACATCTAGTTGTTTCTCGCTCTTGGCATGGCCTATATATCAGCTAGATGTCAAGAATGCGTTCTTGCATGGATATTTGAATGAGATAGTGTACATGTTTCAGCCTCCCGGTTTTGTTCATTCTGCACGCTCCAAATATGCCTATAAGCTCCGTTTATCCTTATACGTGCGTAAACAAGCACCTAGGGCGTGGTACCAGCGGTTTGCATGTCATTTACATGGCATTGGCTTTTCTGGCAGCAAGTCTGATTCGTCAACGTTCATTTTCAAACGTGGCAGTTCGGTTGAATTTTTATTACTCTACGTTGATGATATTATTCCGACTGCGTCCTATGATTCATTACGTCAGGATATTATTGCCTTTTTGATTCGAGAGTTTGCTATGTCTGATTTAGGGCCTCTGTCTTACTTTCTTGGCATTACAGCTATTCGTTCATCTACTGGCTTATTTTTGCATCAAGGCAAATATGCTCGGGAAATTGTGGCTCGTGCGTCTATGACTTCCTGTAATCCGACAATTACTCATGTTGACCCTGACTCTAAACTATGTGCACAAGCTGGTACACTTGTTTCTGATCCTACATTATATAAGAGTCTTGATGGTTCCTTACAGTATCTTACTTTCACTCGCCTTGATATTGCTTATGTCGTTCAGCAGGTGTGTCTATTTATGCATGATCCTAGAGAGCGTCATTTTGCTGCATTGAAGCGTATTATACGCTATATCCATGGCATGCCAGATTATGGCATTACTATCAGGCCGGCCTCCTTGCTTGCACTTGTTGCTTATACAGATGTTGATTGGGCTGGTTGCCCTGACACGAGACGCTCTACTTCTGACTATTGTGTGTTTCTTAATGACACACTTGTCTCTTGGTCTTCCAAACGAATGTCTGTTATTTCCCGGTCCAAAGCGGACACTGAGTACAGGGGTGTGGCCAATGCTGTTGCAGAGTGCACTTGGTTACGCAATTTGTTGCTTGAACTACATTGTCCTTTGTCTCGTGCTTCTATTGTCTACACTGATAATGTTTGTGCTACATATCTTGCTTCTAATCCGGTACAACATCAGCGTACCAACACATCAAGTTAGACATTCATTTTGTTCGGGACAAGGTTGCCATTGGGTCAAGTTCATCATGTTCCTTCTTCATATCAATATGATGCTATTATTACAAAAGGGTTCCCTAGGATGTTATTTTTAGATTTTAGAAACAGTCGTATTGGTCGTCCATCTCCCGTTTCGACTGCATGGGTATAATAGTATATATATTATTATATTGTAAATATAAACCCTACCTTGCTTGGCAAGTCATGTACTATATATACTCCTAATTAATTAAAGGCAACCCTAAGAAAATTTGTGAAGCTAACAACCACGAAATTTGTTTTCTAAATTAGTGTCAATTTTATTGCGTATGGGCTTTCGTCAAACACATATTGATTACTCCTTGTTTTCTCTTCAACGTTCTGATTTTGAGCTTCATGTTTTAGTCTATGTTGATGACTTGATTCTTGTTGGTCTAATCTAGCCACCATTATTAAACTCAAGAAGAAGCTTCATTCTTTCTTTCATATGAAAAATTTGGGTCATTTGAAGTACTTATTGGGTATTGAAATTGCTAGGTCAGACTCTGGTCCAAATACAATTTCGTATTGTTTTACAACTTTAACTTATATTTTATCCTGATATTTGATATCAACTACAACTATTTCTTTTATCAAAAAAAAAAAAAACTACAACTATTTCAATAACTTCTATGTCCAAATATACCGTTAAACTATAACAAAATCAAAAAAAGGTGGGACGCACCACTTACATAAAAGTAATTTAGAGCACTAATTTTATGCATAAATAAATATGAAGTCACAATCAACAACATAAATAAATAAATATAAAGTCACAACAAACATACTTTACTACGTGCCTCCGACCTATCTATCTCCTACCCTTGAAAACATGAAAAGCTGAAATGAATTTTGTAAGTATTTTTGGAATATGTTCTTTTTTTAATTTAATGTATATATTAAAGGAATGATTTTTTTACTCAAAACATCCTTATATTTAAAAAAGTTTATATCACACCTCCCTCCTAAAAAATTTAAATTTATTATTATTTTTATAAAATAAGGAAAGAATTAAAAAGAAATGAAAAATGCTAAAAGTTATAGTCTATTATTGAATGTTTATGGAGAAATGGATTAGAGGTAGCATATATGTAAATTGGTATGTACCAATTAAATTGACACTAGAATTTAGAGAAAAGAGAGAAATAGACCGAGGTTGAGAAAGGAGGAGAAGAATGCAGAAGAGAAGATAGGAGAAAGATAGAAGAAAAGAATTTTGTATGGATTCCTCACCAGTCACCAGAATACAAGTTTGGTTTACAAAACATATAGGACAATTTACACCAATTCCCCTTATTTCTCCTAATTATACAATATAGCCCAATACTCATAGAGGTGTCAAACGGGTCGGTCAGGTCGGGTTCGGTTATTTCGGGTTCGGGTTGAATTGGGTTAGGTCGTAACGAGTCACCGGTCAAATTAGGTCGGTCATTGCGGGTTTTCGTGCGGGTCGGGTGGACTCAACAGGTCAATAAAATCGATTTTTTTGTAATTATTAAAATATTATTTTATTTAAAAATTGATATTTAATAAAAAATCTATTGTTTTTATATATTTTAATAATAAAATATATAATATTTTTAAGGTATATTATATATACCCTAAAAATATAAACAAATCGGGTCAACCCAACAGGTTTCGGGTTTGAACCCAACGGGTTTGAGGTCTATCGGGTTCGGTTTATTTTGGGTTCGGGTTCAAATTTTCGGGTCTTGACCCTAAATTTTTCAAGCAGTTCGGATCGGGTCAGCTTTTGACAGCTTTACCAATACATGATATAAATTTAGCATAATTTTATTTTAAAATCAATTAATAATAAGAAAAATAATTTACCAATTTATATAATAGAGTTTGGTTCAAATGAAACAAACTCTTATCCTAAAACGAACTCTTATCCTAAAACGAATGCACTTTTTATAGTTAGTAGTGCACTTTTCATACTTCAGAGTGCACTTTTTCGCATTTATACTTTTCGTATTTTTTAGTGCACTTTTCAAATTTTCTTAGTGCACTAATGCACTTTTATATGAAAAGTGCATTACTAACTATGAAAAGTGCATTCGTTTTAGGATAAGAGTTCGTTTTAGGATAAGAGTTTGTTTCATTTGAACCAAACTCTTATATAATATATTATTTAGTCTTAATTTTCAAATTTTAGAAGAGTTTATATTCTTAACATATCTACAAGTATAACTTTCAAATTTAAAAATAAAATACCAATTATATAAATATAAAATTACATTTAATAATTTTAAAATTTGATATGAAACATATTTTTCATTATTAAATAATTTTTTAATATAATAATATTACTAATATGCACTTATATTTAGAGATTTTAACATTTAATATGAAATATGCTTTTCATTATTAAATAATTTTTTGGCACAATAATATTACTAATATGTAATTATATTTAGAGATTTTAAAATTTGATATAAAATATGCTTTTTATTATTATTTTAATAAAGAAAAAGCCTCCACCTATATTTTTTAGGATTTTTCTAATTGTGTGCCCATGGACACACAATTAGGATTCTAATCTTGGTAAATCTGAATATTGTTTGTTAATTTTGATTTTTTTAAAAGGGTTCATTAATTCCAATTTAGGGAATAGTTTTGAAATAGTTTCCCAATTTAGCACTTTTATTGTGTGCCCAACGGCACACATTAGACGAACCGTTTTAGGATTTTTTAACGGAAATCTCATCGTGTAGTAAAAAGGTAACGAAAAGTCTATTACGGATGGTTTGGGGTAATTAGACATTGGACAGGTGGTGGATAACTGAAATATGACCGTGGTTTCCGAGACCCTAAGATCAAAGAGCAAGTAAAAAACCAAATTGGTAGAGTTACGTACCTATGTAATCAAAACGGGTGGTGATGTTGTACATCATCCAGCAGTTGGAGTACAACCCATATACCGAAACTCTCGACCAAGAAATATTCAATGATTCCAAATCTTTGACTGACATAAGACACGCCTCACAAAGCGGGCCGCTCAAGTCAGGGCTGCACTGCGCCTGACAGTAGAGCGTCGAGTTCTCCGTCAGCTCCGCCGTCCCTTCCGCCAACCGACGGCGGTCCTCTCCATACGCAGACTCCCTTATAAGCCTATCCATGGTGTCGTTGTACACGCGAGGGAACTTTTCTTCTTGAGCGGCGGTCATGTTTTCCGTACCAGGAATCCAAATCCCGAGCCCTGGTCCTTCTCTATTAAACATGCTGTGGTTGCTATATTGAAGTGTGCACGGTTCGCTGACGAGCATCATTGTGGCGCTTTTTGCGTTGGGGCATTGCGAGACGACTGCCTCAGCGGCGCCCTTGATGCAGTCGCTGCAGGTATTGGGGTCGATGTTACCGCGGCAATAGTACTGACCGTACACCTTTCCGGTGTCTCCTGAGCTAGTGTTGTCGAACGGGGCCAACAAGGATGCAGAACGTTCGAGGCTGTTGAGCACCTCCGTGAGGCTTGTCGCATATGTGCTGTTGCTGGTGTAATTCCCGGCTGTGTAGTTACAATCATGCAGCGACAAGGACACTACTCCCCGGCTTGCAATACTTATTGTGATTACTATGCAGATGATAAATATGATACATGATTTCATCATTGTTTCAATTGATTTAGGGGATCCGTGGCTAGACGCCCTCCTCATCTCTCTTGAATAATTCTGATAATATTTAGTACCATATACCCGTTTTATGGGATTTAGTTTCATAAAATATTACAGTACATAGACTTGGTCTGGTCAACTAAACCTATACTGAATAATATATAGGTGGTATATATCAGTTGATTTTTTTGGTTTTTTTTTTCTTAGGTAAGAATTCAGGAAGACCGTCTTAGAGCATTTTGATGGATGAGAATTAAAAGTTCTGGATGAATTAAAATTGCATCAGTAGAGAGAACGTGGCTCAATTTAGCAATTTTATCACGCACAATATTACCAGCTCAATTGACATGTAGAATCGGAACTAATGACAAACCTTGTAGTAAAACAAAGATGTCATAAATAATCATTTCAATTTCTCAAGGACAGTTGGGATGTCGTCCTTGTGCAGCTTTTATTAGTAGATTATCTCCTTCTATTTCAATTTGGGAGTAATTACGTTGTTGTGCTTCTATTATATAATCTCTTAAAGCTAATGCTTCCACTCGTCCTTGCAATACTTATTGTGCTTTTATAATCTCTTAAAGCTAACGCTCCTAAGGCTTGTCCATTCAGTAACCTAGAACCATCAAAGTTCATTTTCATTGTATTCCTATTCGGTTTTTTCCACTTGGTATGCTTTTGTTGTTGGATATGTCTCTTTGACTCTGTTCTTTGATTTTTCTCTTCATCCTCTTCCCAAAATTTGGCTCTTTTTCAATTTTCTATTTGAGTTCGATTATACATGGGTAAATCCAATATGAAGTCATTTAGTTGTTGTTGAAAGACTAGTTTATTCCTTTGGTCCCATATACATCACCAAATTATAGATATGGTAACAAATTCGATCTTTATGTCTTAAGTGTTGGTGTAGTTCTTGTAATATCAATTTGGGGGTTTTATTGTTTGAATTATATTGTCTTAAAGTTAAAGTTTGTTGTATACTTGAATTTATGTTTCCTGTTATCTTAATGGTATGTGGACATTTGATGAATAAATGTTCTGTGTCTTAATGTACACCAAATTATAGATAAGGTAACACAAGCTTTTTTTGTTATGTAAGGAGAAATAAGGACGTGATTAAGTGCTATTGGGTGACTTTTTGTGAGAAAATGGGTAACTCCTAGACCGATAGTTGATATTCGCTTACCATCAGGGACAGACGCAGAATTAAATTGAAGAAGGGGCACAATTAATAATTTACCAAAAAGTTAAAATCAACCCACATTACAGTTAAATCTTAATCATTGTAATTAATCCCAAAATCAGGTTGGTGGACAACAGTGTTCTCGAACTCTCTCGATAATGAATTCATGGACGATAGTAAAGTCTTAATTAATCCTAAAATCAAGCTATCATATCAAATTAATAGTTAAATTCAACCTAATTAGCATAGCAAATTCAAATTAAGAGCACAAAATATACCAAATTACCAACAAAAGTCACAAAACCCTAAAAAATCAAATTGGATTACAAATTCAAAGTAGTCGGGTTAGGAGAAGAACCAGAACGGGCTGAAATTTACCAAAAATCAAATTGTATTTACTACTACCTTCAATCTATTAGTACTCATATACAAAAATTTCATGAGTGAAGGGATGGCACTAGCCCACCCATACCCTCCCCCCGGTCCGTCAGTGCTTACCATTAACGAAAATGTTCTAAACAATGCTAGTGAGTAGCGAACCCTGGGCAGAGAGAGGTCGCCTAGTGTCTAGACGACCAAAATTAATAGTTGTGACTTACCGACCAATGGTTAACGATGGATGTGATGGGCGGTAGGCGGTCTTAGACGGAAGCCCAGACACAATAAACAACTAAGTGATCGAGACCTTCTAACACCTCGGTAGGATCTAGACGTGATCTAGATAGGATGTTTAGAACAATGATTACCGATATTAACAATATTAATTGGAAGAATTCTTAGAAGTAATAGAAGAAAGAGTATTTAGATTGTTAGTCATGTGAGATGAGCCATCGATGTCCATATATCAGGATTGATCAGGAGGGCATTGTGACATGGTGGTGAAATTATGAGACATCAGACATGTCAATAGAGGATGGAATGTCATACGCAAACTCAAAGAACATGACATGAGATTGGTGATTGTTGGGTAGCCGTGGGTCATCTCTAAGTATTATATATATCTATTGTATATACTTAGTTATACCCGTCGTGCTATGCACGATTATCGTTCGGTATTTTATAGATATTAAATAAAAATATAATATAAATTTAATGTAAGTAATTTATTGTCTGTACAATGCACAAATTTTTTTGGAATCAAATAAAATACTCCGTATTAGTTATTAAGTTGAATGTTGAGGATAAAAAAAACTATTAAGGTAAAATAAATACATTTCTCCTTTTCATTGATGATATTTCATATATATTTAATTTAAAAAGATAACATATGAATAAAAAAATATTTATATATTAGAATATGGAAATGATAAGATTTAAATAAATAATAATTAAATTAATGAATAAGATATAATAAAAACATGAAAGATGAAGATAAAAATAATTTATTTATGGAAAATTATTTTAAAAAATAATTTATCTTGATTTAAGGTGGGGCAAAGCTTATTTTGTGGTTTGATAAAGTAAAGATTAGATTATATTAAATATTATTTTTTATTACTTTCTATGTACCTTAATTTAGAGATCATAAAATATTTTAATATATTTATTAAAAATTATAGTGCTTATTTTTATTATTTTTAAACATTATATGTATTTATCATTAATTTTTTATTATAAATGAAAATATATATATATATATATATAAATAAATTCGTGAAAAGGTATCATGCTAAAAGATAAAAGATATTTATACTTATTTTAAAATATTTTAAATTTGTTATCTTTAATTTTAAATATTTGTATAAGGAAGGTTTTTAAAAGATATTGATACTAAATAGATATTTGTTTGATGTTAAAGATAGATTTAAATACTTAAAGAAGAATTTAATAGAAAAAAGTTAAAACATTAGGAATAAAAATTAATTTTGTAAATATGAGGTTGGGCCAGAATCATTCTAGTGAATCGAAAACGTATAACATTAATATATAGTTGTAGATTAACTTTACATAAAAAAGAAAATATAAATAGAATTAATACTTACTAAAATTCACAAAATTTGATGCATCTATAGTATACTATCCATATTAATTTATTTGATAAATAGGATTTTATTTTAGTGTAAAAAAATTTGTTTTTAGAAAAAGTTTATAAAAAAAAATCAATATATAATATAAATTCCGACAGTTTTCAAGACACCAATCGATTATTGCTCCCACCTCATAATTAAAATATTATTTTTATTGATAGTATATTTGTTTTTCCAATTAAATTCTTTTTAATCTATTTATTTACAAATAGATAGAAAATCAATTTTTTTTAAAAATATTTTAAAATTAAAATTTTAATTTCGAAAGAATAAAAATTATATTATCCTTTTTTATATATATATATGAAAAGATTTTTTAAAACTTGAAATTTGTTTTATCTCATAAAAGGCTCATGTTTACTTGCCTAAATTGAATTCAATAAAAAAAATTACATCGTCTTTTTATAATTGTCATTTTATTCTATTTTTAAAATTTAAAAGTTTTTTTATAAATAAATTTTGATTAAAAATAACATGTAATTAACTAGTTGACTAACGAAATGGAAGGCGAAGTCCATCTCACTAAAAGGTCGAGTGACACTTATATGGTCAAACTTAGCCATAAAACCAACTAATTAAGAACTTAATGTTGCCTAAAAATGTTTTAGATGAGATTGATAGAGTCAACTGGTTTTCTGTGGAATAAAAACCAACACTACAGACTTCTAGTTGGATGAAACAAAATATGCAACCCTAGATCACATGAAGGGATGAGAATTAGAAAAATAGAACATATAAATAAAGCATTGCAAATGAATCTGTTATGAAAAATTCTAGCTGAGCCTAATAACATATGGATTCGTATTGTCACCGAAAATTATTTTCTAAATGAAAATCTTTTCCCTTGTAAAACTAAAACAAATACACCATGACAATGGAAAAGACTGATGAGTCTTCGACCAGAATTTGAGATAGGTCTTATATTGCAAATAGGAGAGAAAAAAAGGATAAACTTCTAGAAGGATAACTAGGCACTACACGAACCCTTAAAGAATCATGAGACAAGCCTAGCTAATATTAATGAAGCAATGAAGGTGGAGGAATTTATAACGGAAGAAAGAAGCTGGAAAATAACTAAATTACAAGTACTACCAAGCGAGATAGTTGAAAACATAAGGGCAGCCCCAATCCCTGATAATAATATACATGATCGAATATATTGGACCTCTAGTAAAAATAATTGGTTCTCCACAACATTAACAATGGAACTTATAATAAAAACTAATATTCAAAACCCGAAGATAAACAACTGGATTTGGAAACTGGACACGTTTCCGAAAATTAAAAACTTCATGTGGAAGATCGACGCAAACAAACTTCCAACAAAAGCGAGACAAACATGGCATGACACTGGATGATTGCATTATGTGTAATTGTCTCTTTAAAGATATTGGGCACCTATTCATAAAATGCCCACACACCCTAAATATAACTAAGCAAATAAACCCATCTACAAAACAAGTCCTTTGAAGCTATGTCGCAAACAATAAAATACCCAGGTATATCCTCAACGAAATCAATCATATAATAGGAATGGACGAATTCACTAAAGTAGAAGTAATTTGGGAGTATATGACATTAAAGAAAGAAACTGACATTCCATCAGACCCTAAATGACTCGATACCAAACTTGTCGCTGTGCATACAAATAATACAAGTATAATATTGTGGGGTTGAAAACAATGGATGAAAAATGAAGAAGCGATAACTGAGTAATGTATACAAAAGGATGAATAAGCAGAAAAAGCCAACAAACTAGAAAAAAGCCACAACAAGGCTTTAGCAAAATTAACTTTGATGGTTATAGACTAACGGATAGATAAGCTTCAGTTGGAATAGTTATACGAGACCACATTGGCTGTATAGGGGCCATGGTGGTTAGAAATTATGGATAAGTTTCTGCGATCAAAGCAAAGAATGGTAATTTAAGGAAAGTTGAAATGACTGTATTTGACATCCTTGTGTACACTCTTCAAAGATTTGAGACACTATAAATAAATCAGGTGAGGAGGAGTTGCAACACTATATAGCTGATAAAATCGTCAAAAAGGATCACTGTTTTTCAATTGATGCTATTAGAAACCATCTAGAGCTACTATCTCTCATTCGAAAGGATGTTGCTGAACGCCACTATAACAACTAACAACTTAGTCTCACTGTAAATGGATGAAAATTGATATTTAAGTAAGCTTAGGTTACGAAAATTGATTTTTCAAAAAAAAAACACCAAATGTATAAGAATTTTTCAAAAAAAAAAATAGCCATGTTTGAATGTTTCTCTTGGGTCTTTAATCTTCATACATTACTACCTCGTATGAAGTGAGCAAATGTTTTAAACAAATCCATAAATCAGAATGACCAAAAAAAATATACATAAATCAGACTGCGCGCCTTCGGAGCAGGTCTCTAGGCAAATTCAAGGAAGCAAGCGACTTGATGACTTTTCTTGATCTAAAGTCCAATGAAAGTGACAATTTTTTTTTTTTTTTTTGACAATATCACTTTCACTTGACTAACATATTTCATTTTATTTACTTTGATCATTTTCACACTAAAACAACACTGTATCTCAAGCCTTTTGTAGACAACTGTTTTCCCGATTTGTTGTTTATTTGCAGGTAACGCTCAAGAGTGATTTTGACCCAAGCATGATTTATACAATTTCGAGATTTGGCTCTGCGATTGAGTATAGTTCGTTTGTAATTGGCGCGGTCGCTTGGACGTTCTCGAGGT
This sequence comes from Fallopia convolvulus, assembly GCA_964016875.1. Classification (NCBI taxonomy): domain Eukaryota; kingdom Viridiplantae; phylum Streptophyta; class Magnoliopsida; order Caryophyllales; family Polygonaceae; genus Fallopia; species Fallopia convolvulus. The sequence continues at coordinate 54,759,393 of OZ024734.1, forward strand.
TGCTGAAGATCCTTCATCTCGATGGAGGTAATGTCAATAGTCCACTTCATCATATTTGTCTGCTTTTAACCCGAATGCTAAAGATGTTGATCTTTAGCATCTTATTTTTTCCACTACTCTTTTCGTTCTAGTGCTTTTTTGGCCGTTGTACTTACTTATCGTGTTATGTTTGTTTCAGTATGTTCTTGTCGGTCTTTCCGATTGTCATTAATTCGGCCTCTCGGTTATACTGGACTTGTCCGGTAAACCGAATTCTTACCTACTAAAAAAACCATTATATCATTAAAAAGAGCGGATTTTTTCTGTTTAAATTACAAGAAACAAATCGTAAGAACTAAGCATTGAAATATTGAAATAATGAGGACGGTTGTTGTTGGCAAATTCAAGAATCCTTTTTCTCTCTTAGAACCACTTAAAGTTGGTGATAAAAACCTAGTCTTCTATTTTATTTATAGAGAGTATCAAGTTTCATATTATATTACTTCCTTGTTGTAAAATAACATATTACTCCTGATAAATTACAAATATTGTCTAGGAATTTTTATTAGTATTTTATTAAAGTTATCTTTTTATTAGTATTTTATTAAAGTTATCTATTTAAAATAGAGTTTTATAAATACCTTTTCAGGTTTTCTTTACGGTTCTTTCCCGTGACGCTTTATTTGAACGGTTAGGGCTTAATATAAATATCATATATTGTATTCTAGGAAGCAATCAGTCAATCAATGAGAATTTAATTATTCAAAACCCTAATTCTCTTATGTCTTCTCCCTCGTCTCGTCTGTGTCACTATCCCCTTGGCCTTTGACCCTTCTTCCCTTCCCTGTTTACAGTTTGTTCATTGAATTCGGTACGAGGCTACTACGGTCTTGTATCAACTAGTGCTTTCATTCCTGAACTTTTCGACTTGAGGACAAGTCGATTGTCAACAGGGGAGAATTGCAATCCCCATGACCTACGAGGAAGAAGCCTCACATGTTAGACGCAGTAACGCGGATCTCCGTGCTATCCGAGAACTCGTCCAAAATCTGATGTTGGAGTTTCGTAATACTTGTCAACAATCGGAAGTTCAACGTCGTCGATGTAATAACTGCGGATTTTGAGGATATTTTTGAATTTTTCTCGGATATCCTTTTAACCTTTTTTGTCCGTTTTAACGTTTAATCCAATATTTTTGTTGGAGATTAAATCCTAGAAAATTATTGGTGATATCCTAAAATCACAAAGAAATGATTTTATGGATCGGTGTGAATTTTAGGATTTTTCAGTGGAAAAAGAATATTTATTGAATAAGCCGTCTTTTTAAATATGTACCGAAAAGGATTTAAAATGCGAAACGGAACCCTTAAAATTAAGGGTAGCAAGATAAAATCATGAAAAATTGATTTTATGGGTCTACATAATTTACGAGACGTTTTGTATTTAGTAAGTTTTTCCATCCGAGGTACATAATTTTACCGCTTTAACGCGAGGCCCGTTCCGAGACGGGTTTTGGTTTCAAAACCGATGACTTTTCTACCTCGTTAAGTAAAGTGAATCAAACAAAAAGGGGGGGATGAGGATGAATTTGAGGCTGGAGCACCTTCTACCACGGCATATCTTGTTGCCTCGTCAAAGTCTATCAAACGAAAGAGCGAGACCGAGGACGACGGACATGGGAGCTCCTTCACCGCCGGTTATCTTCTCCGCGCCGCCACCGCCTCATCTCCTTCTTCATCACCTTCTTCTTCTTCATCTTTGGGCTGCTGCCTTGTTCATGGAAGGAGAGGAATTAGGTCGGAACGCCGGACTCGGGGAGAAAGACGCTTCACCGCCGGTCTTCTTTGCCTCGCCAAGGTGACGCCGCCGGCGACCACCAGGCTGTCCGACCACCAACCACCATGGGAGCCGCTGTCGGGCAACGCCCAGCCACCCTCGGGCTGGGGGATCGAGCCATGATCGAGCCAAACGAGCCATGGGCTCGAGTGAAGGTATATACGATCAAAATTAATTAGCGGGTTGATTGCGGAGCCATCGTAAGGGCCTTTCGGTTCCGCTTTGCTAATTAAATTTATGGTTTTTATAATCTTGGCGTTGATACGGTTCCATAGGTGCAAACCGCTCGAGAAACGGACGTCCGGATCTTCCGTTTTAGCGAAGAAAAGTTTTGGTTACCGATTGGCAGGTAAAGGACTTCGGATAATTACTCAGGATTCGTTGTTAATCCGTTTGATCCGAGATTTGGTAATCTTTAAGAAATGTTGCTAATGAACAATTTTATTTAGAAAATTGTCTTAAAAGTGAAGCGGATAATTAGTTATAATTCCGCCAAGATGGCTCCTTGAAGCATGATAACTAAGGATTTATTATATATCGATATTCGGAGATCAAATCGTTTATCGATTAGGAAGTTGTAGGACTTGAGTATACAACTAAGAAGTGTTTCTGTGAGCTCGTTGCTGAGAAATCCTTTTGTTATATTTGTGAGAAGGATGATAAAGATTACTTTTGGAATTGCTAAAGACGTTGAGCACGCCTTCTAAGGCAAGTGGACGATTCTCTCTTGTGTTATAGTTATTAAATGAGGAATTGGATCCCATTTAATATTTGCGTTGGGAACAACTTGTATGATTAATAAAATATGATAGGTCGTTATATTTGTTAGAAATAATGACCATGTTGTTTATTCAGTTTCGCGTTAGAACTGGATTTAGGTCCGTTATGTGTGGCCTTGTATGTTGTCTCATGCTGAGACATTATTGTGAAGTAAGTTAGTTTTTCAGGGGTAGGAATCGAGTCTCCGATGACCTCTTTATAACACAGTTTATGTTGGGAGGTTTAGCTCGTTACTATCATATCCCAACATTCGGGTCATGACTCATACCTCACTCAACGCTGGAGGAGGTGTTATGCACTCTAGCTAAGTGCAAATTGGTACTAGGTGTTCGTCAATGATCATGGATTTCATCCCTCTCATCTTGACATCTCCATGTACATGTGGATTCTCGGTGGTTTCTGTCGAGTAAAAGTTACCAACATGTTTGTAAAAAAAAAGTAATATAAGATAAGTGCGTTAGGCACATTAATGTACCCAGATGGTTATTCTATTCGATAACCATTCTTGTTTCCGGTTATGAATAATTCTTAATCAAACTTTGATTAAGTCAATCTGATTAGTCGATGGAGGCTTTTCAAAACGTTATGTGATTATTATGGGTTCCCAACAATTGTTTATGTTTCTTAAAAGAAACCACAAGCAGTGGTGTTCTCTCTCTTGATTATGCGAGTCTCCTTCTTATTCTCTATAAGACTGCTAAATGTTGGATCATAATCCGAGTCTAATCGGATTTGGAAGCCAATATATTTAGTTACAACCATAAGAACCAAGTTAGATTCTCCGCTTGCTAGTCTTTCATTAGACTAACCCGTCCATTTTCTTTTCTTTTATTGGTTGGCTGGTGTCCACCGTTGGTATACGATACATTAGGTTCTTCTTGGAAGTTGATTCAAGAGGTGGATTCAGAAGTTTGAAACTCCAAAAGTTGAAGAAAGGTTTCCAATGGCTATGCTTGGATGAAGAACATGGTTGAACTACTTCAAAGCGAAGCTGAGTTTCAGAAATAAGAACTTAAGGAAGACTTGATGAAGATTTTGTTAAAATAGAAGGTTGGTCTATTTATTTACTAATTCTTTTTAAGTTAAGACTTGTATAAGACCTTTTATTCACTTTTCCGCTGTAAAGTATTACTTAATTTTGTTAGGTGTTAAATGGTTTCATTTACCTTTCTTTTAGTTGTTCTGTCAGTTTAAAGCCTTGGGTAGCTTCGGTTTAGTCTTAATCGGGGTTACTGGCGGTAATACATCCAGGGTAGGAAGGGGGTGTTACAATCGAATGGAGTTCTTTCTCGAGGATCGAATCGGCGATAATAGAGGTAATCCAGTGGAGAACCGAACTCTGTATGTCATGATTCATTGGGAACTTTACCTAGTTTCTTGCAACATATTAGAGCAATTGTTTTCCAAGTTCGGAAAACATCTATGATGGATGTTTTCAAATGGAGTTGTGCCTTGAAGAAGAGGCATCTGAGGAGGCTACGGAAGTAAGAGGATCGTCAAAAGGCTCCATGATTCTTTCGGGTTCGAGAAAAGTGGAAGCTCCGGTTGAAACAATCGGCTCAGCGGCGCCCGCGGCCACCTCCCCCGCGCCCGTGACCCCTTTCCTCGCACCCGTTGATCAAGTTGCTACTCCCGTGCCCACGGCTACCACCCCTTCTCGGGTGGTAGAGATGAATCTAGCCATGTCTTAGCTTCTAGAACAATGATTTCTTTTTCACTTACCAAGAGCTTAGAACTTTGATTAGGTTTGGTTTCCACCTTTCACATCATTACCTTCATGTTAGGTTGTGTAATTTATGGGCCTAATTTGGAACCAAATCAAGGAGTCCTATTGAAACCAAGATATATTGGCCTACCTACCATCCACACCAAAATAAATGGAGTTTTTTGAAAAAATCTGCTAGTGGAGGAAGACCTCCTAGAGCTTTTATGTCTAGTTCCTCTCGTATCTCATCCTTGGTAAGGTAGAATTTCTATAAGGTTTCATCTATGAGCTTATAAGAGGCATTGTCAAGGGCTTCTATGTCTAGTTTCACGACAATAAGATCAAATCTAAGACCATCATTAATGGTCTTAAGGGAACCAAAATCAATATGAAGTTTGTCAGAAGTGGTGTTGGGAACATCAAAGCTTTCAATAGATAATTCTAACTCGGGACATTTTTCTTCATTTTTAATCAGATTCTATTGTATCACAAATTTTTCTAAGAACAATGATGTGACCCCGACCTTGACGGCTAACCAGGTTGAGGAGTCCATGTATGTGCACTCTGACGGACCCATCACTCGAGCCAGGACCCGTGCTTGAGATCGAGCCTCGACTTCCATCGTCACGCGCACCATCGCAAGCCATGGTGTGCCCACAGCCGCGCCCGCCTTTTCCTGCCTCTCCATCATCGGTGTTGTGCCAGCCTTCGTTGCCGACGCCTCGCACCATGGTGCCAAGGACCTCGCATCTGCGCACCTCACATTTCCATGCCGGGCCAAACCAGCGTAGAAACATGTGGTTTTCGTGTGTCACGCCTTGGCCATGCCACACCGCACCTCCGTGCCAGCACTTGGCCTTGCGCGCGGGCAAGCCGATGTCATTTTCGCGCCGCGCCAACCTTGAAACGGCCTTGTCGCGACATGGACACCGTGACCACTATCCTTTATTACCTCTTTTAGCACTATTTCCCTTCTAAACATTGCTTATTATTGTATTTCTATGTTTGGCATATGTTTTATGGCCTAGGGCCAACATTGGGCCGCTTGCATGCGCCACCATAGTTTCCCCCACACCTCTCTTGGGTTTGTTTTAGGGTTTGCTAGGAGTTCCTCTATATTAAGGAGCCTCCTCTTATGTATTTTCCACGCTTGATTGAATAATACTGAAACTCTATCGAGATTGCTACAGACTTGTTCTTTAAGGCGTCACACAATTCTATTTCGCCCTCAAATTCTCCTTGCCTAGGTCATACTAGGCGCCTTCTCATCCTTTTTATTCATTCTCATCTCAAAGTCTAGGCTTTTGCCTCAAAACTATCGGTTCGTTCGTGTACAAAACCCAATACGAGTCCAAGACAAAGATCCACTCGTGAATCCGAGATCGGGTTCACATCAAAAAACTTCTTAACCATTTTAACAAGATGTGATTTTTCAAGAATTTCTCAAGTATCAAGAATAGATTAAGGACTAACCTCTTTAGTGGGTGACTTGGTGTTTTCATATTTGGATGTTTGAATAACACATATTTGGGTTTTCCAAAACTTCTAGTTCCTAATCAGAGTTGCTCCAAGTTACGATATAGGCCATCTTCTCACTTTTCCCTTCGTAGTTACCTTAAGGACATGTCTTGGCATAATGCCTCTTTTTGAAGCACTTGAAACATGTAACATTATACAATTCCTACTTCCCTTCATTATTCCTACTTTCGCCATTGTTCCTATTGTCATCCTTGTTTTTTTCTTGAACTTCCCCTTGTTATAGACAGCTCACATAGCCTTGGTGATAAGATCAATTTCTTCATCTTCCTCATCATCATCATCTTCAATCTCTTCCTAGACGTGTCGTAGGGCCTTTCCAATTTTAAAGGCAACACCTTTCCTTGCCTTATCAACTCTTCTTAATAGCTTAATATGACTTCAATTTTCCTAAAATCTTGTGAAGCATGAGATCCATGTTCACTAAATTTTCCTTGAACGTTGTCCTATCTTGTTTCCATTCACCAGTAAGTTCGTTGACAACTTGACTCACTTTCTCTTTGTAAGAGATTTCAACCTTTGTGATTCAAATACCATTGAGTTTCATGCACAAAGTCTCAAAACGGGATTGATAAGATAAAGATGACATAGTTTGAAGAAGTCTATTTTAACATCCATTTGGTGGTTTTCCTTTAGATCAGAACTACCAACATACATGATACATTGGTTCGATGGCGACCCACATCTCCTTGGTAGTTTCAAATTTGCCAACTTTGAGTTGTCTTCTTTAGTGAGGGAATTGTTAAGATACATCTTGCCCTTGTAGTTGGCTTTCATGGACTTCCACTCAATTTCACCTCACTTAGTGATGTCATCTTTGACCTCAAAGTTCCCAACTTCAATGACTTTCTAGATCTGGAAGTCATTGCTCTAGATCAAATCTCTCATGAGAGTGTATCATCATTCAAAACTTCCAACGATGAGACGAGGCGGTTTGTTGTTCCCCAAACCAATCGAGTCCATCTCAAAATTCATTGTCAATACATGTGAATAACACACAATCTAGAGACTAGCTTTGATACCAATTGTAGAATCCATGTGTGTTAGTAACGGGCAATGAATTGTGTAAAACAGTTCCTTAGACATCAAAAATAAAGTAAACGCAAGTAAATAGACACAGTTCCTTATAGAGGTACCCCCATATCAACCAACATGTTGAATGACTAAACCTCTACCTTTCTTAGAAGGATTTTGAAAGATCTCTTATGTTGTTGATAGTTCCTTCTTTAGCTTGTTTGTGAAACATATGGTTTAGTTTGGTAAATAATCAAGGAATGAGGACATATAGGCCAAAACACAGAATTGGTGCCACCTCCCTTGTTTCTTCTGTTTTTGTTTTCTAGTCCCTAGTTGCTAGTATATAAAGTCTCTTTCCTTTTAGGTTATTCCCTAGATTAATGAGCCATATGGCGGTTGTAATGAACCGATCTCCTCACTTTGTGGGATTATCAATGAAAGTAATCACCTCTTTCTTTCTTGCTCTTTATTACTGAAGCTTTATTTGCTTCTTTCTATAGTTTGTTAACAACTTCTCATGGTATCAAAGCCTCAAGAGTATCCTAAGGTATATTTTGTTCTTCTTTCCTAAACAAAGGCAGCTCTTTTTTGAAGCATATCAGCTTTTGGTCACTGGATCTACTTTCTCAAAGCTACCTACTTTATTTTACTCTCGTGTTCACTCTTGTGCACTTGTTTTCTCTACTTTATCACCCACATATTGTCATGTCTGACGTTGATGAAGCAACCTCTGCTCTTCGAGAGCTGAGATTTGACTTGCGAATGAGTTTGCAAGGAAATTTAGCGATCCCTTATATCTCTCGCTCCGATCATCCAGGAGCACAACTTACAATTATTTTATTTGATGGTTCCAACTATCTATCCTGGTCCAAAGCCGTAGTGATGGGTTTGGGTGCAAAACGGAAATTGGGTTTTATAATCGGCACCTGCAAACAGCCAGACGATAGAACAAATCAAGTTGACTACGCCAAGTGGATAAGGGATGATTACATGATTCGATGTTGGATTTTACACTCTATGAACAAGGATATAGTTGAAGGGTTCATGTTCAAAGCTTCCACCAAGCACTTGTGGGATGAAATTAAAGAAAGATATGGTCAATCCAATGCACCTATGATATTTCAGTTGAGAAGAAGACTCAATCATACCACTCAAGATGATTTATCTGTTGGAGAATACTATTTGAAGCTCAAAAAGGTGTGGGATGAACTTCAAGTGTTGGAGGGAATCCCAAATTGCTTTTGTGGAAAAATAGTAGAATGCAATTGTGAGGTCTTAAAGAAATTTATTGAAACTGAATCCAGAGGAAAATTAATGCAATTTTTGATGGGTTTAAATGATCAATATGATTCATTTAGAACTCAAATGTTGTCAAGTGATCCTTTTCCCGAAGTGAGCAAGGCTTATTACTTAGCCACCCAATCGGAGAGTCAAAAGAATGCTAGTATTTCCATGCACAACACACAAGATTCGGGTGCTTTTGCTGCCAACATACATCAAACTCCCAACAAGGAAAACAAGGAGGAACTAGTCATGGAAATTACCAAGGAAGAAAAGATTACAAAAGGGATAAGTATGACAGGAAGTGCACTCATTGTAATGAGAAAAGACACATTGTTGATCAATGTTTCAAGATACATGGCTACCCAGATTGGTGGAAAGGGCCGAAGGGAGAAAATGGAAGAGGTTTAGCCAATGCAGCTAGTACAATGGATGGAGCACAAGATAATCCCTTGGAAGACACCAGTGACATATCAGGGCAGGAAAAGCAAGTTAATCCAGCCCTAGTTGATGCTCTATTTCAAGAGATGGTGAAGAAATTCAAGGGCAAATCACCAGCTTGTAACACATCTTCATTTGCAAATCTTGCAAGTAAGGTTCTTGACTCTAATTTAAATTCATTCCATCGTGATGCAAATATGATAGACTGGATTATAGAAATGGGAGTTATTGATCATATGGTTGCAGATTATTCCCTCCTTCATAAGACACTCAGGCTGGATAAACCAGTTCATTTTGGACTTCTTGATGGAAGTATTGAAATTGTTAAGGAATCGGGATCTCTCATCCTAACTGAGATAATCACATTGCTTGATGTTCTGTATGTGCCTGGGTTCAAACATAACCTTGTTTGTCATCAAATTCCTACATTGTTATGATTTGATGGCTGTTTTTTATCTGAAATATTGGTGCTTCCAAGACCGTGGAAGTAGAAGACAGTCCTTGAAGGAAGTTGCAAAGATGAACTCTACAAAATTAGGCTATTGGTTTGCAAGAATTTATAGAATAAGACAGTTAATCTAGCTAATATTTTCAATAGTAATGGTGGCAAGCTAAGCATGAATCTTGTTCATGCTAGACTTGGTTATTCCAGTTTTTCAACTTTGAGAAATATGTTTTCTTTCGATCAGTCTGTTGAGACTGTGAAACTTGTTCCTTGGTCAACCATCATAACTTGCCATTTTCCAAAAGTAATAGTATTGCCTTTTCAGCCTTTGATTTGTTACACATAGATCTTTGGGGTCCCTACAAGTTTGCCACTTTGTATGGTGATAAATACTTCCTCACCTTGGTAGATGATTACAACAGGGGCACATGGACTTTTCTTCTTAAGGAAAAGGCACAGGTTTACATAACCATTTCAGATTTTTTGGTGTACGTTGTCACGCGGTTTGGAAAACAAGTCAAATGCATTAGAAATGATAATGGTACTGAGATCATGCAATTTGAATGCCAAAAGTTGTTTGCTTCTAAAGGAATAGTGCATTAAAGGAATGCACCATACACTCCTCAACAAAATAGGAGAGTTGAAAGAAAACACAGACATATAGCTGAGACCGCCAGAGCACTAAGATTACATGTTGGTTTGCCCATAAAATTTTGGGGAGACTGTGTGCTTGCAGCAACTCGCATTATTAACCATCTTCCTTCATCTGTCATCAATTGGTAGACTCCATAAGAAAGGTTGTTCATGCAAACCTGATTATGGAGAGCTCAAGACTATTGGATGTCTCTACTTTGCTAATCCATCGCCCGTGCTCAAAGATAAATTTGAGGCCAAAGTAAATAAATGTGTGTTGATTGGGTATCCTCAAGGTCAAAAGGCCTACAAACTTTATGACTTGACAACACACAAAGTGTTTGTCAATAGGCATGTCTCTTTTCAAGAAAATATGTTTCCTTTTAAGAAGGACAAACCAGATCAGCCCATTGCAAGTGAGATGTAGAGTCAACAACACCTACCATTGGTGAATCCAACCCTTGACTTCCAAGATGTTTTTATGACCTCACCTCCTACAGGCACTTCAACATCATTACTCTCTGAAGAAGTAATTGTCTCCTCACATGTGTTTTCAAGCTCAACTAATTTAGACTCACCTCGAAGTCCACAACAGGTCACTTCCTCAGAAATTCCAAATAATTTGGATTCACCTATCAATATACATGACTTCCATGAACTCCCTCCCTTAAGAAGGTCAAACAAAACCTATACACAACCTATGAGATTAAAAGAATATGTCATTACCATCACTAACAAACGAGAATCCAACTTCATGTCATAATCATTTCTTGCTCACAACCTTTGGAATCTTGAACTCTTTGACACTGACTTCGTGCATTCCCTTGCTTTTATGGCCTCTGTGTAAAGCCTGAGGCCGTCACCCATCTTGGTACTACTCTCGCCCTTGCACGCTTAACTTTAGAGTTCTTTGTCATCACTCGAACCCTGAAAAGGAAGAGCTCTTGTTGACATGGGTAGCACCTCAATCCCTTATAAATAATCGGAGTGTTACACTTTGTCCCTGAGCCAACACATTTTTCACAAGCTAAGAATGATCCATTATGGAAAAATGCCATGAAGGCAGAACTCAGTGCTCAAGAACAGAAAAAGACTTCGTACATGATTCCTCTTCCTCTACACAAGAAAGCAATATGAAGTAAATGGGTCTACTAAATAAAATATAAACCAGATGGCACAGTGGAGAGATACAAAGTGCGTTTGAATGCTAAAGGGTGCAATCAAATAAAAGGGAAGGACTACAAGCACACCTTCTCACCTGTGGCCAAACTTACCATTGTAAAAGCACTTTTAGCCTTAGCTGTCATAAAAAATTGGACATTACACCAATTAGATGTGAATAATGCCTTCTTGCATGGAACCCTTGATGAGGAAGTCTACATGATCTCCACAGAAGTGTATCCTACACCACCCGACATGGTTTGCATATTGACAAAATCCATTTATGGGCTCAAACAAGCCAGTCGACAATGGAACACAAAATTAACCAAATTTGTCTTGAAATTTACGTTTTCTCAATCTAAACAAGATTATTCTTTATTTGCCAAGCAAATGCCCATCGAAATAATTGCAACATTGGTCTATGTAAATTGCCTCTTACTTCATGGTGATGATGCTAAGCAAATTCACCTTCTCAAGACAGCCTAGCATAAGACTTTCACTATCAAGGACTTGGGAGCAACTAGATATTTTATTAGGCTTGAAATTCTTCGAAGTTCACGTGGAACCTTCCTCAGCAACGCAAATATGTCTTGGACATCATAAGAGATTGCAAGATGGAAGACAACAAATCCAGTCCAGTTCCACTTCCAAAGGGCCTCAAATTTTCAATTGACCAAGGGGAATCTTTGCCTGATCCAGAACAATGCAGAAGACTTGTTTTAGACTCTTATTCCTAAATCTTTCTAGACCTGATATATCTCATGTTGTGTTGCATCTTAACTAGTTCATGTTTGACCCATGCAAACCCCGACCCACATGGAAGTTGCTTTACATGTGGTTCGATATCTTCATGGTACAGTAAGCTTGTGACTCTATTATCTAAGGGAATCTTCACTCACCCTCAATGCCTTTAGTGATGCGGATTGAGGAACTTGTGCCTTCTCAGCTCGATCTCTTATTAGTTATTGTGTGCTTCTTGGATCCTCTCTCATATCTTGGAAGACCAAGAAACAGAAGATTGTTACTGAATCAGAATATCGAGCAATGTGATAGCTTGCATTTAGGTATAGCTTAGGAAGCATATTTATGTTTGTTTTACATGTGTTTTAGCTTAGTTTAGTGTAGTTCTTAGGTTTTTAGATTTTCTAGGAAATTCGGGTAGTTACGCTTGTTTTGTTCAGTTTTGAATATCTTTAGGTATACAAGCATGGACAAGATGGATCATAGAGGACTATGGTGGAGTTTGAGTAAGCTTAGAGTGATACAAGTGAAGATTGGAAGAACCAAGACACAAGAGCTTGATGGATAAAAACGCCTAAATCCGGGCTATGCATTGGAGTTCTTGTTTCAACACCACTATCTTGCAATACTTGGTTTGGGAGCTACAACGGTGGGATGAAGCTGAATTTGGTATCACTGGAAAGCTAACTCGAAGAGATATAATTCATATTTTTACTCCGAGTTCAAATTCCAACTCGAAGGGGGTGAAAACAGCCTCTGAAGTGTCGACTGAAATGCTGAACCGAGAGTGCCGCAAGCTGGAGATCAAGGTGCCGCGAACGTGGCGTGAGACCGCGCCTTGCTATTTTACGCGGAGAAGTTGGGACGATGGAATGGGCTTCGAGTTGGGCCATGATTATATGATTTCCGACTAGTAAGATGTAATTTTGGGATAATTTGATATTTGGATATCTTTTAGGGTATTTAAACCTTGTTTTTAGTTTTCTCTCTCTATCATTGTCATAACTTTTGTCAAACTTTGGAGGCTAGGGTTTTCTCTTTGAAGAGATCAACTTTGAAACCTTTGTAAGTTTGATTTTAAATTTAATTATGCATTGCTAAATTTCTTTGTGTTTGGCTCGTTATTGAAGTCATGATTTGTATGTAGCTGTGAGGTTTGATTGATTCTCAACAAACTTGAATAGAGTTTATTCCCTATGCTTAATTGAATCTAAACTAGGGTTTTGTTCGATTGATCACCTAATTGAATTTCTAGTTATAACTGAATCTGATTAATTACCGGTCAGAGTTAATTTGATCAAGAGTATACTTTAATCAATTTAGTACCGGTTGGACTAGTTGGTTAAAGAAGGGGATAAATTCACAAGTCACTTGGATGTCTAGTTGCTCTAAGTGTTTGTTTCTATTGATAACTTGAATCGTCATGCTGTTATTTAATTGAATCTGGAAGGTCTTCGAGGTTGTTATTTAATTAGGGTTGTTAGACTGGTTGTTCTATCAACTAAATCTGAAGTTTGGGTCTTAATCCTTAGTAGGGTCATTATCCACAGTAGATTATTCAAGTGAGAAGAGAATCAATAGAATCGATGATCAACAAATCAATATCATGATGGATTTAACTAGTTGAACACGTTTGTCTCTCATATATTTAAATCAACTTTTGCATTCATATTTACTTTTCAATTTGCATAGTAGTATATATAAATTGATCAATAACCCCCCCCCCCATTTGGTTACTTGGCATACAAGTAATAACACAAATACAAGAGTCAATGTGGGATCGACCCTTACTTGCCGCTCTACTGAGTTGGTTAATTTAAGGTTTCTTACATAGGTATTAACGACCACTGAAAATACCTCATCACAATGTCAGCTACTGGAAGTGAACTAGTCTGGCTGCATGGGCTACTCCAAGACTTGCATATTGTCATTCCACTCCCTATTCCTCTACATTGTGACAATAAATCAGCCCAATACATAGTTGCCAATCCGGTTTTCCACAAGAGAAGGAAGGATATCTGCATTGATTGTCACTTCATAAGGGACCTCATACAAGATGGCTTCATATCTACACCTCACATCTCTTCAAGTAACCGGTTGGTTGATGTTTTGACAAAACCCCTAGGGGAAGAGCAAACAAGATTTCTCATCTCCAAGTTAGGCCTCATTGATCCCTCAATGTGTCCAACTTGAGAGGGGGATGTAAAACATATGGTTTAGTTTGGTAAATAATCAAGGAATGAAGACATGTGGGCCAAAACACAGAATTAGTGCCACCTCCCTTGTTTCTTCTATTTTTGTTTTCTAGTCCCTAGTTGCTAGTATATAAAGTCTCTTTCCTTTTAGGTTATCTCCTGGATTAATAAGTCATATGGCGATTGTAATGAATCTCCGCACTTTGTGGGATTATCAATGAAAGCAATCACCTTTTTGTTTCTTGCTCTTTATTATTGAAGCTTTATTTTCTTCCTTTTGTAGCTGGTTAAGAGCTTCTCAATGTCAAGACTAGAACTTCTCTAATCTAGAATCATATTCGAATTTTTAGAATACTAACTAGACGTCCTATAACCTTAGAAGCCAATTCAACTAACACGAGTTATCATCCTTCTCAATCACTACCTCGTCGTTGTTTTCCTTTGCTTTGAGATTGCTTCTTCATCTTCGAGTTTGCTCTCTCGAACACTCTTATAAGATTATTCTTTGTGTAAGAACTTCTAATTTTCTCCTAGAAAGCCTATGTATTTATAGTGTTTTTATGGTCTAAAATTCTATCTTTGCCAAACATATATTTTCCCATCCATAAGATACAATCTATCATAATACACATCTTTCCTAAAATAAAACTATCTTTATCTTCTCTTATGAACTAGATAAAAGATAACTTAAAGCATAATCTTTAATTCCTTCAATTTCTCTCTTTCCTTAATTGAAGATCGTTTCTAGATGATCACTGTTGCATTTAACTATTCAACGAAATCACTGACTCTATCACGATTCCTTAGGAATAATATTAGACTTTCTATTTGTTACATCGTAAGCTTTGTTTTGCTTTCATAGTTCAAATTCGTCATTTACTTTCTAAAACTCTTAGACAAATAAAACGTGAAATCCATATTGATTTATCAATCATAAAAAAAAGGTAAGGAATAGTCCCGAATATTTTTCCAACAAAACTTAATATTTTCTTATAAGTAAGTATTCGATGCACCAAATATATTTAAATTAGATTAAAAGACCGAAAAATCAACAATCGAGAGACATGAGACAAACACCAGAACCACAAAACAAAGAAACTAAAAAAAATAACAAACCCGATGGGGATTATACAATACAGAACATCTATAGAAAAACAGTAAAAATGTCAACTTAAAAAAAAAGCACAAGACCAGGTTCAGAAAACCAACATTGTTTTCTTGATCAGAGACTTTATTATCGATTGTCCATCCACGACTAGTCGACTACTCCAACCAAACTTCTCTGTATTTATTTCAAGAATTTCGTGGTCAATGAAAACAATAATGATCCGTGATTCCTTATTTAAAGAAGATATGTAATTGATTTGTTACCTTAGGATAATTATTGAGAAATTAGTACCACATGCCCCACTTTATAAATTTGTTTGCAAAAATGTCTGGTTATTTTCAATATTACATCAATACCTAAAATAATAGCCTAAATGCCCAAAAATATAGCAAAAATGTCCAAAATATGCCCTTTCCTTTTTTAGAGAAATATTAAAACAATTCATTTTATTGAAACTTTAAATTACGAAAATTATTTTCAATTTAAAACTTAAAATGGTTTCTACTAATTAAAAAAAAAACAAGATTTAAAAGTTTTAAATTAAATTAAGAGGAATAAATTAAAACAGATCAAAAACAAAACACGACGTCTCTCCATTCTTCTTTCTCGAGCCAGAGTCTTTTTCCTCACCATTCTTCTTTCTTGAGCCAGCGTCGTCTCTCTTGTCGCCATTCTTCTTTTATTATTATTTCCACTAAGATTGTTATCTTTCTAATATCCGTTATATTTCTCATTCAAAGGAAACAAAATATTTCGTAACAAATCTAATCCGTTTACAATTTCCTTTTCCTTTTTAAGCTTGTGATATGATGATATAGATGTATGATAGTAGAATAGACAAGCATGACAGAATAAAATCTAGCCCGAGTAGACTTTGACGTAAATCTCAACCAACTTATATTTGCCATATCTTTGACTTTTCTTTTATCCTCTAATAATTGGATTTTATTGTTTCTATTAATATTAGTATTTTTAAGATTGTTATCTTTCTAATTCATTATATCTCTCATTTAAAGGAAACAAAATATTTCGTAACAAATTTAATTCGTTTGCAATGTCCTTTTCCTTTTTAAGTACGTGAAAAGATGATAGAGAGGCATAACAATAGAATAGGCAAGCATGACAATATAAAATCTAGCTCGGGTAGACTTTGACGAAAATCTCAACCAACTAGTATCTTTGTCATATCTTTGACTTTTCTTTTTTCCATTTTTTTTCCGTAAACACTTTAAGATCATAACCAATAAATCATTTAAAAATATCTTTTCACGTGATTTTTATTTATCTATGTTTTTTATTTTCCTTTTCTGATTTTAATTCTTCCACTTTAATAATTCATTTTTGAAAAACATTACAAATTTAAATTCAAATAATTAAACAATAAAATAATGAAAAATAAAATTGCACAAATACCAAAAATGCATAATTTGCAATTTCCTATAATATGGGGTATTTTTGCAAACTTTTTTATACATGGGGTACCCTTGCAAATCCGCCATAATTATTTCCTAATCACTTATTATTTCTTTCCTCGATTAGCTCTATGTAATCATCTTTTCACTTCAATGAACGTACTGAATTACATTACAAATCTCTTCCGCTTTCTATATGGTATCGAAGTATTTTGCCTAGGGGCATTTCGATCCTCAATTTTTTTTTCTCATGGTCGACGATGTCTATAATCGATCACCAAAAAATACCACAAAATAACTTCCGCTGCTTAAAAAAAAAAGCTCAGCCTTTGGGCATCTCTGACAAAACCGAGATCGCCTTTGGGCGTCTCCAACGAAACCGGGATCGCCTTTGGGTGTCTCCCACGAAGTCGAGATCACCTTCGGGCGTCTCATACAAAATCGGGATCGCCTTTGGGCGTCTCTGACGAAAGCATGATCGCCTTCGGGTGTCTCCGACGAAACCGTGATCGCCTTCGGGCGTCTCATACAAAACCGGGATCACCTTCGGGTGTCTCATACAAACCAGGGCTCACCTTCGGGTGTATCATACAAACCCGGGATCACCTTCGGGTGTCTCATACAAAATTAGGATCGCCTTTAGGCGTCTCATACAAAACCGAGATCGACTTCGGGCGTCTCATACAAAATCGGGATCACCTTTGGGCGTCTCATACAAAACAAGGATCGCCTTCGAGCATCTCATACAAAACCCAGATTGGCCTCATCCGACTCATACAAAACCAAGATCGGCTTTAGTTGATCCAACAACACGAGATTGGCCTTGTCTGACTCCAACAACACGAGATAAGCTTAACCTTCAAGCTCGGACTTTCCCTATAGATGTCTCTTTGTGAGATCATCTTTACTAAACCAAGAGGCTTAGCCCAATTCGAATTGGGTCACGACTTTAAACAATCGTCTCTAAACTTAGACTCTATCTCCGATCGTCTAGCTTGAGGAGGCATGATAATAATAATGATCCGTGATTCATTATTTAAAGATACGTAATTGATTCTTTACCTTAAAATAATTATTTTCTAATTACTTATTATTTCTTTTCTATATTAGCTCTAGATTACTATTATATGTAATCATCTTCTCACTTCAATGAGCGTGTTGAATTACATTACAAATCTCTTCCGGTCTCTGTATAGTCATATACTCAAAAGTATATATTAAAACGAAAATTATTAATTGAGTCAAAGTGATATTGTCACTTGCGTCCTTGAATTGCGTCGTTGATATAAATATTACATTTTATACGTCGTTAGAGCAACAAAAATCTTCAACTTGATTGAGTCCTTGAATTGCCTGGAGACCTGCACCCAGAACGGTCGGTCTACTTTATTTTGTTGTACGTATGTAGACTTGTAGCTAGACCTGTTAAATGGATCGGGCGGATCGGATTCGGGTCAATCGAATTCGGGTCAAAATGGGTTACGGTTCGTCGGGTCGTAAAATTTCCGGGTTCATATGGATCGGGTTGTTACGGATTTGGGTTGATCCAACAGGTCAAGATCGTCAATTTTGATAACTTAATCTTTATATTTATTAATATTATTATTATCTAAAATATTATTTAATAACAATAAAATAACAATTTTATACAAATTTTATAATAAAATATTGAATTTTTAATTGAAATAATATTTTATTGGCTTGGCCGGGTCAACCCAATGGGTTGGTGACCCAACCCAGTTTTTCCAGGGTAGAGCGGGTTCGGGTTACTCTTGACCAATTTTCGGGTCGGGTTTAAACCCAAAAAACTGCCGCGGTGCCGATTCAACCTAACAACATTAGGGTATTTACTTATACGTGCCTACGGTGCCGATTCAACCACAAAGCCCCCCTACGTCTTTAGGACCTGCCAAGTTCAAACCAAATTCAACTACACCACAAATATACGTCTCTACGAGAGGAGCCGCGTTGCCGTCCTCTCGGCGCTACAACAGCAAGCAACGGTGTTCCCGTTCTACAACGCCAGCGCCGGGTCTAAAGTCGACAAGACCGAAGTGTACGGCCAGTACTACTGCCGCGGGGGCATCAGCACCCGTCGCTGCAGCGACTGCGTCAAGGAATCTGCTAATGATCTCCTCAGCCGATGCTCCAACTCCGAAGCTGGCATTGCATCATCCGTAGAGTGCACCATCCGCTACGACAACCGCTCCATGGTTGGGGCCGTAAGGGCAGATTACGACGGTTGGAGTTGCAGTTATACTAATCACAACGTGTCTGACCCGGAAAAATTCAAGGCTAGGCTCGGAGACACCATAAACCGGCTCATACACGAGGCGGCCTATTGGAATAACTATCTCCGGTTCGCCATTTGGGAAGGGCGGGTGACCCAAATGGAGGCGGTCTCCTTGGAGATGCAGTGCAATCCTTACTTGAACGGTGCGCAGTGCGAGAGTTGTCTTCGGTCTATGTATGGCTCCTATGATTCGTACTGCGGGAGTCTGTATACGGTTTCAAGTGAGGCGTTTTACCCCAACTGCCACCTCACGTATAACGTCTCCCACTATAAGAGCGCTGTGCCTTCTCCAGCCGCTCCTCCTCGGCCTTCTCCATCCCCACAAATACAAGTTGATCATCGTATACATATATACAAGTTTTTGTTTTAACATATTAGGCAGACCACAATGCATCGGTAACACAGAAGTCAGTGGGGGCTAAACTCGAAACACTTAATGAATCGAGATTAAAACTCTAGAACCTATATTTTATGAACACCCAATAATTGAAAAAATTCTCTTCATTTCCAGAACAATTAAAGAACGTGAACATCAAATTATCAGTCCTTACCAACAAGCATGTAGCGTAGTGGGAGGGGCTACGCTTCCCTTCGTTGAGATCGAGTGTTCGATTCTCAGTGGAGGAGAAATGAACTTGTTGGGAGAGCAGATCCCACCCAAAATAAAAGGGGCCCTCGCGAGACTCGAACTCTAGACGTAGGCGTTTGATGGAGCAAAGCTCTCCGCTGAACTAGGGTGGCAATGACCAAAAAAAAAAATATCAGTCCTTAAACCATAACGAAATTCACAATAGTTGCAATATATTACAGAAATCAATGAAAACATAAAGTAGTAAATCAGACCCAAACTTATAAAAAATGCATTTTTCATATATTTAAAAAAAATTATTTATTTTTTAAAATCACCCCACTGGGCCCAATGTAAATACGCCCCTGGTCGGTAAGTATGGATATGCTGTGGCGGACCCAGGATCTTGTTGAGGGGGGCAAAAATTTACGAAAAATAAACTTGTTTCCGGGATATGTCGCAGGAAAAAAATGAGCTAAAAACCATAACTTACCATATGAAACGAGATAATGTCATTTCTAATCACTTATGGGTGTAAATTATAAATATATAAATTAAAATAAAATAATAATAAAATAATTTTAACATAAATTTTAAGAATTTGTACTTATTTGTAGTGTTTCTAATAATATCAAAAATTATATTTTGATATATAATTTCAAAATGAAAAATATCCAATACTAAGTTAATTTATCAAATAGGTTTATATCATTTTGTACTTAATTAACAAAAAGAAAATTGGTCATTGATGGTTTTTATACTATAAAAATATAAATTATAAACTAATAAGTCAATAAAAGACTAGTAGTTCGTTAGTTTTGTTCTTTTTAACTAGTTGTCCCTGTCGTGCCCTGCACGACTATGACTCGATATTTTTTAGTTATACTATAAAAAAATACTAATAAATAAAAATTTTAATATAAGTAATTTATTGCCCGCAATATGTATAAAAATTATTTTTTTAAATAAAATAAAATAAATTGAATCTAGATTATTAACTTTAAAATTGAGAATAAACATAGATTATTAAGATAAAACAATCTACATTACTTATTTTTCTTGACAATATTTGATAAATAGGCTTAATTTAAAAGGAGAGAAAATATGAAGAAAATAAAGCAAAAAAGATATATTTTAAAAATATGAAAAAGATGAGATTGAGCATGTATATTTAATTGGCTTATAAGAAAAAAACATCCAACCATTAGTTAAATTTTTTTAGTTAAGTTATCTCCTATAAAAATTAAGATATTATCTAAATTTGAAAATTAAAAATAAATTTTAATTAAGTGGAAAAAATTTGTCATGTAGAATATGAAGTGGAAAAAATAATTAATATATAATATGGAATATGAAGTGGAAAGAATAATTAATATATATATAGTAAATATGCTAGAAACTTCCAAAATTATAATTTGGATTCTTTCTAAAATATTGAATGATATCATAAGATTTGTTTCCAAAACTACCAATTTATTTGTATAATTTATATGAATTAATGAGGAGATGACACATGTCAAAATCTGATGTGGTGGATTTTAGAAATGACATGTGGCATAAGATGATGTGGCGCAATGTGGTGACTCCAAACCTTATTGCTTATATATAATATATTAATAGATTGTTCTATAGATTACAAAATAAATAAAAAATTAAGATTTGGTAAAAAAAGTTGTCTTGATGTATACGTAAATTACCAAAAAAAATACATGATGAGAAATTATAACCGGATTCATATTTAAATAATAATAAAAACATAATGGAAAAGATAACCAAAAGATCATAATCTTAAACTGGCTTTATATGTATAGAAATTGTCAAATAAATTGTAAATGAAAATTTTAAGATAAATTATAATTTTGATTGGATATTAAAGGTTTATTAACAAGAAGATCCTATCTAAAAATTATATGGTGAAAGAAAAATATGAACTAATCAAAAAATTATACTTGATTTATACGCAAATTGCAAGAAAATCATAATGAGAAATTATAATCGAAAAATCATAATTAAAAATTATAACTATAAATCATAATCTCGTTATGTACGCAAATATTGTCATATCATATGGATCCATAATCTAAAGGATAAAAAATTTAAAATACTTATTAAAAAATATTAGCTAAAATAATGTGGCAAATTTATTAATCATAATTTATTAATAATGTGAAAAATGAACGTCTTGGTTTATATTTTTTCATATAAATGGTTATCTTATGATACATACTTATTAGAAATATTAGCTAAAAATAATTTACGCTAGTGTTTTGGGTGAATATTTTGGAGTATAAGATAAGATTTCCTTTTATATTTATGAGAGTTTTTTTTATAGATTATATTGGAGAATTGTTAGGATCATGAAAATATGCTGAAAATATTTTTACGCGTAAATTTTCTGAAATGTGTAATAGAATTTCCAAAAAAAACATAATTGTTTCTAATTCAAATTCAATATAAAAGATTATATGTGGCGCAATGAGAAGGCTCCAAACCTTATTACTTTTATATATACTAGTTGTCCTCGTCGTTCCATGCACGACTATGACTCGATATTTTTTAGATACACTATAAAAAAGATATTAATAACAAAAATATAATATAAAATTTAATGTAATTAAGTTGTTAATCGTAATATGTATAAAAATTATTTTGTTTTTTCAAATCAAATAAAGTAAATAAATTTATATTATAATGTTTAAATAATGAGAATAATATATACAATGCTCATAAAATATTATGGTAAATTTTAAAATAATGAGAATAGTATATACAATGCTCATAAAACGTTATGGTAAATTTTCAAATTGTGAGTTGCAATAAAAGGAAAGTATTTTGACCAAACTTCTCATAAGGAAGTATTTCGATTAAAGAAAGCATAGATTTTTCAAAATATATAGGCCTATAATTATTTATTTATATAAAATATTTTTTTTATAAGGAAAGCATTTTTTATCATTATAGTTAAATATGACATGTAAGTGACGGGGTGAAAATAATACGATGTGGTATATGACGTGTCAAAAAAATACATGACATGACTTAAGGAAAAGACGACATGTGGCAAAATCTGATGTAACATATTCTAGAAGCGACATGTAGACAAAGCTGACGTGGCGTAATGTGATGGTTCCAAACCTTATTACTTATATATATATAGTAGATATAGTAGATTAGCCACTATTATTTAAAAGACAAAGTATATCTATTAGTCTATTACAAAGTATAAACAACTAAAAAAATATATCTACTATATTTTTTACGAAAAAGAGAAAAGTTGTACTAAAAAAAATAAGAAAAGAATAATTATATAACTACAATACACATGCTTGGGAGAAAACGTGAATCTAGGGCCCCAGTGAGACACTGACCGGTTAACTTCAAAAAGTAGAAGTTGAAGACGTTGCTAGGAGGAATTGACCACTGGACGTGGAGTAAAAGGGGCACCCTTCACCAACTCTCACCATCTGCACTAACTAGTTTCTACGTAATGTAACATCCCGACTTCCGTCGAGGCGCTACTGGAAAATAGACCTTACAAGGTACTATTATTTAGGTTGGCAACCAAACTGTAGGACCTTACAACTCGGGCACGACGAGAAAACATAATAAAACATCCAACCTTTATTTGATAAAACTTAGAAAACTTAGTTATGCGTGAATCCCCGAAAATCATAAATATCCAAAAACGTTACCACACCTACCAAAACTGAACTATCCAAACAAAAATAATAATAAATGAAACGCAATACCAACTCTGTCTAACAAATATTAAAATCAACACCCTAACTATTATGAATAACTAGCAAAAACCGATCCCACTATGACACGCGCTCTTTACCGCTCCGGCCCGCCATCTTGCCTCGGTTCCTGCACGGCTCCCTGATTCATATCTGGAACTGTAAAATATTCCCCGAAGGGTCAGCGTCTAATCTACCAAGCTAGAAAGAATACGGAAACTGTAGAACGCTTTGAAATCATTTATCTAAAGTCAGCATACAAATCCACAATCGCAATCATAACTCTAAAGGCCAATACCTAAATTAGTTATATCAGTCACACAAGTCACATACGCATTTACAATCACAGTCACACAACAATGCAATTCTTCCTTCGTCCACAATCCGTCTTCCAAGGCGCTCATCACCGCGCCGAGTGCAGAGGCAGGCCCTCCCACTCCACTTCCCAAGCTCCCTTCGAACTCCTGGCTAAGCCTCCATTGGAGCGCTTGCCCAAAAACACACAGATAATAATTTTCGTTTGAAGGGGTACGATTTTCCCAGTCACACGGGTCAAAGTAGCCAACTCTTCCTCAACACCAGCTACAATGGGCCGTGTCGGAAACGGTACCAACACAGAGAAAACGTTCCAAAATATGTTCCGATAAATCACATTTAAAATCATTAACGCACACAACACACAAGGAGTTCAAAACAATTTAAAAGGTATTCGGGACTAGTTCCCAAAACCCGTCCTACAATATCGATACGCAGTCTAACAAGGGAGAAAAGAACCGAGCAAGTCGAAAAACGACTTACCTCGAAGCAAAGGACCCTTTTGATGAAGACAGAACTACGATCTCAAATGGAAGCGATGCCCTAAAGAATTTTAAAGGGAAAGATTAATTAGTTAAAAATACGATCCGAACTAACCAACCCAAGAATACTTATTTACTCTTTTTCCCCACTCAAGTCCAACAAAATAGCCCAATCCTTTTAAACAAGAAAATAAAGAAGCCACTTTCAGCCCAAATGGGGCAAGATGACTCGGCCCAGTCCAATTCCCTCCCTTTTTTTTTCATTTGGCAAACTGGGCCGAACAGCAGTCCGTCTCCCCTCCTTGCCCAGCTCGCTTTTTGGGCAGAACCAAAACAGGCCCGTCTCCCTCACCCTTCCTTTGACCAGCCAAGGGGTTTGACCCCGCGTGGGCCCCACTCCCGTCTTCAACCTCGCGCGCGAGAGAACCCGCTCCTTCGGCCGCGTCCTCCTCCTCTTCACGCCGCAGCAACGAGAGCCTCTCGTCCGACACTTTCGCCTTCGCCCCGCTCCAGCAACTCCGGCCTCTCCCTTTGGTTCCGCCTTCGCCCTGCCCTTGCAACTCCGACCTCGCGACCCGGAACTTCCGAATCTTCCCCTGCCGGCAATTCTGCAGCGATAACCCACGCCTCCACTCTTCTCCCTTTTCCGACCACCCGTCAGTGCCAATTCCCCGCCCTCGTCTCTGTGTTCCTACCCCTGCCCGACGACAACGACGGAGAGCGAAATCACCATTGCCGCCCCTGTTCGTGCCCCGTCGGCATTCCCAGGCGGCCACGAACCACCCATCCTCGTCGACTCCAACTCAGACCCGTCCCCCTTCTTTCTTTTCCCGATTAACGACGCACGTCGACCCTCCCTTGAATCCCGCACCAGCCCGACATAATACAGTAAAGAGAAACAGAGAAAGGAGATCTCACCGGTGGTTCTCCCAGCGATCGACGACGGCGGCAATTCCGACGACCTTTGCAACTTCCCCAAAGACGTCTTATCCTATAGGCGGTCGGCAAGATTGATCGGAGAACGAAAAGGGAAACAAGAACAAGAAGTGAATGGCTTCCGAAGCTTACCGGAAACGATTGGGTGGATCGAACGGCTTGACGATCGCAACGGGATAGACTCGATTTTCGGGCTTCTACGCACACCGGACAAAACTACTTTGAAGCTTCGGATTTGTATATATATTTATTTGGCTTAAGATAGATTTGGAAAAATTTGGCCAACTAATTATCCAAGGTTGATTTAGATAGATTTTCTAATTACTGATTTGGATGTCAAGATTTTCGGTAAAAAGAAATAGATTTAATTAGATAGAACTAGGGTTAGATATGATAAATCAAACTAATTATTCAAACGAATTATTAAATGTTTGTAAGCGGAGAAAACCCGTTTCCCGACTTACGGGACTTAAAACGAATACGGATATTACACATAATGTGGGCGTTCTATTAAAAATATTTTGTGAAAGCGGGGTAGTCGCCCGACAGGCCCCTACCTGGTTCCGCCACTGGGGATATGGTTGTCAAAACATAACCCGACCCTAGAAACCCACCCTCCCAACCCGCCGACTCTAAATCCAATGCGAAATCTAAAAACAACAAAAAATGAATAACCGAGACTTCTTGTTTCACCTGAATTGATTTGGCCCAAACCTGACATGAACCCAAGATTAATCTGAAACCAATTATACCGAATGGACTAATCCGATACAACCCTATACCCAATGTTACCCAACCTGAAAGCATTTGATCACCTAAAGTTACCTATCCTTAAGTCATCCGAAAATACGAATTTAACTGCCCCAAAATCATTCAAAAACCGAAGTCAACATACTCAAAAGCACTTAACCCTAATTATCAGTAGCCCCTAAGTACATGACTGAAATTACATAAAACTATCTAATGTAGTCTGATCTACTTGTAGTAAAATAGTTTCAACCAAACAAAACTTATAGTAAAACGATCTATTAAAAATATAATGTGTACATGTCACTTATTTGAATAACTATTTTGTTGTTTTTAATTCAAAACACATGTCTATGACTTTTATTCATATGTTGATCAATCTTTGAGAATACAGACTTGTTACATATATACTAGATACTTACAAGTGCCACAAATTGCCTTTTATGACAGTTACATAATACAATTACTTACTTTCTGTTTACGTTTTACATATATATTGAGTAGATAAAATAATAACTAACTACTATAACAGACCAAACTTATAATCTATCATTCACCCCCTTAAGCTTGGCTCATGAGTTTCATCCCAATCTTTCCTCTTAATTTAGAGAACCTGTGTCGTGCTAGTGGCTTTGTGTATAGATCAGTCAATTGATCATTAGTATGCACATAATCCACTTTCACTTTTCCTTGGTCAACACAATCTCTAATGAATTGAAACTTAGTATCCATATGTTTGCTCCTATCATGATACACTGGGTTCTTTGCCAAAGCTATACCTGACTTGTTTGTTTGCTCCTATCATAGTATCCAACACATCTTGAAGCCACAATCCTTGACACACGCCAGCAGTTACTGCTATATATTATGCCTCACACGAAGACGAGGCAATAATTCTTTGCTTTCTTGACAGCCAATTGACAGGATTTTTACCTAAAAATAGATCACACCCGAGGTGCTCTTTCTATCATCCAAGGCACCAGCCAAATCACTATCACTAAAGCCCTTCAAATCTGTACAACTAGGATTCTTGCTATACACAACCAAACTTGATAGACCCTAGCTTTACATATCTTGGGACTTTCTTAAATGCTTCCATGTGGGACATTCTTGGACCTTCCATAAATGGCTAAGCACTCCCACACTAAGACTTAAGTCTGGCTTTGAATTGACTAAACACCTCAAACTTCCAATAATACTCTATAGACTGATTCATTAACCAATTCTTCATTTACATCGGACTTACTAAGTTTAATTCGAGGCTCAATTGGAATCATACTTGGATTGCATTCCTTCAAGCCCATCTTCTCAAGGATCTTCTTAGCTAGGCCCTTCTTAGCAAATAGAGACCTCCTTCTCTGTTTGCTTAACTTCAATGCCCAAATAATAGCTTAGAAGTCCTAAGTCACTCATGTCAAACTCCTTGTTCATTTGTTGCTTGAACTTTTGAATGGCATCATGACTTGATCCAGTTATAATCAATTCATCTACATAAACTCCTAGTATCATTACTTCCTTCTTGGAGAACCTTGTATAGAGTGCATGCTCATTCTTGCACCTGATAAAGCCATGATGCTTTAAACACTTATCAAGCTTGAAGTTCCAAGCCCTTGGCGCTTGCTTTAAGCCAAACAATGCTTTATGCAACTTGAAAACCTTCTCTCGATGTTTTTCATTGATGAAGCCCTCATGTTGCTTTACATACAATCCTCTTGTATCTCACCATTCAAGAAAGCTATCTTGACATCCATATGGTGTACTTCATAGTCCTTCGTGGTTGTATATGCTAGTAGAAGCCTTATAGTCTCCACCCTAGCCACTGGTGCAAAGACTTCTTCATAATCCACACCAAATTTCTGCACATAACCTTTTTCCATTAATCTGACCTTATGCTTGACTATTTCACCCTCTAGATCCTTCTTTAATTTAAAAATCCATCTCAAACCTATAGCTTTCTGTCCCTTTGGTAACTTCATCAAACTCCAAGTTTCATTCTTGTTTATGGAAGCGATATCTTGTTCCATAACTTTCTTCCAGTTTTCATCTCTAACAGATTCATCAAACTTGCTTGGTTCTTCTTCTGACATGAAACATATTCCCACCTCTTCTTCAGTTTCAAAAGTTTCGTAGGGAGTCATGTCACACACACTTCTGGTTGGTGACCTATTCAATAGATAAAATGTGACTCAAAATATAACGTAGAGTAGCTACACTAGAAGACGAAATTAATTTAAGAGGTGTAGTTCTAGAATTATGAGAATTATGAGACGACAAAATGGGAAGACGGTAACTTTTTCTTAGAAGACAAGACTGGCATTGAAAGTTAGAGTTTGGTTCAAATAAAACAAGTTCTTATCCTGAAACGAATGCACTTTTTGTAGTTAATAGTGCACTTTTCCTACTTCAAAGTGCACTTTTTCGCATTTGCACTTTTCGTACTTTTTAGTGCACTTTTCATATTTTTTGTAGTGCACTTTTTCGTAGTGCACTTTTTGTATTTTTCAATGCACTTTTGTATGAAAAGTGCACTACTAACTAGGAAAAGTGTATTCGTTTCACGTTTTAGGATAAGAGTTTGTTTCATTTGAACCAAACTCTTGAAAGTTATTATTGCTAGTAGAACAAATTAGAAGAAGAAATTGATTCAAAATATAACGTCGAGTAGCTACACTAGGATGACCAAAACGATGGTGCTAGTGTGGAAGAGTGGTGCATTCTCCAACAAGGGCATATGGATAGGTGGAGATGTTTTGAAGGCATGCAATAGAGCCCTTTATCAACGATTCCTGCCTTTCAGTATGGTT
This sequence comes from Fallopia convolvulus, assembly GCA_964016875.1. Classification (NCBI taxonomy): domain Eukaryota; kingdom Viridiplantae; phylum Streptophyta; class Magnoliopsida; order Caryophyllales; family Polygonaceae; genus Fallopia; species Fallopia convolvulus. The sequence goes on from OZ024734.1 coordinate 54,787,545, forward strand.
CGCCCTTGCAAGTTCTTCAAAAGACAAAAGTTAGGATGGAATTCAAGAAACATATTTTTTCCTTTGGCAAGTTTAATAATGCTAACAAGATTTTTCATCATATGAGGAACAACAACAACATTAGATAAGGAGAGAGGACGAGAATTTCTTAAAAAGGAAGTATGGCCAAGATGAGTGATTGGAAGAGTTTTTTTTCATTTCCAAGGCCTAATTGGTCACCGCCATTATACTATGAATCTATTGTTACCTTATTCATGTCACCAGTAATACGGTAAGTAGTAACCATATCCAAGTAGCAAGCCGGATTTGAGAGAGTAGACGAAGATGTGTTGTTGATGTCCCTTGAGTTGAATTCGGTCAAGTGAACCGATCAATTGCGTGACGACTTGAAAGTTAGCCGGATTGGAGGAAAGTTGATGGCTTTTTTTCAAAAGACGATCTTCTTCTTGTAACTTGTAAGAGATAGCCAAGGAGATCTTCGGAGGACATCCGTTCTCAGTTCATACTAAGAGTAGCCTGCAACGAGCCATACGAGGCGTCTAAGCTATGAATAACACAAGCAATGAAATCTTCCTCCGACATAGGCTGAAGGCAGTCAACCAACGAGGCAACGAGTCCGTCAAGGCTCGCTTTTTCTCAAAATTCAAAATAGTCAATCATAGACATCAACCCCTTAGGAAGATTGTTGAGTTGTTATTTGATATGCATCACACGAGCACAAGAGTGGGCTTGAAACATCCTTTCCAGAGTGAGTTGTTGTTTGTTAAAAAAAATGTTTAAGTTAGACAGTCGCACTTGAGGGGCATGTATTATTAAAAATTTCTTTCAACCAAAAAAATTCCCTCATTAATTTATTTATCAATATCGCGTGATTTTTGAAGAATAAATTTTGCAACCCCCTTCGAATTATTTGTAAATCCACCATTGGTATTTAATATGCTTTTTTTTTTGGTCGAAGGAGAGGCGATACTCTCCGGCCCCTCAAGAGGGCGGCATTTAATATGCTTTTAGTTCTTAACAGAAAAGGCGAACAAGCACTCAGTTGCCGTTTTTGTTGCTATACCAGTGGCGGTCTTGTTGCTTCTCTCAGGCGCCAGTGCTTGGGCTTGTATAATAAAGAGAAAGCATGAATTTGATGGTATGTGGTTGTTGTTACATTTAAATAAATTTCATTCTTTAACATATATCAAACAGAGAAATATCCTTTGATGATATTGCAGATAGTATGGATGAAATAAAGAAGGCTGAGGCCTTGCAATTTGACATCATCACTATAAAAACGGCAACGGATAACTTCTCTCATACTTCTAAGCTTGGCGAAGGAGGGTTTGGTTCTGTCTACAAGGTAATCAACTAACTAATCAAAGGCTATCTAAGAAGAGAATGAAGTGAAGGAATTTCATACAAGATTTTCGATAGTTTAAGATTCTGTCAAATGCTGAAAAAATCTCGGTAAATTTGAAAATCTGACGACAATAAGAGAAAAAAATATGCTCTACTAAGACTTGTACAATATCATACGAGAATTAATTGTTTTTTATAATTAATTTAAGTTGGTCTACCTTTTAGTTTGCTTTAACGTACATTGTTTTGAGCATAAAATTTTATATTGTTAGGATATATTTCAGATTAAATTTATGTTCAAAATGGAATTAGTTTATATTTAATTTTAATTTTATAGTCTAGTCTTGATATATCAAGATCGTCCCTTTCTTTCTATAAAACTAAAGTAACTAGCTAAATTTTCATATGATATTGAACTGAATGTAAACTATAAAGTTGTAGATCTTTAAGTAAATTTTTCATCACATCTTAAATGATCTTGAAATCAATTTTCTAGCAAAGTTATGGCTAATTTACCAAGCACTGTTTCAAATTTGACAAGATCCTTAAATCCTTTAACTTAATCCTCTTCCTTGGCGACCTTATATTGGCCGGCCTTCTTTCGGTTTCCATCACAATAGTCATGTCCATAATTGGCATTTACCCTAAATCATTAGTAGAGCATGTATCATGTTGTAACTCCATCCTTTTGAGATTGAGATGGATACAAACTTAGCTTTTGAGAGATAGATTGATGATCCACTTCATATTTGTAGGGAAAGCTTCAAAATGGACAAGAAATTGCTGTGAAGAGACTCTTTCATAAGTCTCAACAGGGAGTTGAAGAGTTCAAGAATGAAATTCTATTTGTGGCAAAATTACAACACAGAAATCTGGTGAGACTAATAGGATATTGCCTCACCGGACGAGAGAAGCTACTCATCTTTGAGTTCTTACCCAATTTAAGTTTGGACTATTTTCTAAATGGTATGCAAGAACTTTTTCTTATATTAGCTCTTACTTTTAACAACTTTACACATTAAATTAAATTATGTATTTGGCAAAATTTGCAGATGCATCCAAACGTGCTGGTTTGGACTGGAAGACAAGATTCAAGATCATATTCGGAGTTGCAAGAGGACTATTATACCTTCATGAGGACTCTCGACTGAAAATTATACATCGAGATCTTAAACCTAACAATATCTTGTTAGACGAAGCCATGAACCCGAAAATAGCTGATTTTGGGTTGGCAAAGTCCTTTAATCTTGATCAATCTTTGGCGAATACACAAACTATTGCGGGAACATTGTAAGCTATTTGTTTTATTCTGCCTTGTTAATATGCGTTGAATTTGTTGCTAACTGGTACTCACCAAGGGTTCTGGGGCAGCGCCCCACGACGGCGGCTTCGTTGGCCAGTGAGCAAGTCAGGGGTCTAGGGGGTGACGCGCCCCTGGCAGGGGCAACGCTACCCCGTCAAAACGATATGCTATGCTTTGTATTAGCGAGCTTATCGTAACTGTTTTGGGCTTAAGGTCTATAATCTGATTAGGGTTTCATGAATCACAATATATACTTATGAAACACTTTATTATTGTAATTTAGTTTGTTATCATCTCCACAATAAGAATACAATTTCTATGCACGTGGACATAGCTAACACCCTTTTAGTAAACCACGTAAAGTCTTTGTGTCTTTCTTCACGTTTTATCATTCTCTTTCCAACATTCCTTGTGTTGATATATAATTCTTACTTCAAAAACTTAAAACTAAGAAAACTTAGTATATAAGGTTGGTCGGCTATTTCTCCTATTTATTTTTAATGACTTTTAGGATGGAACTTCACTATATTCTTATACTGATCGAGGTTTCACGTTCACATTAATCCTCACTCTATAGGCCCATGGAGTCTCACACTACTTAATCACATGGGCATGCAAGTATTATAGTCGAGTATGCCATATTAAGCTATCTAATTGTGATTGCATTTGTTTGATCACAACTTGGTTAAAAATCATCTTTAGGCAACATTCCCTCACTAATAACGCTTATATGCAGTGGATATATGTCTCCAGAATACGCGATGCATGGTCATGTTTCAACTAAGTCGGATGTCTATAGCTTTGGAGTCATTGTTTTGGAGATTGTCACCGGTAAAAGGAACATCAGAAAAGAAAACCAACCTGACCTATTTCATTATGTAAGTCTAACTTCCATTCATTTCTTTTCTAAATTTTCAGTAGTTAATTAGTTTGTTATTCCTTTCATCAAGATTGACTAATGAGAGATTTCTAACTAACCTTTACAGACTTGGAAGCTATGGAATGAAGCAAAACCTTTGGACATAATTGATCCAACATTGCTGAGCAATTATTCTATTGAGGAGGCAATGACATGCATCCATATTGGATTGTTGTGCATTCAAGAAGAACCAGGATCAAGACCTAGCATGGCAAAAGTAGTCTCAGTTTTAAATGGTAATTCAATTGTCCTTCCGCAACCATCGCCTCCATTGACATTCACTTTTAATGAAGATGGATCAGGGATCAAATATAGTTCAGCATTGATAAGACATGGAAGTCTTGGACATTATATGCAAGACAAAAGTTGCAATTCCGTTACCATTCGGGTAACAAAAAGTGATGGTTTGCACCTTCAATAGCTAGTAATACTTGCAGAATTTGATATTTTGAAACTTTGTTCAGTGATTATTTGTAATATGTGTGAAAGATGCCTACTCACTACTAGATTAAAGGATTCAATCAACGGTCAAAAACGCGGCATTATGCAAAAAAACCACTTATTAGGTGTAATGCTATGAAGAGGTTTTAGGGCTAATGCATCAGTTTGTTATCATATTTGAAACGTATGAATATGGCTTCCTTGATATGTCTAATGAAGGTTTGTATATTGTTAATGCAGCAGTTTGTTATCTAATGAAACGGTACTCTAATGCAGCTGTGTAAATATCTAATGAAGTGGTTTTGCCAATCTAATACAATGGCTTTATATATCTAAGGAAGCAACTTTGTCATACTAATGCAACATTTTGTGTAACTAATGAAGTGTTTAGTACTCCGTATAAAGGATTTTTCAGGAAATAGAATAAGAACCTTGTTTTGGAAAGATTTTACTAATTTTATTCATTTAGAGATTTTATTTTATTTTTCCTAGGATTTATAGTTTTCCTTTTAGGATTTTAGTTTCTAAAAAATGTTTCTTATCCTATTTTTTTAAAGACATAGATTAAAAAAATCGTTGTATAACTGATGAAGTAGTGGTTTGAATCTAATGTAGCAGTTATAAAATGTAAGGAAATTATATAACAAACCTAATGAAGTGGTTTTTAATGTAGAAAGTGTCGATGATCGATCTAGTACATCGAATTCTTATTGGTATCTACTAGCGTAGTTTCCCGCGCCCTGCGCGGATTTTCTTAAAATTTTTAATTAGATTTTATATGAAAAATTATAATTTTATGTACTAATTTATCAATAGAAATATATATCCAATATTATACACAATTTTTTATCAATAGAAAAAGAGGTGACTAAATAGCTAAATCTCTTATATAATAAAAAATAGTTTGAAAAATCGATTGAAAAGGTTTGATCAATAAAAAGACTTGGTTAAAACTACATATTTTTATACATAAATTATAGCTACTGGTAATTCGAGTATAAATTATCCCTATTGGTAAAAATATTTTTGATAGATATCTTATAAGTATATAATTTTTACAATTCTAATAACTATTTAGGAATAAAATATCTCCAAAGATAAAAATATTTTCATAAAAGGTAGCAAAAGATTTTATAGTTTGAACTAAGGGCCCGTTTGGTTTAGGAGTATGGAAAGGAAAGGGAAAGGAAACAAATTTATATAGAAGAGTGGTGTTGATTCTTTTTTTTTTGTCTAGAGAGAGGGAGAAGGGAAATGATTAGAGGAGAATAGGGGATATGCTTACCCCATGTTAAAATGAAGGAAAGGGATAAGGAGAGTTAGCTCAATTTTTACATGAAAATTGGGAAAAAGGGATAACGGTTATCACTTGTATCAATGAATCATAAACTAAAAATAGTCTAGATACATTTCTTTAACCATTTCCTTTCCACATCTAAAACCAAACGGGCCCTAAATCTTTATTTTTATAAAAAATACATTTTCTATAAAAATCATTAAAATATGGAAGCAAATTATTTTATAATTTGAACCAAATCTTCACTTTTATAAAAAATACCTTTGCTAAATGTTTTTATTAAAATATCCCAAAATTTCAATTTTCAAGAATTTCAAAATATCTATTAGTGGTAGACTTCTATAACCCTAAGCGTAAACCTAAATCGAAAGTAAACTACTGACTTACTTGTGGATTCTTCACCGGAAAAAGCCACACACTCATACACTTGAAAAGCTCTCTTCTCAAGTTCTTCGTCTTCAACCACACACTTTAACCCTAGCTAACCCTAACTATTTATAAGATAAGCTAAGTCTGAGCTCACACGTAATTCTTGCCTAATTACACTGATATTCCACTTAACAAATCCCACACAATAAGGAAAAAGATTGTTTGTGATTTCGGATCCTCAACCATGTCGATTCTTCCCAAAACCGAATGATCTCGGATTTCCCAAGATAAGATCATGTGAAGATTGATCTTATCTTCTCTTTTATCTCCTTAAGCAACCGTCTACAGTTGTAAATCTTCGTAGAAGATCGCTCGCAGAAGATATGGTAACTTGTCATTTATAGAAAGTCGCGTTCCTTCTGAGATGCGCTTCCTAAATCTGTCACTCGTTCCCTCCATCGTTCCTCACAATGTTCCGTCACTTGTGACCATGTATTTGTTTTCCTGAAACACTTACATGTAAAAGCAAGTTATATTAACTAAATTTGTTATCATCAAAACTAAGAGAAACTATGGAACAACCATTGTTCCAACACGATGGATCGTAAAATTTGTAACCTTTGAACCGTGGATCGGATTGGACCGAATTAATATGGTTTGATCCGATTTTCAACTGTAGGACCGGGTTTACACATTTTACAATAATAATATTTTATTTTAAAATGGTTAATTATGATCCAATCCGATTTTATAGTGTAAATGGACCTTAAAAATTGAGATTTTATGTCAAAAATAACTACTAAAAATCAGATTTTATGTCAAATATATATATATAATTATTTTTATATAATTTTTAAAAATATATATATTTCTATTCGATCCGGTCCGGACCATAAATTACGATCTTGGACCAAACCGTAAACCTAATTTTAAAATTGTTGTGAACAATGGACCGGACTATCTCGGTCCGGTCCAATATTATGGTCTGATTCATTCCAGTTCATGTTTGCACAACCTTGGCAAGAGTAAAAATTCCTTAGTGAGACTTAGAGGCGGAGCCAGAAATTTACCCCAATGGGGGCTAAATCCCTGGTTATAGAAAAAATGACAGGATTCGGGCTCGAGGTGCCCTGATCTTCTCCGATGAGTAGCCGAGATAAGTACCATAAAAAAAGATAAGTACGAACCACCAAAAGATGGTCCGTTGGCCTCTTGTGTTCACGTGAGTGAGGGCATGACGAGGTAAAATTAAGGGCGAGGGAAGAGGGATAGAAGAGGTTGACGTCCGGGCCAAAGGGGAGGAGTGATCTCAACTCAATAACTTTGGCTTCATTAACACTGGACGTGATTAAACTAATTACATCAGAATGCTTTAAATAAACGAGCAAGCTAAACCTAATAGCCCGATGTGCCTTATGCTAACTTAATGGGCCGACACTCTTAAACTTAAGAAGGGAACACACCCATAATACTAAATTAATAAACGACATTTTATAATTAATTAAATATAAAGATACACTAATAGCTTCAGCTAGGCCTTAGCGAGGTCGGTTCCCATCATTCTTTCCCCTATGGATTCGAAGCATCCTCGCTTCGAGATCGATTGGACTAGGAAGAAATGGTACGGACCATTGCGGAAGAAGTGAAGCATGCCTCAGGACTGGGCATAGAGCACACAAGGGTGCAAAGTGAAGTCTCAAGACTAGACTCCGGAGACGTCACCTCAAGACTAGGCGTCGTCGTAAGTAAGACATTGATAGGCTCGGCTAGGCCTTGGCAGGGCTGGATCCCATCACTTTCTATATTTATTATGTTTCTTTTATTGGATTTTGGACCTATGGAGTATGCACATGTATGCTTACATGGGCTAGCCCACTAGGTTTTAGTTGCATTTTCTATTTTAGCGACTCTCTTGTACTATTTTCATTTACGCCTAGTTTAATTATAAGATAGTCATGTTGAGTCTCTCCTTTTCTTAGGTCCGGTATCACCCATATCTCTTTCTCACCCCTTCCCCGTGCTGACACTACGACATCACTCGATCCGTCGAGCCCTATCCGACTCACCTGAATCCGTATCTGGCATGTCGTCCCACACTGGGTCGCGTCCTTGGTGCTTGCTTAATAGTGCCACTCGATCCGTCGCTACTTTGTTCAAGTCTTATGCTAGCCATCGAACCGTAAGTTATGAGTGCGATGAGCCTACGAGATCGGATCCTTGGAAGAACGTGACTCCCTCATCTACCACAATAGTATATGTGGCTAATGCAATTTTATTAAGTTTGTAATTGACCAAAAAAATTTAAAAAAAAAGAGAGATTTGTTGTGTATTAAAAAAGACATGTAGCACTTGTAGAAGGTGACATCCATGAGATCATTCTCTCTTTCCTTGTTGTTGTTGTTGTTCCTGCATTCGCCAACCTTTTAAACATTCTTTTCTTGTAGAAGGAATGTAAAACCTTGGTGACAAGCGCAGGTTCCTTGTCTTCTTTTTCCTCCAAGTCCTTGTACTGTTCTTGTACGGACTTTAGCATCTTTTTCAGTTTCAAAGCGATTCTCTTGTTTGCCTTATCCTATTCCTTATCCTCTTGAATTCTTTTCTCGTAGGACAACAACTTCCCAACAATCTTATGTAGCATGAGATTTATGTTCAATGGGTTCCCTTTGAATGTCATCCTCTCATGGGACCAGTCCGCAGCTAGATCATTTATCAATTGTTGCACCTTCATCATGTTGGTGATTTCTTCCTTTGTGATCACAAGTCCTGAGAGCTTGGTGTAGAAGGCCTCGAAGTGGGACTGATAGAGGGATATGGGTTCACCTGGTACCATTCGAAAGTTGAAGAAATCACTTTTGGCATTCATTTGATGATCATCCTTTAGATCGAAAGTTTGCATATGTATTTGTTGGATGGCGGCCCACATTTCATTGGTTGTCTCAAGGTTTCCTACCTTGCTACATCATGCTCGCACATGGCATAATTGAAGTACATCTTTACCTTGAAGTTAGCTTCCATGCATTTTCATTTGTTTTGCCCCCATTTTGACAGATCATCACGAATGGCCTCGTCAACTTAGAAGTTCCCTTTCTCGATCACGCACTGAGGTTGAAAGTCATGACTCCTTATCCAGTCTTTCATGAGGCTCTACCACCTTTCAAACCTTCAAGCAATGAGCTCAGGTGGCTTGTTGTTCCCATGCCTGATGTGGGTCATTTTAGACGACATCCTATAAACTTGCGAAGCTAACGTAAAGATCGAGAGTGACATGCTCTAATACCGATTATTGGATCGGTGCATTAGTATAGAGATTGGAACAATAGTCGAGTTGTTCCCAAGGCACAGCAGAATAATGAACAAGCAGATTAAAAACAATAGCAAGCAAGACACTTTTTCCTATAGAAGAACCCCACAACAACCAACTAGTTGTGTGGGTAAACCTCTACCTTCGTCGAGCATTTTGAATGATTTGCTTATATTACTGATTGTTCCTTAGTTTAAGAAGTAAGACTCAAACTTCTCTGTTCCTAGCAATCACCAAACTCTAGAAACACTAATGACTCTTCTCAACCTAGTTCCTAAGCGAACAACTCAACTAAGACAAGTAAATCAAACCTTACACATAGATTGACTATCTCAATTCCCTTGCTTCTGGGAACTCCTTCATTCCTGTCGTCGAGATCGAACACTCGTCGTTGGTGACTTCTCCTGGATCTTCTTTCTTTCTTAGCTCACTTTAGGGTTTACTTGATGCTTGGAGAGAAGTGAGTTGCTACTCACTATTCACTTGTACTTATAGTCACTCGATTGGGAAGCTTCGGCACAGTCTGATGGCTCTGCTTTGTCTAGAACAAGTCTCCGCGTTCTCCGCTGAGTATTTTTGGAATGGCTTATAAGCTCCCTTAGATAGGGAACTTGCGAATCTTGAGTTTCCTTGTGGGAAAGTCACCATGTATCATTGTAGTTCTTTTTCGACTTGTAGTTTCTTTGAAATACTTGAATAAAATACATTAGTTTTCTATAATGTTTGTCATTATCAAAACTTAAGGGAGAGACACGTTTTTTCATTGTTGTATAATGTAAGTTCCCAACGTTGTTCCAACAAAAAAAGCAACAATTAAAGTTAAGTTTAACTTCTATTTTTTGGATATGAGATAAGTTTCATATAAACTTGATATTACCACGCAAATTATGATAAATTTAGGTGAACTTCATAAATAACATCGAACCTCAATACTACCACTCCAAATGTGCGTCCTACTTTACTTGACTATTGTTTTGTTTAGTAAATACTGAAATAAACAACGAAATTCTCTATGTACTAAGAAGTCAACAAACGACATCAATTTATTACTTGACTATGTTATCATTTTTAAGGTAGACAATTCAAAAGTAGCTAGATTTAATTTCTCAGCTAACTCGTGTTGACTCCGACCAAAAAAAAGAAGCTAACTCGTGTTGACGGGGCTTGTCCAAAAAGACTCGGTCATCGTTTATGAATTTTCTAATTTGGATGATTTTTTAAATCGATCGAGCACTATAGCGATCGTGATCGATATAGATTCCTTTATTTTTTTGTTAGAATCGAGATCGATATAGCTTAATATGGGAACAACAACAGATCACCTTACAAATATTCCTAGTCTCTCTATCCGATTTGCCGCCATCTTCTTAACATGGTTACATCTACTTGCAAACCAAGTCTCTCCCGACCCAACCCCAAAGCCCCATTTGATCACATGGACCTGCGAGACCGACGCCACCTACACAAATACCTCCTCCGCCTACAAGTGCCAATACAAGCGCAACAGCGTCACCCTAGTTTCCAAGCTCCAAAGCTTCGGAGAAGTGTACCCTTTCTACAGCACCAGAGCCGGCTCCGGCTCCAGTGAGGTCTTCGGTCAGTGGATTAATAATAGCAAATAAACTTTCAACCAGGTTTGGTCTGATTACAAGTGAAGTTAGATCAGGTCATGACATCTATAACTACATAATGACCTGCCATGACTCAATGAGTCATGGCTTCATTACGTGGGTTTCGGTTGACCCACATAATGACCCGTCAATCAACCTTGATCAATCTATAACCACATAATGACATGCCATGACTCGCTCACCAGTGGGTCATGGCTTCATTATGTTGATTCGGGTTTGGTCGGCGGGTCAATGATAGGCCAAATCCTATTCCGCAAGTGTAAGAGATCGGTTGTAATACCAAGGTGTTGAACTCTGGGACTAAGTAGTATCAATTGTAGTCAAATCAGTAGACCAAGTCGTAATAATAAGAAAAGATTGAAGTGTGATTTTAACTATGAACTAATGACAAGCAAATATGTAGTATAAGAGAACATCAATGAGAGAAAAGCTTTTGAGATCAAGGACCTCCACAACAATGCTTCAGTAGACTATAAAAGATGATTACACAATCTTAATTTTGACTTTGTTTGAAGGCAATTGTCTAATGTATCCACTAAATTCCTTCGAATGTTAACAGACATATCTAGACTCAATTAAACATCCACTTTCGTGACTTGCAAATTAAAATCTAGACCTTTAAGCACTTAGAATTTAAGATTAAATTGAATCAACATTCATTTTCGCGACTTGTTAACTAAACCCAACCTTAAGGTTTCTATGACAATTGTTATTCCACAAGAGAATTCAAAACACTTTCGCAATAGAGAAAAATCAGTTCAAATCCTAGGGTTCCAACAGAAAAAAGTATCTTTCAGTCTCAATTCCTTGTCTTACTACTTATCAAAGTTATTATGTTTCAGTCTCAAACTTTGACAAGTTCTCATTCGCAAAAGTTACTAAGGCATAAAGCATCTAGGATTGAATCAAAAAAAGCTTAAAACAATAGATTGTGCAATTTAATAGATTTGTCTACCTACACATCATTGAGTTCACCCCAATCTTGGGATTTAGGGTTTAGCTAGACATGGAGAGAGAAGAAATCAAATCAATAATGAGAATAAACATACCAGATTGAAGAAACAAGAAAACTTGATTAAAATCCAGCAAATCTAAACTCAAAATTCACAAAATATGCAAATCTCCCACTAGATCTCTCAAAACTTGTCTCTCAATTAATAGATATTAGGTAAAAACTAGAACTCCTAATCTAGAAGACAAAAGAAGGTATTTGTACTAGGGATAAAATAGGAGAGGCAGCCCAAAAACCGACATAAAGGGGGCGCACGATCAATAGCGTGTGTGGTGCGCCATAGCGCACGATCCTGTGAGGCGTACGACCCTAGCCTATGAGGCGCACAACTTTGCGTCTAGGACGTAGGACCTTAGCCTTTCTCTGAGGATAAATGCACGATCGTGAATCTAGGGTGCACGACCTTCAACTGGTCTTCTCCTTTGCCGCACGATCCGAAGTTTCTCTACACCGCCCACATGACTGTCACGACCTTGGCCTTAATCGTATGGTATCTTCTTTTTGGATCTTGAATTGTTTTTTCCAGTCTCGTTACTTCCTAGACTGAAGTATTGATTCCTCCATATCTCCTAACACATCCCAATGATGCTTGAACTTCTCCGAAGTCCCGTTACTTCCTAGACTAAAACGAATACTAGACGAAAAGTACTAGAAAACACAAGACAAGTGCATGAAAACATACTAAACTAAAGTGCTAAATGCATATCTTAAAATGCTCTTAAATGAAAGCTATCAATTATTTAAATATTTATTTCTTAAATTAAGATTCAATATCTTAAACCGTATTTGATCTTATTCCCTTTAATTGTCTTATAATTTTATGAATTATAAAAATATGCAAGAGTACAATTCATTTTTAGAACACTTAAACATATTTAAAGTATTCATATCTTATTTATTATTGATAAGGTATTTTTACAGTCGTTTAATACCTATAAAAAAACCTAATTAACCAAACTAATATAGTTGGTAAGAAAGAGTCGATCTCATAGAGATTTGTGTATTTGTGCTTTTACTTGTGTGTCAAGTAATAGAATAAAAGGAGGGTTTTAATGGTTTGAATGATTAGCTAAAACTAATATGCAAATTAAAAATAAATATGAATGCAATTATGATTGTAAAAGTAATATATGAGATTAATATGTTTAACTAATCAATCTCCATTATCAATATGATTGTTGATCATTGATTCTCTTGATTCTCTCTTCTCTTGAACAATCTATTATGGAATTCTAATCCAAACTTTAATTTTAGTTATTAGAACTACTAGTCTAACAACCTTAATCATTCAACAACCTAGAAGACCTTCTAGATTTAATTAAACCACAACATAAAGACTCAAGTATCGATAGAGACAAATTCCTTAAAGCAACCAGACATCCAAGTTATTTGTGAATTTAACCCCTTCTATACTTACTTAGGCCAACCGGTCCTATTTAAGTATAGATCCTACTTTATCTAATTAAGTCCAATCAGTACTTAATCAGATTAGTTGTAGATAAATGATAAATCTAGATCTCTTATTAGGTGATCAATCTAACAAAACCCTAGACAAATCAATTGCAATTAAGCAAAGAAACGAGTCTACTCAAGTTCATTGAGAATCAATAAAACATTACAATAGCATGCAATCCATAACTTCAATTAACTGAAACACAAAGAGATTTAGCAATGCATGATTGAAATTAAAACTTACAATTAGGGTATCAAAGTCTCCATTGAGAAAACTCTCTAGAACAAACTTGTCTTCCAAATTGTATTGTGCATAATAAAATAAAAGATAAAAAATAAAGGCTTAATATCCCCAACTTAAACTTAGAAAGAGAATATCTCTAACAAAGCATCCCAAAAATACATTAAAGTACTTAAGAGATAGGAAAATCCAAGTTGGCGCGTGTCTCCCGTGACACGGAGTCACGCGCAGTCTTAGTCTCTTGAGCGCGATCGCACTCCACATGTCCCTTTCTACTCTCTACTCTTTGTTGAAATTGTGTGTTTTGGGTACCCTAAACTCAGTTGCCTCAACATGCACCAAACCGCGCTCTCCTTCGGTTCAAGATTCAAGTGACACTTCAAAGGCTGTTTTGACCTCATTCGAGTTGGAATTTGGACTCGGAATACGAATGTGAATGGTAGATCTTTGAATTAGCTTACCAATAATATCAAAATCAAATTCATCCGACCGATATATCTCCCAAATAAAGCCTTACAAGACAGAGGTGTCGAAACAACAACTTCGATGCATGACCTAGATTTAAGCGTTCTTTTTCCACAACCTCTTGGGTTGTAGTGATCATCAAAGTGACTTGCATATTTTTGGAAAATACAATTGAACATCTCCAATATTGAATCATCCAACTTAAGACGGCTTAGAATTCTGTGAAAAATCCTTGCACCTCATAAAGACCTAAAAATACGAAAGCATAAGAGTAGACACCAAAATGCAAAAACTAAGCAAAAAGCAAGAAACTAATTAAGTTTTAAACATAAATATGCCCTAAAAATAGCACTTAAATGCATGCTATCAATTATATATTTATAAAGTAATACTTTCATAAAATAATATATTATAGATTAATTAGGTTAGGTCTCGGATAAGAATTAGGTTCATGTTTAGGTGCGGGTCGGTTTTTTGAATTCAACCATGACAGCTCTAATAGCAAGTTATGAAGTATTCTTGTTATCCTTTGTAAATGGATTTGTAAATTGATTTAAGCTTTTTACAGGAAACAAAAGAAAGCATATTCTAGTTGTTGTATTTGTTGCTCTGCCAGTGGTGCTATTATTGCTTCTTTCATCTGCTAGTGTCTGGGTTTACAAGATCAAAATAAAGCATGCCTCTCAAGGTATGTAGCTAATTTGCTGCATTTTTTGTTTCAGTTCCATAAATGTAATGCCAAACAAGATTGAAATTCATGCTTTAACATCAAACAAAGAATTGAGTGCTAGGTTACAAAGAGGGTGGAATTTGAAAGTAGTGATTGATTTGCAAAAGATCATCGTGTACTTCTGAATTAATCATAATTCATAATGCAAGGTGAATAAATTAGAAGTTTTGTTTCATTATGTTGTAGATAGCATGGCTGAAATAAAAAAATATTGAGTCCATGCAATTTAACATTAGCACAATAAGAGCTGCAACAAATAACTTTTTTGCTGCTTCTATGCTTGGTCAAGGGGGATTTGGTTCTGTCTACAAGGTTATTTACCCTGTTTTACTGTTTATGGATAACTTTCCTTTACCCACTAAATTTTTTTCCCTTGTTAGTTGCCTTCTTCAAACATATACTTTGATTTTTCTAGGGAGTGCTTCAAAACAAATAAGAAATCGCCGTGAACAGACTCTATCAGATGTCTCAAGAAAGAGTTGAAGAGTTCAATAATGAAGTTTTGTTCATTGCAAAACTACAACATAGAAATCTGGTGAAACTCATAAGATATTGCCTTAGTGGACGTGAGAAGCTACTTATCTTTGAGTTCTTACCTAATTTAAGTTTGGAGCACTTTCTCAATGGTATGCAACACCTTATTCATATATTCATTATTATGGTTAATCACTTAACATACTATGTGTAGTGTGTAATTCTTTGAGATTTAATATGCGATATGTTGACAAAAAAATGCAAATGCATCCAAACGTGAAAGTTTGGAATGGGAGACAAGATATAAGATAATATTTGGTATTGCACGAGGGGTTTTATACCTTCACGAGGAATCAAGACTCAAAATTATTCATCGAGATCTTAAGCCCAACAATAACTTGTTAGATGAAGCCATGAACCCGAAAATTGCTGATTTTGGGCTCCCAAAATCCTTCAACCTTGATCAATCTATAACTAATACAAACACTATTGCTGGAACATAGTAAGTTATTTATTTTATTCTCCATGTCCATTTATGTCGGTATTGTTCTAAAATCATGTCTAAGTCCTGCCTAGACGTCGGAAAGTCAAATCTCATATAGGACCGTGTGGGCAACCGTTCCGGCCGTCTAGGCGCTAGGCGGCCCCTCTTCGCCCAGGGTCCGCTTAGTATTTTTTAAAACATTAATTGTATGTCGGCATGAGCGTGTATATATTCGAATGAATTATATTTAGGCAACGATCATTGCTCCCTAACAAACTAAAATGCAGTGGATATATGTCTCCAAAATACGCGATGCATGGTCACGTGTCAACTAAATCAGATGTATATAGTTTTGGAGTCATTGTTTTGGAAATAGTCAGTGGTAAGAGGAACATTGATCTACCGAAGCCAACACCTCCTTTGATCTTCACTTTTAGTGAAGATGGATCAAGGATCAAATATAGTTCAGCATTGATAAGACATGGAAATCTAGGGCATTATACACAAGAAAAAAGCTACAATTATATTCGTGTAACAGAAAGTGATGGCTTGCATCCTCAATAGTAGTACTTGTTGTTTGATATTTTGTAACTTTGTCCATTGATAAGTTGTGATATGTATGAAATTTGTCTACTTTTAGTATTGATTTTCCATCAAAGATCACTAAACTAATGTTATAGATAAAGTTTCAACTTATCGATGTTGTTTTCTAGAGCACACGGATTGTTGGAGTGTGACTTCATGTGGCCTACTACCAGAATTCCACGGTTGTATATTATTATAGGTAAAGTTTCAACTAATGTTATTTTTTCTAGAGCACACGGATTGTTGGAGTGTGACTTCATGTGGTTTAATGCCGGAATTCTACGGTTGTACAATATTAATATCAAATGATGTATTCCTATGTATATATAATATTATGTTTGTTAATCCTATATATTGTGATAATTAAATCAATTCTTTTGTATACATTTGCAGACACATTTAGGCTTGGTAGAAACTAGGGATTTAAGAGAGATTTTCAACATACCATATAGCCTTACACATGCATGATCCTTGATGGCTCATGTAACCATTTAGGGCTTGTTTGATATAAAAGGAAAATGTTATACATCACACCCTTTTACGAAACATCACACAATAAAATTACTTTAATAACCTTCTTCTAATGTAAAATAACAAAAAATTATAAAAACAAAATATTAAGATATTTGCTAGATTTTCTACCATTCAACAATATATCTTAGGGCCCGTTTGGTATTGATATTTAGGTATCAGATATGGGTATCAATATGAACCATACCTATACCTGGCGTTTGACAACATAAGATATCGATATCAAAAGATATCAACTGATATCTGGATATCAATTTTCATGATGGAGTATATGATTTATATCTTTCTCTCCCCTCCCCCCCCCCCCCCCCCTCTACATTTCACGTCATTAATCTCCCACCCCACCCCTCTATTGCTCATTGAAAATTAACTCAAGATCTTGCTTTAATCTCCCACTCCCCTCTATATTGCTACTTGGGTTTAATCCCCTGCTATCTAATACAACCCATCCCCCATTTCAAATTTGCCCAAATACTCTAGGCCTTGTTTTCACACCTCCGGCTAATATTTAAATTTTAATTAATTTTATTTATGTGAGAAGGTGATTAACATCATAATTAGTTAAATTAATAATTTTCAAACTTAAAAAATAATTTCAAATTTTAGGTATACGATATGACTGATATCTTTACCATACCAAACAAAAATATGGATATCAAATCTCATCCCATATCTCATACCGATACCGATATCAATACCGATATTTGATATACTTGAGATATCGATACCAAACGAGCCCTTACTTACCTAGATAAATTAAGATATGATATTCTTTCCTTTTTTCTTTTAAATAAAAAAATAGTGTTATTATGATAATTATCTTTTAAACTATTAAGTTTTTGTACTTCTGGTCAGCCCCGCCGCCTACGTGGTCGAGTACTTTGGACGCTAAAACAGCACACAACAGACATTCACATGGTGATTTTGGACGCTAAAACAAAGAGACAAAAATACAAAAAAGATGGCAAAAGCAACAAAAATTATAGCATTGAATTGAGAAGTATCAACCTAAAAAAACAAAATAAAAATCCAAGAATTGAATTGAAAATCTGTTAAATTATACCAACATAAAGTCATCAAACATTAAAACTACCGAGTAACATTGAACCGAGTACATCAACCTAAAAAGCTATGAAAAGAACTACCATGAAATTTCAGAATCAACATCCAAAATTGGGGGAGAGCTGATGGGTATGGCATTCAAATTTATCTCAAAATAAGAGTATTAAACTATACGGAGTATATAATAATATTATATATTTTTTGTGAATATTTTATTTCATTTTTTTTGGTAGAGTGAAGATTTGGTATCATTGAACAATATATTGTACGATCTTTCATTAAGATCTTATAACAAAAATCTTTTTAATTTAAATATTTTCTTATTAAAGGGAAGTTTAAATTTTTCAAAATTATATCATAGGCTTTATGGTAAAGAAAGTGAAAAAGTGTGAAGTGTAGCAAAATGAGGGTGTGATGTACAACACTTATGCATAAAAATATGGAAAGAAAATGGAAAGGAAATAAATTTATATGGGAGAATGGTGAAGATTTTCTTATCTTTTGTTAGTCTAGAGGAGGGAGGAGAGAATTGGTTAGAGATGAATGAAGGATATAGTTACCCCATGTTAAAATTAGGAAAAAAGATGGGAAGAATTTACTCAAATATGTTGCATAGAAAATGAGAAAAGAGGGGTAATGGTTACCATCTTGAATTATTGATCGATGAACTATAAGTTAAGGCCCTATTTGGTTTGAATCCTTGGGAATCGGGAATGGGAAGCAAAAATGGATGATTTCCATATGTCGTTTGGTAAGAAAAAATATGGAATTTATTTCATTTTTGCAAATGGTCAATTCCATGTTCTTAGGGAAATTTTATTCCAACTAAAAATGGGAGGTATCATCCATTCAAAAAATTCTTGAATCAAATATCTAACCCCTAAACCCTAAATTAGAAATTATAAAAATCATAAATCCTAAACCCTAAACCTCGAAACACTAAACCATAAATCCAAAATCCAAAATCCAAAATCAAACCATAAAACTAACATTAAAGTTCATATTTTAAATACCTAAACCGTAAACCTTAAATCTCAAATTCCTAAACCCTAAATTCTAGATACCTTACAACCTAAACCCTGGAATTATAAACCCTTAACCTTGTATATCGTAAACCTTAAACATTCAAAAAATACTTCAAATTATAAAAATCTAAAAAATCATAAACCTTAAATCTTAAAAACCACAAACCTTAATACATAACTATAAAACCTGAGTCATAGTTATTAGGAATGGTTCATTCTGACAACATACCAAATAACATGTCCCAGGAATGGCCCATTGTGATTTCTGATTCCTATCCGATTCCAGTAACAAATTAAACTGGGTCTAAAAGTAGAGTAGTTACAATTCCTTAACTATATTCTTTCCATACTCGTTATCAAACGGGCTCTTAGTCACTTATGGCTACATTTGGGTCCTTATAGCAACTTATTTTCATGTGTTTTGACTTATTGGCTTGGGCTTTTATCTATATTGTGTTGCTTAATGGGCTTGTTCTCCTTTTAGTTCGTGGGCGATATAATTGAAGCAAGTCCAACGTTTACCTTTACATAGGCGTCTCTTGGTTTGTTGGTGGAATATCAACATTTTGTTTATGATAAGATTTTTTTTAACAAGGTAAGGTTTAGGATGATAAATTATTTTAGAGTTTCTTTTCAGATGAGAACTAAAAGTTCTGGACCATGTAAAATCTGATTGCAAGTGGTGGAATATCAAAGTCTAACCACTTCATCAACAAATGTATTACAATGACTTTTTGTATTGTTTCCTATACTTATGTCCTTGAGGAGTACTTATAGAGGTATTACTATCGTCCATTAATTTCGTTGTACTAGAGTTATTCCAAATTCGAAAATGATTGTTGACGTATTCTTCTGGGTTATTAATAAAATTTCCTTGTTGATTAAAGATAGTATGGTTACTTATTTGCAATATACACCACCATGTTGTGAAGATTTCTATGCAATTATTTTTTTTTTGGTAATTTGTTTTGATATGATACAGTATTCAGATGAGGTTCCTTTGATTTGAGTTAATTTTCTCAAGCCGGTTGTGTGTGCATTTGTTTATTCGCTTTAAAGTTTATTTCATACTGGGCATTCTAAGAAAACATGGGTGCTAGTCTCTAACATAACATCTACATGTTTCATTGTAATTTGTTCTTTAGTATGTAGTCTCTAGATGATGAACTACGTCAGGGAACAACATAGCAAGGGAACAACGACCGATCAGAGTAGCTTCTGCCAAAAGTCGCTTATCTCTAAAGGGGCAAGTTCCCATGTTTTGTTAAGGCGAATTAAAACGCGATTCGGTAGTTGCATTTGGGATATTCAAGAGAGAATACATAGGAAGTAAAGATATATTAACAATTGGCATGCATTTTGGATAGAATTCCATTAACTTGGATGTTGGATAGGATCTTTATGATATTGTTTGTTTAATAATATTTTGATCGAGTTTCCAATTTTATGAAGATTTTGGGATGAAAAATCTATTATTTTGTTGCAAGGAAGTAATAGAGATCATACCCATGAGGCTCTATAAATAAGGATATGACTTTTAGGTTAAAGTCGGGGATTTGCGGGGGACCAAAAGGGCTTCAAAGAGAAAGAAAGAGGAGCATTCATCAAAGGGGTGAGTTCTAAACATCCATTGAAAAAGAAAGATGCAATTGTTCGAGTTCAAGGAGAAGAGCCTGAATGTGATTGTGCAAGGAACAATTAGCGTTACTAGCTAGGAACAAGGTGACAACAGACGGACTTGTTGTTATTGTATATAGGTGCGATATTTAATACTTGAGTGATCATACATCTAAATTGGTTGGATTTTGGTTGTACTTGAGTTAATAACATGTTCTAAGGGTTAGGGAGTCTAGGAAAGTATTCTAGAAGTGAGTCTAGTTTAGGTTGGTATCTTTGCTTACCTTGTGTAGTTCATGTGTATTAATAAAAGAATTATTCTGCTCAATATCCTTCTAAGGAAGGTAGAGGTTTTTCCATTCAACTAGTTAGTTGTCGTGGAGTTCCTCTATAAAATAATGTGTTTTACTTTTGTGTTTGTTTTCTGTTGCGTAAATCTATTCCCTAAAAACAGTGCCTATTTCTTTACTAACACTAGGCTTGGCAATTTCACCCGCACCAGATGGGTACTTGAAAAAACCGAACCGAAAAAAAAACGATAAAAAACCGATTAAAAACGGGTGAAAACGGGTTTCGGGTGATGGAGCGGGTACGGCTTCGGGTATGGCCTCACCGGACCCAACCCGACCGATCACTCGACCCGATCACCCAGTTTTTTTTCCCATGTTAAAAAATTGGTAGAAGGAGAGGAGAAGAGGAGCTTATAAAAAGGGAAGGAGAGGAGAAGAGGATTAAGTGTTTGAAGCCTAACCATAAAGATGGGCTTTGAAGCTTTCTAATTAAATCTATTTTTTTGGTTAATCCAATGGGTAGGCCCTATATAAATAGGTTTAAATTTTAGTTTTAAAGCCTAAAGTTTTATTAGATGGATTAAACGGGTTGACCCATTGAACAAATGAACTTAAGGTTAATTTATGATTGAAAATTTGAAAATTTCAACTTTTAATAACACCAAAAAAACCGATCTGACCCAAAAACGGACCGGCTTAGAATGGATCGATTTCGGATGGAACCCGTCGGGTGAAAATACCGGGTCGGGTGGGCGGTTTAGAACCGCAAGTCGGGTGGTGGAAGTAGTACACCTGCACTCGACCCGACCCGACCCATTGCCCTGCCTGACTAACACCCCTAATCCAACAACACTTTTAGGGCTTGCTATAGTTTGCTTATTCAAAAGCAATTTTTTCTAAGAGTTTTTTGTCGGAAACCACCCGTATAATAGGTCATATTAGAAAAAACCACCCGTTCAATATCGAATTACCGCAAACCACCCTCATGACGGTCTCCGTTATCATTCAACCACTCGTTCGCATTTTACCGTCTAAAAACTATTAAATATATGCAATTACAACTTTACCCTTCTAAGCTTTATAGTATAATAATGTTGTAATTCATTTTTAAAAGGAAAAAAATAAAATAAAACCTTTTAATAAATTTTTTGGAAAAACCAGACAAAACTTCTCTCTTGCCTACTGTATTACTTTTTCAGATCTGGGGGGATTCGGGGCTGCAACTCGTCGACATCTTCAACAATGGTGCCTTCCCCGCCCAGGCTTGTCGGCGTCGCCCCCACCACCCTCCACTCGGACCTCGCCTTCTCCGCCTTTTTTTCAGATCTGGGGGGTTGGGGGTTGCAACTCTTAACAGCTTCAACATCTTCAACAATGGTGCTTTCCTCGCCTAGGCTCATTGGTGTCGCCCCCACCGCCCACCACTCGGACCTCGCCTTCCCCGCCCTCGGTGTTGCCCAAGCTCACTTGGCTCCCCCATCGGCTTTAGCCCCAATGCTCGGCTTGACGGTGACGGTCGGGGCCCAAAACTCCTTCTCCGGCATCGACAGGCGTGATCGGAATAGTCGGAGGTGGGATGTCCTCTCATCGTAGTCTATTAATATCAGATCTAGATCCCACAAATCACCATTGTTGCCTATCTCACAAGTAGATTCATTGCATTGTAAAAGAGATCTAGATCCCTAAATTTCGCCTAGTCAAAACCCTAACCTTCGACTCTTCGATCTTGCCATCTCACTTCATAATCATTCCTCAATTTGATAATTTCTTTGTTTGATTTGGTTTAAGGTTAAAAATTAGATCTTGTTTCATTTGGTTCTTCCAAAAATTTTGTTTGGGTAGGCAAACATGAATTAAGATGCAAAATATGGGTTCCTTAATACAGATTGGGGTTCCTCAATAAAAAAAAATGGGTTTATTTTATTATTGTTACTTTTTTATTCCTTTAACAAATCAATTGAAGAATAAAAAAAATGAAATAGATGGCTTTTAACGAAACTCAAACGGAAGTTGTGGAACGGGTGGTTGTTTGATAACGGAGACCATCATGAGGGTGGTTTGCGGTAATTCGATATTGAGCGGGTGGTTTTTTCTAATATGGCCTATTATACGGGTGGTTTCCGACAAAAAAACTCTTTTTCTAAAAGTATACTTTTCACAATTTTCAATACAAAAATACAACAATTATTCACGTTTTTTAAGATAAAATAGAATGCTTGTTTACAAAAATTACTTTCTAATTAGCAACTTAGTAAAAGTTGGAGAAGAAAATAAGTTCAAAAAGATTAGACGAGTACAACAATAAAAATAGCAAAAGGTTTCATCTATGGGAAATTTAGTTTCACCTCATGTGTATGAATTTGGTTATAAGTAGTATACACGACTACTATTTTTAAATCAAATGTTAAAAGAAGGAATCTCCTCAGTGTTTTATTTTTTTGAAAAGGTAAGGATTAGGAGGCCTCCTACGGGGGGCGTCCTAGAGCATCCTTTCGGATGAGAGCTAACAGCTCTAGATTATCCAACAGGAGTCTGGTAGGGATGTTGTGGCCCAGCTTTGAGATTTTATCGGCCACAGCGTTGCAGTCCCTACCCACATGACGGACTGAGACAGATACGAACTGTTGTAAGGATATCAAAATATCTGCTATTAATATTTCAATTTCCCATGGGCATCCTCCATTATTATTAATGGCCTTAATGACAATGAGATTGTCACCTTCAATCTCAAGATTTTCTATACCTAATCTCCGAGCTTCCTTAATTCCTTCCCTAAGTGCAAGTGTTTCTGCTTTTAAGACTGAGATAGATCCTTGCTTATTTACTCCTAAACTAACCACTTCTGCTTTGTGATTTCTGATTACAAATCCTGAGGTTGCTAGACTAGAATTGAGTTTAGAGCCATCAAAATTTTACTTTCATATGGTTACTTGGCGGTTTACTCCATGTCTCCCTTTTTCTTTTCCTTTTCACTTGTGTAATTCTTGTTTGTTGTTCTTGTTTTTCTTCATCTTCTATCCATTTTTTTGACTTATCCCATTGAGCAATTTGATTTTTTGTATATTGTTCTAAGTTTAGAATGAAGTCATTAGGGGTTTGTTGGAAAACTAACTTGTTTCTTTGATGCCAAGCACACCACCAGCAAACAGCTAGTTCTGTGAATTCATTTTTATCCATTACTTTGATTAAATCGTTTAGGATTGCTCCTGCAGATTTATTTCTTACATCCCAGTTTTTTATTATATCTTCTGTTTTAGAGTTGATTCGCTTCACTAATTTCTTCGTGTGTGGGCATTCTATTAGCAAGTGTCCTATGTCCTCATATGTACAGTTGCACATTACACATCCTGGAGGGGTAGCAACCCCTTTCTCATATAGTTTTGCTTTCGTAGGGAGCCCATTTTGAACAACTTTCCATAGAAAATTTTTAACTTTAGGATATATATCTAATTTCCATATCCAATTATTCAAATGTGGGGCTTGCTGTTGCACGCCCGAAATCAGTTCTATTGCAGACGCCGTCGAGAACCATCCATTTTTGCTAGGGGCCCAATATAGTCGATCTTGAATCCAATTCATTGGTATTGGGATTTCAACAATCTGATTTACAATATGGCTTGGAAGAATGTGTCTTAGAACATCTTGCCTCCATTTTCTATCATTGGTAATAAATTCTTCAATAAGGGTAGAATCGTTCACTGACTCTGAAGTTAATGCAAATTTTTCTAGTGACTTTGAGAAGAGCCATTTATCCTTCCAAAACCTTATAGTTCTTCCATCCCCAACTTGCCAAATAAGTCCTTCAAAGAATTCTTCCCCGAGATTCATTAGTTTTGACCATTGCCAGGATGTGTTTGTCTGTTTTTTATAGGAAAGGATTGATGTACCTTTGAGGTATTTCTCATTCATTAGCTTGACCCATATGTTATCTGGTTCAGCCAGTAATTTCCAAAGCAGCTTCATTTGCATTGATTGGTTTACATGTTCAATCTTTCTAATTCCTAGGCCTCCATACGTCTTGGGTTTACAGATTTTGTCCCACCCAATAAGAGGTTTATGGTTGATGTATTTATTCCAAAAGAAAGTTCTGTTGATTTGGTCCAATTCCTTGTGTACATTTGAGGGTAGCATGAAGCTTTACGTAATATAATTTGGTTTCGTAGCTAAATTGGCTCTTATAAGAACTGTTCGCCCTTCTTGAGATAGAGTATTAGCTTTCCATTTAGCTAATTGTGTTCTAGTTTTCCTTATCGTGTCTTGAAAGGTAGCTCGATTAACTCTTCCATTAATGATTGGGCATCCAAGATATGATTCCAAATCAATCATTCCTGAAATTCAAAAGGTTTGTTGGATCCTGTTCTTTTGTGCATTATCCACATTTCGTGATGTTTGGAAAGTTGATTTATGGTAGTTTACTCTTTGTCCTGAAATAGCACAGTATTCCTCATCTTTTTTGTTTTGAGACAGGCTGCATGATTGGCTCGGGAGAAAATGATAATGTCGTCTGCAAAGGCTAGAAAAGGAATTTTACTTCCTGAGCGGGTTAGTGGAAATCCAATCGTATTCTTATCTATGTTGCTCATCTCTTGGAACTTTCTAGCCAAGATTTTGGTAGCTAGAATAAAAAGGAATGGAGAAAGAGGGTCTCCCTGCCTCAGCCCCCTTTCAGGGAAGAATAGGTTAGTGGGGCTATTATTAACTAGGACTGAAAATGAGACCGTTAGTACACATTCTTTAATCCATCTTATCATTTTATTATCTAATCCGAATGTATTTATAATTTGGAATGTAAAGTCCCAGTCTAATCTGTCATAGGCTTTTTCCATGTCTAACTTTATTGCCACCCACCCATATTTTCCTTTCTTGTTTTTGAAAGAATGGAAAATTTCGTGGGCAATTAGCACATTATCTTGGATTGATCTTTTAGCTACAAAAGCACCCTGAAGGGGATGAGTCAGTTTTGGCATCACCTTTTTAAGTCTTTTTGTAATAATTTTGGCAATCAATTTATAGATAGTTGTACATAAGCTAATTGGTCTGTAATGGTTAGTGGTAGTTGGGTTCTCTTTTTTTGCTATTAGAGTTATGAAGGTGTGGTTAATTTGTTTGAGGATTTTGCCTGAATGAAAAAAGCTCTTAACTGTTTTGATAACACTTGGTCCGACAATGTCCCAATATTTTTTATTGAATCCTGCTGACATACCATCAGGACCTGGGGATTTTTCAGAGTTAATTTGCATTAAAGCATTTCTTATTTCTTCGTTTGTCACTGGTCTAGTTAGTTCCATGCTGTCTTCATCCGTTATTTCTTTCGTAATTAATTTGCATCAGGAATCTCCTCAGTGTTAGAAACACTAAAAAGTGATCCCAGTTGACAATTATAATTTCATCTTAAAATATAAATGAATAGTTAAATAGTACTATATATTATGTATAAAATAAGGGGGGAAAGTAGATAATGTACGATCTACGTGTGTTAGTAAACAAATAAGAAACTGCATAAAGATAGAATTTTAGATAGCATAAGTAAAGTAGATGCAAGTATAAAGAAACACTTCCTTATAGACTAACCCCCCCCCCCCCCCCCCCAATTCAATCAACTATTTGAATATGTAAACTTCTACCTTCTCAAAGGATTTTGAATGATCTACTTATGTTGATGGTAGTTCCTTCATTACCATGGCAAGACACGGACTTCTTTATTCCCAGAAACCTACCCGAGTTCCTAGCCATGCCAAAATTTCTTCAAACCTCTAACTCGATCGGAAACTAATTCAACTAACACAATATATCAATAATACCAAACACGAGCACTAACCTTGTCGTAGTTTCTTTGCTTCTAAGTTTGTTCTCCAACACCGAAAACTCTTAATTTTTGTTGCTCTCAAACTCTCTGATTTTCTCTCTATTAAGATGTGTGTCTAAAAATCCTAAAAAACCTTTGTATTTATAGGACACTTATGGATCTGATCTTGTATCTTTTCTAAAGATATAGTTTTCATCTATAACACAAAATCTATCCTAAGACGATCGTTCCTAAAAAACTTTAACTTATATCTAAATGTATAATTTCATGATAAAGATAACTTGAACTCCAATCTTCAATTCCTTGTCGAACTCCTTTTCTTATTTAAAGATTTGATCTAGATTCTCATAGTCGCCTTTGACTTTTCAACTAAGATCACCAATTGTTCTTCACATGACTCGATTCCTTATAATTAGCATTACAGGTCCTTCTTCATTCAACTATAAAATTTGTTTTGCTTCTCATTTCTTTTACATCACTTAGTTTTGAAACATATTGAACAAATAAAAGCATAAAACCCAAAATGATGTGTCAACATCAAAACAAAATAAGGAATAGTCATGAATACTACTCCAACAATTCCCATGATGTTCAATGCATGTCATTACGAAAAGGCATGATACTTAGTTCCCCTTAGATGAATTTGCAGTTGTTACTAAGAGTTTTATTAGGTAGTTCCCCCTTAGCGTAGAAAACACTTTTTATCTTAGAACAACGCATCACTACATTTTTCCACACATCCCCTTTTCGGCATCAACGAAAAGATTAAACTAGTAAGTGAAAGAACAATAATATAACATAAACTTAACTAGAGGATTCTTCATATATGATCGTAGGCAAAATATACAAAATTAGCAAACAAAAATAAGGAAACATAGAACATGATGCATAAACAAATTAAACAAGGAACTGGAAAGCTAGGCTAAGGAGTATTTTTGTAAGGGGGCTTGTTCATGGTTGGGAAGAAGGTAAGTTCTTTTGAATATCAAGAAGAACATGTAAAATCCTCTCACTAATCCCGCAAAGACGATTATCTGTTTCCAGAATTGTTGTGTTGTCCCCTGGATTTGTAAATTGATGAACTTCCTCTTCCTCAACCATCTCCATAAAATGCTTCATCTTTTGAATTCTGGCAATCTCTAGTTCCCGGCCAATTTCCTCTTTCATCTGAGCTTTGTAGATGTCATATTTCTTCATCAGCTCCTTAACCAGAGCAGCATAGGGAAGGAAGTGGAAGTTCTTAGGGGAACACTTTCCCATATGACTTAGAATTACTCTAGGCAAGTTGATCTTCCGTTACCTTAGAAACAAATCCAGAAGAATGGCATCATGAATGTTAAATGTAGTTCGCTTTTCCTATCTGGGAATCACGCCTCTAGTGAGCCATCTTAGCAATTAGAATCAACATGTGAGTCATCATCTCCTTTCCTTGTGGAGACACTTTTCCAAACAGCCTCTTCAAGATCACAAATCTTCCATAAGTTCTTGTCCATGCTTTGCTTGAAAGGGAACATAAACCTTTAGCATGAACTTTGAGAACCCTCTTGATGATAGAAGAAGCAAAGGTGAAAACTTCTCCTTCAAAGGAGTAATGCCCAAATGGAGCCATCAGTGTCAGTTCTCAGGAGCAAATGGAAACTAGAGTAGAACGCCTTGACTTGGTCAGGATCCACTTAAGCATAAAATGAACAAAGATTTGTCCACCCTTGATATTGATGAAAGCAAGAACCTCATCTTACGCATATTCAATAAGGAAAGTCTCGATAACAGCCAAGGGAACCACCATCTTCTTTTCACTAGTGGTTGTTGTCCCTTCCTTAACCTCGAGCTTGGCCTTCTTGTTTTTATGATTCCTTTTTTTTTTGGTGAAGGACACTGCCCACGAGAATCGAACTAGAGACTTGTGGGTACTACCCTTAGAGGCTTAACTGCTTAACTAGATGTTTGACATCTATTTTTATGATTCCTTGTCACTACAAAATTGATTTGACTTTGGAAGATTTTGTGTATGGAAAAGATTGTCTTCTAATGGCCGGCTTGAATCTGGCAGCTTCCATGTATAAAGTTATTATTATCTGATTGAAATGGATGAAATCCTTAAAAAATAATAATAAAAGTTTTAAAAAATCTAATTTATTAATTCATATTTTAAGGATGCGAATCTCATTTTTTATTGCTTTTACATCAACTTTCCTCTTTTTTAAGAATGAACATCCACTACAAAGCTTAAGAATTGGTATATTACACTCCTTAGTATTTTATTAGAGGTTAAGCTTGAGTTCGGATTCAAAATGATCAATAAGTACAATGTCATCGGCACAAATAGATGTATTACACAACTTTTAAACTTTCAACCATGTATAAAATTAAGAGCATCAAACAAATATAAATGCCACCTAATTTAAACAAAGATAGCCTAAATCTTAAACTACTACTATTCCACTAAGTGAATTCTAAACATGGGACGTACACACTGGACCCAACCAAAAGCATAGTTATTAGTTACCTCCTTGTTGACAAGTTCTTTTGTACGAAATGATCCATGGATAAAGTGATAGTTATTAGGTTTCGATTTTCTATTGGAGTGTATTTTGCAAAGATAAGATTCCACAAACAACCTTCTTGCCAAATGTTTCTTCGTTTGTCGGGTAAAAGATTACTCAAAAAGTTAAACTCGGAAGATTTGCTTTTAATGGGCTTCATGAACTTGGGCCGGATAATTTGGCCCAAATATATGGTAAAGTTGTCCAAAAACTTTAATCTTCTTAAAGAACATTTAAATCCAATAAATATCAGACGAATTTTTTTAATTTAAGAACGGTTTATCTATCATATGTCCTAAGGGCATAGAATAAAAATCTAAGGTCATCTCCAACAGCTTCCCTAAATTATTGAAAAATGTGAATTTAGAGAATTTGGTACAAGTTTTGGCTCCAACAGTTTATCCATCACATACTCTATTATAGGGAGGGGTGAGAAAAAATGAATTATTTTCCCTACATTAGAGAATTCTCCAAAAATATTTAGAGAATGTATTAATTATACATGATTTCATGGCAACTTTCAATTGGTTATATTATATATAATATATTAGTAAATATTTATATATATATAATAAATACAAGGCTATAATGGGAAAATTGTTGGAGTTGAAGCAAAATATTTTTAGAAAAATATGACATTTCTTGGCCCATTTTAAAGAAAAGTTTAGGAAAACTATTGGAGATGGCCTAAATGTAAAAACTAAAATTCTATTTAGAAAAACATAGACTCGTTTAAAACATAATTTAAAAAAATCTAAGTGCAAAATTATTACTTTTTTAAAAAATTGAGGCTCTTAAATTGTGTCCTTAGGACATAAGTTAGACAAATCGATTTATGAAATCTATTAGTGGTACAATAGGTAATTATCAATTGAACTAGTTTATGTTTTATGTTGAATTTCTAAATAAAGATCTTGCAAGTTGAGTTTATATATATATATAGTTATTTCAATTTTAGAATAAAGATTGTGCAAGACTCACCACCATCATAATCATAATAATTCAAAACCCCCATAAATTGATATATCATCAAAAGTTAACTAATAAGCTTATATGTGACAAAATAGCTTCTTTTAAGTCTAAATACAGATTGTTTTTCAAAAATAGACGGCAGACCAAACAACACTAGCAATCCTTAATAGCTCAAAAATGCTTTTATCATTCTAAATAATCAATGGTTATCTAAACTCCATAAGCAACAAAATGCAAATAGTGCTATGAATATAATGGCTTGAAAAGCTTAATCATATTAGCGCTAACTGATTTGATATATGATGTTGAAAGCTAATACATGCTAAGGTTCTAATCCGTGATTATTTCATATTAGAATAATGATATATATCCTGCAGAATCTTTAAAAGAGCAAATAATAGAGAAGAAGAATAGGATAACAAGAAATTAATCTTTAAAAAATGCCATAAAATTGAATATTTTCATAACAAGTATTGGTATTTTTAACCTTGGTTCGGCTAATGTGTGCCCATGGGCACACAATAAAAGTGTTAATTTGAGAAATTATTTTAAAACTATTTCCTAAATTAGAATTAATGAACCCTTTTAAGAAAATCAAAATTAACAAACAATATCCACATTTATCAAGATTAGAATTCTTACTAGTTATACCCGTCGTGTCGTGCACGACTATGACTCGGATTAAGTATGAGCATATTTATTTCACATATTCATCGTAAGTATGAGCATATTTATTTTAATATAATGATACATAAAAGATAAAAAAATTTATACTCACATATGATATATAGTTTTTTATTTTTAAAATCAAATAAATTTCGAATTTTTACAATTTTTATAAATAAATATAGAGAAAATTTATTTGAATAGATAAAGCAATATAAATAAAAGTTAAAATTTTAAAAATAAACTTGGGCTAAAGTCAATTTGGTGGCTTAAAAGGATACAACTTTAATATATAGTTATATACAGATTTTTTAACCAAAATTTAATTTTTAAAAAATCTTTTACATCATAAATGGATAAAAAGACATAAATAATGTAATTTGTATCATCTTGTAATTTTTTTTTATTTTTTTATCGTAATTTGATTTGATAAAACTTTTATAGAAATAGATATATAGATAAAGATAATGTAATCCATTGATAATCAATTATATACTCAAAATATATCCTAATATATATTATAGTTTATTTTATGTTAGATAGAATCTTTTCAATATATATAAATTGTGAGAATGACATGTATGAAAAATCCTAGATAGCACATAGTAAAATCCTATGTGGCAGATAACTTATATTGTGATAGAAAAAATAAATTAAATAAATTATTTAAATAATATTCATCAATAATATTTTACCAATTATTTAATGTTTTTATATTTTATTTTATTTTGGATATAATATTTTTAAGCTAAATAAATTATCATATCAAATATTTGACATTACTACTTAATATTTAACATTAGATAACATCTTTATTTTAGATAGAATCTTTCCTATATCAATTTATCCTATTTCTATATTATCCTAAAATAATATCAACATATATAAATTCTCAAAATAAAAAATCGTATGTGGCGAAATCCTAGGTGGCTTAATGTGGGAACGACACGTAGGAAAATCCTAGGTGGCGCAATGTGATGGCCTTATTCCTTGCGTCTTTTATATATATACATAGATTGTATGTCCATGGTCACACATTAAAAAAAATCCTTTTAACATATGCCTTGAGTATATTGGTCAAGACTCTCGTATTAGAAAATTATTATCCATAAAAAATATTAAAATTTATTTTTATATAATTCTAAAAATAATTATACTAATTAAATTTTAACATAATATTTCATAATTTGGGTTTATAAGGACATAGATTAGAAAATACCAACAAAAAAAGTCATGCTATGGGAAATGATAAGTTATTAATGCGGGATTTAATGTAATTTTGCATTTAGTCCTGTATTATAATACAAAATAATGCATTATCTCCTGCGACCCAAACATATTCTAAAAATTATTTCAGATAAGTTCCATAATGTTTTAATAAAAGAAAGATAAGTGGATAAGAACGTATTTATATTTTTTTCTCTTTTTTACCTAACATCTCCAAATGTTATATCATTTTATATATGTTTTTTATAGTGTGTCCTAAAAACATAATATAAACAACTTCATTTGAAAAATAAAACCTAAAATAGAATTAATATATCCAGGGGAAAAATTATATTATAAATAATAAAAAATTACAAAATAGTTTTGAAATTAACTTCTTATAATTTACGTACCCTTAGGTAAATTATAGAAAAATCTTTTTCTATAAAAGAAAATATAGGATTTTAGGGCATATTATAAAAAAATCTTTTTATATAAGAGATGCTATATAGAATTAGTGGAGTGGTCCTAAATACAACTTTTATTCCGCTATTAGTGTTTGTTTTTATCTTCACCTTTTTTTATTTTAATTATTGATTTCCTGCTTTTTCGTCTCTTTGTTTTAGCGTAACCATCACCTGGACAAAATTTGAAGGGTTGTTATGATTAGATTGTCCTATACAATAATTGTCCTCTTAAAAAAACTTTTTAAAAAAAAATTTAACATATTTTGTCCTAGATAATAGTATAATAGTAATAAGTTTAGAAGCTTAAAATAAAAATTAATTATTAAATTTTATTATTTAAATTTATTTATAAGGTTTATTAGTTTTATTAATTATAGAATTTTAGTTTATAGAACTAGTATATTTTAATATATGTCCGAATGACATAGGTTAAAAAAATCGTTAATACTGACTCTTGATCTTTTAGAATGAATATCCAACCTTAAAGCTAGTCAGTAGTAATTCGAAGAAATTTCCTCTATGATTCGAGTTACAAAATATTAGTTGCCTAATTTTATTTGTTCAATAACACAAATGTTTTATTTTGTGCTGAAAAATATTTGCCCGAAAGTTATAAGCGTTTTTTCTTTAGTAAAATGTTCGTGCATACAAGTCCATATAAAACAAGGCCTAGCTAGCTACTTGTCCCAAAAGCGGACCATGCAATTAATTGCATATTTGCATGTATGTATAAACATTATATAATGTTTTGAACATAAAATAAGGTGCAAAATTTGTCCGATTATTAGTTTATAATAACGCGGTTAGATGTTATGACCTTAAAAATGGATATCCTAGGATAATTATTAAATTGACGTACAAGTTAAATAAGATCAACAATACATCATATTTGAACCTAACAAAAGAAATTCGATATATCAGATAAATTTAATAAATTAAATTATAAAAAATTGAAAGATAAGTAAACCAACATTAGAAAACAAAACACGTATTTCAAATAATTAAAACAACTAAGCAAAAGCGTTGATCTATGTTAAAACCGGACCTAAAAAATCATAATAAATAGATTGTGTAGAGTGCTACGAGAAGAGCAAAGCATCTGATCTAAAAATTAAAAGATTGTAAAAAAAATATTAAAATAAACACGTTATTATAAAATATAAAAATGAAGTCTGCCATAAAAATTAAAATTGATAAAGAGTGTGGACCAATCAATGGAAGTTGTGTATGTTTGACATGCCTAATAAGTACATTAGCTAGATAAGTTAAAATTCTAATCTAAAATCAATTTTTTAGTTTGTATTATATAGAGAAATTTTATTTATTTCAGTAGAATTTATTTATTTTGAAATATAATTTTAGTTTTTAAAACAAAAATACTTAGAACATTGGTTAGAAAAATCGATATATAAATGAAACCATCTATCAATCTTATATTTGGCTCAAGTCTTTAAGAAATAGTACTGATCGATCCATATTATTTTTAAATTCAAAAGTTAAAGGACATATATTTTAAATTGGTTTGTTGTCTCCTTCCATTTGAATATCCAAACCCAAAAAAAGAACGGAAAAAGGGACCATGGCAGGGAGATTAAATTAAATGCATGCTAAACAAGAAGTGTTGTACGTGGACATCATCAACACAAAGAGTTTTTATCCTTCAATTGAATTCCACACAATATGTGTGATGAGTGTTATCAATCAGCTAGCTAGAGGCTTTAATTTGGTACATACATAAGAGAATCCAATGCACATCCATTTTGTTCAAAAAATAATCATAATAAATGCACATCGATCGACTCACAAAGTTAAAAGGGGAATATACAAGCTCAATATTCTTGATAAAGTCTACCAAAATAATTAAGAAAGCAATACATTTCAATCTCGCTAATCTAGCTGATAAGTGATGATTTTTGTGACCATTAAATTACAAGTTTATATCTCTTTTTTTCCATAATAGTAATGCTCTAAATGTCTCTTACAACCCAAAATAAGACGACTAATATTAAAAAAAAAATGCAAACCCTACTTTATATTTTAAAATAAAACCTGAAAAAAGTGAACTTTTGTATAAATTGTACATTATCAATATTCTTCCTACCGTTGGATTGATCTGATCAGCGCAAGCAGGTTTTTCTGGCTCGTATACTTTGTCGGCTAGTTCATGAATCCATGTTTATCAACAGAGGTCTATCGTAAAAAAAACTGTTGATACCCGAAATAAACGAGCGTTAGGATCGAGACACGGGATTATTTGAATGGACAAACATGCCTTCTCTTTTATTGTGAAATGTCAGAATGATCGGAATTCGGGTTTTACAACTTTTCATTATTCGCAACCTCGTTCTAGGAATGCGTGCGAACTGTTCTTTTGCAACTTAAGGTCTTTTTTAACAACCTTGCCTTAATTATAGCGATGTCTTTACGAATGTTTCAACACGTCGATCTATGTTATCAAGATAGGTCTTGAGTTACACTCGTTTTTCGACTCTTGCAACCTTCGCCATCATCCTCTATTTATAGACGCTTGAGGAGAGCAACTTCAATGTAGTTCCGATATGGGATGAACGATCTGTCCCCATCTGATTGGTCGAGTAAGGGACAGCCTTGGATTGACCGAGGAAGCGGCAACCTTGGATTGGTCGAGGAAGGCGATTGTGTTGTTTCTGAATCTTCCGATGTGGGACGCAATGTTGCGCTGATTTGCTTTCCTTTCCTTGTTGAATGTGTGCGATGTTTGGTCTTGCGACCCTTCTCACTCAGGATCAGCTATTGGCTACTTTCCCTCGTCGTTGAATGCGCGCGACGTTTGGTCTTATGACCCTTCTCAAGATTTTTTGATGGGTGTAGGAAACTCCGATCCCCGAGACCCACCTTTTCGAGGTCTTTTTCATGCGAAACCCGTTTGAGCGTCTGATGTCATTTGTCTTCGGGTTGGACTCGACTTATTTTGTCCGTTTGCACATGGTTAAATTCGCGCACCATCAATAATATTATCAACTTCATAATCCAACTTGATATTGAACTAACTTAAGTGGTAATTAAGGCAAAAAAAATCACTGAGGAAGAAAATCAAATTTTGAGTAAACCTTAATTAAGAAAGCAATACATCTCAATATATACAACTCATGTCAAATCTCACTAATATAGCTAGTAGATGATAATTTCCGTGACCATTAAATTACAAATTTAAATTCTCCCTTTTTCCATAGCAATGTTGCTCTAAATTAAAGTTTGAATTCTTCTTTTCATTGAGTCGAAGTGATTGGTGCATTCCAATTTCTCTTGTTTGCGTACTTTGTCGGTTAGCTCATGAATTCAAATTTACCACCAAAGATCCCTCTTCAAAAAGAAATTTTATCAAATTCGTATTCCAACTTGATATTGAACTAACTTAAGCGGTAATTAAGGCGAAAAGGCCTACTTAGAAAGACAATCAAAATTCGAGTAAACCTTAATTAAACCTAACAAGCACGTCAAATTTGACTAAACCAAATCATAAACATACTGGTCCCCGGCATTTTCATAACCCAACAATTAATGTTTCAAATCAAAGACCTAAAACTAAAATAACCCAATCGATCATAAATCGATCGATCGACCAACCCACCCAATTTCCACTCTTGTTCACAAGTAGTCTACATTACGACAAACAACAAGTTCAAAAACAAGTCATGTGCCAAACATGTAAATTAAATGTGTATCTCAACTTAAGTCTTGATATATCTTTGATATTAATAGAAACCGACATGCACTTATATGGGTTTCCGGCCTAATGTCATTGCTTATACATTTCTTAGAAAAAAAACACGTTTCCATTAAGTTAACATGTGTAATACATGTTAATCGGTAATTAATTCGTAAATAATTAGGGTTTTTGATCATGTGCAAGCTATTTGGAGGTGATCAAAAGTGTGTCCATCTTTGTTGCATATATCCCTTAATTTGGAAATGGGCAAGTACATGGATATGAATGCTACATGTGATCGTTTCGATCACAAGCATAAACATGCATACTATTCCATGATAAACACGTGGTTAAACAAAAATATTAACATAATCCGTTGGTATAATATTTCAGCTCTTTGTTAGGCCTGTCTAACGGGTAGACCTGACCCGACCCGCAATCTATTTTATGGGTTATGGGTCAACCCAGCGACCCGTGAAAAATAAAGTCAACCTGTGACCCGGTCCGTAACCCGCACAACGGGTTTACGAGTCGGGTCGGGTCACATGTCGACCCGTTTGCCGCTTTAACTTTGTCTAATAGGTTAGTCGTACCCGTTTGATCCTTTTTTACTCATAAAATTTTGTTTCTCCCTTTCACTAACTACAACAATAAAATTTTATTTTTATCATTTTAAAATATTAGGGATCTTATAGGTTGACCCGTAACCCACTCGTAACCCTAAGCTAAAACAACTTAACCCGTAGTCCATCCCGTAAAATTGCGGACAAATCGAATTACGGATCAAACCCCTTTAATTTAAACAACCCTAGTCTTTATAGCCTTAATTATTTTATCCCAAGATACTTATTTTTTTTGGTAGAAAGATACTTATTTCTTTTAGCTATTTCGGTTTTTACTTCAAACACGAGCCCTACTAATTTTGAAAATTATACACACATAACATGCATGTGTGAATGCATAGTCGATGTTTTGGACGAATCAAATAATGTCATTTGGAGTAAAAGATGGATGCCAAATATATATTCCCTCATCCTTACAAATATTGATTACATATATGACAATTACATGCAAGGCAAAAACTCTCGAAATTGATATCTATATATAAATAATTTGTTGAATTTTCAATTACTTGTGAATTGATTAAGGCCCTATTTGATTATATACCCTGGTATATGAAATCGAATTTGTTATGACCCATTTCGTTTTTAGCGTTTACATGACTTATGAGCAAAGGTTTATAATGATTTATATATACCTGAAATAACTCACTCTCAAAATACATATAATCTTATACCCTACTCAAATATCAGATTCGAGTGATTTCAGATTTTCCTTCCTCTTGTTACATTTTCAAGCTCCTTTTCCTCTTCCACCCTCCTTTGTGCATGGTTGTTATTCACACTGCCGAACACACTGCCACTTTTAATTTACGGATCCTTCTCCATGTTTGTTTCTACTGAACTTTTGCAATGGAGATAAAATCCAACGAAATACAAAAATAGGTTGGAGGTGAAATTGAACATTCAAAGAAACCGATCGAGGAGAAAGAGATGGAGAAGGAGAAGAATAAAATGAATTGTGCAAAAAAATTAATTTGATGATTGGGGTGGCCGGGTAGGAGTTTCAATTTAAAAACCTTAATTTTTATTCCCAATCTAACTAAACACCATTCCTGGAATTAAATTAACCACATTCTTAATCCCCAACTCAATTCTTCATCCCCATCCTGATACTTTATTCCTAATCCGATTTCCATAATCATACCAAACGGAGCCTAACTAAACTTTAATTTTTATGCTTATCTACGTACTCCACCATTTAAGCGTCAATGGCTAGTGGTTGATCGAGACAAACCTAGCTTACTACGTACAATCTACAACCAAAAAAGGTTTTCTTATAACAAATTAATTATATTCCTATTTTTAGAATACGCCTACTTTAATTTAGTTGTATAGCTGTACATAATCGAACATCATATTGACTGTTGAAATTTGAAACCATATACTTTTGTCGGGTTAATGAGTTCAAACCTAACACATAAATTATAGTATACACGTGGGATTTATACTACCTTGGTTATCAATTGGTTTTGGGTTAAATATCAATTGAATTTGATGTTTGGACACATGAAGGTTCTCCCAACGAGTAGCATTATTAGACTTGATGATTTCGCTTAGATGGTTGCATCGGGTTGAGACATATTTCACAATGTCTCTTAATGAGTTTTTCTTTATCTTGCTTATTGTATGGGGGTCACGTTTTGAACATACAAGTTCAAAGTTAGGCTCGATAGCTGTGGCTGATAGTTATAATCTCGCAATTGTGACTCAATATTAATCGAAAATAAGTGGTGGGATAATTGATTTTCTGATATAAGTTCAACAATCAACTTCAAACAACAAAAACTTGTCAACTTACTTTTTTGTTTTCTAAATCCGGCGTGGAACCCAATGAGTAATATTAGACTTGACGTTATGGTGTTAGCCAGTTGCACCGGATTGAGACAAATTCCACAATGTCTCCTAACGAGTTTTTCTTTGTCTTGCATATTACATGGGAGTCGCATTTTAGATGTGTAAGTCAAAAGTTAGTTTCGATAGCTATGTCTGATTGCTATAATCTAGCAATTGTGACTCTAAATTGATTGAAAATAAGTGTTAGGATAATTGATTTTATGATATGAGTTCAAGAATCAACTTCAAACCCTCAAAAAAATTAAGTCAAGTTATTTTTCTTGTTTTCTAAATCCGACGTGGAATGTATATAAAACTCATTAGTGCATATTTTTTAACACAGTCACCCCTTAAGTGCAACTATCTAGTACGACCAAGATAATTCTCGGATTTCGTGTGAATTAAATCCAACTAGTTCAATGAATTAAGTTCTCGATCTCATCAATAGCTAGCCAGACTCAGATAAAATATCCAAACTCATCTACTATAATATCATGTTAAATTTCTAATGCTCGAATAATGCCTAACATAACCAAAAAAAAAAAGCACTATCAAAATTCACGATCTAACACAAAAACTTACAATAATTAGTGTGAGAGTTTCATCTTACTTTGTATCTTAACTCTTAACAAATAATATTAACATAATCAATGAAATCATCGCTAATTTTAATAAAAGTCCTAAAATACCTCTCAAGGGTCAGGAAAATGCTGTCTCTTCTTCTAAAAAAAAAACGAATGTCCAAATTATATACCTTATACACCATATTGATCTTTAACTTAAGATTATCATAATCAGGATCCCATAATTGGATCATAAATCATTTTTCAGATCTGTTCGTTAAATTGGATCGATACGAACAATTTGTAGGAGTTAAGTTAGTCTACTTGTGATCACGTCACGTTTTGCCATTGACACGTCAACTCAATTAGTCCAACTTGTATCGAGCTGACTTGTATATGACTAATATGAGGTTGATTTGACAAATTGACATTGTTTTGGACTGCCAAATTTTGCGAGTGGTAGCCATTGCACTTTGCTCTTCTACTTTGCAAAGTGTTTTTTTTTTTTTTGAAACTTGCAAAGTTACTTTTACACGAAAAAAAAACATAGAAAAAATTAAAAAGGCGAGCAACTTCTATCTCGGCAGGTTTAGATGGGGCCGGTACGGTTGCCGGACACGTGGGAACATGCGTTTAGAATTTATATTTAAATATTATATTTTTTTAAATATTTTTATGGGCACAAAAAGGTTAAAAATTTTCATCCTTATTGAATTACTCCCTCCGTCTCATTAAATTTATCTAAATTACATTTTTTTGTCCTAAAATATTCGTCTAAATTTTGTAAAGTTCAATACAATATCAAATTTTAATACCTCTCTCTTTATTTACATTGGTTGATTTAACTACATAATTAATTTAAGTCTATTCTCTCTCTTAACTTTTTACTTTTCCACTACAATTTTTACCTTTTATTAATATGTGTATTTTGTATTATTAGACAATCAAAATAGGACGGAGGAAATAGTTTTCAAATATAATTTATTAATAGATACACATTAACCAGACCGTTTAAAATTAATAAAAAAAATAGTTATTTTTATCTTTACTTATCTATTACTAATAACTAAAGCCGAAACAATTTCTGCCATCACGTTGCGCCACATCACCCTTTATTAAAATAATAATTTTATATAGTTAATTATGTAAAAAAAGTTATCTCCAACTAAACATTAAGATAAAATAATATTTGTAACAATTTATCCCCAAATAAACATAAAGATAAAATAATATTAGTAGATTTGATCAAAATAGATAAAAAAAAGAGTAAATTATATTTGTAAAAGATAGATTAAAAAAGATTAAAAAAACTTAAATTTGAAATAAAAACAACCATATCTATACTATCTATAAATATATGTAAAAAAATTTCTTGCCTAAATTAATTTTTTATAAAAAAATATATATTATATTTTTCTTAATTTCTTTTTTGGATTTTTATGTAAATATAGAAGATTTATATTTTTTTATCTTTTCTTATTAACTATCTTTTTAACTTTTTATCAAAAATATTTTCAAAGAATTGAATTTGATTATTTATTTTAATAATTTACATTATTCTTTATTTTTATTTATTTTTATATATTTACTTTATTAATATCATATTTATAATATATCTAAAAAATGATGAGTGATAGTCGTGCATGGTACGACGGGTACAACTAATATGTTCTCTATTTTTAATCTTATATGTTTTCAATGTGGAAAATTACTCCAACGGAAGGTCTACCACATCACATGTAAACTTGTACAAACCCGGGTTTGGGCCGGGCTTTGATAAAAAATTCTGCCCATTTATCCGGGCGGGTTCGGGTCAAGCCTTAGATTCGGGTTGACTAGGCTGTCCAGACCCATCCAAACATCTGGACCCGGACAGCCCACGGGTCTCGTACGTAATTACTGCCCCATAAAAAAGTTAATATAACAATATAAAATTTAGCGCATAATCTATTAAATACAATTAATACATAATCTGTAATTTAATACCTAGATGAAATTAATTATACCATTACAATTTATAATTTAATTGATGAATTTAAGTGTCCATGATATATTGAAGCTTATGTAAAACAACCCTCACTGAAACATGCACTCCAATCCAAACCAAATCTCACTGAAACATGGTGAATTGGTGATCAACAGAGGTAAACATTTAATATTTATATACATAATTTTTTTCTAACTATAAATATTTATTTTATTATTAAATATATTCGAGTATTCGGGCGGGATATCGGGAAATTCGGTCAAAAAAATTGTCCGTGTCCTGTCCATGAATTCGGGCGGGCGGGCTAAAATACCCTTTCGGGTTAGAAATCTTGTCCAAGTCCGCCCATTTTTTCGAGCGGGTGGTACGGGTTGGACGGGTTAACCCGACTTTATTCAGGTCTAATCACATGACACCAAATTTTCATTTTCATATCAAAAAAAGACATGGAACATATTTTGGCACCTACAAATCTTTCTATTTTTTGATTTTGAAAAATTTAGTTCATATCCTTATGGTTTGAACATTTTTGGTCGGTGTCCCAATTTTGTTTCAAATTCTGGTTGGTGTCCCTTAATTTCTCTCTTTTTTCTCCCTTAACCAAAATTCTCTTAACATCGTTTATACTTGATCCTTTGTACATATTAATAAATAAATAAATATGAGATCCCCATTTTAACCTTTATCACTCGATTATAAGTTTTTACTCCTGATCACAAATTCGATGGAATATGCACAATAACCATAGTTAGAGTGTTTACAATTTATCGAATCAGATTTAATGGGTCTTAAAGACAATTAGGTCCTTGAGTTAGTGTCATGAAATAGTTTGAGATAATTGAGCTTATCCACAAAAACTCTACTTGTCTCCGTGCCATTTTTCCGTATTGTGTATCTCCAATCGAAATATTTAGCTATTTGTGAACTAGGTTTTTAGCAGATAATGGTCGAGCATTTGAAACTGTGAAAAGTATGTATCTCACATCGGGATTTCAAAGTAAAACGAGTCTAGTATACATACTCTTGGATTACACTTATTATCAATTAGTTTTAGGATAAAATTCCATTGGGTTTGTGTATTGAGCTTACCTATGTACGACCCTCAATTATGGTACATGGACTTTCACATAAACTCTTCTTGAATCACGACGGATCAAACAAGATTTTTAGCAAATTATTGCTTCTTGGATATAAATTTTGAATCA
The DNA here is from genome assembly GCA_964016875.1 of Fallopia convolvulus. Lineage (NCBI taxonomy): Eukaryota > Viridiplantae > Streptophyta > Magnoliopsida > Caryophyllales > Polygonaceae > Fallopia > Fallopia convolvulus. Next base: position 54,829,677 of record OZ024734.1, read on the forward strand.
AGGACATAGCTACAAGGTTTAGAAAATTTCAAGTTGATTTTCTATTTCAATGTCCAACAAATTAGAATTCAATTTCTATGATATTTTTTCTGCAGGAAGAGGATAAAAGTTGGAATTTAAATTTTGGGTGCCAAGAAGTTCAAAAACTTATTAGTCCTATAACATCTTATTATCAACTTATTAAAAAAAAACAAATTCCTCTATCCTTAAACCTTTTCAAATGAAATTTTGAAACAGTATTATTCTTGTTTAATTTATTGGATACTTTCTTGATAAAGGATATATAACATGGAAAATAATAATTGATTTACTCTTTTTCTTATATAATTTACTCTCTGCAACAATGTAAGTGAACTATTTCATTGAGCGATTAACCATTGGAAGGTAAAAGGAGCTACAGAAAAAATGAAAAGAGATGTTAAAAGGAAAGGTTCAAAATGAAAGGTAAGTTATGTACCACATTCTACTATTCTAGAGTCCACATTATTATGTTACAAATAGTATTTCAACAAAACATATGTAAAGACTGTTAAAACGCATATGCTCCTTATTCGAATGAAACAAGAACCAAACAAGAACCAAAGATTTGAAAACCATATAATATATTTATATATAAAGCATACCGAATTACCGATAAAGTCTGCTAGATCGATAAATTGAGGGTTGTAGTGTTGTACATGTAATGGGTCTAGTATACAAATCTAATTAATAAGGTTTCAATCTACAATTATATGACAATATGTGATAATGTGAAGTAAATCATAAGGTTATATGACAGGCAATTAGTCACAATTTTTCTATATGGGAGAACTCTCAGCACGCCCCCTTAGTTTGGTTGGCCGACAAACTAGGGACAACTGCCTAACACTTGGACAAAATCCAATACCGAAACCTACTCAGATATCATAGTAAAGTCTAATGGACCAAAAAACTAGGGGTTGTGCGTGTAACAGACTTAGCATACAAGCTAATAAAGTTTCAATCCAAAACCAAATGATAATAGGAGAAATAACTCATTATGTTGTTAAGACTTTCCGAGAAAGGATTGGCGTGTCCACGTCCGACATATCTATCATGCGGCGAACCGAGTAACAGTTTCTCTTGCGTTTTTAGCTTTTAAGTTTCCGTTACGTTTTCATGTATTGTATGCCCCTCCTGATGTGATACGGACGTACATTCGAATACAAGGCCATCAAGAATTAAGCGTCGCCCTAAGAGATATGAAGATTAATATTCTATAATTTAGATTAATAATGTTAGTGATTTTAGATTAATAATTTTAGTTTTAGCGGAATATTTAATTTTTGTAATTTTTATAAACTAGAGCTTTGCTCTCTTCTCGGGTTTTATTTACGGTTCTTTCCCAGGACGCTTTTTTTGAACCGTTAGGGCTTAGGTATAAATACTCTTGGAAACCCTTCTCATAATTTTATCCAAGAAAATAGTTTGCCCTAATTTCCTTTAGTTTCTTTGTTCTTGCTTTTTGCTATCCCGAGTCGGAATCCACACCGGATTAGGCTCAAACCCCTTGACCAACAAGGGTTCGATATGCGGTCCACACCGGGTCCGTATCAACTGGTGCTTTCACCTCGAACACCATTTCGAAATCCATCACCGACGACCTCACAAACACCACCGGTGATCACCCCGATCTTCGTGAATTGCTTATGCAACTTTCCGACGATTTCCAAAAGCTTACGAGTCGTGTGGACGACCAGCAATCTCGGCAAGACACGATGTGCGATTTACTACAATCGACTCGTAACCCTAGTGCAGCGGTCTCGGCCGCCCAAATTCCCACCACCACTGCCTCTGCTATGGCGGTTCAGGCCACGCCTAGCCACGGTTGGCCACCATCGGGCGCCGCCCTTAGCAGCGCACTACCGCCATCATATGAGTGGGTTCACGCACGGCCCTTCCTAAACCCTAATTTACCGCCACAAGGGTTCTCGTCTGGGCCGCCACCTTCGACCACAGGATGGCCCCCACCGAGCGCTAGTCCTATGACCACCATGGCTGCGCCCATGTCGCTACCGCTCGCGGGTTGGATGTCGCAACAATTCTCACCAAGCCCGGCACCTTTCGTTGCGCCAAGTCCTGGTGTGATCGACTACCAGCAGTCGCCAGCAGCGCCGCAGGGTTACAATAACCTGGGCCGTGTTCCACCAGGTACCGACACCGCTCCAAAAATTCGGGTTGATCCACCCCGTTTCAATGGGTCCGATCCGAACGATTGGATTTTTAGAGTCCAAGCGTATTTCGATTATTTTCGGACACCGGATTACGATCGTCTGAGATTGGTGGGGATGCTGATTGATCACCCCGCCTCAGATTGGTTCCGCTATCAACGGCGGAATCACTGCGGAGAGAATTGGACAGCTTTTCTGCAATCCGTTCAGCAGCGCTTTGATCCCACTTATTATGAAGATTACAGAGGTCTTTTGGCCAATCTGAAATAGAAGGGATCCGTCCTTGATTATCAGACTGAATTCGAGTCCTTGTTGAACAAAGTCAGCGGACTATCTAGGCAACTCTGATTTCTCTATTTAAGGCTGGATTGAAACAACCAGTACGTCGGGAGTTGAATTTACGAAACCCGACCACATTGGCACAGACATTTGCTCTCGCTAGGGAATTAGTTGCATCTTTCACTGAGGTTTCCACGCCATGGTTGACCAACAAACGACCGTGGTGCCTAACGCCAATCGCTTTGGATTCCAAGCGACGAAAGCAACGCCGACACCTCCTTCGGGTGACACACCATCCACACAAGCGCAAGCGCCTACTAACAGTACGTATTCATCTCTTCTGATCCATCATCTTTCTATTGTTGAACGTGATGAACGTACTAAAAAAGGCTTGTGTTTTAATTGTGACGAGAGGTACTCTCGGGGACATCGCCTGCAAACCCCGATTTTTGGCCTTATTGAGTTGCGAGGACAGCGATGATGAGGACGATAATGAGCTCTCGGAGGAGTTGGCTGTGACAGGGGATATTTCCAGCCAGAATTCGATGGACGGGCTGCCAAATCCGCGTGCTTTGCGGTTATTAGGTTCAATTCTGGGTGTTGAGATTCAGGTTCTGATTGATAGAGGTAGTACCCATAACTTTATCCATCCTGATTTGGCCGAAAAATTACACCTGCCATTGCATAAAATCACCCCCTTTCGTGTTTTTGTGGGCAATGGAGCTTACCTTTTATGTTCATATCAATGTCCGGCGACTAGTATTGATCTGCAGGGACATATTTTCTCTATTGATCTCTATGTTTTGGCGGTGCATGGACCGCAAGTTGTCCTCGGTGTCCAATGGCTACAAACTTTGGGCACTGTGTCCCATGACTATGCTAAGCTAACTATGCAGTTCTCTTGGGACGATAAAACTGTGTTCTTGAAAGGCGACCGACAGGCACCCAAACCAATTTCTATGTCAGTACTGCTTCACTCTATGCGTCTGATCAGATTATTGAATGCTTTGAGGTCCTCAGCATGTCGTCGGAGTCGAAGTCGGATGCGCTAGACTGGCCTCCGAACCTGGCGCCGGAGATCCGCGCCGTACTCGAGGAACGCTGCTTGGTTTTCACCATGCCGACAGGTCTCCCTCCACCCCGGACTTGGGATCACCATATACATCTACAACCCGGATCGAAACCAGTTAATGTCTGTCCTTACATATACCCATATTTCCAGAAATCGGAGATTGAACGCCAAGTTAAGACCATGCTCGAGCAGGGAATCATTAAGCACAACACTAGCCCTTTCTCTTCCCCAGCTCTCCTGGTCAAAAAGAAGGACGGAAGCTTTTGCTTCTGTACCGATTACCGTGCTCTCAATAATATCACCGTCGCAAGATAAGTTTCCGATTCCCACTGCTGATGAATTATTTGATGAATTAGGGAATGTTGTTATTTTTACTAAACTTGATTTGCGCTCAGGATATCATCAGATTCGGATGCACTCTTCCGATATTTACAAGACAGCTTTCCGCACTCACGATGGCCATTTTGAATTCTTGGTTATGCCTTTCGGTCTAACTAATGCGCCATCGACATTTCAGACAGCGATAAATACTATATTTGCTCAATATTTGCACCGCTTTGTTATTGTCTTTTTCGATGACATTCTGATATACAGTCCTTCTCTTACAGCACATGCTTCCCATCTTGATACCGTTCTGCAAATTCTTCAAGCTAACCACTTTTATGTGAAAGGGTCCAAATGCTCCTTCGGCACCATGACAGTTGAATATCTGGGGCATATCGTTTCAGCAGGAAAGCTTCTGGCCGACCCGGCAAAGTTTTCGGCTATGTCTGATTGGCCTATTCCGAAATCAGTTAAAGAGTTGCGAGGTTTTCTGGGTTTGACGGGCTACTACCGGACGTTTATCCGCAATTATGCCTTACTAGCGGCTCCATTAACTGATTTATTACAGAAAGACAGGTTTGAGTGGTATGAGGTTGCGACGTCTGCATTTCAGCGCTTGAAAGAAGCGATGATGTCTCCGCCGGTTCTTCAGTTGTCCGATTTTTCTAAACAATTTGTGGTTGAGACTGATGCCTCAGATGAGGGCGTGGGAGCCGTGTTATTACAAGAGGAGCTCCCCCTCTCGTTCTTCAGCAAGAAATTAGGCATCCGACGTCGCGGGTCTTCCGCGTATCATCGTGAGCTCTTTGCCATTGTATCCGTTGTTCAGAAATGGCGACAGTATTTGCTGGGACACGATTTCTTAATTCACAACGATCAGAAAAGTTTGAAAGAACTTCTCACTTAGGCAATCCAGACCCCTGATCAGCAGTTTTTCATGCGCAAGCTTATAGGTTACAAATTTCGTATTGAATACAAAGCAGGCGCTAGTAATCGGGTGGCGGATGCGTTGTCGCGTTGCATGAGCGAAGACGATGCTGACTAGCGCCAATTCCTCTCCTTTGCGGCACCATTGCCAGACCTCCTACCACGGCTCAAAGCCAAAAACTCGTCCATGGATGATCTACGTGCCTGGCACACTGCGGCTGAAAACAGCACATTACCAGCTCCGTTCCGTATACATGATGGTATGTTATATTATGAGCATCGACTGGTGTTAGCGGCGGCTTCCCCACTGAAGGCCGAGATTTTGACTGAATTTCATGCATCGCCGAGCGCTGGCCACCCCGGCATTGAACGCACTTTTCGCCGTGTTGCTGCGGTGTTTTTTTGGAAAGGTATGCGAGCTGACGTGAAACGCTTTGTTGATGCTTGCATTATTTGTCAATCGACCAAGTATAGTACTAGCAAGCCTGCCGGTTTAATTCAGCCTCTTCCAGTTCCTCGACAAGTGTGGGACGAGGTGTCCATGGATTTCATTACGGGATTGCCTCCTTCACGTGGTCACACCACAATTCTGGTTGTAGTCGACAGGCTCTCCAAGTACGCTCATTTTGGGGCCCTGGGACCCTCTTTTGATGCCCCTCGGGTTGCTAGTTTGTTCGTTGATTTGGTTGTTAAGTTACACGGCATCCCGGAGTGCATTTTGGTCAGAGATACACAGGTTGAGCGGTACGAAACTCCACCATAGCACGGCTTATCACCCGCAGACTGACGGTCAGACGGAAGTAAAGAACCGTTGTCTTGAGCAGTATCTTAGGGCGTTCACTCAGGGACGACCCCGCAGGTGGTTTGACTTTTTGCCATGGGCCGAGCTAGCCTTAAACTCCATGTTCCATGAAGGCTTAGGCATGTCTCCATTTAAAGCTCTGTATAGAAGAGATGCCCCGCCTATAGCTCGGGTGACAGTTCCGATAGGGCCACCGACGCTAGCTTCTGAAGCTCGTGATCAGGTACTTGACTTGATTCGATCGAATCTGCTTAAAATGCAGCAGTGCATGTCATCTCAGGCCAACAAACACAGGAAAGACGTCGAGTTCAATGTTGGCGACCGAGTCTTGTTGAAGCTGCAACCTTATCGTCAGCATTCGGTGAGTCGTCCTCTATCCGCCAAGTTAGCTAGGCGTTTTTATGGACCGTTTACTATCATTGAGCGCATTGGACATGTGGCCTACCGTTTGGAACTTCCGGCATCTTCTCGTATTCACAATGTATTTCATGTCTCTCTGCTTCGACCGTTTATTGCCGATGGGTCACCGATTCAACCAGCTGCATTGCTATCTGAATTCCTGTACGACAGGCCAATTTCGCCCCCCCTCCGAGCCACAACTGAACGGGAGGTCCTCGCCGATGGCGTGCCGCGCCTGGAATGGCGAGTGGAATGGGCGGATGGCGGGCCGTCCGACGCCACATGAGAGCCAGTTGACGTCCTCCGACGCTCTTTCCCGGATTTAGGGCTTGAGGACAAGCCTATTCTCATCGGGGGAGAGAATGATACGGACGTACATTCGAATACAAGGCCATCAAGAATTAAGCGTCGCCCTAAGAGATATGAATATTAATATTCTATAATTTAGATTAATAATGTTAGTGATTTTAGATTAATAATTTAAGTTTTAGCGGAATGTTTAATTTATGTAATTTTTATAAACTAGAGCTTTGCTCTCTTCTCGGGGTTTCTTTACGGTTCTTTTCCGGGACGCTTTTTTTAAACTGTTAGGGATTAGGTATAAATACTCTTGGAAACCCTTCTCATAATTTTATCCAAGAAAATAGTTTGCCCTAATTTCCTTTAGTTTCTTTGTTCTTGCTTTTTGCTATCCCGAGTCGGAATCCACACCATATTAGGCTCAACCCCCTTGACCAACAAGGGTTCGATACGCGGTCTACACCGGATCCGTATCATGATGGGATTAAATTATTAATGCTTGGCGATGTAAGGGGTCGAGCTATCCCCATGTTTTGACTATTTAGTCTTTTTTATTTAATGTTTAATAAAACACCTCTTTAAGAAATCAAAGAATATTACAATAGAAGAAGAAATGATAAGACTTGATTTTTCATCAAAGTAAAGATATGAATCGAAGTTAAAACCTTCTAATATACTCATGTTTCCTATCACTAGACCATTAAAATTAATCTATTAATTTTTCTATACCATAGTTGGATAAAGGGTGGTCAATAGCCATCCGTTTCTCTGTTTTGATTGCTAATTTGCTACAAGCCTACAATGGGATTATCGAGTTAACTCTTGTACTGAAAAATTAAAGTGATTTTATTCAATTTCGAACCAAAAAAAGTGTGTTAATTCAAAGGGCAGCGTGAAATGTAAGCTAGGATTGAGAATTTGCGACACTATAGTGAATAGTGGTAAGAATTGGGAAATTTCCAGAAATTCACCTATTGAAAACTCAAAAGGGGTGAGGTCAAAAAAGTATTACAATCGAGTGGAGAATACAAATTAGAAACTGTCAAAATCCGATCCAATCCGGTGACCCAACTCGACCTATCCGAAATTTTTTGAGTAAAACCCGACCCGAAATTAATGGGTGAAAAAGCAACCTAAGCCAATCGACCTAGTCACTAATGTGTTGAAATCAGAACCAATTGTTAGATCTGAAGGCATTGTTTTATACATTAAAAAATATCATTTTTATTAAATATTATGATATATTTTTATAATTAAATTATACAAAATAATATTTTATTATTAAAAAAATTACTTAATTTTAGTAATATTTTAATAATTATTAAAAAAATTAAAAAATTGAAGTCTTGCCTTGTTGGTCCGAACCCGTATCAAATTTAAAGTGGCCCAATTCGGCCAACGCAAAAATTTTAACGACTCAGTAATCCAAACCCGTTTTCACCTCGAATTCGGTTGACCCGAACCCGACCTGTTCGAGACCCATTTAACAAGTCTAGCTAAAACAACAATGTTTAATAAACACTGGTAAGGTAGTAAATAAATGAGATATATAAAAAATGAAGTGGGAATTAATAAATAAAAACTCTCGATCAAACCAATACTTTAACAATTTTTTTATTGATTTTTACTCCAACTCCCAATCTGACAATCACATGTGACAATTAGGTTGGATGGATTGAGTGGAGACTATGGGATTTGGTCGATTGGGCCATTTCGGATACAAGTTAACATGAGTTGATTCTTTACGTAGTTAACATGCCTCATTCATAAAGTACGGTTTGGTTAAGTTTGGATTAACATATGTATTGATTTAGATATTTTAGACAATAAACTATACATGAGTTGTGATAATTAGCATTAAAAAAAAAATTAATAAGAAAAGAATTTGATATCGGACAAGCTGGGTAGATCGAGATGCATACAAAAAATGGTAGCCACAAAACCCAACATAGAAAAAAAAACAAAAATTTCTAAACAAAAAGATGAGCCCAATCGAGCAGTCAAAAGATATATGTAAAAGACTTTAGGAGACCGGAGCTAAGCACAACTGAAAGAAGTGCCACTCAAATACACATTAACGAGTTGTTTTCAACTTGAGTATGCAAATCGATCACTTCGATATTATTCAGGGGCGGATCTAGGCGGGTGTGTCACATTCGGTCAAAGGAGCAATGAGTTTATACTTAGGAATTAGGAAACGAAGAAATTTTTTAGAATTTCTCCTCCATAGGGTGAAGGTGGAGGTGATGAGGACCGGAGGCTGGAGCTAGGAAGAAGAGGTGGAATTTGTCAACGATTCAATGTCGAACCAGGTGAAGATTGAGGGTGAAAATAACACGACGTCGTTTTGACCCTAATTTTTTTTTAAAAATTGATTTTAGTCTAGAATTTAAGATTTCTCATTCAAACCATTCGTACCCAATTTACCATTGAAAAATTGAGAGACAGGAACACGCAAGAGCTCAACGAGACTAGCATCTAGCAGAGGCTTTATATATTATTAAACTATTAATTTGTTCAAAATTCGCCCCTACTTTCAGACAATTTTAAATCCGCCCCTAATATTATTACCTCCGTACATGAGAAATTCTTCCCAGCACGATTACAACCTCGACCAATATAACTAATTGAAAATTGCATATATTCATCATTCTTCCCTACAAGTTTTGAAATCAGAGAAATGTGATGAACAATTTTGAAAGTATGTGGAATTAATTAGGTAAAAAAAGGATACAATAAACAAGTAGTAAGTGAATCTGAAAAGTCATAAGAAACGGAAATTTTATGACAAATTCCGAAGCAAGCTAAAGAAGTGCACATGCACGGTTACCTCTATGGCTATCTCTCTCTCTTCATAACTCGACAGTGACGCCACCTTCTGATCTTTACCCACCACCTTAGCTAGCCCCACACTCATCTTACACTTAAATTTACTTCCATGGATAAACTTTACGGATGTTTACACTTGACTACCCTTTATTTTGGTGTTCTTTCATTTAACTACTTGTTGTCTTGAATTTTTATCAAAAACCCAGCACCCCTTATGTACTTGTGTTTACAATTAGCTAGCCACATGCGAAAACATCTATCTTACATCAGGAAATTGAAAAATGAATTAATTGTCTTGTATGTATACTCTCAAATTACTCTTCTTATTGTCAATTGGTAACTGTCGCAAATGTACGCTGGGACGATCACCTCCTCCGTCCGTATTTGACCCACTGGACTTTAACATGATATCATAGCGGTTTGATCTTGGGTCGATCTCTAGTTGTTTGGGTCGAGTCAGCCCGCCATGATGATATGATTTGGACTAGTTGTTTGGGTTCATCGATGATCCGTCGACTCTAAAGCCATTTTTGGATAAGCAGTACTCGGGATCCAGACACCGGACTTTGACACACACCCTTTTAACAATGCTCGGGGTCCATTTGTTATCCCGCAATGAGGAGAAGCAGTGGCGAACCATTCAAAATCTCTCATACAATCGTTTTTGGATATCTGGATCATTAGATAATGGATGGGATTGTGCTTTGATTTGTTGTAGTAGCAAAACATTCGCATTCTCAACAACTCTTTAAAATTGCTAGAACACATGCAAACAACCATTTGGGGGGTATGGGAAGCATGACTACATAAGGGGTATTTTTTGTTAAATTTTTAAATAAGGGTAGTTGGATGTAAAACCCCCTAAATTCTAAACAATCCAATTTTACTTAATTAGAAGGTTCAAAAAATTCAATGGGCTGAAAGGGTAATGCAAGGTCTCCCTCTTTTACAATAAAGAAGCGTTATAACTTTCTTTCTTGTCCAAATTTTCCTTAGGCCATGTCAGCAATAAGTAGAAAACACCTTGACGTGCCTTAGACCGAAAAAAGGGTTAAAAATCGAAGTTAATGCAAAATCACCATTAATTTTTATTTATAGAAAAACTACCCTTATTTGTACTTAAATTTATAATAGGAAAAATGACTCAAAATAATCCCAAGTATCAACTTTCAACCAAAAATAATACCAAGTTTGAAAATCACCACCAGCGATACGAACTATTGCAATATTAACCAAAAACGATTCGAACACATTTTCCGACGAGTTTTCTGGAGGAATCAATGATGTAGCGATCGAAAATCGGACATAACAACTTAATATTTTACGATTGTTTAAAATATATCTGATCACCACATCATTAATTCCTCCGGAAAACTCATCGAAAAATGAGTTCATATCGTTTTTGGTTAATATTGCAATAGTTCGTATTGCTGGTGGTGATTTTCAAACTTAGGATTATTTTTGGTTGAAAGTTGATACTTGAGATTATTTTGAGTCATTTTTTCTTTATAATATACCACCCAACTCTATTGTCTTCACGAATGTGAAAAGATTTAATAAGAACAAGAGTAAGAACACACAAATTTATGTGGTTACAACATAGTGTTGATTATGTCCACGAGCAGTTGGAGAATTGATTTTATTAACGGACAAGTAATCGGATTTCGTTCAACCAAAAAAAAAAGTAACCAAATTTTAGAATACACAATTATGAGGCGTTTCTAGAGTATATATGGAGACTTTAGAAACCCTAATTTAAACTATGGGTTGTAGGCCCGAAAAATAAAATACATAGCATATCGTTTTGCAGAAGGGCGTTGCCCCCCTAGCCCCTCCTTGCTAGGGGTGTGTTGTTCCTTGGAACACCGACTTGCTGACCGGTCAGCAAGAACATCGTCGTGGGGCTTTGCCCTTGGGACCCCTGGTGGGTCAGGCGCTCCGCCCTCGAACCGCTGGTAAGTACTAATCAGTGACATATTCAAGAAATATTAACATCTATAAATATTTTTGTCTTGCCTTTATGATTTATATCCGAACGTATATTTTACGACCCTATTTTAGATGAATCTCTTCCAATACCAGCCTCGTCATATACGTCTCTAGAAAGAATCAGACTTAATTTATTAGCTCACCTGATTTGATTAGCCAATACCATCAACATATCGTTTTGTCGAGGGGCACTTCCCCTAGCTCCTCGCCAAGGGCACATTGCCCTCCGGACCCCCGACTCGCTGAATAGTCTATAGAACACCATCTTGGGGCTCTACCCCCTAAGACCCTGATATGGGTCGGGAGCTCCGCCCTCGAACCCTTAGTGAGTGCTAATCAATGACAGATTCAAGGAATATTAACATCTATAAATATATATGTCTTGCCTTGTGGTTTATAACTGGACGTTTTTTTATGGCCCTATTTTAGGTGAGTCTCTCTCAATACCTGTCTTGTGATATATGTCTCTAATCTCTAGAAAGATTCAAACTTGAATTTATAATAGTTCACCCGATTTGATTAGCAAGTGTCGTCTTATGTTCAAACTGAGTGGCAGAAGAGTAGTCCATCCCAATATCAGTCGCTCCGTATACATAGCAAGGTTTTTAAGGTAATGGGTTCATCCATATTTCCAAATTACAAAACCCTCAAGAAATTTTGGTCAAGTCAACTGGTCAAAGTACAAACCCTCAAGAAATTTAGTTTTATCTGCTAATTAACCCCCACTAAGACTATCCACAATCCAAAGCCTATTTTTGGGTTTTTAACCCCTCCAAACCACTTTTCTCACTCATCCACCTCATTTTAAAATCCATTCCTACTTTATTCCCACAACCCACATCCTTATTCTATTCTTTAAAACCCACTACATTATTTTTATTTTTCATCTTTATTTACTCCATTATACTATTTATAATATAATAATATAAATTAAGCTTTTTATTTTAGGTTGATTTCGGATAATATTTGTTAAATTGGTATAATATTTAATTCAAATTTTTTAATTAAATTAATTTGACTATTATTCATATCAGTTAATATATTTCATTTTATGGTTTAAACCCTTAAAATGTGTTCATTTACATACATGATTCCCTATAATATATTTATTTGTTGACTTAAATGTATAAAACTCACATATTATTTCATCTAATTTTTTAAAATATATTGTTTTCATAATACATAAATATAATTATCCAAAAAATATAAAGATTATTTTTAAACAATTATTTTACATGTATTTAGCATATATATTATTTTTTTTATTTAATTAAAACATATTCAAAATGTGTCTCTATGAATAGATAAAATATAAATAAAAATATTGAAATTTTTTTATGATTTAATTTTTATTTTTTATGGACTAGAAATTACATAAGCTTATAAAATAATTTCACCCACGCATTCAATTTTTTTGGCCGTTTGGATTTATCCAGATCCACGCTCAGAAATCAACCACATGCTACAAGGCCTTGTTGATTTGGGTTTTTAATTTTCTACTTTGGGCCCGGTGGATCAGGTTTCTATGCATTTTTCACTATTTAGAAGAGAACAAATACTATTATATTTTTAAAGCCCTGCGTTGTGAGTGGTCTAAGATACTCCGGGGTATACTATTATGTACTGTTCCCCTTTTCCATTTCATGCTAAATTAATACTGATTTAGCTAATTAAGGTATCATAATGATGATTGATGACATGACACTAAAGACAAGCCCTCCTCTTCCTTAATAGGAATTTTAAAGTGCAAAGTACAATTGGGGAATATTAATTAACAACAAGACTAAGATCAAGATCAGGGCACTAAAAAATGGGATATATCTATCTAGACAAGGCATAAAATATAAAAACCCTAGCTACATACATACAATGAGACAGGCCCACTTTGATACTATACTATATAATAAAAATAAAATAATCTCTGCCCTCTTTACAAATCAAGAAATATCATCAACTATGCTCCCCATCCTTCATGCCCACCAAACTTCATTAAATTATTAATAATATCCTTTAACAGCAATAAAGTGCAACCTCATCATTTCCTCATACCCATCTTCTTTAGATAATTAATTGTTTAATTAATTAATTAATTAACAAATGAAGAAACCATGGCTTGTGGGTTTTGCAGAGATCTATCTGATTTTTATCTGCATTATAAAATTAGTAACATCCTTAATCCCCTTTCTGCTTCCTCCTCTCAGACAACAACCAGCATAATCAAATTAGGAAAGTTAAATTAGGGCCAAACCCTAGATTTAAGCCTTGTTTAATCCTCATCATATCAGCAAAGGGTTAATTATTTTACCCACAATTCAAGACAAGGATCTGCTCAGGACACCAAAATCCAGATCAAACAAAAAAAATAAAATTAAACAGCTAATTATTCAGAGGAATTCACATAATCATCATCTAAATTCCTCTGAGAGATTTGATTTCATCTCACTTCAAGTTCTAAGGAATCTAAGCTAATCTAATCTAATTTCTTTTATTAGCTCTAAATACGCTCAAATTAAAATTAAAAAAAAATTCAAGATGAAGTTGAAGATCCATATGTGCCATCACCGTTCTTGCTGTACCCATGGCTGCCGTTGCCGGAGTTCCCGCTGCTCCCGTTGTTGTCGTTAGTGGCGGCGGCGGTGGTTGCGGATGAAGGATGGGCGGTGGGGCCGCCGTCGGGGAGGAGGAGTCCGGAGGGGCGGAGGTTCTTGCCGAAGGTGTTCTTGTTGTTGTGCATCCAGACCTTGAAGACGCCGCGCTCGACGCCGACGTCGGAGCAGAACTCCGCCACCATGTCCTCGCTGGCCTTCTGCATCTTCCAGCCGAGCTTCTCGGCGAACTCGTGCATCTTGTCCTTTTGCTCCTGGCTGAATTTGGTGCGGAACCGCTTCCGCCCGTGGTGGAGGAACGACGCCGATCCGCCGTGGGGGCTGTTGAGGGCTTCGATTCCGGTGGGGGTGGTGGTGTTGCCGCCGCTGAGGGCGAGGAGCATGTGGGGGGCGGAGGCCGGGTAGTAGGAGGACGAGATCGGCGGCGGGGACGGGGAGTTCGGGCTCCGGCCGTAGGGCGGCGGAGGCGGCGGGTGGTGGCGGTGGTGGGGGTGGTACTCGATGACGTGGGTGGTGGGGGCGGCGGAGATTGGGTGGGGGTGGGGGTCGGTGGCGGGGGAGGGGGAGTCGCGGCGGTGGAAGTTGCGGTGGCAGCCGCAGGCGGCGCACTTGAGGGAGGTGGGGTCGGCGGGGACGGCGGCAGGGGAGGGCATGAACTCGCCGCAGCCGTCGAGGGCGTGGCCGCCCATGGAGGCGGCGTGGTTCTTCATGCATTCCTTGTAGGAGGGGGGCGCGTGGGGGAGGAGGGGCGGCGCGTGGCGCTTGAGGACGCCGTTGGTGAAGGGAACGGGCTTGGTGGGATGGATCCGGGCCTCCGCCTGGTCGGTGTCCGGGGATTTCGCGGCGGTGGGCAGGCTCAGGCTCGGCGGCGCCGCTGGGCTGATTTCCATGGCGACCAAGAAAAAAAAAAGCCCAAATCAAAGAGCTCTAGAGATTAAGAAAAATTGTAAGAAATTGAGAAATCAGAAATCGGCCATGGGATTAGGAGTTGCGGAATTTAGATGAAGGTGATGGGGGATTTAGATTAGTATTAGCTGGATTGTGATGATCGGTGATGATGGAGGAAGAGAGTGAAAGAGAAAGGGAGAAGAGAGACTGTTGATAATGAAAATCTTGGTTATGTGGTTGTGCTTCTTAACCATTTCACCTTTTTGGTATTTTTTTTTTCTTGCAGGTTGTTTTTATTTTTTATTTTTTTATATTTTGTTTTAGTTTTAACTATGGTTAAGTTAATCCGGGTTGGAATTTGACTTGTGGTTGGCAAGTGAAATTGGGTGGGTAATAAATGATGGTTTTTTTTTTTTTGTAATTTTAAGGGTTAGGGAAATCTAATTTTAAGTTTTTGAATTTGGGTCAATTTTTATTTATTTAATGGGCCAAGGGAGAGTTTAGTCTTTTTAAAAAAAATTATGGGCTGAGGAAAATGTTTCAAGTATGCAATAATGGGTTTTGGCAATTTCTCATGACTTTCTTGCCCTTTATTTAATTTTCAAGTTAGTATAATTTATTATTGATTTATGAATTAGGTAAAGATTCAATGTATTAGATAAATTTTAAATATTAAGAGAAAGGCGAAACAACTAAAGAGAAACAAACTAAGAACAAGACAAAGGTAGAGAGAACTTGAAGATGTTGCAATCTAAATCTCTTGCTTTACTTCTTTATTATGAAGGCGTGGCGAGTAAAATAATTTTATTCTAATGAATTTCTTATAAATCTTAGTTCTAAATATCTTGATTAATTTATATTATGAGCATATTTTGTTGTTTTTTATTTATAAATCTCGTCTAATTTTTAATGATTTGATAGTTTTAATGTGTGTAATAATATTTTTTGGGTCAAACTTAGTATTTTTTGGCTAAATACAAATTTAAGACACTCTTTCATTAAGAGTTTTTACTTCACTTCTAAATTTCGAACTTAAGACTTCTAATTAGGATTATAAAATGTTATGTTGCTCTTCAATCTCAAGACCATTAAATATTTCAAAAAATAAGAATAGTGAATGAAATTAGATACACTTAGTTACTAATTTTTCGATAATTAATCTATACTCTTATGATCCATATACTTCTTCTAAATAACCCCACAAAACTAAGTTTCCTATTATTCTATACATTTTTATGTTTATTAGTCGATCGAAATGAAAACTTCGTAATAGTATTGAGAAAATATTAAGTTTATACGCAACATATCATTTAGGTCTATTATTTTTTAGAATTTTATTTTATGATTATCAGGATTCGTGCACATTTTCTGGTTTCGATCCAAATGAATGTTCCTTGTCATTGGTTGATTCATCAAATAATTTGAAAATGTTGTCTACTAGAGGCAATTTCTGCCTACTCTGATAAAGTTAGTGTAAATATCCTTTCAATTTTCACTTTTTTTAAACAGAAAAAAGTTAGTGTAATATAATATTCTTCATTTATTTATTTATTCTTATTCAAGAATTATATGTAATTTTGTCCAAAAGGACCACTCAACCAAATTTGATACTGTCACTCTTGTTTACTTACCTTTCTTTTAAGGTCGACCAAGTCCATCTTGATGTCAACTAAGGGACACTATCACACTACATATAAACTTGACACCAAGAGGCAGGAGGCATGTATGTGTAGATTTGGCAAAAGAAAAGTAATTTTTTTTTGTATGGGTAAAAAAAGCCCTACATAAAGATGTAAAGATTGGACTTTAATTAGGATGTCAATGGGAAGAGGATTCTCATCGAAAAATAAACTCATTATGAGAATAAGGGTGCGGCGCAAATCATTCTCTACAAGGGAAAGGAATGGGGACGGGGATGACGGCCCCACCTCATTCTCGATCCTTGACGCAGAATTTCTTTGGATGTCCATTATTAGTTTTAATGAAAATACTTATAGTGCGTTTATATAAAAAGGTATATTTATTATGAAATTATATAATTGTTCTGTGTATCAAACTAGACTATATGAATCATATAATATTGAATATGATTATAAGTTTAATCATTGATGCATTTGAAATGGGAAAACAATGAGAGAGGATTGTTATTAATGAAAATGCATTTTTTATTGATATAATTGAAATTATTTTTACTTTTGGTGCAACATTTGATAGTGCACGAATAATTCACACGCTAAATGACAAGTTAGATGATCGATGCAGGGGGGAGATTGAGAAAACCCAACGTAAGAAGCTCAAAACTCACACCAAGGTGCCAACGATGCGTTCAGGAATAAACAAGGCGCACAACTAGCTTGTACCCCTACAAAAAAACATCCTCCTCCCAAGGATCAAATCCTTCCCACAGAAGGGAAGGGTCTGAATGCGCTAACCTGAGGCAAACACCACCGCTCATGTAAAATCAATGTGCGCAATCATGTAAAAGTTCAAAGTCTCGGAATCAAGTGAGAATTCCAACAAAGATTTAAGTACAAACAATGCGCATACCTAACATGGCAACCTAAGTCCAAAATGTTTAGCATGTTGAATGGTCGTAGTGGGCAGGGTAAGGTTCCAGAGACTACAAAAATATACTCTAAGGCCCAAATATGATAATGTCGCGGATCTCTCAACTAAGCCCCATCGAACCTTAAGACCATCGCTATTACTCTACCTAGTTCCTAGCTTCAAGAAACACACTCTTCACTGTCACCGAGATCGAACACTTGTCGTCGGAGACTTCTTTGTATTGCTCCTTCTTGGTTGCTTGGCTCATTTAGGGTTTTGCTCGAGGCTTTGTGAGAAGTGATTTGTAAGAGCACTATTCATGAGCTTATATAGGCTTGTGATGCTTAGGGCTCAATCTTATTTCTTACTGCATTTGTCTGAAATACCCTTGTCTCGCTCTCCAAGTATGTGTACTTTCTTCACATGAATTCAATTTGAATTTTGTCAACTCTTCAATCTCATCGGACCATTGGATCAATCGGCTCAATATGAGGAACAAACTGCGCCTCTCTTTTGTTTGGAACAAGCTTTCACATTTTATGTTGGGTTGTCTTTGCCTTCACATGTGAGTTCCCTTCTCATGGGAACTTATCACTCATGAGTTTCCTTGATGGGAACTTCTTCATTTAGCTTCCATTCAGTTTGACGATGTCTTACTCCCAAGTTTCCTCAATGAGAACATCTGTTTGACGTGGAGTTCTCTTAAAATACTTGGACATAACACATTACTTTCCTAATAGCATGTCATTATCAAAACTCGAGAGTTCGATCGTTATTCTAATGTTGTAGAATCTGAATTCCCTACACCGTCCCAATAGAGAGACATCTATTTATAATTAGACATGGGTCCGGTTTGCAAACTGGCGGTTCCAGTTCCCCTTATACATGGAACCGGAACCGGCCCATGGCCTGTTCCGATCCGGTTCCTGTTTCCGCCGGTTTCTCCCGGTTCCGAACCGGAACCGGGCATTTAAAAAAAAAATATAGCCGCGATCGCGGTTTCACATTCCGCGACCACGATCTGAGACCCTCGGTCACGGTTTTGAGTTTGGCTTGGTTTCTGTTGAATAAACCGCGACCGCGGGTCTCAGGCCGCGGTCGCAATTTCAGCTTTCGTTCAAAAAATATAGCCGTTACCTTGGAAACCGACGGTTCGAACCGGCGGTTCCAAACCGTCGGTTCCCGATTTGGAACTGTCGGTTCGACGGTTTCTGAGGGGCCAAATCGGAACCGAAAGCAGGAGGAACCGAACCGGCCGATTCATAAACCGGAACCACCGGTTTCCCGCCGGTTTTTGAATTGGCGGTTTTCCGGATCAAGATGAACCAGACCCATGTCTATTTATAATTTCATCAACCAAATCTTAGGCAATTGTTTTTGCATTGTCAATTTCTATTAAGATTCCATGAGGAATGTCGAGTGAGTAATATTAAGGGGGTCACGTTTCTTAGATGAATTCATTTATGTCAAGTTTGGAATTTCTCCCTCTCTTGGACGTCGTAAACATGTCAGCCCAAGATAAACATTTAATGACTACAACAAGCACGTACCACAAACGGCACCGTTTTACACAGGAACGAGTTGTGCGATTTTGAATGCCAATTGTACCTGCATATATGGGTGTCAATTACTCAGTTTGATTGTTACAAATAGTAGTATAATTCTACCTTTATGATATGGGAACTTATATTAAATATTGTATAATAATATAAGATGAATGTTTTTATAAGGTGCAATTCAAACACATTCAAAGTACTTAGTGCATAGACTATGATAACTAAGATGGCTTGGTTTGGTTAATTAATATCATATGTATAAAACTCTACTAAAAAACCCTAGCTATATAATCCGGATTAAGATGTAAATGGACCCATATAATGTGAAGTGGGAATAATTTGTCGATTAAAGTTTAATTATGACTTATGATAAGGGTCTACCTAAATTGCTAAGTCTTTGTCTTGGTCCTAGTCTAATCTAAAGCGTGCTTAGCTAGATCTATTTGTAATCAAAACTTTCTCTAGTTGACCTATCATTTGAAAACTGAGTTAGAATATTATTAAGCTCACTAAACTTATAATCCAACTAAACTTCTAATCCAACTAATTGGGTTATGTGGAGTGATTTGGTATGGTTACTTTTAGTTTTTTAAAATGTTTATTTGTATTTTAATAACTACTATCAATTTTTTAAGAGGTATAAGTTCACTTACTTCTTATAATTGTCAACTCTAAACTTCAGGCAAAAGTATTTATGTGAAGGGGTAAAATTAATTGTCACAATTATTTTCGCTTTCTTTCGTCATAAAGATATTTTTATTTATTATGCTTTTTCTATCTTTAAATATTTTAATATAAAATTAAATATGTGGTTATTCGTTATGATGGAGGATTCTATCTTAGTCAAAAGATAGAATTTTCGTTCGGAGCGGGGAGCAAGATATCGCTTGCTTAAGTGACAAGGCATTGTCGGCCGGCCATAGGGGGTAGATTTTCGCCCCCCTGCCCTCTCCTCCATTATAAATACATGTATTCGCCATGTATGATGAACACCTCATATTCGTTGAGCTCGCACGCAAGTCTTATCCTTTACCTCGACGTTCAATCAACAATTGCTCTTCTGACTTAGGCATCGGAGGTGGATTAGGGGTCCCCGCCCCCTTTGTCCATTGTTTGTCAGGTTTTAGGTTAAAGAGGCAGTTGGAACGAAACATGAAGAAGGGAGTAATAAACCAGTGCATTAAAGGCGAACTTTTGTGCACTAATGATTGGCGCCGACCGTGGGGAACGAGTAATCGATCCAGACAATTACAATGATGGAATCGATCCCAGGAGAAAAAGGAAGAAATTTTCGAAGGCCTAAGGCAATCGCGCAAAGAAAAATCGAGTGCGGTGCCCTCGGTGAGCAGATCCGCGATTGCGAAACGGGAAACTGCGATCGCAACCCCAAAGGTCGCGACCACGGAACGCAAGGCGATCAAGCTGATATTTGTTCAAAGGATCAAACCCTGGCACATCTCAAGGCTGATAATCGATTACCATGTGATAGTTTGGGCCCGTGTGCGCGCCCGGTGTCCCAAAAGGGAAAGCTTGATCACGAATTGAAAATCAATAATCAGCCGTTGTCAAAAGGACAAAGAAGGAAGACTCAAAGAAACTGTTAGTGTAATTTGAAGGAATTGTCCCTCTAACAAAGTTTGTCTTGCACGTCAATGAAAAAGCGAAAAGACATCCTTTAAAAGGACACTCTTGCACGTCAAGGGAAGAATGGCAAAGACATCCTTTAGATGGATTGTCTTGCACCTTAAGGATAAAAGGATAGGATTGTAATTGTGTCCTTTGCAAGGACAAGTCCCAAAACTCATTCACTATAAGTAGATAGAGATATCCTAGGGTTTGATGTGCTTGATTGGTTAGTGAATATCCCAGATTGAGAGCATTGAGAACATTCCAAGGAAGAAGAAGATGTAACACCCCTATTTTGCAACGATAGGTGTTACCGCCAGTGACCTCGGGTTTTACCACCCAAAATCACCCTAGGTTTTATAAGGTATTAAATTGAATAAAACATGCGGAATTAAAAGTCATTACATATAAAGAGTTGCTCACATGTGAGACTTATAAGTATCCATTACAAAGTTCGAACTTAGTTTGACAAAACATAAACTTAAGAGTTGTTAGGCAGCGGAATATAAATTAACATTGTTTAAACCAACGTGGAGAAACCCAAAAATAAACAAAATGCCATCCTTGAAAATTTCCCGACCTTCCTTCCTTCACTTGAGTAATCTTCGTCTTTTACGCCTTCGATGGAGGTTTCCTAGCGTCTGGCATTTGTCGCGAAGGGCGAGAAATACCAGGCAAAAATGCGGAAAACAAACGGAATTAGTCTAAGGAGACTAAGCAAGTGAGAACGGAAATTCTCAAGGGTAGTATGGTAATTTTATTATCTCATCAAGGAGATTAAGGGAAGAAGTACTTAAAAAAATTTATAATCACTTTGTGGAGCTTATAAGGACGGAATTTAGTTGATCTCGAAAAGAGATAAACTTGGATTCGAGAAGAAGGGAATCACGAGATTGTAGTTTCTCTTAGAGTACAGTTAACGTTGGAAATGTTTTAGGCCATATCAATTTTCTAGAAAAAAAACCTCTCGCACCCTTTTCGGACCGAGAGTCGCGTCGGTCTTACACGTGGTGCTAAACCGACCCGGTTTTAATTCATTTTAATGTGCACTAGCACTTATCTTTATTACGTGTCAAAACATTTCATATTATTTATAAATTTTAAGGGTGTGGAGGCTGTGAAAGAGCCGAGTCCACTTAAAGGAAATAAAGGAATTTCAGGCCTCTTTCATCCTGAGTGTGCAGGCCTCTTTCATCAGAAGTGTGCAAGCCTCTTTCATCCTGAGTGTGCATGCCTCTTTCATCCTGAGGATACCGGGCCTCTTTCATCCCGAGTATATAGGCATCTAGCTAGTGCATAATATAATATCGCCTATGCTAATCCATAACGAATCTCGAAAAGAGATTGAAACAAACAAGGCCACAAATCATCGTCCCTAAAGTTCAGTACTAGCGTAGTACGGATGATAATAACAATATGTCGTTATTTCTAAGTAAATGAATTAACCTAAGTTCATTCATTTTAACAAACATGTAGTTCCCAACATAGAAGAATTTCCTTAACGGAAATGATATATATATATAAAGGTTACAAGGGAGAATATCCACTTGCCTTGAATATCCTTCAGATATGGTACTAACTCGGAAATAAGACGGTTTAGTGCCGTTTGAGAACCTCGACCTATTTAATCGCAAGAATGATAATGAACACTTATTAAAATCCTTATTTTAATTTAAAGACAACCTTTCTCTTAGTTTCCTCTTCTAAGAGAAAGTGAGTTAAACTAAATTATTTGGTTAAATAATTTAGTTAGGAAAAAGGGTAAAATAATAATAACTCTTTTTTATCATTATTTTCTAGGTGACACTTATTAAGGATTTTGCAACTTATAAAATTACTTAGTTAATAATATGAATATAAGGCTTTACTTAGCCTAAGGAAAACTCTTTTTAACTTACACACAAGTGTTTATATGTATTTAAAATTTTTTATAAAATAATTTGCATGCATCATTTTCTTAAGAAGACTTCTTTTAATAAAGTTTGTATTTATTAAAACTTTCATATAAATCATTATTTATTCAAAGGAAAATTCTAGCATGATCATGCATGTGTATAAATGACTTCTAGAAAAACTATTTAATCTCACAATTATATTTTTGAAAGATTTTAACAAAGCTTATGTTAAAGGTTATACTTCTTTTTATTTAAAGGATATGGTAAAAATTCCATCTTAGTAAACTTAGAGCACATTCAACAATAATATTTATTCTAGAAACTCCATAACTTGTACATGCAAAGTTTATAGAAATTATTTAAAAGTCTAGCAATTATATATATAACCGGTTTTAATAAAATAACTAAAATAAATCAAAATCCATTTAAGTGTTAAAATTGCTAGGAAATTACATGCAAGGTGGTTTTTCTTAATAAAAAATTATTTAAAGTAGCATGCAAGAACTTATAAGATCATCAAAGCATATTACAAACGCATAAGACTAAGTTATTCCTCAAACATCATCAAAAGTCCATTTCTTACTCAAGTGAACCATGCATGTTTATTTTCTTCATAAAAATTCATTTATTAAAACATGCAAGAACAATTTCCATTAAAAATCTTTATAGCTTAAGTTTATTAAATCTTAAAATTTACAACTATTAGAAAAGTCTCTTTTAAGTACTCAAAGTGACATGCATGTGGGTTTTAGGCAAGATCCAAATGTCTTAAGTGTTTACCATTGAAAATACTAGTACAACTTATAAATTTCCAACAAGAAGAGGGGCTTCTTTGAATCATTAAAATAAAATTAAAAATCAGAATTTAAAAGGTAAAGATCACCTTTAAAAGATGTAGGATTATAGCATTTGTTCACATGATTTGTAGAAGACACCATTCTTTCTAACAAGGTATGCATGCATGTAAGAATCAAAGGAAATTTAAGCCCTTTTTATAACATTTTATATTCTGATTTTTGAGAGGAAAAATCAGATTTTAAATCAAGGTTAATCATGCTAAAAACAACTTAAAATGGTGTAAAAAGAGTTAGATTTTTATACCCTTAATTTGTGGGATTTTTGGAGCAAGAACACACCACTAGAGGGGAAAGGGAGGGGCGGCGACACGGTTGGACGACGGCGGCTTCGGGCTGGACGACGGTGGCTCCGGGCTGGACAGCGGCGGCGCAGGAGGTGGCCGGAGGTGGTGAGGTGAGGGAGTGGTGGTGTGGTGATGTGGTGGAAGAAATAAAATAGACAAGAAGAGAGAGCTAGAAGGGTGTTTAAATGAGCTCTCTCTCACCATCCTTAGGCCTTTAAATAGAGAGTTTAAGTTAGTGGAAATGGTAGAGAATCATATCTTGAAATGATGATTCACAATCTCACATTATGTGAGTGGAAGACTAAGATATTGGATTTTATTAACTTAGATCAAGTTAGTGGAAGATGGAAGATTTGAATTTTAATGACATAATCCAAAGGATTGAGTGGGAAATCTCTACCCATATCTCATTAAATCTCTCCCATTAAATGATCTGACGCGTTTGCAAACGGACCGAAAGTCGGTTTGAAACGTGCGTCGAAACGATCGGGTTTTACGAATAGAATTTCCGTTACTTACGAATTTATTAAGTTCCGTTTCTAATAAATTCATTTACTTGAATAATTATTTCATAATAATATTATTATTTATTTATTTTAGAATGTCTAGAAAAAAAAATTCAAATTTATCCGAAAAAAATCACGTATATTACAGAAGACATCGACGATTAGTGTCTGATCTCGACGATGACAAAGGTGATCATTCTAGAGCTAAAGGGAACTATGACAATGACCGTGAGGAAAGGTTTGTTTTAAGTTGTTTTGATTGAGTTTTTTGCGTAGGAACTAGGTTGAATTGACTCATTAGTATTGCTTAGAAGTTTGGTGATTTCTATGAACATAGAAGTCCAAGTCTTACCAATTGTAACTAATGAACAATCAATAAAATAAATAGACCATTCAAAATCCTCTAAGATGGAAGATATTTACTCATTCAACTAGTTGATTGACGTGGGATTCTCTATAAGGAATCACGTCTCATAATATTCATTGTTATAGTAATTTCTTATTTGCTTTATTCCATAGTCCAAGGAAGCATCCTAAATACGGTTCCTTAAATCTATACTAACACACAACTTTCCAACAGAAATTGTTCAATTAGTACATCTTCCTCATTCATATAGACGTTGTTCTAAAAAGCCCGTCTAAGACCCCGCCTACACTCTAGAAAATCTTAATATGAGGCTTCCAATTCATCTATACACTTGTATAAGTCGTTTAGGTTTTAGCCGGTTCCTCTCCGCACAAATTCCACCTACTAGAGCACTACATAAAAAACAGAAGAACTATAGACAAACGAAACTAAAGGTGAACCTTACAATAAGGACATCCCATGAAAGTACCATTATGCATAGCAAAAATCAACAATAGTCGGAAAAAACTGCACTACATTTGTTCAATAATAAGTGTTAGTTTAGTATTTGAAACAACTATTATAAGAAAATCATTTGTTTTGTCAGGATTAAGACAAAATCATAATTTACCCTAAAAATATGTATTTTTTACCTTAAGAGATACATATCTTGTAACAAGATAAAGAGTATAATTGAAAATTCAAAACCCATAATCCATCTAATAAAACAAAAGTGTAATATTCGTTTTTCTTATGAATAAAGTATGATATTCTTACCCTCAAAAAGTATAATATTCGTTCATTACGATGTAGTAAGACTATACGATGGAGTACAAAGGACCAATTATTCATCATCAAAGTAAAATAAAACATGAAATTAAAAGTTTAAAAAGGATTAATAATTATTAGAGGGGGAAGGAGGAGGGTCCACGCGTTAAGCACTGATTAATATGGTGCCACGTGGGCACATAGCTTTTCCTGGCTTTACACGTAGCCTATCATTAGCCCTCTTTCTAGACTTTGACGAAAGTCAAATCTTTAAAAACTTGGATTATTAGCTGATTAAATTAACATATATCAGTCAAATATGTTGATCCTATTAGTCCAAGCCATTGAACATTTTCCTAGAAATCTAGAATAGTAGAATGTTTATACTCACTTAAAATGTAAAATAATTTGAACCTAATGTTTACGGAGTATTCTCTTCGTTTCAAAATAGTTGATCTTACACAAAATTTTATATATATTAAAGAAATATTTTTTTTCCAAACTATCCCTATAAGTACTCTTTATTTTTTTTAATTATTAATGGAAATTTTGGAATATGTGTAAAGTGGGGTATTTTTTTTTTTGCTATAGGTAAGAATTAAAAAGCCTCTAAGAAGGCCTTCCTAATGTGTAAAGTGGGGTATACATAAGGGTATAAATGTAAAAAAAAGTTACATAAACATTTATTTTGAAACAAAAAAATAGCTTTAAGAACAACTATTTTGAAATGGAGGGAGTATTAAATAGCATTCCTTGCAATAGAGATGCTAATGGATCGGGTTTAGGTTGAATAGAAGATGATTCAAGCCTGTTTGAGAACTAATTAGGGTAGGGTGATTTAGGTGGATCTGATCGTTCATAGTTGATTGATATATATAATTAACATTTAAATGTAAAATTGGAGTAATATTCACAAACTAAACTTTAAATATTATTATTTTTATACACATCTTACACAATTATATGTATATTTTGGCTATATCGAGTTGGGTGACGGGTGAAGGCCCTTTATATATCCATGTCTATCAATTACCCTACTAATTTGTTCGAGTTTTCACCCGTTTTTTTATCGAGTAAGGCGGTATTTGGCGTAGGTTTTTGAAGGTTTTTGAAGGTTTTTATTATTTAAAACCTATCTAAATAGGTGTTCAATAAGACAAGGTTTTCTAGAAGGTGGAATTTTTAGAAAGTTTTTGAGAAGGTTTGAAACCAAAAAATGGAAACCTTGGGATACATGGTTTTAATAGGATCCAAGATCTTGCCTCTTGGATCCTATTGCTTCTTCTTTCTTTATGCACACTTAAGAGTTAACCGATCTCGCCCCGATAACAAGCCGGGGAGGAAAGGTTGTTGTCAGGTTGAAGGTATTGCACGTGCCCTTCGTGTTTGGAGGGAGCCTAGTGGACCAGAGGTCTTGGTCAAAGAGGTTCTCAAAGAGGGTGTTGATTTTTCGCACGCTTTAGATGGTGAGGGTACGTTTATGAAGGACAAGGCTAGTTTCGAAGAGAGGAACCGAAGACAATGTATGAGGAAGGTTAGTGATGAGCACTTCTCTGCTGCTATTAGGGTCTTGACATCATCCGGGATTTCGCCCAAGGATGCGGAGACTTTGAAGGAGTTGGAGAAGAAGCACCCCCGTGCCCCATGTCCTAACCTGCCTCCCTTTTGTGCTGATGTTACGACGGTTTCTGCCACTAAGGAAGTTGTTTGAAGTAGGATTACAAGTTTTTCCAAAGGAACGTCTTGTGGGTGTGATGGTTTTCGGGCTCAACATTTTGTTGACGCTCTTGGAAAGGCTGCCGTTGTAGTTGCAGATGATTTAGCCACCTCTAATACTGATGTGGTTAATCTTTTACTTGTTGGTAAATGTCCCGCTGCATTGGGTGAGTTTATTGCTAGTGCCCCGCTTACGTCTTTGCTCAAGCCTATGGGTGGGGTTCGGCCCATTGTTGTTAGGACGATATGGAGAAGACTTGTCTCCAAGGTTGCGGTTGTCACAGTTGGTAAAGAGGTTGGCAAGTACTTGGAGGATTTTTAGTTCGGTGTGGGTGTGCCTAATGGTAGTGAGGCTATCCTTCATGCGGTCAACAGGTTGATTTAGGCCAAAGAAGATGCAAACAATATGTCTATGCTTTTGGTTGATTTTAGTAATACCTTTAACCTTTTGGACCGAAGTACGATGCTTAAGAAGGTCCGATGTCGTTGTCCTTCTCTTTCTCCTTGGGTTGAACTCTGTTATGCGCGTCCGACGAGGTTGTACTATGATGCGTCTATTTTGCTATCTTCTCAAGGGGTTCAACAAGGTGACCCTTTAGGGCCTTTGCTTTTTGCACTTATCTTACATCCTCTTGTCCATCTGATCAACGATAAGTGCAACCTGGATTTCATCGCTTGATACTTAGATGACGACACCATTATTGGAGACACTGCTGTGGTATTGGAAGCCTTGCATTTGATCACTACTGGAGGACCGACATTGGGGTTAAATCTGAATGTTGAGAAATCTGAAATCTTTTGGCCAAACCCAGATTCGAGGAGCTACGATCATGTGCTTTTCCCTCCTAGTATATCCCACCCGTTAGATGGTGTCAAGCTTCTTGGCGGACCTGTCAGATTGAACATTGACTTTTGCAGTCACTTGATCGGAGATAGAGTTTCCAAAACTATTCGTTTGATGGAGGTTGTTGCTGGACTTAATGACCCCCATTCGGGGCTTCTTCTCCTTCGTAGCTGTGTGGGGGTAGGCCGATTGTACTTTTCTCTTCGGGCTTGTCCCCCACAAATGCTCGGGTCTGCTCCTTTCACCTTCGACGATGCCTTAAGGAAGATTCTTGAGGAGATCATTGTTGTTGGGGGAGCTGGCTTTGGTGATTAGCAATGGCGTTGTGTCACTCTTCCCTTTCGGCTTGGTGGTTTCGGGGTGTATACCGCTCATGATGCTTCCATCTATGCATTTGTTGCTTCGCGTCTGCAGTCTCTTGAGCTCCAGAACAAATTGCTTCGCCAGTGTAATACCTTGGATATAGGGCTTGCCTGTGATTTAGCCTGGAACAACTTTCGAGATTTGTGCAACTTCGATCCTCTTATTCTCTGTCGTGATGTACAAGCCCCCCTTTTATGAAAAAATTGGCTACAGTGTACTTTGATATGATAGAGAAGAATTTGGTGAGTCTGTACAACCCGAGTGCTAGGAAAAAGGCTATCCTCATCAGCAACAGGTCAGCACACTCTTTGGACTTCTTGAGAACCCTTCCTATTGAAGGTTTAGGACAGATGATGCACCCAAAACAATTCAGGTGTGTTTTGTGTTATCGGTTGCTATTCCTATGTATCCAGCTGGTTTTACTTGCCCTTGTTGCTCTTCTAAAATCATAGATTTTTTTGGCGATCATGTCGTCCACTGTGGGAATGATATTGGTCTTAAGTTTTGCCATAACCTAGTCCGGGATGTGTTGGGTGATATTTGTACTCAGGCTGGTGTCGTTGTGCAAAAGAAGGTACCTCTTGGATTTCTGTCCCAGGAAGGTAGAGATCTTCGACCTGCAAATCTTCTGGTTTACTCTTGGGACAGAGGGAGGAACGTTTGCTTAAATGTCACATGTGTCTCTCCCTTCGTGGGGGCTGGAGTTGAGCTTTTGTCCATGGAGCTGTTGTTTCTAATGCCGTTGTCCGAAAGAAGAGGAAGTATGAATTGAAGTGCAAAGACAACGGGTATAGTTTTATTGCTTTTGCCTTCTCTACTTTTGGAGAGCTAGGGAGCGATACCGTTGAGTTTTTATCTAGGGTCACACGGGCAACTCATAATAACACGGCTAATGCTAATATTCGTTCCTTTATATTTCATCGCTTGTGTTTTGCTTGAATAAGGGTGTCGGAGTCCAATTAGTTGCTAGACTCCCATCCAACTTTGTGTAAAGATTTAATATTAAAAAAGTATTTTTCCGTTTTAAAAATTGTTGTTACTTTTTTGTCAAATAATAAAAATTGTTGATCAAATAAAATAAATTCAAATAACAATTTTAATACCTAACTCCTAATTGACTACTTTTTTTTACAATGACATATAAATTAAGTGCTAAAACGACATTTATTTCCGATCAATGGGGCATATTTTTAACGAATTTTAGTTGTTTTAGTTTTAAAAATTACTCTGAAAAAGTAATAAATATTATAGTTCTTGTCACGTAATTCTAAAAATATAATTTTATAAGCTATTTTTATAGGTTAGAAAAATTGGAAACAACAAATATTCTCTACATAGAAAATGAATGAACCCTCTCACGTTAATAATCCACTCTTTCCATGATTGGTTTTTATAAAGTTCACCGATTCAATTTAGTTAAAATTTTATGAAAATTATTCTCTACATTTAAAATGGATGAACCATCAAATTAATAATCAATAAATCAGATTTAATGTACTTATACGACCAAATATGAAGCTATAAAAACCCTTAATAAAACAAAAATTAGGTTCACATTATGCTTTTTTATAACAAGGTTTACATTATGTTGTTATGGGAGGACCACTAGAATGGCATTATCATCCATGACCATAAGGTCCATAACCCATTCCCTATATAAATCAGAATCGTATACAAACTTTGCATTTTTTACTTATTTATTAGAGGTTGACTTTTGGTTATGAATAAGATATGGTAAATTAAATTTGATTGTGACCATTAAGGTGGGGTGGATAGAGTTGTTGTGTTAATTGGATACCCAACTCATAATATTAGATAAAACCAATTATCCGATATATTTAATTTACCATTTTACCACCTTTTTACTCCACATGTTAACAAACAAGAAGAAAATAAGTGGGATTGAGTTAAAAAAAAAAAAATAGAAACATGCAATGTAATTACTAGGTAATTTTTGTTTATAATGAAAGAAATTAGGAAACGTCTTATCGAGAGGTCGTTCGTACTAAAATATCTGTATGTAGATCGAATTTTTTGAGAATCCAGAAAGTTGTCTGATTTGAAATGTGGCTACAGATGGTTATTCGAGCAATATAATATGATCCGCTATCTTGTTGATTTTCTTGAAAATGTAGTGTAGTCGTCTTATCTCAAATATCTAAAGGGACACTAGAATATCCAACTAATCATCTCAACCTTCCGTGCACAACTTCAAATATCATTAACGATATTGACAAGATAAAGATTATCTTCTTCAATCTCAATATCTTCTTAGACGCTCAGTTGGAACTATGCATTGACTTCGTTCCGCAAACTAAGGGCACTTGCTATTAAGGCCGATTGGTCACCAAAAATTAGCCTTATCTTCATTATCTCTCATTATAAAACCATAAGCAACCATATAGGAGAGATGTTTTACAACATTAAAATTGAGCTTGAATTATTGGATGATACTTATATAATTACTTTTTTTTTTGGCGAAAGATGATATATAATTACTTTGCCACTCTTACAAGTTATAAAACACTAGCCCGATTGAAATTGGAAATGGTTTCAGGAACATTTTGTCTGTAACTGTGGTTTTTTTTTCTTTCTTTTATCATGACTTAGTCCATATGCATTTCAACAATCTACTTCAATAAGGATATCCATTCTAAATTTCTAATGGTTTATTTATTAACTTTGAATAATTTTATACTCTATTTGTTCAGAAATACATGTCATTTTAAAATTTATCTCTAAAATTAAGAAGTTATATAATTTGACTTAAATACTCATTATCTTGTAAAAATCTTTTCCTTTCTATTACTATATATGTAATTTTTAATTAATGAGAATAATATCGGTAAAAAATATGGTAAAATATGTCAAATGCAAGCATTATTGAAAAAATCATGTTAAAATGACAACTGTTTACGAACAGAGAGAGTAGTATTTATCTTTTACAATTAAGGATAATAGTTCAGATATACTTACTAAACATGGGTTATTAATATATGTTAGTGCTTGTTTGGTTAACATTTTAAATCACATGAATTAGAAAATCATGTGAAGTAAGATTAAATATAAGTGTTTGGTTGAAAAGTTATGACGGAAAATCACGTGAATTTAAATTCCCGGGAATTTTAATTTCCTGCGTTTTGTGGGAAGTAGACTTACCTAGCACCCCCGTGGTAAGTTCCAATTCCTCCATTTCTTATGTAAAATCTTAACTTCTTATATTTAAAATTATGAAATTTAAAATTCAACCAAACATATTTTCTCAAATCCATAAAATTTCAAATCATATAGGAATTTAATTCATGGGAAATAACTTCTTGGAAATTGTACTTTCTACATTCAACCAAATAAGCACTTAGTATATACAATATTAGTGTGTATTTGTGCATAAAAAAGTAATTAACCGAACAAAAAATTTGACATGTAACAAAATTACAAAACTGAATTAGGAGATATGTTGCACATTTTGGATTTTTGTTTTTGGGCTTTAATAGTGGGCTTAATTTGATTTGATGGGCTCAATGGGCCTTATTAGCGTCTATTGGGCTTTGGAAACAATAAATAAGACAAACATGTTGGGATATCTGAGTTATTGTTGTAATTGTTTCTCCTATTGTCTCGTGTTGAATTTGTTGCTGCTAGACTGTTAGTGTCTTGCATATTAAGTTATTAACTCCTATTTTTGGTACTTAAGTATGATATTTTTATACAATTTTTGTTACATAATAGATTGACTATTGATATATCCTAGGAGACCATTGCTTGTCTTTATGTTAAGAGTTTTTTGAGTTACAGTTCGGTCCGGTCCGAGATTATAACTTTACAATCCACATTGTATTTGTTTAATAAAATCCTTTTAATACAAAATTTACTTAGAACCCTAGGATTTATGATCCAAAACCAAACATAACTATAATTGAACTATTTATAATATAAGGATGGGACGAATTCATCATATAAATGGATAAATCGGTCTTTACGTGATAAGACTGGACCAAAACGTTTTGATTCGGTTCGATCCACGGTCTAATATTTTTTTTTAAATATACGGTCCATAAAATATAATTTTATATAAGGATCATTTCTCTATAAAACAATTTTGGGTTCATAGTCCCAACTCAACCTAATAAATTCTTATATAAGTAATACATGATTTTGCGCCAAACGAACCCAACATTTAGGTAGACTATACAATGTTATCGAAACCTGCTCGTCGCCACACTTGATCCGAGGGAATGTTCTCTTCTTAGTTTTTACTAGTGCCATAACCCGTATTCCTTCTATTTTACAAAAAGAATCTATTTCGGACCAAAACGACTTACGTCCTAGCCCTCTACAGTTTCATATGCTAACTTTTATATATAATTCCCTTGAATTCGGTTATTAATTAGAACATTAAGGAACATGTTGTAAGATCTCTTAGAATTATATATGGTACTTTTTCTTTACAAAAAAAAAATACATCTGTAGCAATAACTCTAATGTCCAATATTTAGGCTACTGAAACTTTTTAACTAGGACCATTCCCAAAATTTAAATATATACCAAAATTTGGAACAGAAAAATAAAGGAATATAACAAGCTTTTTTTATACTGTAAATTAGCAAGCGTGTTCGTGAAGATAAACAAAAATGCAAGTCATAACGATAATTAAAAGAAATATGCAAAAACTTATATGAACAAGCCATCCTTTGCTCGTATTTAAGATCGGTTATTAAACGAATTGAACAACTAAAAGTTGTTCAGCACATGCGCAAGGCTTTAAATGAACATCTAAAATTTGGTTCGATTTATAAACGAGTCGAGTTTGAGCACAATTTTAAAGTTCGGAAGATAACTGAATTGAGGTTGAGCACAAGATAACTCGGCTTGTGTGCTCATGATCAAGCTCGATTATACGCTCGTTGAGCAAGCTCTACATATTTTATATTAAATTACATAGTTTTAGTAGTCTCTCTCAAATTACATGTTAAGTTTTAGTTTCATTTGGTTATACAATTAATCAATTAAATGAGTTATTTGTGAATTTGTCTCACGAAGAAACTAAATGGGAGGTTCACGAGCTAAGCTTGAGCTCAATGGGCATTTAATGAACCAAGGTCAAACAGCTCGAACTAAGCTTGCCTTCGAGCTCGCTTATTTTTAACCGAGTCAATCTTTGAGAAACTCAAAGCTAGGCTCAGTTTGATTCGATAACAGCCTAAGCACATCTCATATATGAAATAAACAAAAATAAATAAGATTTAGCCAAACGTGACCTTGATCGAATTGATAAATAAAAGTCTCAACACATTTTTAAACCTCAAATCAAACCTATTCCTTTACAAGATTGCCTAAATTTTACTAAGTTATGTCCTCGTCGACCTCTTTTAACTTGAAATTAGCAGCCTTCAACTCTTCCTCAAGGATTGTAATTCGTTCATCTTTAGCTCTCAATTATGTGGCTAGTTGCACTAATCCCGTAGCAATGCCCTCCACAACACTTTCAACTCTAGTGGCGGAACGACGAAAGCCTATTGGTACTGAAAAGTCATCCACGCTTTGGCAAAGCTCCTCATCCTTCCATGATACTTCATAGTTGGCTATTGAGCTTAAACCCTGCGCATGTAGTAATTATCAGTAAAAAAAGAAGAAAAATTACAAAAAACTAAAATGTTAGATAACCCTAAGTAAAGGATAACAAGACATGTAATACAGAGGGACAAGAAGATCAGTGAAAGAGATTAAGAGTGATATGCGTACCTAAAGAGCAGCCATTCAAGAAGCAACAACAATCATTATATTGTTAAAATTACTAATAGACAAGTAGAACATAACTTGATCACTCAGAAGCAGCAACAACAACAACAATAACATTGACCCAGTGAGGTTTCGCTACAACGAAATCTGGGGGGTCAAGATGGGGGTACCCTGCCCACGGGAAAGGGGGTACACTCGATTGACCCAAGAAAAATAGAAGTTTAGTTATGTGACAATAATAACTGAATTTAGTTAGAATACACCAAAATTAATATAGAGACTAAATCCATCTCAAAGATAGTGTATAAAAACCAGTGAGCATGAGGATGCGCCCCATTTGATCTTTCAGAAGCAAAAATGAATAATCCATTGTTACCACCATAACAATGGTGACCCAGAATGACAGAGTCATCATAATAACATGACACAGGAAGCAAACGATAAAAACTAATTTTACTATGGCCAAAATTACTCCATGTTTAAAGCTATGCAATATAATTTTCAAGAGTTTTAAACATTAAAAAAGAAACTAAATCTCTTCAAGTATAAAGAAAAGTAGGTGACTGTTGACAATACCTTTTGCAATGAATGAGCGCACAAGAAATTTAATGCATTTTGACAATCCTCGTAATTCTCATATTAAACCAAGACTTTGCAAACAATATCTCTATTTCTTGCATCCTTTCCATATTTATCATCCTCAACAATTTCAAGATCTCTGTTAAAAACAAGTAAAAAGTCAACACAAAGTTCAGAACAACAAAATAGAACACCACATAATTATACAATTAGAGTGCTCACAAATCACAACATATATCGACAACATGAACATGTGCAATAATTTGCTCAAAATTACAAGAGTTAAAATTTGAAAGAAAGAGATCTTGCTACTGCAAGTAATCATACCTGACTTTTCCAAAAGTCCCAAGAAAGATGTGTAGAAGCCTTTTTGATGGTTTGGAGGAGTCAGGTTCCTCAACAAACCATTGAGAAAGAATTCGCTTAAGTATGATAGTAGGTGGATCTTGTGTAAAACCTGCCACATAACGTACCCTAGTCATTCAGAGAAAGAAAGAATACTCAAGAACTCATGTGCAATCCATAATACCATAGACTGCCTCAACTTCCATGAAATTTTAAGTTCCCTAAGTAATTCACTTCTTCTTTAAACTTATAAAGTTGCTTAATACATAATGTGAATATTTGTGGGAAAATAATATTAGGTTAGAATAATATACAACTGCCCCATATGGGTTGGTCTAGTGGTAAGAGGTATGGGGAATGTTGGGAGGTCCCAAGTTCAATCCTTGCCTCCGCCCCTCCACTTAGGTGAAAAATTATGTCTCACCATTCTTCCTACCACCAGGTTGAGCTGGTTGGTGCAAGCCGGTTTACCTGGTTCGTGCGCTTTGTTGGCTCGTTCATGGACTCGGGGTTTACCACCAAAGGTAGGTCCCTCGTTAAGACAACAAGAACAACAATGATCCAGTGTAGCTTCCCTTACGGGAAATCAGGATGGGGACATCCCTGGCTAAACGCAATAGGGAGCAACCAAAAGACCCAACAAGACCATAGAACACAGGTAGGAAAAACAAACAACCAAAAAGCAAAGCCAGTAACAAAACAACACTGGAAGAAGAATAAAGCATAAAATAAGGTACAACAAAGCATAAAAACACAAAGAAGTATCGGATCTCAACGGCTTGTTTGTTCAAGTGATTAGCAGTCCACCACTCGAATCTTTTCCTCCAGCTATCCCTGCATGCTACCAACTCTGTCAAAATCCCCAACTGACTGACATCTTGCCTTATACTGTCCTTTCAGCTTTTCTTCGGTCTTACCCACCCTCTACGTACGTCTCCCAAGGTCAGGCACTCACATCTATGAGCTGACTCCTCCGAGCCCCGCCTTCTAAACATGCCCAAACGAGCGCAATCTTGATTCTCGTCGCTTATGTCCTGTACAGGCCACCCTCAACTTGCTTCTGATCAAAACATTCCTAATTTTGTCCAGTATCGTGTGCCCGATCATCCACCTTAACATCCTCATCTTGGCTACCATCAGTCTCTGTTCTTGTTCTTTCGTGGTGGGCCAACACTCTGCCCCATAGAGGATGACCGGTCTGATCATTGTTTTGTAGAACTTTCCCTTTAGCTTGAGTGACACCTTCTTGTCGCACAGGACTCCCGACGCCGATCTCCACTTCTGCCAACCCCTCTGGATACGATGTGTAATGTCCTCATCGATGCCTCCATCAAGTACCTAAAACTCTCCTTCCTCGTTACAACTTCCCCTCCTAAAGCACTTCCTCACTGTCGGTTGTATCTTGCCCGAACTTGAACTCCACATATTCTGTCTTGGTCCTGCTCAGTCTAAAGCCCTTGGACTCTAGCTTCTCTCTCCAAGTTTCAAGCCTACAGTTGAACCCGGCTCTAGACTCGTCTATGGGCCCGGCTAATTAGGTAGGCGAGGAGGGGCGGTCGCCATGGGCCCCCAAAATATAAAGCCTCCAGATATAAAATTACTACTAGTAAAAATAGGCCCGTTAATATGAAAAAAGAGTCCATTAATGTTAAAAAAGGCCCATTGATTATCTAATGTAAAAAATATATAAAAATTATATGAAAATGCTCGTTCATTTCTATTCTAAAGAAGACCCATTTATTTGTTATGTTAAGGGGCTCCTAAATTTTATTTCGCCCTAAGGCCCTTGAAATGATTGAGACGGGCCTACTCGTCTACCAACACAACATCGTCTGCGAACAACATGCACCACGGGATCTCCCCCCGAATCTCCTTCGTCAGAATTCCATCACTAGCGTAAAAAGGAAAGGATTTAAGGCAGAGCCTTGATGTAGACTAGACCTGTCCAAATGCGGGCTTGGGTCGGGCTTGGGCCGGGCTATATTTTTTTTGCCCATATAAGCGGGTCGGGCTTGGGCCGAGCCGGAAATTTGGGCTAGAAATGGTGTCCATACCTGCCCAGAATTCCGAACTGGGCTTTCCACCGGGCCAACCCGTTAGTACACAAATTATAAGAAAATTAAATTAGAGAAAAAGGAAAAAAAATCCAACACGTAAGCATTAGAAAAATAAAAAGAAAAAGAAAAAAGGAACGAATGGGCCAGGCTATACACAATATTGTTTTCAATGTAATCTTGATGTAATGTGTGTTACGGGGTAATGGACCATTAGTCCACAAAGCTATATGGAAAACAATATTTCACATTGATATATGGGCCAGGCCGGGCTAATCAGCCCGGATAGGTCAAATAGTTCGCCATGTCTGGCCCACTTTAAATATGGGCGGGCTGGGCCTAACGGTATTAAATCTTTGTTCAATTCCATTATTATTTTCGGGCGGGTTGGGCGGGCCAACCCGCTTTTGGACAGGTCTAATGTAGACCTGTGTCCACCTTAAAAAACTCGGTGTCCCCGCCTGAGGTGTACACACTGGTCATCGAACCCACGTACATGTCCCGGACTACCATAATAAATGTGCCAGACACCTTCTTAGCTGCTAAACAGTCCCAAAGCAGCTCTCTCAGTACTCTGTCATACGCTTTCTCCAGGTCGATAAAAACCATGTGTAGATTATTCTTCCTCTCCCTGTACGCCTCTGTTAATCTCCTCAACAGGTGAATCGCCGATCCATAGAGGACCTCACGAGCATAAAACCAAACTAATTCTCAGACACTTTGATAGTCTCCAACCTCATCTCGATAGCTTTCTCCCATAGCTTCATTGTATGACTAAACAGTTTGATACCCCTGTAGTTGTTGCATTGGTGCACATCTCCCTTGTTCTTATATACCGAAATCAACTTACAAGAGAGAAGTAGGGCCGATATACCATTAGCGGGTTAAGAGCGGGTTCAAAGACCAAGGTAACCTTGACAACTTTTGATTAATTAGCACTTCAATTATAGTAATTGTGCACATCATACCATTCTTGCTCAAATATTTAAACATTCAAAAAGGCATAAAATATTAATTTTTTTTTAAAAACAGGTCGACCATAAAATCAAGGGGTTGTTTCACTTGTGGGTAGAAAGGGGTTTTAGGGTGAAAAGTAATTTTTAGTGTCTTGAAAAACGTAAAAAACAGAGAAAGTTGTACGAATTTCAAGAATGTTAAAAGTGGTTTTTAAATAGAAATGAATTTTATGAGGAAAGTGAAACAAGGCCCAAATCATAATTAACATATAAACGTTTATTATTGGGTGTGCTTAGGGTGCACTTCAAGATAGAGAAGATCTAAGAGCAAGGAACTAATGATGAAGATCAATTACAATAGACATATGAAGGAAAAAACAAAAATAAAAACCAATTTAAATTAAATATGAGATAATGATAAGGTACCTGAAACAGAAGCCATCATTTTAATGGGATCCTCTGAAAAAGCTGGTAGCGACACTCGAACTTCATAAACAGAGTCAGAGACTTTCTGTTCATATGCGCCCAACTTTTGTAGCAATTTCTCTTGGACTTTCATACACAACTCCTTAAGTTTCAAATTGGGATCTCGAAAGAAAAAACTGTCTTCGGCAAGAACCTTAAAATTGTTGTCTATCATCCTAGGAGGAATCAAAGGATGCACATGGATGTCTTCGTACGTAGAGATTTGTTTCCTAAAACCCCCAGGACAGACAACAAATTTCCAAGATGATTCTGAAAACTGTAAAATGTCGGAATCCTCAGGGCAGCAAAAAATAAAATTCAATTTTATACGAGGAACTAATGTTAGGGTAAAATCCTCAGATATTTTGATTCTTGTAGAAGCCGGACATGCCTTGGAGAAGGATTTAGGATTGGGGTTGGGATTTGAACTGTTTGCTGGATTATTTAGAGAATCAGAAGTTGCAGGGACAAGGCCTACATTATCTTCATTTGCAACTTCCTCATTATATGAAGTCTTGAGTTCTGACTTCTTATTGGAAGCCATTTTTTCACTTTCATCTATAGCAATATCCAGGTTGCCAGATGTTTTAGAAGATTGCTTCATGTGCTGCTCAACTTCGTTTTCATTTCCAACCGTAACTAAAGCGGAGAATAGGGATGAATCACCGGCGGAGCGGGAGATATGGTCCTCGGATAAAATTCCAGCCTTCAACCTTTTCTCGAGCATTATAATCCACTCATCTTTAGTTCCCAATTCGGTGGCCAGTTGCACTAACCCCCTAGTAATGCCCTCCACAACATTCTCAGCTGGCGCACAACTTTATCAATGGAATTACAGACTTCTACTGGAGAGTCATCCTCTAAGAGCACGCTTTGGCAAAGCTGCTCCTCCCTCAATGATACTTCACAGTTGGCTATTGACCTTGAACCCTGCCCATGTAGCAATTATCAACACATAACGCACATTGGGAGAAAGACACTTGTCGGGTCTCCAATTATACATATTATCAACGATGTTTATGGTTAAGGCATTCCAAATATGCAGTCTGCATAAATACCTAATAAAAACCTGAATTAAAGCATCATAATTAAGATGAAACATCATTTCAAGCCAAACATAAGAATTCTTTAGCCACCCACCCTTAAACACCTTCAACCACTCCCCATAATCCTTGGAACACATGAACCTCTGTTATTCAATTCCTTAGCCATCCAACATTATTCCAACGGTTTGAGCAAAGTATCAAGTTTTCTTTTTTCCTAAACCCAATGATCCCAAGATTGAAACCAATGAAAACTATGGTTAATGGCACTAAGCTAAAAGAAATATAGATTTTGAGGAACTA
Organism: Fallopia convolvulus; assembly: GCA_964016875.1. Classification (NCBI taxonomy): domain Eukaryota; kingdom Viridiplantae; phylum Streptophyta; class Magnoliopsida; order Caryophyllales; family Polygonaceae; genus Fallopia; species Fallopia convolvulus. The sequence continues at coordinate 54,869,073 of OZ024734.1, forward strand.
GTGTTTTGTGGCACATTCAACTCTCTCTGCTATCAAAATTACATGTAATTGTTGCAAGAATGTATGGTTATCATTGAATCATCATAACTACTCCATCAAAATCAAATGCTTAAAGCTATGCAATATAACTCTAAAGACCTTAAACACTAAAAACAAAAACTAATTCTCATGAATTATAAGGAAAAGTAGATAATTCATAATACCTTTCGCAATGAATGAGCGCACAAGGAATTCAATGCATTTTGAGAATCTTCGTACTTCTCATACTGAACCAAGACATTGAGAACAATATCTCCATTTCTTGCATCCTTAGCAATTTCAAAATCCCTGTTAGAAACGAGGAAAAAATCAACACAAAGTTATGAACAACAAAATAGAACACCACATAATTATACAAATAGAATGCTCACGACAATTATCACCAAAAAGAACATATGCAACCCTTAGAATAAAAAACAGCAAGACATAAGAACAATTCTAACTAAATCAATACCAGACTTTCCCAAACGCCTCAAGAAAAATCCGTAGAAGCCTTTTTGATGGTTTGGAGTCAGATTCTTCAACAAACCATCGAGATGGAATTCGCTTGATTATGATAATAGGTGGATCCTGTGTAAAACCTGTGTAATAAAACCATAAACTACCTCAACTTTTATGAAATTAAAAATTTCCTATTTAATTCAATTTCTCCATAAGATATTACTAAAATTTGTGAAAAAACAATATTAGGTTAGAAAAGTTACCTGAAACAGAATCCATCATTTCAATTGGATCCTCTAAAAAAGCCGGTGGTGACACCCTAACTTTATAGACGGTGTCACGGAATTTGACTTCGTATGAGTCCAACTTTTGTAGCAGAGTCTTCTGGATTTTCACACGTAACTCCTTGGAATTAAACTTGGGATCTCGAAAGAAGAAACTGCCTTCAGCAATAACTCTGAAATTATCATCCATCATTGTGACGGGAAACACAAAACGCCAATATATGTCCTTGTCCGAAATAGAGATTTGCTTCCTAAAAACCGAAGGATCTCTGAATATTTCGGTTACCAGGTCTTTCAAAGAAGATCTTGGCGGGTATAATGTTTGGAACTCCTCGGACACGCAAAGAACAAAATCCAACTTCACACGAGGAACTAACGTTAGAGTAAGATCCTCGGTAATTTTGATAGAAGTTGGACATGGTTTGGGGAAGGGTTTAGGATTAGGATTTGCACGATTGTTTCCAGAATCAGTGGGGGAGTGAGAGATATGATCATGTGATAAAGTTCCAACTTCCAACTTATCAAGTTCACCTCCTAATGTTGAAATAGTTTGAAATTGATCTGCAATTAAATAACACAAAATAACAGTACAAGCTTATATTACAAACAACAAAGCAAACATATTGCTACTTATGCATCTTCCTAAGTAATGATAAAAATTTAACTACCCATTGAATTGGGTTAACATTATTCTTCATGGCATTAACACTTTCGCTACTATATATTATATATGTGCTCATAACAGTAGTTGAAAAAGAAAAGGTTGAATTTCTATGATCAATTGTCAAACCAAGCAATCATATAAATCAAGCTTATAAGAAATCTATATAATTTTGGGATCGGATGACATCAAAAAAAACTCTAAACAATTATATAAATCATTTAAGTAAACAAATTCCTCAACCTTGATTCCAAGTTAACTGCTACTACTCTGGCACATAGATTTACGATCATCCACAAATCAGTTAAAACTCCAAGCCCTACCAATCTCTCTTGCATTTCAACAAACACTTAGCAGACAATTCAAATCTCAAATACAAAAACAATCAACAATTACACATTAATTAATTAAGGGAAATTCCTTTTGGTGCCCCTAAGGTTTTGCCTTTTTCTTTTGGTGTCCAAGAAAAAAACTTATTCCTCTTGGTACCCCTGAGGTTTTGGCTTTTCCCTTTGACGCCCTTCTCCGGTTCAAATTAGCCAATTTCAAGCTTACCATTATGTTAATCACCCTTAAATTAGTAGGATTCAACTCTTAAAACACTTAAATTCATAACCTAACTACATAAATTTGAATTTTTAAACAATCCTCTATTTTAAGGGGTTGTTTACAAAATTGTTTAAAAATTCAAATTGATGTAGTTTGGTAATGAATTTTGATATTTTAATAGTCAGACCTACTAATTTAAGGGTGATGAACATAATGGTAAGCTTGAAATTGGCTAATTTGAACCGGAGAGGGACGTCAACGGGAAAAGCCAAAACCTCAGGGGTACCAAGAGGAATAAGTTTTTTTCGTAGGCACCAAAAGAAAAAGGCAAAAACTTAGGGGCACCAAAAGGAATTTCCCATTAATTAATTGTTTGATGCTGCTAGATATATCCAAACACAAACCCACAAAAAATAATCACAAGTTACCTCGGAAAAAAAAATTAACAAATTGTGAAAGAAAAAAAAGCGAGAAAATTCGACAATAAACCTGGTTTCGGCATGGTGCAATCTTGATCTCCCTTGATCATTTTTTTCTGATCAGAAACGGCCGGTGGCTGGGGACAGACGTTAAGTCTAATGACAAAAAAATTCTGAACAAATTAAATTAGGTTAAACATATAAGTAGTACGGAGTATAAGACAATAACACTAGAAATAGTTTAACATAAAAATAAAATAAAATAAAAGTACATACCAAATTACATGCGACTCTATACTAAATTGCTTTCAAACAAATTTTTATTCAAGGAAAATAACTTTTTTTTTGGTAAAAGGAGAGGCGGTACTCTCCGGCCCCTCGAGGGGGCATTTTATTAATAATAAGAAAATGGGCTAAGTCGTCATCACGCGGGGGATAGCCCGACCCCTAACATCATCATAGAGCAATAAATTAATCCCCTCAGGCGGGGCAATCAATACATGCAATCCTAAAGAGTACGAGAAAGCTAAATTCGCAAGGTAATCCGCAGCCGAATTAGCCTCGCGAAAAACATGACGGAATCGGATAGACCAATCCCTACTAATAAAGCCTTGACATTGAACAACCAGGCTATACAACGGATGACATTTATTCACCCTAGAGTTCAATAAATTAATAACAAGTTGGGAGTCCGACTCCAGGAGAACACGACGGTAACCTTTATTCCACGCCAGCTTGAGACCATCCAGAACGCCCCAAAGCTCCGCCATGGGCACCGTACACGAGCCAATGCGATGAACGAAACCCCCAATCCATTGACCATGGTCGTCCCTAATAATTCCCCCCTGCTCCCGCATTACTTCCTTCCTTCACAGCTCCATCCGTGTTGATTTTGACCCAACCCTCCTCCGGCCATGTCCAACAAATACCCTGCAAACGAGTACTAAAATTACTAGGAATTAAAGCATGTTTACCTGAAACAGTGGCGTACTCCTTTGCCATGGCAACAATAAAGGAAGGCTTGTCCCCATTCATGACTTCTTCCTTGAAAACTTTAGCATTCCGCCATTTCCAAATCCACCAAAGCGCATATGCAAATAGATCGCTCCATTCCGTCTCCAGGCAAATTCGATCTCTTAACCATAATATTACTCCTTAACCATTCAGCAAAATTCATCTGAAAAAAGAAAGGAACAATATTAATGGCGTGTAATCCTAACCAAATGGACTTAACCTCATCACAATCCCGAAAAAGATGCTCGTATGTCTCATCCAGACTTGAGCTGCAATTAACACAGTCAGCGATCTCCGTAATATGGCGTCGACGCCTCTCAGCATTTGAAAGAATTCCACCTCTACATGTCAACCAGATAAAGCAGCGCACCCGATCGGGGACCTGCAATTTCCAAACTCTATCATACACCACAACATCAATCTCGTTTCTTCTCAAATTTCCTTGGAGCAGGTTAAAACCGGAAGCAACAGAGTAGTTCCCGTCACTGGTGTAGTTCCAGCAGAGCTCATCCTCGTTGCCATTAATATCTGGCAGCACCACACATGCAGAAATTTGTAACAGCACAACAGGCAACCGAGTCGAAAGGAACGCCCAATTCCAACCCAACTCATCATCCCATAAATCACGGACGACAGCAGAAATCTGAAACTCATCAATCAGACATACAGCAACATCAACCAACGACACATCTAACAGCCAAATATCGGTCCAAAAATGGATTAATCTCCCACTTCGTAACATCCATCTGGCCCCTTTACTAATCACATCAGACAACCCCAATCGGATGCTTTTCCAGACATGTGACGCACCAGCTGAATTACCCAAGGCGCAATCCACATAATTTTTCTTTAACACAGAAGACCATATCCCCTCGCTATCCATTAAGAATCTCCAACCAAGTTTGCCTACCAAGGCAATGTTCATGTCACGCATGGATTTAATTCCTAACCCACCACAATTTCTCGGTTTGGTCACCTCTTCCCAAGCAACCTTGTGAATTCTTTTCCGGCCATTGTTGCACCCCCAAAGGAAAGACCGGTTCAATTCGTCAATTTTGTTACATATACTAACAGGCAGCAACGTTGTTTGCATCATGTAAACCGGAAGAGACGACATGACTGATTTAACTAAAGTAACCCGACCAGCAAAACTGAGCGAATTGGCCTTCCAACCCGATAGCTTGGAGTTGAAATTATCCATCAACTTGGAGAAGGTATCTTTATTCACTTTACCATGTAAAATTGGCATCCCAAGATAATTACCCAAGTCACGCGTCACTCCAAAACCACTAATGTCCTTGAGCTTTCTAACCACTCCCCGCTGAACATTCTTTGAGACAAAAATTTTCGATTTTTGGGCACTAACTTTCTGACCAGAAGCCGCACAAAACACCTCAAGGCATTTCATAATGATCCTAATTTGCTCCTCGGAAGCATCCGCGAAAAGTAAAATGTCATCCGCAAAAAACATATGCGAAAGACAAGGACCATTCCTCGTAAGCCGAATAGGTTTCCACTCTCCACGATCAACCGACTCGCATATAATATGACTAAGCCGCTCGATGCAAAGAATAAAAAGATACGGCGATATCGGGTCACCTTGTCGAACACCTCTCGACACCGGAAATTGACTAGTAACCTCTCCATTCCACAAGAGTTGCATCTTAGGCGTTGAAACACAAGCCATTACCCATCTAACCAGCTGTTCCGGAAAACCCGCCTCCACCAAAGTGGACTCCACAAAATCCCATCTCAACGTATCGTACGCCTTTTCGAGATCCAATTTGAGCACCATCCAACCCATTCTACCTTTTTTCCGTCTCATGGAGTGAACAACCTCTTGTGCCACCACGATGTTGTCCGTGATCATCCGTCCCGGCAAGAAACTCCCTTGAGTAGGACCCACAATCCGGCCAACAATGGACTGTATGCGATTAGCGATAATCTTGGAAATCACCTTGTATAACACATTGCATAGGCTAATAGGCCGAAATTGACGAAGAAATTCCGGTTTATCCACCTTAGGTAATAACACTACAAGAGTATCATTAATGCCTTCCGGAAGAATAGCGGACCTGAAAAAATCTTTCACAAAGGAAATCACAGACTGCCCCACCGTATCCCAGCACTTCTGATAAAAACCGGGTTGGAATCCGTCTATCCCAGGAGATTTAAGAGCACCCATGCATTTAATCGCTTTCCAAATCTCCTCCTGAACCACTGGAGCCGTCAAACCCTGCATCAGACTTGAATCAAGACTAGGAAAGCCCTGGTTCAAATTGGGAAACGCCCCCACTATTGCAGTTGAGTCCAAATTGTAGAGTCTGTTGAAAAATTCCAACGCCATGGTCTCTAACTCACCCGTATTATCTATCCACACACCATCTTCATTACGGAGGTCATCAACTCTATTGTGTTTGCGCCTAATTATGGTAGAAGTGTGAAAGAAGGAAGTATTCCTATCCCCCTGTTGGAGCCATTGCACTCTTGATTTCTGCATCCAAAACACCTCTTCCTGTTCCAAAACCTTTTCCAGCTCACATTGTAACTCCGTCTCTTTATTCAGCAAAGCCAAAGAACTCATCCTGTTTGGGTTGCTTTGCACCCAACCAAGTTGATCCAATAACATATTCTTTTTGCTATGAATATTCCCAAAAACCTGTTTGTTCCATATAATCAACGACTTCTTAAGTAACAACAAGGCACTAGGAGTATCAAGATCCTTGCTCCAATTTTGTTTAATCAGGTCATTGAAATCGGGATGCGAAAACCAAGCTGCCTCAAACCGAAACGATCTCCTCCGTTTATTGCAACTAATAGCTGGGCAAAACGAAAGCAACAACGGATTATGATCGGAAGAGAACCTCGGTAAATGCCTGACCCGAGCATCCGGCCACCGATTCCTACCTACCACATCCATGAAGACACGGTCCAGCCTTTTGGAGACAACTGACGAAGGCGATTCAAGGAAAATAACTAATAATAAGCTGTAGTTGTTTATGCTCTGAATTCTAAGTGGGCATTCCATTCAAGTGGGCCAAGCTCGCTCATCCCTTTGTCGGGCCAAAAATGGAACGAGCCCATTTGTACCCAGACGCGTACAGAAGGTGCGATATTTTATCTCTTTTCTTTTATATCTTCACTAATTATCCTTTGATTAATTAGCGGTTATTTCACGCATCATCACGACCCCTTGGCTCGGTGTTCTCGTTCCACGAAGGTAATGAGGCAACAAACAGGTGCGTCAGCCTCACATCAAGTGCCTAGGTATCAATTATAATTTATGCAACGCGATCCAAATTAGGGATCGGGTGGAGTACGCGCACTTCGCGAAAGGAATTAGGACCTCATTCTTTAATTTAAGAGTTGGCTCCAACCCCAAGCCTCGCTCATGTTGCGCACATTTTAGAGAGTTAGGACCTCATCCTTAAGAGATTTGGCGTCAACCCCGAGCCTCGATCGGGTTGCGCGCACTTTAGAGAGTTAGGATCTCGTCCTTAAGAGAGTTAAGACCTCGTCCTCTTAGAGAGTTAGGACCTCGTCCTTAAGAGAGTTAGCGTCAACCCCGAGCCTCGCTCAGGTTGCACATACTTTAGAGAGTTAATCACCTCGTCCTTAAGAGAGTTAGGATCTCGTCCTCTTAGAGTGTTAGGACTTCACCATCTAATTGGATTCTTTCCAACCCCGAGCGGGAAGCGAGGGGAGGAATGATTATTCCGATCACTTTAGGATGCCTCCTAAATGACCACGATCTTTCCACTAACATTATTTCTGACCCTAAGTCAGAAGCGAGGGGTGGAATAATTATTCCGATCACTTCAGGATGCCTCCCAAATGACCATGATCTTTCCATTAAGATTGTCTCCAACCCTAAGAAGAAAGCGAGGGGTGGAACGATTATACTAAAGAATTGGGACCTCGTTCTAGCGCACAAGTATATACCGAATATAGTTAATTTAGCGAATTAGCGAGTCAAATTAATAAGGCGTACCTCATTCCACGACCCTGCAACGCCTGAGTTTTGGAACGGAGACCAAGCCCATGACGCTCGCATCACGTTTGGGTGGATGCCCCCGGAAATGGTGGCTTCCCACCTACTTTGCCAATTTTGCTTCTGATCATTGATTTAATAAAATGGTCAATCATGGCCCATTTGAAACTCAATATTTGGGCCGAGAATATGAAGAATTGCACGGCCCAAAACTCGAGATTGTGCCTTCCTCAAACACACCACGGCCCACCTTCGCAGACTTTCCCCATTATTTTTGTAGCTACTGCCTGGTGGGCCCAGTCAACAAAAGACTCGTGAATGCTCTCAAAGAGCACTCTAGAGATATCTTAAAGATTTTGAACTACTAGATATATCTTAAAGATTTTGTACGTTTACCCCCGCAAGATGATGGGCAAGAAACAACCAACATCTTGGACCGACAGACATCAAACATACGACCCGTTAGTGCCTTTGTAAGGACATCAGCAACCTGAGAATCAGCTGGAATGTGACGCACAAACAAGGACTTGGAGTCAACTTGCTCTCTAACATAGTGAAAATCTAACTGAATGTGCTTCGACTTATTCGTGATGGCTGGATTGTTAGCCAAAAATGTGGCAGATAAATTGTCACACAAAAGGAGAGGAACACCAGCAAGCGGTTGATGAATTTTAGCCAGCAATTGACGCAACCAAACTAGCTCAACAGTTGCAAAAGACAACGCTCTATACTCAGCCTCAGTACTAGATCTTGCGACAACTTTATGCTTACGACTAGCCCAACTAATGAGGTTTGAACCATAGTAAACGGCAAAGCCATGTTGTGAACGAAGATCACTTGGATCGGAAGCCCATCCCGAGTCATAATAGACAACAATATCGTGCCGAGGAGACGCTGAGATGAGAAGCCCATAATCTAATGTACCTAGTTATGTAGCTGCGTTGTAAATTCAGTAAGAAACTCAGAATCAACCCTCTACAGTTCCATATGCTAACTTTCATATATAATTCCCCTGAATTCAGTTATATTAATTAGAACACATTAAGGAACATGCTGTAAGATCTCTTAGAATTATGGTACTTTTTCTTTAAAAAAAATACATCTGTAGCAATAACTCAAATGTCCAATATTTAGGCTATTGAGACTTTGTAACTAGGACCGTTCCCAAAATATAAATATATACCAAAATTTGGAACAGACAAAAAAAGGACGTTAAAAAATTATCTGGAATGAAGAAAACAACAAGCTTTTTTTATACTGTAAATTAGCAAGCTTCTTCGTGAACATAAACAAATATGCAAGTCATAACGATAATTAAAAAAAATATTCATAAACTCATATGAACAAGTGCTCGTATTTAAGCTCGATGATTAAACGAACAACTTTTTACATGCGCAAGGCTTTAATGAACATCTAAAAAATTCTGTTCGATTTTTAAATGAGTTGAACTTAGAGTCCGTTTGGTATCTATATCCGGATATCAGATATGGGTATAGATATGACTGATACCAATATCTGGTGTTTGGTATATCCTGATATCGATATCAAACTGATATTTACTGTTTGGTATATGTGTATATCGATATCAGTTGATATCAGAAGGATATCAGAGTGGTATTAGAGTGTTATTTTCATATACCCTAGGAAATTTGTATATCAAAGATATCACTCATATCCATACCCATATCTGATATCTAGATATCACTCATACCGATATCTTGATATCCATACCGATACCGATATCCGATATCTCATACTTTAGATATCAATACCAAACGAGCCCTTAGCACACTTTTAAGGTTCGGAAGATAAACGAACTAAGCTTGAGCACAAGATAACTTGGCTTGTTTGCTAATGATCAAGCTCGATTATACGCTCATTAGCAAGCTCTACATGTTTTACGTTATATATTGAGCACAATATATAATTTACGTTAAATTACATAGTTTTGGTAGTCTCCATCAAATTATGTGTTTAAGTTTTAGTGTCATTTGCTTCTATAATCGATCAAGTAAATGAGTTGTTCGTGGATTTGTCTCACGAAAAAACTAAATGGGAGGTTCGCGAGCTAAGCTCGAGCTCAGTGAGTATTTAATGAACCAAGCTCAAACAACTCGAATTAAACTCACATTCGAGCTCGAGCTCGCCTATGTTTAACCGAGCCAAGCTTGAGAAACTAAAAGCTCGGCTCGGCTCGATTTGATTACAGCTAGTCCTAAGCACATCTCATATACAAAATAAACAAACAAGAATAATATTTAGCCAAACCTGACCTTGAATTGCTAAATAAAAGTCTCTAATCATTTTTTAAACCTCAAAACAAACCTATTCCTTTACAAGATTGCCTAAATTTTACTAAGCTATGTCCTCAACTCCTCATCAACCTTTTTTAACTTGAAATTAGCAGCCTTCAACTCTTTCTCAAGGATTGTAATTTGTTCATCTTTAGCTCTCAATTCTGTTGCCAGTTGCACTAATCCCCTAGCCATGCCCTCCACAACACTCTCAACTCTAGTGGCAGAACAACGGACGCCTACTAGTATTGAAGAGTCATCCATGCTTTGGCAAAGCTCCTCCTCCTTTCTTGATACTTCATAGTTGGCTATTGAGCTTAAACCCTAGGCATGTAGTAATTACAGAGGGACAAAAAGATTAGTGAAAGAGATTAAGAGTGATATACCTACCCAAAGTCCAAATATAAATGTTCCTATCAGCAAGACAACAACCAATCATTAAGCAAGAACAATCATTGTTAAAATTACTAATAAACAAGTAAAACCGAACTTGATCGCTCAGAAGCAACAACAACAACAAAAACGACAATAACAACATTGAATTTAGTTAAAATGCACCAAAATTGATATATGAACTAAATCCATCTCAAAGGCAGTGTATAAAAGCCAATGAGCATGAGGATGCATCCCATTTGATCGCTTAGAAGCAAAAATGAATAATCCATTTGTTACCACCATAACTGCCATATTCTCCATACATCAGATCGAGTAATGGTGACCTAGCATGACAAATCCATCATAATAACATGACACAAGAAGCAAATGATAAGAACTAATTTCTCTATGGCCAAAATTACTCCATGTTTAAAGCTATACAATATAATTTTCAAGAGTTTTAAACATTCAAAAAGAAACTAAATCTCATCAAGTATAAAGAAAAGTAGGTGATAGTTGACAATACCTTTTGCAATGAATGAGTGCACAAGAAATTCAATGCATTTTGACAATCCTTGTACTTCTCATATTTACCAAGACTTTGCAAACTGTATCTCCCTTTATTGCATCCTTTCCATATTTATCATCCTCAACAATTTCAAGATCCATGTTAGAAACGAGTAAAAAATCAACACAAGTTCAGAACAACAAAATAGAACACCACATGATAATAAAAATAGAGTGCTCACAATATATATTATATATATATATATATCGACAAAATGAACATCTGCAATAATTTGCTCTAAATTACAAGAGTTAAAATTTAAAAGAAAGGGATCCTGCCATTGCAGATAATCATACCTGACTTTCCCAAAAGTCCCAAGAAAGATGTGTAGAAGTCTTTTTGATGGTTTGGAGGAGTCAGGTTCCTCAACAAACCATTGAGATGGAATTCGCTTAAGTACGATAATAGGTGGATCTTGTGTAAAACCTGCCACATAACATACCCTAGTCATTAAAAGAAAGAAAGAATACTCAAGAACTAAGTTATGTGCAATCCATAAAATCATAAACTATCTCAACTTCTATGAAATTTTATGTTTCTTAAGTAATTCACTTCTCCTTTGAACTTATGAATTTGCTTAATACATCATGCTAATATTTGTGAGAAAATAGTAGTAGTAGGTTAGAATAATATACATCTATATGGAAACCCAGAATACCAATAGTTGGTTAAGAGACCAAGGTAACCTTGACAAGTTTTGATTAATTAGCACTTCAATTATAGTAATTGTGTGCATCATACCATTCTAGCTCAAATATTTAAACATTAAAAAAAGGCATAAAATATTAAAATGCTCAATAAAAAAATATCGACGACAAAACCAAATCATAATTAACATATAAAACTTTTATTATAGTGTGTGCTTAGGGTGCACTTGAAGATAGAGAGAAGAGCTAAGATCAAGGAGGTGATGGAGACCAATTACAGTAGATATATGAAGGAAAAAAACAAAGATAAAAACCAATTTAAATTAAATATGAGATAATGATAAGGTACCTAAAACGGAAGCCATCATTTTAATGGGATCCTCTGAAAAAGCTGGTAGTGACACTCGAACTTCATAGACAGAGTCACAGTAGTAAAATTCATATGTGCCTAACTTTTGTAGCAATTTCTTCTAGACTTTCATACGCAACTCCTTAAATTTAAAATTGGGATCTCAAAAGAAAAAATAAACTTCGGCAAGAACCTCGAAATTATCATGCATCATCTTGGAGGAAATCAAAGGATGCACATGGATGTCTTTTTCCAAAATAGAGATTTCTTTCCTAAAAACCGTAGGATCCGAATATCATAGAGACAAAGGGTTTCAAAGATGATTCTGACAAGTGTGAAATGTCGGAATCCTCAAGACAACAAGGAATAAAATTCAATTTTATATGAGGAACTAATGTTAGAGTAAGATCCATAGTAATTTTGATTCTTGTAGAAGCCGAACATGACTTAGGGAAGGGTTTAGGATTGAGGTTGGGATTTGAACTGTTTGCAGGATTGTTTTTAGAATCAGAATTTGCAGGGACAAAGCCTACATTATCTTCATTTGTAGTTGGCTCATTATATAAAATCTTGAGTTCTGACTTCTTATTGGAAGTCGTGTTTTCACTTTCATCTATAGCAATATTCAGGTTGCCAGATCTTTTATAAGATTGCTTCATGTGCTTTTCAAATTTGTTTTCATTTCCTACCGTAACTAAAGTGGAGAATAGGGATGAATCATTGGTGGAGCAAGATATATAGTCCTCGGATAAAATTCCAGCCTTCAACTTTTTCTCGAGCATATGGGTAAAAGTGATATTGGATATGAATAATATTGTAAGAAAAGTTTGATATAAAATAAAAGTTAAAAAGATGGACAAATATTTTGGGACGCCCAAAGAGGAATACTAGACAAACTTTATGGGACGGTGGGAGTATACTCTGAAGACCTTAAATGCTAAAAACAAAAACTATTTCTCATGAAGTATAAATAAAAGTAGTTGACAGTTCATAATACCTTAAAAAATGAATGAGTGCACAAGAAATTCAATGCATTTTGAGAATCCTCGTACTTCTCATATTGAACCAAGACGTTGTAAACATATCTTCATCTCTTGCATCCTTAGCAATTTCAAGATCCCTGTTAGAAAAGAGTAAAAAAGCATGTAACTAAAGTGGAGAATAGGGCTGAATCATTGGTGGAGCAGGAGATATGGTCCTCGGATAAAATTCCAGCCTTCAACTTTTTCTCGAGCATTATAATCTACTCATCTTTAGCTCCCAAGTCTGTGGCCAGTTGCACTAACCTTCTGGTAATGCCCTCCACAACACTCTCAGTTGGCACACAACTACTACTTCCAGTGAGGGAATGATGAACTTCTATTGGAGAGTCATCCTCTAAGAGCAATCTTTTGCAAAGCTCCTCCTCCTTCAATGATACTTTACAATTGGCTATTGATATTGAACCTTGCGAATGTAGCAATTATCAATACATAATGAACATTGGTAGAAAGACACTTGTTGGATCTCTAATTATATATAAATATGCAGTCAGACGAATCATCATTTGGAGCCTCCAAAAACATAACTCATGGCTCTAACATTAGGAACATGAAGAAAAACGAGACATGTAATAAAGAGGGACAAAAAGATTAATAAAAGAGATTAAGATCGATGCCTACCCAAAGATAAATGTTCCCTATCAGCCATTCAATATTTAGACAAGCATTTTCCATATACTCTCCCGATTTGATTCAATATAGCACAAGCCTTTCTCGAACACCTCCCACATAACCAATCATTGTTAAAATTTGATCTTTCAAAAGCAAAAATGAATAATCTATTGTTACCACCATAACTGCCATCTTCTCCACACAGCAAAGTAATGGTGACCCAACATTACAAAGTCATCATAATAACATGACATAGTAAGAAAAAGATAAAAACTGATATCTGCATGGCCAAAAGCAAAACTAGCCATAGTTTAAAGACCATTGGTGAAGACTACCTTCCAACAAGAACCATCCAAAGAAATTATCTGAATGGAGATATACCAGCTGTTTTTATTACTACCACGCACAAGATAAGAATTCTTGGGCTACCCACTCTTAAACAGCTTCAACCTCTCTCCATAATCCTTGGAACACATGAACCTCTGTTATTCCTTAGCCATCCAACATTATTCCAACAGTCTGAGCAAAGAAGCAAGTTTTCTTTTTCCTAAGCCCAATGATCCCAAGATTGAAACCAATGAAAACTAAGGTTAATGGCACTTAGCTAAAAGGAATATGGATTTTGAGGAACTAGTGCTCTGTGGCACATTCAACTCTCTCTGCTATCAAAATTACATGCAACTTGTGCAAGAATTCATGGTTAATTATTATTGAATCATCATAACTACTCCATCAAAATCAAGGTTTAAAACTATGCAATACTCCCTCTGTCCCATTAAGATTGTCTAAAAGGACAAAAATCACACAAATTAAGCAAGTCAAAGAGGAGAAAATGTAGCCAATTGGGAGGAGAGAGAGAGAGAGATTGTGATAGTGATGTGTAAAGAAGGGAAGAAAGAGAAAGAGAAAAGAAATGACTAAAAAGGGTATTGAGATAAATTTTTGATTGGATAATATGGGTAAAAGTGAAATTGGATAGTGGTAATATTGTAAGAAAAGTTTGATATATAATAAAATTTAAAAAGATGGACAAATATTTTGGAACGTCCAAAGAGGAATATTGGACAAACTTTACGGGACGGAGGGAGTATAACTCTGAGACCTTAAACGCTAAAAACAAAAACTAATTCTCATGAAGTATAAATAAAAGTAGTTGACAGTTCATAATACCTTTAAAAATGAATGAGTGCACAAGAAATTTAATGCATTTTGAGAATCCTCGTACTTCTCATATTGAACCAAGATGTTGCAAACATATCTCCATCTCTTGCATCCTTAGCAATTTCAAGATCCTTGTTAGAAAAGAGTAAAAAATCATGTAACAAAAGTGGAGAATATGGCTGAATCATTGGTGGACCAAGAGATATGGTCCTTGGATAAAATTTCAGCCTTCAACTTTTTCTCGAGCATTATAATCCACTCATCTTTAGCTCCCAATTCTGTGGCCAGTTGCACTAACCCTCTAGTAATGCCCTCCACAACACTCTCAGTTGGCGCACAACTACTACCTCCAGCGAGGGAATGACGAACTTCTATTGGAGAGTCATCCTCTAAGAGCAAGCTTTGACAAAGCTCTTCCTCCTTCAATGATAATTCACAATTGGCTATTGATCTTGAACCTTGTGCATGTAGCAATTATCAATATATAATGCACATTGGAAGAAAGACACTTGTTGGGTCTCCAATTATATATAAATATGTAGTCAGACGAAACATCATTTCGAGCCTCCAAAAACATAACTCATGGCTCTAACATTAGGACCAGGAAGAAAAACGAGACATGTAATACAGAGGGACAAAAAGATTAATAAAAGAGATTAAGAGCGATGCAAACATATCTCGTACTTCTCATATTGAACCAAGACGTTGCAAACATATCTCCATCTCTTGCATCCTTAGCAATTTCAATATCCCTGTTAGAAAAGAGTAAAATCAACACAAAGTTATGAACAACAAAATAGAACACCACAAAATTATACAAATAGAGTGCTCACGACATATATCACCAAAAAGAACATATGCAATAATTAGCTCTCAATAATGAGATGCCATTGCAGCTAAATACCCAACAAGATTGGACATAATAAATATTCCCTCAGTCCACATTAATTAACATATTGATAGTGTAATTTAAATAGAGTAATAATTTGAACAAGATATTTAGCATTAAAACATAACATAGTTTATTTAATTAGTAGGAAATGAAACTGTACTTAACTTAGATTATGTAAGAAACCACAAAAAAGTATAAAAGTAGCTAAATTGCAAAGTAGTTATTGACGAATTGCCTCACACTAATATACACATGTACATTTGAAAATAGAAGCAAAAAAAAGAATAAAAAACAACAAGACATAAGAACAATTCTAACTAAATCAATACCAAACTTTCCCAAAAGCCTCCGGAAAGATGCGTAAAAGCCTTTTTTATGGTTAGGAGTCAAGTTCTTCAGCACACCATTGAGATGGAATTCGCTTGAGTACGATAGTAGGTGGATCTTGTGTTAAACCTGCCAAGTAATATACCCTAGTCATTCGAATGAAAAAAGAATATTGAAGAACTCAATAATGTATAATCCATAAAACCATAAACTGCCTCAACATCCATGAAATTTAAAATTTCCTATGTAATTCAGTTTCTCCTTGAAACTTATGAAGTTGCCTAACACATATTCTAAAATTTGTGAAAAAAATATTTGGTTAGAAAAGGTACTTGAAGCAAAAGCCATCATTTCAATTATGTTCTCTGAAAAAGTCATTGGCAACACCCTAACTTTATAGACAGTGTCACAAAATTTAACTTCATTATGCCCAACTTTTGTAATAAATTCTTCTGGACTTTCACACGTGACTTCTTGGAATTCAAATTGGGATCTCGAAAGAAAAAACTGCCTTAAGCAAGAACCTTGAAATTGTCATCCGTCATTTTGAGGGGAAACACAAAACACCAGTAGATGTCTTTGTCCGGAATAGAGATTTGTTTCCTAAAAATCGTAGGATTTCGAAATAGTTTGGTGACAAAATGTTTGAAAGATGATCTTGGCGGGTATAAAGTTTTGAACTCCTCGGGCAAGCAAAGAATAAAATCCAATTTTACACGAGGAACTAATGTTAGGATAAGCAAAGAATAAAATTTGTGAAAAAAAATATTTGGTTAGAAAAGGTACTTGAAACAGTAGCCATCATTTCAATTGGATCCTTTGAAAAAGCCGGTTGCAACACCCTAACTTTATAGATGGTGTCACGGAATTTGACTTCGTATGTGCCCAACTTTTGTAGCAAATTCTTCTGGATTTTCACAAGTGACTCCTTAGAATTAAAATTGGGATCTCGAAAGAAAAAACTGCCTTCAACAATAACCCTAAAATTGTCATCCGTCGTTTTGAGGGGAAACACAAAACGCTAATAGATGTCTTTGTCCGAAATAGAGATTTGTTTCCTAAAAACCGTAGGATTTCTGAATATTTCGGTTAAAAGGTCTTTCAAAGATGATCTTGGAGGGTATAAAGTTTCGAATTCCTCGGACAAGCAAAGAATAAAATCCAATTTCACACGAGGAACTAACGTTAGAGTAAGATCCTCGGTAATTTTGATAGAAGCTGGACATGGGATGGGGAAGGGTTTAGGATTAGTATTGAGATTTGAACTATTTGTAGGATTGTTTCCAAAATTAGTGGTGAAGTGAGAGATATAATCCTAGGATAAAGGGTTGGCTCCAACTTTTCAAGTTCACCTCCGAATATTTGAATAGTTTGAAATTGATCCTAATTGTTCTTGAGAGTTATAACTGGTGTACATGAATTATCTATAGTAAAATAAAACAAAATAATAGTAGAAGCTTATAGTACAAACAACAAAACAAACATATTGCTACTTATGCATGCTCCTAATAGTAGGACCGGAGTGACACTCAAATATTAGGAGGTGGTGGCGATCAAAGGTATTTGTGACACGACAAATGCGGTCAAAGAGAAGGCGTAAGCATGGAAGAGGGAAGAGGCTGCGTGGTGTAAGGTTAGTGGGAAGTTGAAGAAGACATAAAAATTAGTGAGGGTAGGATAGTAAAAGTCTTTTTTATAAGAAATTTCAATTTTATTCTTATGAATTATGGTAATGCCATAAATTATTATGTGTACCCGTGTAAGAAAACTTCTTATACCTCGTGTAAGTGTAACATATACTTTTTATATCTTTTAAAATAGCGACACATTTGATGCTTTAAGAGGTTCAAAACTTAATAATCCTAATCTTTTATGCAATTCTCTAATGACATCTAGTATAACCTCAACTGGGACACCAACTCTAAATCTATGCGATGAGATAATCGTAGTTTTTACGTTACTTTCACAATTGACATTGGTCACAACAAAGGAAATTACAACCAACATGCCTTCTCTATCTATTAAGGCAGCTCTCGATGAACCTTTAGCCCCCTCAACACTACATTAAATTAATCTATCAACTAGCATTCTATAAACATTATCAAGGAGATCAAAAGAAAATAATTTCCATATGTGTATAGTATTCTTTTGTTTGATTTCATTCCATATCACTCGTATTTTCATATTTAAGTTTTGAACTCGATTTTGTTTTTTAGACGATTTCAACATCCTCTGGTCACCACTCGACACGATACCACCACCATTCAGATCTAAGCTTTTTTTAATATCCGGGATTTACAAAGAAGATGACTAAAAAATCTAAAATTAGACAAATCTAATAGTAGGACCGGAGTGACACTCGAATATTTGGAGGCGGTGGCGATTGAAGGTAGTTGTGTCATGGTAAATTCGATCAAAGAGAAGGTGTGACCATGGAAGAGGGAAGGTGTTGCGTGTGTAACATTAGTGAGAAGTTAATTAAGACATAAAAATTAGTGATAGTAGGATAATATATGTCTTTTTTATGAGAAATATCACTTTTATTCTTATGAATTGTGGTAATGTCATAAGTTTTTATGTGTACCTATGTAATAAAATTTCTTTCACCTCATGTACCCTATATTTTTTATCTCTTTTAAAATGTCGATATATTTTATGCTTTAAGAGGTTCAAAACTTAATAATCCTAATCTTTTATACAATTTTTTAATGACATCTAGTATAACCTCAACTGGGACACTAACTCTAAATCTATGTGATGAAATAATCATAGTTTTTACTCTATTTTCACAAGGGACATTGGTCACAAAAAAGGAAATTGCAACCAACTTGTCTTCTCTATCTACTAAGGCAACTTCCGATGAGCCTTTAGCTTCTTCAACACTACATTAAATTAATCTATCAATTGGCATTATATAAACATTATCAAGAAGATAAAAAAAAACATAATTTTTCATCGGTGTAGAGTATTCTTTTGTGAGTGTGAGCAAATGAACTTGCAATTTTTTTTTGAATGACCTTATAGTTATTTGCAAAATACCAAGTTCTTTCTTTGCATCTTCTTTACTTGTTAACAAGTCTTTTGATTTACTGTTATCATTTATGTTAATAGTAACTTTGATTGACTTATTAAAAAAATCAACATTGTGACGACATGTTAAAATTAACATGTGGACACCATCGTCATATAAGATGGTACTGATGCTAGCAAAAGCATCACTTGTATCGCTTGTCACAATAAGAACATCTTTTTTATCATGATTTTTTAAAATAGATGTATATTGACTTCAAATGCTTTGAGAAAATCAAAAAAAGATGAAAAACTATCTCCATTATTCAAAGATTTCAATTTAGATAACAATAAAATTTTAAATCAAATCTCTAATCCTAAATCAAAATACCATAAATTTTCACTATAACTTACACTTACTCACATTGAGAAGACGTTTGAGGAGATTGAATAAAGCTAGCAAAAAATGGTCACCAGAAGGGGTATCTCTGGTTGGTATGAGATGTGTCTCCTAGGGCCTTAGTCTTTACATTATCCTTAATAGATTATTCAGCCCCCTTTCAAACAATCTTGGCTACACCACTATATTTAATGAAACACTTAATGCAACCAACAATTTATATACCTCAATCTTTCAAAAGTTGTACATCGAAAAAAGAAACTATTAATCAATGGAGCAAAAATCCTTTGAAAATCGAGGTTAGAAATCTCAAAACCAAGCATGTGGTGCTTGATGTTAAGGTTAAGAGTGTGCTTGATAACGGTGACCGTAATCAAGTTTTATGTTGACTATTTTGGGCCAATCTTTTATTATATTCAACATATATTTCAAGTTCACCCCATTTCATTGTTGTTGCAATATTAAGCATGCCAAAGCCCAATTTTAACAAGGCTATGACTTTGAAAGTTGTTCAATTGAGTCCTTGGTTAAGTATGTAAATCAACAAGCATGGCAAGTTGCATATTTCATGAGATTACCAAAGGCAATGTCCACCCGCAAAAGGTATTGTCATACTGGTGGAGTAGTCGGTGGCGACCGTTGATAGCTTGCATTTTAGAGCATCTTAGGACATGCATTTAGCACTTTAGTTTAGTATGTTTTCATGCATTTGTCTTGTGTTTTCTAGTACTTTTTGTCTAGTTACCGTTATAGATGTCTACACACCTATCTTTATGCTTTTCAAGAACTTTGGAGAAGTTGGAGCTTCATTTGGACGCGTTTGGAGACATGACAGAATCAGAATTTCAGTCTAGAAGGCAACGGGACGGGAAACGAACCATCTATGAACCAAAAAGAAGAACCACACGATCCAAGCTAAGGTCGTGCACCAAGGAGCATGGTCGTGTGTGCGGTGTTAGAGAAATTTCGGATCGTGCGACCAAGAAGAAGACCAGGCCAGGGTCGTGCACTTAGGGCACACGATCATGTGCTTGTACTCAAAGAAAAGCAAGGGTCGTGCACATAATAGTGCATCATTCAATTAAGGGTCATGCACCTTCATAGGTCGTGCACCATTGAGGGTCGTGCGTCTCTTCACATGGTCGCGCGCCGATGATCGTGTGCCCTATTTAATTGATTTTTGGGCCGCCTCTTCCCCCTACCCTTAGTATAAACGCTTTCCTTTGTTTTCTAGATTGGGGGTTCTAGTTTTTTACCTAATTATCAATTGCTTGAGTGACAAGTTTAGAGAGATCTAGTTGGAGATTTGAAGATTTTGTGGATTTTGAGTTTGGATTTACTGGATTTTAATCAAGTTTGCTTGTTTCTTCAATCCGGTATTTTTATTCTCATTATTGATTTGATTTCTTCTCTCTCCATGGCTAGCTAAACCCTAAATTCTAAGATTGGGGTGAACCCAATGACGTGTAGGTAGACAAATCTATTAAATTGCAGGATCTATTGTTTAAAGCTTTGTTTGATTCAATCCTAGATGCTTATAGCTTTAGTAACTTTGGCGAATGGGAACTTGTCAAAGTTTGAGACTGAAAGGTAATAAATTTGATAAGTAGTAAGACATGATATTGAGACTGAAAGGTATTTTTTCCTATTGGAACCCTAGGATTTGAACCTGAGTTTTCTTTATCACAAAAGTATTTTGAATTCTCTTGTGGAATAACAATTGTCATAGAAACCTTAAGGTTGGGTTGAGTTAGCAAGTCGTGAAAGTGGATGTTGATTCAATTTAATCTTAAATTCTAACTGCTTAAAGGTTTAGATTTTAATTTGCAAGTCACGAAAGTGGATGTTTAATTGAGTCTAGATACGTCGGTTAACATTCGAAAGAATTTGGTGGATACATTAGACAACTGCCTTCAAACAAAGTCAAAATTAAGATTGTGTAATCATCCTTTAAAGTCTACCGAAGCATTGTTGTGGGGATCTTTGATCTTAAAAGCTTTTCTCTCATTGATATTCTCTTATAATACATATTTGCTTGTCACACTTTGTTCATAGCTAAAATAACATCTTAATCTTTTCTTATTTTCACGACTTAGTCTACTGATTTGACTACAATCGGTACTACTTAGTCCAAGAGTTTGATACCTTGGTATTACAACTGATCTCATACACTTGCTGGGTAGGATTTGGCTTATCAACAGTGTCGGTGGAGTCGATGACGACCGAGTTGGTGTATTTTGTGGTAGTTGGCTAGGTCGTGTAGCAGACAATGTAACTTCATTTATATTCTCCTTCTTTTGTTGATTCGAATGTGGTGGCAAAGCCTAGCCTCAAAATCCTTATGCTTCCTTATTTTTTACCATATACCTCTTAACTTTTGATCATTACCATTTGTGCAGTGTCTGCAGTTACTTTGAAGAGTTTGATAGAAGATGAGTATTATTGATGTTAGTTATCCTATACTATGTGTTATACATTGATATGTGATTCTGAGTGTCTCATATTGTTGTGTGTGTTGTTATCTATTCCTTTGATTACTGATTAGTTCTATGATAGAGGCATCAATAATGATTTGTCTAAGTCAAAAGTTGTTGTTTTATGCCTCTATTTGCTCTTTATTGTTAAATGCCAATTTTCATTCCAATTTGGTGGCTTTAGTGTTGCCAGGGTGTTGTAAGTGTCCAATCCTCCCTTATTGGTAAACTGAAAAAATGATAATGGCATAAACAATCATCAATATGGTGTTTCTTTGATTTTCAATTTTCTCAAAATTTAGATCATGAATTAGCAAGTTCGATAATACATTTTGCTGATTAGTACGTATAAGGCATAAACCTCGAACTAAAGTTGATTTGTTATAACTTAAACATGGAGTATTTTTCAAAGAAAGAAACTTGGTGATACTCTCAACTGAATCTGGTGGAAGATGAGATTCCTTGATCAAGTGGCCGCTATTAATTGCTTATGACATACTCAATCTTTCTATTTTACATATTATGATTTATCTTATGCAACTTTATGAGAAACGTTTGATATAATCTCTAATCACCAAACCTTATTTAATTTTCATAACCAAAACAATATGTAAGCACTTCACACACACACACACACTAAACATAAGCAATAATACCATATAACCCGCATGCGTATAGATTAAACACATAAATACTTATTGAAAAGAGAGAGAAAAAAACAAAATTAGTTTATTGAAATTATATAGTTAACAATAATTATAATATCACCAGATTAATTGCCACCACCAATTTGATCTAATCCATCACTTTGAAACTCTTTTAATTTTTTGGCTCCGCCACTGGATGCAACGAAAAGGAACCATAAGGTTGTAGAGAAGATATGCTCTCGATAGCAATGTTAAACCTGTCTTAAAACCACATCCGTTTTTCCATTCCCACAATTGATTAGCTTTAACTTCATGACCTAAAATGCAAGTTAATTAAGGATATTATTATGGCAAAAAAGAAGCCTAATTATATTATTATTATTTCAATAAAATAAAATATTAAAAAAAAAAAGAATCTTCTATTTATACAACTAGTAAACTTATCTTCAAGGTCACATAAATGTCGTAACATTTATTATAAATTTATGTATAATATAAATTTAATTCAACTAGTAAAGTTATCCTCAATGTCACATAAATGTCATAACATTTATTACATATTTACGTATAACATAAATTTAATTAGGTGATAGAATTAAAAAAAACATCTATATCATAGTGGTAATAGTGCTTCTTAATAACACATAGGTCTAAAGTTCAACTCTCTTTGACAACAATTTATTTTGCCAAATAATTAATTAAATAATATTGTTTAATCTTAATCTATTGTAAAATTTTCTTAATCTATTGTAAAGCTAAAACGTTTTGCTCAATAGTGGTTCATCTTAATTTTATAACTTTTTTCTTTGGTATTATACATAAAGCATAATGTCAACCTTTAATATTATACCATCAGTTTAGCAACCATTGATATTAAATACAAAGGTAATATCAAACTTTTGGTATTACATAAGTAATTTAAAATAATTAAATTATAAATTTTGAGATTACAAATAAAAGTATAAAAAGATAAGAAAACCATTGAAATTACAAACAAAAGATGAGTTCAAATTTAGTGTATAATCTTTTATGTTATACTATTTTCTTATTATATAATTCTTTTACTTTTTGCATATCTATTTCATTCACTACTAAGCAAAAAAAAAAAGGAAAAACAACCCAATTTATAAGAAAAGAATGATCAATACAACATTTTGCTCAAGAGAGTAGTGTAGAAAGATGATCAACACAAAATAATATTGTTTCATTCAAGCTAAAATTTTCACTATTTATATTTATTTAATTTTCTTATATAATGATATTTAGATTTTAATTAATAGATGTTATAATTATCTTATAATTATTAAAAAATATATACATTTTTCAAATAATAAATATATAACATTATCGTGAAAATTACTACTAAATTGGTATCAAAAGGACATTGTTTCGATGCGGCCTATGGTCCATACTTCCACGTTTCAAGTCCGTTTGCAACTTCATTCTTCAAAGGGTTTTTCGTTCTACATTCTTGTCTAAATTCCTGGATTCATCCATTCCCATTGAATTTTGAATCCTTGTTGAAATCCCCATGAACAAATACTTGCTATCATCTCAGTTGGCAATCCACCCGCTTGTTCGGTTCGCTTCAAGGGTTTGTCCTCCTCGACTGTGTTTTTTGCTAGAATTTCATATCCTTTTCTATATTTTGATGCATATAATGTTTTCTTTTTCGAACTTTGTATATGATTCTGGATGTTTAAACTTTGAAGGTTTTAGTTGTTTTCTATATTTTTTGGAAGGATTGAAAAGGCTTATGCAAAATTTGATGATTGAGACTGGATTTGGTTGGAAAGACGGTCAAAACTATGCAAAATTGGTAAATGTAGTGTAATAGAGAGATTGGGGTCAATTTTGCAAGTTATCCACGATCCATTTTGATTGTGGTTTTTGCTTCTTAGGTCTTTGATATAAGATGTCAATGGTTACACTTTACATTGCTGCACTCTTTGAGCTGAAATTACATTTGAAAGAAGTAGATTGGGTTAGGAGTTGTTACTTAAGTTTGGCATATTAGGGGCATTAGTATCAAAGGCTTAAGCAGAATTTGATGATTGAGATTGGATTTTGTTGGAAAGACTATCGAAACTTGTGTGGCATTGGTAAATGCATTGTAATTGGAGAGATGTGAGACGGTTTTGCAAGCAATTTGTGATATATTTTGGGTGTGGTTTTCGCTTCTTAAATCTTTGATATAAGATGTCAGTGGTTACACTTCACATTATTGTACTCTTTGAGCTGAAATTGGATTTAAATGTAAGTAGATTAAATCGGGGTTGTTGCTTGAAGTCAAGCATTTTAGGTCCGATTGATAATTATGAAGAAATTTTTAATTTGCTGAATTTGGGTGTGTCATGGAACTTTGATGCCCTTGGAATTGATAAGTGAGTTAAATGCCTAGTTTAAACTAGAGAACTCCAAATTTCGATTGTGACACTTCTTAGATTAAAGTTATTTCAAAGGATATAATCATATATTTAATTTACTCTTGTAGTTCATGGCATCAACTATCAAGCCATAATTTATATTCTCAATTGTTTGGACCTATTATTTCTGCTCGCAAGGCTGCTGCTAGTTGCACAGTCCACTTGATAAGAGATATAAGAAGTCAGACAAACTACATATATTCTTTGAATTTTGCTAGATTGGACAAGTAAAATTAGTTAGTACACTATGGGTGGGTTGCACATTCTTAATTTTCTCTCGTTGAAGCCATAGAGGCTGACCATTTTAGTGTTAAACTTAAATGTACCACTTGTACTACCTTCACTATTATTGGTCCCTTTTGACCTTTTGTTTACTGTTCATAGAGAACCAATATATGCATTGTCACTCATGTTGTTCAAACTTGAAATGAATCTCTATTTCACATCATTCTTCTATTTGGCATATTATACTTTGTAGTGGGTGTTTAATTATCTGATTCCAAGTTTGTTTTATATGAAGTATCTTATTATACTAAGTTGTATTTTATTATATGAACGAACTAGCATCTAATAGTAGGATGGTTGATGATGTGATGGTTTCCCACTCACTTGTAAGAAAACGAGATTTATTGTAGTATTAGATCGGGGTCGAATCACGGGGATTATGTCTGCTTTAGCTAATTCTAGAACTAATTTCTAAGTCAAAATATAGTGATTTGTGGTCTATAATTCTAACTATTAAAAGCAAGTAAATTATGAGAATGAAAAGTATATGAAAATGCAAAGCTCTAAGGTTAGGAATTCCTACAACTTTGATCCATAGAGTTTGAATCTCACTTCTACCTAAACTGAGTTGGATGTTTAGTTATGAAGATTATTGTCTAATGTCATAAATTAACTTCTCTCAAAGATTAATTTAATGTACTTCTACCAATTAAGAACCCACTTTCGTGACGAAACAAAACCAATAAAAGCTCTTTGAGCACTTAGAAATCTAGATGATAAATCAAAATTGCCCCACTTTCGTAACGCATTAAACTTGAATCAAACACCTAAGAGTTCTATGACAACTAACCACATGAGAAACTAATCTCAAGTTCAATTCTAGTTTTTCCAAATAGAAACAACCACCTTTCGATGTGTTCTCTCTATTTTGTTTACTCACTTAGACCACCTCCTCTCGATGCGCAACCTAAGCAAGACTCTAACAAGTTTAAACTTATTAGATTAAACCCCTATGATCAAATCATATTAGTTTTCAACTCAATTCAAGCGAAGGATATTGATTTTGATCCGCTTCACACTGTTGGGATCAACCCAACCTTAGAACTAGAGAACTTAGACTAGCATGATAGAATTCATAATCAAATCAATAAAATTAAATATGAAAGTATAAAATAATAACAATATTAAAAGATAAAAATTACTAGAAATTGAATTAAAAGAACAAAAGTAGACCCACAGTGCCAAATTCTCCAACTTGAAAAGCAACTAGAACAAAAACCCTAGAAAATCACTCTTTTATCTCTAAACTTAAAACTAGAATACGAAAAACATAATAATAATCGAATTTGTGCTCCAAGTAGTCTTAGAATAGTCATAAAAGTTATGTAAAAAGATATCCCAAAAATAAAACCAACTCAGGCCCAAACAAGTTAGAAAGCCCAAATTTCTCGGCGCACGTAGCAGGTTGTCACGACCCGTGACAAACTGACAGGGCATATGAGAGCAAGATTTTGCTTGTCTTGTCTTGGTTTGGATCGTGATGGCCTCCATGATTTGTGACCAAGCTTCTAACCTCTTCCGTCACTCCCTAGCTTGCTCCTTGACTTGTAATAGCTCATCCACAACTCTTGAAAGCTCTTAGAATCTTTAAATCATCACTCCTTAGTGCTAGTTGTTATCTTTAATCTTCACGAAGGTCTTGTCCTCATGTCATCTTCTCCATTAGACTCCAAAACACCAACAAAAAAGCCTATAAAAGCAAAACTAACTGGTGTAGACCTCCATACTATGAATAATACGAAAATCAATACAAAAATATCAAAAATAAACCTAGAAAGAAATAAAGCAACATCTATATGCATATGCAAACTACACAAAATAAGATGATATCAGTTGACCACTATTACATTCGTCTACATTTTCTATTATTTTCTGTTGAGGATATTCTTCGCACATCTAAAAGTTGGGAATAAACATGCATACTATATAAGTCCTTGGGTTAATCTTCCTATTTCCAATTGGTTTTAGGATGGAACATCACTGGGTTTGTCTACTGGACTTACGTACGCGCGACCCCCCGTTTTTGCCAGGTTGTAGAGATCTCTTTCATATTGGATTTATGTTTTCTTATTTAGTTATTACTGTTTTGAGTGGAAAAAAGTTCTCTTTCTTTTTGCACGTTCATCCAATCCAAGCGATCCCAATATTGTGGTTATGTAAGGCCATCAAGATACTACCTTGAGACCTTGAGAGGCATAATGGCCAACCTCTACTTATAGAAAACACTTCGGGTCCTTGTTCTTCGACATATTATGTTATTGTATTGCTCTTAAAGTCCATTACTTCTTGATTTTTATATTACTTAGTGTGTAAATATATTTTCTTGCATTTCAAATTTGCAACAATTTAATCGAATGCATTTCACTTTCGGCCCACAACTTTCCTTGGAGTTGTTGGAGGGCTTGTTTTCTACCTTCATTATAATGACGAGAAGAGTGTAACACCCCGTCTTTCGACGAGGCGCTACTAGGGAATAGACCTTACAAGGTACTATTATTTAGGTTGACAACTACACTGTAGGACCTTGCAACTCGGGCACGACGAGAAAAACATAATAAAACATCCAACTTTTATTTAATAAAACTTAGAAAACATAATCATGCATGAATCCCCGAAAACCATAAATATTCAAATACGTCACAACGCCTACTGAAACCAAACTATCTGAACCGAAAAGATAATATCCGAAATAAAATACCAACTCCGTCAACAAATATTAAAATCAATATTCTAACTAATATAACTAAACTAATATAACCAATCCCACTATGACACGCGCTCTTTACCGCTCCGGCCCGCCATCTTGCCTAGGTTCCTGCACGGCTCCCTGGTTCATACCTGGAACTGAAAAATGTTCCCCGAAGGGTCAGCGTCTAATCTACCAAGCTAGAAAGAATATGGAAACTGTAGAACGCTTTAAAATCATTTATCTATAGTCAGCATACAAAAACCACAACCGCAATCATAACTCTAAAGGTCAATACCTAAATTAGTTATATCAGTCACACAAGTCACATACGCATACACAATCACAATCACACAGCAATGCAATTCTTCCTTTGTCCACGATCCGACTTCCAAGGCGCTCATCACCGCGCCGAGTGCAGAGGCAGGCCCTCCCACTCCACTTCCCAATCTCCCTTCGAACTCCTGGCTAAGCCTCCACTGGAGCGCTTGCCCAAAAACATACAGATAATAATTTTCGTTTGAAGGGGTACGATTTTCCCAGTCACACGGGTCAAAGTAGCCAACTCTTCCTCAACATCAGCTACAATGGGCCGTGTCGGAAACGGTACCAACACAGAGAAAACGTCCAAAATAATTTCCGACAAAATACATTTAAAATCATTAACGCACACAACACACAAGGAGTTCAAAACAATTTAAAAGGTATTCGGGACTAATTCCCAAAACCCGTCCTACAATATCGATACGCAATCTAACAAGGGAGAAAAGAACCGAGCAAGTCGAAAAACGACTTACCTCGAACGAAGGATCCTTGAGAAGACGGAACTACGATCTCAGACGGAACGATTCCCTAAGAATTATAAAGGGAAAAATTAATTGATTAAAAATATGGTCCGACTAACTAACCCAATTAAAAGGCCACCTTTATTCCCCTTAAGCAACCGAATATTTATAACGATTTTTGCTAATTAATCAACTAAGCCAAGCTACTTAATTTATTAACTTATTTATATACTAGATATTAGCCCACCAAAAATTATCCAATACCCCTTGTAATAATCCAGATTCGAAACCCAATCTCCCAGCCCATTGTAAATGAAGGTTTGAAAGTAAGACCGGCCCCATGTTAGGCCCGAATTCCCCTTCCATTCGGTCCATTAACCCATCCCAATATGTAAAAAGAATTACAAGCACACCCAAGATTGGGCCAAATTAAACAAGCCCGTCTTCTTTTACAATTTCTGGCCCAATTCTCCCACTACATACCCCGTTTGACCAACAATTAGAAGAGTTGACCAGCTTTGAGGACCCCACCCCTATTGTCTTCAACCTTCGACCGATGAACTCGCCTCGCCGCTGTGGAATTCCGCCCTTTCTCTGGTTCGCCTTCCCGCCCGACGCCTCCGGTGGCAATCTCCTCCATGGCCCCGTCTTCCCCGCTCGACTCCTCCGGCGACAACCCCGCAACGACCACGTTGAGAGAGCGCGGAAACGTTCCACCCGCCTGCCGCCCCTTTCCAATCCCGATCCACCTTCACCGCCCCAAACGACCGACGGATCTCGCCTTCGGATCGACTCCCTGCCTTGCTACGATTTCAATCCGCAACCGACGGCAATAACAGGGAGCGAAGGCGGCATCACGCGCCGCTCTTGTTCGCGCCCCGTGGGAGCTCCCAGGAGGCTCCGCTCCACCATTCCCGTCGGCGCCTCTCAACCCGATCCGTCCCCCGTTCAAACTATTACCCACCCAACCCAACAACAGTAAGGAAAACAGAGGAAGAAATGGCTTACCGGTGGTCACTATACGCGATTGTAGGCCAACACTTGACCACGCCGGCGCTCGACTCGGATGCGCAAGTGCTTGCCCGACTCTGTTTGGAGAAGGAAGGGATGAACGACGAGCACAATTCGAGGCTTCGTCGATGGTGCGGCGTTGCCGATTAGTGGGGAATTGATTGTGGCGAGAACAGAGCTTAATTCTCGGTTTCTAAGCCGGGCAATTAATTAAGGAGGCTTGTAAAAGATAGATTGCAATTAGGTTAATTAGATGCCTATCCAATTAGTTAGATAAGATAAGTTTGTTGGGATTGAACAATTGATAGGACTAGTTAACAAGAAGATATTGGATAGAGAAATATATATATGCATTTTGTTTTTATTATTTTTATTTTTGTTTAACGGATAATCTATGGACTAATAACTGAGAATCCGAGGTTACTTACGAAACAAGAACTCGATTGGATACGTTAAATGTGGAACTTAAACTCGTTTCCCGACCTAGAAGGAAAAATGAACCCAAGTATTACATACTACCCCCCTTAAGAAAGTTTCGTCCCAAAACTTTTCCACAAAAGAAAGATATTCGAGGTTTTCACAAACCTCTCCCCCTTAAAGAGGTTCGTCCTCGAACCAGAGCTGATTGATAATGGTAATTATAACCAGTACTAGCCATCCAACGTACGCAAAATGTCAAACGAATACTTAAACAGTCAAGCAAGCAAGTTAAACAAACAAAAATTACGAAGCAAACATCGAATCCAAACAACACACTAATTACTAACCTTCCCCTCAAACGCCTCTACTAAACCCGGGTAGATCTCTGGATAACTCTCATTCATCCTGGACTTCGTCTCCCAAGTGGCCTCCTCGACTCCTCGTCGAGACCACTGAATCAACACCAGAGGAATCTCCTTGTTCCGCAGCTTCTTCATCCGTTGATCTAAAATCTGCAGCGGTTGTTCCCGGAAAGTGTGATCTGGTTCCACCACCAAATCCTCATAATTCAGTCTGTGACTAGGATCCGGGACATACTGTCTCAGTTGTGAAACATGGAATACAGGGTGCACTCCTTCCAAAGCAGGCGGCAATGCTAGCCTGTAAGCCACCTCGCCTACTCTCTCCAGAATCTCGAATGGACCGATATATCGGGAACTCAGCTTCCCTTTCACCCTGAATCTCCTTGCATCCATGATAGTATCTGTAGCTCCCTTTGGATTAGTCCTTTTTTTTATATACCATCACATCCTTGTCCTATTGTCAATACTCAAAGGTCCTTTCCCTTACGTTTTCTTTTATCCTACAATTGTGGTATTGCAACCACTACTTCTCCATAGTTCATACACGAGGCTTTAGTCTTAAATAACTCTAACTAGAGAATCCCTCAACCATTTCCAATAACAGTTCGTTGTGTAAACATGTTTTCTTCCCAAGCTTACGCATCTTCTGAGTCTCGTTTCTATGGATGGTACAATTTCTTATTCAACTTCACTAGTGCGATCGCCCCAATCTGGTGCTCAATGCCTTTTCGTAAATGGCTTCATTGATTATTGTAATCACTCCTTGTGCTTCCATCTTCAACTGCATACACTTTGTACTCCTCGGAAATCTTCTTAAGTCGAGTGTTCAGCTCTTCTTAAAGCGAGCAACATCCTTCTTTCAATCGACATTTCTAGTTTGGGTTCGACTACTTCCAATCCGATAACTTAGATGCTTAGGAAAGACTTGCTCCATTCCCTTCCAAGTCGACCACTTTTGCGTCCTCTTGTATTAGGTTCAACTACTCAATGACTAGTATTACGAAACTCTTGAATACCATATAATCCAACACTTCAATCCTACTCTTGTTGCTTCCTCCCACTTAACTAGTAATTCTAACATTACGAAGGAGAT
This sequence comes from Fallopia convolvulus, assembly GCA_964016875.1. Lineage (NCBI taxonomy): Eukaryota > Viridiplantae > Streptophyta > Magnoliopsida > Caryophyllales > Polygonaceae > Fallopia > Fallopia convolvulus. Next base: position 54,900,334 of record OZ024734.1, read on the forward strand.
TAGCTTTTGTCAAGCGTACACTTAGAATTAGAAGGTTAAAGGTACTAAACTATCGAAGGTCCTTCAGCTGACGGTGGCGGAGTCGCGACGTGTCACCTACCCCCTATATGCAGTATGCCTACCCCAGTGAAAACATTTGAAAACACCGGCCGACTTTTAGTTTTAAGTTGGACCTCGGGTACTCTTTGTTGGTCAGTTCCATGTGCCCTGTTGTCAACCTGGCTCTGATACCAATTTGTAACACCCCGTCTTTCGACGAGGCGCTACTAGGGAATAGACCTTACAAGGTACTATTATTTAGGTTGACAACTACACTGTAGGACCTTGCAACTCGGGCACGACGAGAAAAACATAATAAAACATCCAACTTTTATTTAATAAAACTTAGAAAACATAATCATGCATGAATCCCCGAAAATCATAAATATTCAAATACGTCACAACGCCTACTGAAACCAAACTATCTGAACCGAAAAGATAATATCCGAAATAAAATACCAACTCCGTCAACAAATATTAAAATCAATATTCTAACTAATATAACTAAACTAATATAACCAATCCCACTATGACACGCGCTCTTTACCGCTCCGGCCCGCCATCTTGCCTAGGTTCCTGCACGGCTCCCTGGTTCATACCTGGAACTGAAAAATGTTCCCCGAAGGGTCAGCGTCTAATCTACCAAGCTAGAAAGAATATGGAAACTGTAGAACGCTTTAAAATCATTTATCTATAGTCAGCATACAAAAACCACAACCGCAATCATAACTCTAAAGGTCAATACCTAAATTAGTTATATCAGTCACACAAGTCACATACGCATACACAATCACAATCACACAGCAATGCAATTCTTCCTTTGTCCACGATCCGACTTCCAAGGCGCTCATCACCGCGCCGAGTGCAGAGGCAGGCCCTCCCACTCCACTTCCCAATCTCCCTTCGAACTCCTGGCTAAGCCTCCACTGGAGCGCTTGCCCAAAAACATACAGATAATAATTTTCGTTTGAAGGGGTACGATTTTCCCAGTCACACGGGTCAAAGTAGCCAACTCTTCCTCAACATCAGCTACAATGGGCCGTGTCGGAAACGGTACCAACACAGAGAAAACGTCCAAAATAATTTCCGACAAAATACATTTAAAATCATTAACGCACACAACACACAAGGAGTTCAAAACAATTTAAAAGGTATTCGGGACTAATTCCCAAAACCCGTCCTACAATATCGATACGCAATCTAACAAGGGAGAAAAGAACCGAGCAAGTCGAAAAACGACTTACCTCGAACGAAGGATCCTTGAGAAGACGGAACTACGATCTCAGACGGAACGATTCCCTAAGAATTATAAAGGGAAAAATTAATTGATTAAAAATATGGTCCGACTAACTAACCCAATTAAAAGGCCACCTTTATTCCCCTTAAGCAACCGAATATTTATAACGATTTTTGCTAATTAATCAACTAAGCCAAGCTACTTAATTTATTAACTTATTTATATACTAGATATTAGCCCACCAAAAATTATCCAATACCCCTTGTAATAATCCAGATTCGAAACCCAATCTCCCAGCCCATTGTAAATGAAGGTTTGAAAGTAAGACCGGCCCCATGTTAGGCCCGAATTCCCCTTCCATTCGGTCCATTAACCCATCCCAATATGTAAAAAGAATTACAAGCACACCCAAGATTGGGCCAAATTAAACAAGCCCGTCTTCTTTTACAATTTCTGGCCCAATTCTCCCACTACATACCCCGTTTGACCAACAATTAGAAGAGTTGACCAGCTTTGAGGACCCCACCCCTATTGTCTTCAACCTTCGACCGATGAACTCGCCTCGCCGCTGTGGAATTCCGCCCTTTCTCTGGTTCGCCTTCCCGCCCGACGCCTCCGGTGGCAATCTCCTCCATGGCCCCGTCTTCCCCGCTCGACTCCTCCGGCGACAACCCCGCAACGACCACGTTGAGAGAGCGCGGAAACGTTCCACCCGCCTGCCGCCCCTTTCCAATCCCGATCCACCTTCACCGCCCCAAACGACCGACGGATCTCGCCTTCGGATCGACTCCCTGCCTTGCTACGATTTCAATCCGCAACCGACGGCAATAACAGGGAGCGAAGGCGGCATCACGCGCCGCTCTTGTTCGCGCCCCGTGGGAGCTCCCAGGAGGCTCCGCTCCACCATTCCCGTCGGCGCCTCTCAACCCGATCCGTCCCCCGTTCAAACTATTACCCACCCAACCCAACAACAGTAAGGAAAACAGAGGAAGAAATGGCTTACCGGTGGTCACTATACGCGATTGTAGGCCAACACTTGACCACGCCGGCGCTCGACTCGGATGCGCAAGTGCTTGCCCGACTCTGTTTGGAGAAGGAAGGGATGAACGACGAGCACAATTCGAGGCTTCGTCGATGGTGCGGCGTTGCCGATTAGTGGGGAATTGATTGTGGCGAGAACAGAGCTTAATTCTCGGTTTCTAAGCCGGGCAATTAATTAAGGAGGCTTGTAAAAGATAGATTGCAATTAGGTTGATTAGATGCCTATCCAATTAGTTAGATAAGATAAGTTTGTTGGGATTGAACAATTGATAGGACTAGTTAACAAGAAGATATTGGATAGAGAAATATATATATGCATTTTGTTTTTATTATTTTTATTTTTGTTTAACGGATAATCTATGGACTAATAACTGAGAATCCGAGGTTACTTACGAAACAAGAACTCGATTGGATACGTTAAATGTGGAACTTAAACTCGTTTCCCGACCTAGAAGGAAAAATGAACCCAAGTATTACATACTACCCCCCTTAAGAAAGTTTCGTCCCGAAACTTTTCCACGAAAGAAAGATATTCGAGGTTTTCACAAAGAGCGTCATTCTATAGTTGGTCATTGTTTCTTTTGTTATTTTAGCTATGCACTTGCTTTCAGAATTAAAACCATTGCTTTTATTAGGATAAAAAATATATTGTAAAAGATATTTTCTCTTATATTTTGTCTTGGGCTCCAAGATAAAATCCCTTGGACTCCAAGTGTTATTATATATTCTCTTTGGGTAAAGCAGTTGAATGCAAGATTACATTTACAAAATCCTTCTATCTTCACATGGTATCAGAGCGTCTTACGATCCTTGATTTTTTTCCACAAACCCTAATTTTCTACCATGACCGACGACACCAACAAAACAATCACGTCATCCACCACTCCCTCCGTTATACCAGACGATTCTCTGACTGGCAAAACCAATGTTGGCATTCTAATTGAGGAAAAGTATTTTGAACATGTTGTATATGAGAGTTTAAACCATTGTTGTTGTCAATCTCTGTGCAATAGTATGGCCTTTTCACTGTTTAATTGGATTCACCGGGTCAAGGAAAGCTCCAAGAATGGTAAGTCTATATTCTTTATCAAGTTTGTATTATATCTTCAATAGTATTGTGTCTTCTTCAAGATGGTTGAAGAATAAGGGGATGATTATTTAGTAGAATCTTCTCACAATATGTAAGCCTTGCCCCTCTATAACATATCAAGCAGTGTGTTTTTGTGTGTTTCAGTTGTGGAGTTCTCTAGTGCATGTGCTTTTCTGCTAGGGTTTCTTTTGTCCTTTTTTTTCCGACTTTTAGTCTCTTCTAAATTTGGTGATTTTCGCTTGTCTGGGTTCTAGTGGTTTTTCATTTAAATTATGCAATGAGCTTCATCCAAGATAAAATAATTGAATAGTATCTCTTCCTTTGATGTTAGTTCATAGAGAGCAATGCCTGTCTTTTAATTTGAATAACATCTATGTCTTTGAATCAGTCAAAGGGTGGTTGGTGTATGAGAGCTAAATACCCATTAAATGTTACAAATGTTAGATGAATTGGAATATTTGGGTGTTTCTTGATACATCAATTCTCAACTAGACTAGTCAATTCAATTTTCACATATATGTCTCATGATGTATACACTTAATTATGGGGGTACCAAAACGTGAATTGTAAATTAACCACTATTTCTTTAACTTGATTTTGAATTAGATCAGACAAATCCGGCTCAATCGAGTGGTTGAAGACTTGTAGCTTTGACGGTGATACACTTGTGTCCTAATTTTTACACCACAAATTGAATTGTGGTAGGTGTACACAAGTTTTCAAATAATTATCCACTATTTCTTAAATTGGAACTAGTGAATCTTATAAAGTCATGTGTCTGTTTATCCATTATATTCAAGCATTTTTAAAGACACCGTTTTTCAATGTTAAATTTAGGGATATTTGAATTATTTCACAAGTTGGAATGGATGGATCATAATTCTCATACTTGTTGACATAATTGACATAATTCTCATACTTGTTGAACCAAATATTATTAATATTTGTCAATGGATTAGAAATTTTCTTTTTCTTTTTGGTGAAGGACACTGCGCATGAGAGTCGAATCGGAGACTTCTGGTACTATGTTTGGAGACTTAACCGCTTAACTAGATGGTTGAAGGCTTGTCTCTCTTTCACTTCACAATTTCACATCATTAACTGTTAAATAAATTAGAACTTGTAATATATTAAATTAAAGCTCTTGATAAGAGTAAAATATATACTAAAAAAATTTGAAAAAATATATCCAAAAAAAATTCGAATTGTAAGAGCCAGGGCCCATTTTGACCCATCAATAGTTCCGCCTTGGCGCCTTGACATCTCAACTTTTTTTTTCTATCGATAACCATGCTCTAAGAAAATAATGTAGAACATGTTATATTTCAATTGATAATGTAGTGTTAGCTTTGTCTTTGCAACTTGTAATCCAAAGCAATGACAATTTTTAGTCATTTAGACTTTTCATTACACATCCTAGTGAGTGAAAGAGATCCCGGCCATATGAGAATTATTGATGGAAATTGCAGGTGATGATCGAGGTGAAGATGGACGATCATTCTTTGCAAAATCTCATGGCATTAAGCTCAGTGTAACTTTCAAGATATGTTAGAAAGGGTTTGAGAAAAGCATATAACAAGTTTTGAAGATCTCAGGGCTAACTTTCAAGTGCTAACTGTGCATGAAAGCATATAGCATGGAAAAAAGACTAGCAATAGTGTAACGATTTTTCTATAATGTAAGAACCCTTCAATTAGAACTTACTTTCATAATAATAATGCAACGATTTTATCGGGTTGGGTTTTCGTATTCAGTCATATTATTACTTGTTGAGAGTTATTTCACATGGAAAAGTTGAGACTAAAATTACTTAGCATATAACTCAATGAGCTACTCCGCTCATTGTCATATGATTTTGGATTAGGACCTCATCGAGCTTATATGCTAGCTAGGAGCAACCGATCCAAAAGTGACGGTTTGTGAGCCTTGAGGGAATTCATCGGTCTTGCCGACCTTATGAGCATATTCAAGCAGCCCATCCAATAGAGACGGGATCGTCATCCCGTACTTGAGGAAGCGTGTTGAGAGTTATCCCAAATGAGCTCTACTTCACTCATTACCATATTGGTTTTGGTTTAAAACCTCGTTAAACTTATATATCAGGTCAGTTACCGCATGATTCCCGGATTATCGATCCACCAGACTTTTATACTTTCATCCAAGTAATAATATATAGTATTGATTAGACCCTTGAATGAAATTCTTAGTGCTCAATTAAGCACTTACTTTATCGTAACAACCAACATGATTAGATACATATGGGTCGTGGTCTTAATTACAAACACGAAAAATGGGGTTTCCTTCACAAACGTACGTACCTTGTATCAAATCAATCATCTCATTCCAACACCGCCCTCATCATCATCATCATTTTTATCATCATTTTTCCTATCCATATTATTTATCAAGTGAATTTATAGTATCTCTCTCTAGCTAGCTTAGCCATCCCTGTTCCACGTACAATCCTCGAATCGTCGACATCGAAAATGGAAAGTTACCGATGTTAAATTAAGGCCTTGTTTACCAAAAGTAGTGGTGGTGGATAATTGTAGTTATAATAGTAGTTGTAGTAATTTAAAGAACGGTTTTTGCTATAGAAGAATTTAAAGAACGGTTGAAAATAATGGTCCAATGAAAATAAAATGTTATTGTGTGTTGGTTGAGATAACGTTAGAATTTATCTTATACTTATAAAATGATAAAATAAAGCATATGATTTATTAAAGGAGGCATGTTTTTTTTTTGTTAAGGGAAAAGAAATCTCAAACATTAACGATAGTCAAATCTCAAAAACTTTTTTAGAGTAGCTACTAAAAATCAAGTTTATGAATGCTAAAAATATCTCTACCGTTAATTATATCAAACATCGTAATAGTATTTAAAATGAAATTTTAAAAACTAATCGCTACCCCCTATATAATGTTAGAATGACAAGTTTTTCTAAACGGAGAAAGTACTCCCTCCATCCCCTTTTGTTCATCCTAAAGGATGGTTTTTGTGGTTATTAAGGAAGATATAAAGTGGTATTGGTAATTGGAAAAGTGGATAAAAGGTGAAATTGATTGGGGATATGTTTGTAATTTTATAGAGATAAAAGGTGTAAAGTAGTATTGATAATTGGGAAAATGAGTAAAATATGATATTAGGTAGGAGAAGATTAATAGTTGATAGGATGTAAAGTTAAAAAGTGGGTAAAAAGTGATATTGGTTGAGGGTATTATTGTAATAAATGTATGGATAAAAAAGGAAAGGGAGAAAGTACGAAAAATATTTCGGGACGTCCGAAATAGAATACTAGACAAATAAAAGGAGACCCAGAGAATAGCATTTAAGGTTTGGCAAACCGGGCCTAAACAGATCAAAACATCTATACATAAAAATTGTTGGATTATTAATTATATTCTTGTTATTTTTAATTAAATTTAAAAAAAGAATTACAAAAGAACATGTTTTTTTTTTGTTGAGTCGCTCCAACAAACTTTAACAATATACGGAGTAACATTATGTAACAACAAACAATACAATCAATAGTATGAAAAATCTTCAATCTATAATAACAATTGTTTGATTTAATTCTTACATATCAACGGGGCCTAGCTAGCTAGGAATCCGCCACAACCTCCTGATTTGTAGTCAATTGCCGGTGGAAGTTGCGGTGGCAGCCACAGGCGGCGCAGACGAGGGCGGCGGCGGAGCCCTGGTCGCCGCTAGCCATGAACTCCCGGCAGCCGTCGACGGCGTAGCCGCCGGTATTAGCTGCATGGTTCTTTTGGCATTCTCCATACCTAACAACAACCGAAGAAGAAGAAGTTGTATTATTGTTGTTAGTTCTTGAGGCTTCTGATCCTGATGATCTCCTCACCACCACTTGACGTTTCTTCATTAAATTGGCTCTCCTTGTTGGGTCTCTTTCATATGGCATGTATGAGAGTAAAGTGAGAGAGATGTGTGTGGATTCTAAATTTGCATATATTATATTTATACTAAAGTTGTGAGAGGGTGTATCAAGTTTATGGTGTGCTTGTGGTGGAGAGGGACCGCGTAGCGTTTAAGCGGTTTACATGGGTGTCTAAATGGACTAGGCGGTTTTCTAGTGGATCGAAGACTAGGTGGGTAAGATTTTTCAGCGCCTAGGCGAGGATTTTTAGAACGGTGGTTTGTTTGTTTGTGTGAATTGAAGTGGTGGACTAAGTTTAATATAGTTAGTTCAAGTTTGTCACGTAGATGAAAATTAATTTGAAGTAAAAAGTGTTTTGTTTTTAATTTTTGATAAGGAAAGAATTGGGGGATTTCATCCTAAAATTAATTGGTAATAGAAAGAGTAATTTCTCATATACTATATGGTAGGGTTAGATAATTTGAATTCTCGATGTGGGATTTACAATTTTCCAACAATCTCCACCTCACTTGTGAATTCCTCACAAGCCCGGACTCACTACACACCGAACCCACCAAAAATCGTCTTTGAGTTGGACGCTACACGCTTGCGTGCTCAATCTTGGATATGAAATTGTTGGATCGTGATTGTTCCAACAGAAACCACTATGCAACGGTCAAAGGCTAACCCATTGACTGGCACTGTAGGATTACGTATCAACCTGGTGCAACTGGCCCCACGTCGAATCATCGGCTCTTATACCACTTCTTAGGGAGAGAAACCTTTAATGAGCCCAACCACCAAGTCCAACAATAAGAGGAGTAGTCCATCTATCTTATATACTAGGCCCGATCAATTAAATTCCCAATGTGGGATTCACAATTGCTCAATATAGGGGGAGATTTAATGAGGAGTTGACTATATATCGCTAGAAAGTAGATTAGTTGACTAAATAACATACACTAAGACAGTACAAAAGGACCACTTGACGTTGCCTCCGTCGAACACCATTTGAGTGATCTACATTTGAATACCATGAGGCCCTTACTTCGAGTTTGTGCTATTTTAATCAAGTGCTTAGAATAATTGAATTATGCCAAAATTCGATTATCAACTCTATATTGCCAATTTTTTCATCAATTGGATATTAAGTAAAAAAAGTAAGATAATACATATGCAATCTAAGATAAATTATATTCTAATTGTATCAAAAAGTATGGTAGTACGTACTCCTTATGAAACATCATGATCCATGGTCGAGGAATGTCATGTGCATATGTATAATAAGTTGGGTCATAATCGACACTAGATAAAACCATTGGTCGGTCGACATAACTTTCATTAATTGGGCAGAAAAAAATGATCGATCAATAGGTCAGTCCAAATAAGCAATCCTTTCAACTGCCCAACGTCCACAAATTGATGGGTCACTATTGTAAGAGGATAGGCTCAATTGACAAACCCAATATATTATAAGTTAAACTGAATTTTATCTTAAAAATTAATTAATAAAAATAGTCACTAACCTCATATATTAGCTTTAAAATCTGCTTAATTTCGATATGAAATTTATAATTAGATCTACCAAAACTCCCTTGTTAATGTGCCTTGAATCTCTTATTGATCGGTAACCCCCAGGGGTTCGTGGCGGAGACCACTGTTAGGGGATTTGGAGGTGAAAAATCAAAATTAGGGTTTCAGAGTCTATATAAACTCCTGGAATGCCTCATAATTACAATCAATTTTTCAGCCTCCATAATAAAAAATTTATTTCTTTACTCGTAGACGTAGGTAACGCGCGGTAACACATTGTTAGTAAATCACGTTAAATTTTTGTGTCTTTCCTCGTATATTGTTTTCGCTACAACATCCCTCATACGTAAATTCCTCATAAATCACAAGTTCTTAAGTTGAACTTTATCGACTCTAAAACAACTTATTACATGCATGAATCATCTGCCCAATTGTCAAACATTAAGTACAAGTCTAAAGAGGCTCTATACTAAAATTAATTGATAAAAGATGAATAGTCTACTCCCTCCAATTCACAATAGATGTCCTTTTACCACTATCTTAGAATTTAATGCTTCAATGTAATTCTAACAAAAAGTTTCATTGAAAATAGGACAAAATACACTGATAAATAAATATATATATGTTATTTTTAGAATGTTTTTGTGTTAATTTTTTTTAAATGTCAAATATTATGAATAGAAGTTTTAAGTTAAAATGTCTTCTATTGTAAATTGGAAGGAGTATTAAACCATATACCAACTTTAAATTCTTCTAAATTATGGTATGGATTTCACAATTGGACCCAACAACCGTCCCTTTGGAAATGGGAGTTACACAATACAACACAATGCTAGCTAGGCCCACGAAAACAACATTAGTTCTAACATGTAATAATCTTGGTTTCATATTCTGTGTATGTAGAGGCTGCCTTTTCATCAACGTGAGTGAAAATTAGATGCTCCATCTAAATAGAAGAACCAAAAAATTAAAAGAAGACGAGGGGACAGCTAGCATCGAACCCATTTAGGACAATTGCAACGACTTATCAAAGCCCTTGCCTTTACAACACAACAATTGCATTGCCCACTTTATGAGACCAATTTCTTCGATCAAACTTCCTTGGATCGATCATTTGACTCATCCAACCAAGTTAATTCCTAGATCTTTTTTAAGGTAAACTGAAAATCGTATCGAGTTTGTAAAGCAAGTTCTTAGACTCTTAGAGTTTCACGGCCAGTTTGGTTTACACGAGAAAATGCATTATCTTGTGTTGGGGGTTTAATTGTAAATCCCACATGGGAAGTTGGGACTTGGGAGTGAAAACAAGCTAGTATATAAGGTCATGGGTCACTCCTCCTATCACCAATTGGTTTTGGGATGGAACTCTATGGGCTTGTATACTAGCTGGCAATTGGGCCCGTCTCCCCCTTAACAAGTGGTATCAGAACCGATGGTTCGGCTTAGGGACCGGGAGGGTCCTTGTGAGGGATGCACAAGTGAGGGGGAGATTGTTGGGGTTCAATTATGAATCCCAAATGGGCAAATTTTATCACTATGTCTATGTCTATATATAGAGAGAGATGGAGATGGAAACTATCTCTATATAGAGAGATGAATATAAAGAGAAAATTTTATCACTATGTCTATATAGAGAGGAATGGAGATGAATATAAATTTTGTTTTGAGTTTTTGTTTCATTTTTCTTTAGTATAAACGAATTATTATTCTTATAAATACAAAGAATACTTAAAAATTATACATTAATCTTGACCAAAAAAATTATACATTAATATTCACATATTATAGGGGATTAGCAAGCTGGAGATTGATCTTAGTAAACCTTAGAAAGGATCTAAATATATGGTGATTCTCGAAATAATTAAGTTATAAGTTGATGATATGGATGTCTTAGCTTGGTTCAAACTCAAAATCTTATTTGAGTTTGGTTCATTCAAATGTTCATCGAGCTCAAGCTTAATGGTTTTGTGACCAGCCTTGCTTCTTCTAATTTCTTCTCGTGAGGTTATGGTGTTGGATTAAGGTTGATGATGAGGATAAGTTGGAAGAAAACATTGGCCAAGATAGGGATTATCTGGGAGACGAAAATGAATTGAATGATGTAATCTAGTGCTTTAGTAGTATATAAAAAGAAGTTGGGTTTTCCTTTGTCAATTTTTGCATCTATAATATAAGTATTAGGTTGTTTGAGTATAAAATATATTCTAGAAATGATTTTTAAGATTTTCGGCACATTAGTGTGCCTCGCATATAAAAAAAATGTGCACCTTCACCTTGCGCCTTGCAAATAGACTCCGGGGCCATTTGCGCCTTTTAAAATATACAATAAATAATTGCAACTCCTTTGAAGTAAGAACAAAGATAGAACCATAGAAACACTAAGGCCCCGTTTGTTTCTAGACTAAGAATCAGGTTGGAATAAGAATCATCCATATCTTAATTTTGGGATGTGTATGAACTCTAGTGTAGAGAATCACTCATTCTTACCCCGACCTTTTAGTTAAAACAAACATATGTATGAGATTGACTCATTCCTAAGCCCATTCCCTATATCATGTATATAGAAACAAACGATGCCTGAAATGACGATCCAGTCATATGCAAAAGGTACATCAAGGAAGATTCAACACCTCTAAGATAAAGATGCAACAGTTTAACTTAAAACTTAATTGCAACTCCTTTGGGATGGTGCTCCCTCTGTTCCAATAGGTTGGTTACAGTTTCCAGTAATATTCATCCTCACATTTCAATTGCTAGAGCTGCTAAAAGTTAAACAAGGCATGCAACAGAATTAAAATAAAACAATAGCAAAGAAATAAAAGAACACTAGAATGACCATGAATTGATATTCTTACTCAAGAGTGAGTGACCAAAACCTCAAAACAAAATGCAACAGTTGATCTTAAAAAGGCTAAATAGTAATAACCATCATGGGATAGATATGAATCAGACAGGTAAAGCAAGTATATATAGTAGTACCTTTTCTATTTACGTACATAGGGATGAACTCAAGAGAAATGTTGTTTTTATTTACAATATCTTTTTCCCTTTAAAATTGTTAAATTATATTTTTACTTAAATACAAAATTAGCTGGTCCTATAAAACATAAGCTTAATCAATTTTAATGAGATATATTGTCACATGAAAGATAGAAGCTAACAATTAAAATCATTTTAAAAAATTAGACTATTATATATAATTTTAAAACGTTAGGCTAATAAGCGCAACGACTATAAAAGGTTAGGCTATTTTAAACAATTTTTCCTTATTAATAACAAAAACCAGAATTGTATTAAGGCTCTACCTATTCCTACACATAGAAGATTTGTTGTACTTCATCTCCACCATTAATCACATTTTAGAGCGCGTAATCAATTCAAGTGGTTTAGACTAACCAATGGAAGAAGCTAGCTGGATATGAAACACATACCTTTGAATCTTCATTGGCTTGATTACTCTCTAGTTCCACAACTTTATAGAGGGCCTTCTTTTGTTTTCTCTTCTCTTTGTTTTTCTTATTTTTCGCCCTCTTCTTCTCTTGCTTCAACATATCTTTCTCTTCAGAAAGATCTTTCGCTTGCTTTTGTTAATTCATCCCTTTCTCTTTGTACAACATCGGAATCAAAGAATTAACATCACTAATTCACGAAAATAAAGGAGCAATGCTTTTATGGGTTACATTATTAATAACAAGAATTAAAATTGTATTAAGAATCTACCTGTAATGACACATTGAGGTGTTAGATGGTGTTCTATCATTTTGATAAGTGCCTGAAATCGATTAATACACTTTTCATCCCCATCAAACTCCACCTGCCTAAATTCATATTTTATAGCCTTCATCACTTCGCACAAGCGGCCTTCCCTCATCAACAAGCTCCTTATAATAAGTCAAAACAATTTCAAAAGTGTCGGATCCATTTACCAAAGAAAAAACTGATGGAAATAAATAAAGGATGTATGAATATTGAATACCCTAGAATCAAATTTGTGTCTACAAAAACGATTTCATATCGCTTGTCCTTGTCTACAAAAAGGAATTCGTTTTTCTTGTCCTTTTTGCCTCTTTTGATCTTGCAAAGCTTTAACTCAAGACGTATCACTGAAGAAAAAAAACAAATAAAATACTTTCACTACGTTGCAACGAGTTTTTAATAGAGTATTTATTAGAATGGATGACTTACAACTATCATCCACATAATCCTGTGCATTAAGAACTCGAGCTCGTAGCTCATGTAGTGCCCTTCTCCAAAAGATGTCACTAGTGACACTTAAATTTGACAACTCTAGATCCATTAATTGTTGAGCTCTTCCATAATCGCCATCGACGATCAATTGTTGAATTTGTGCTTCAAAATCTTCACATCCTTCCATGGTGACAACTACTCTACACAAAAACAAGACTATTGACTTGGGTAAATCAATAGAAACAATGATTGAGATGTAGATAGTCACATGATTTGTGAGAATTGAGAGAGAGATGATATTGAGCACAATTATGGCTGGACATTATTTATGAGTGATCGATCCATCTTCACCCGACCCAAATATATGGGTGAAAAATCAAACAAAAGCAGGTGATTGATGGGTCGAGTTACGGGTGAAACGGGTGACAAGTTGAATATGGGGGACACAAGACACACTCTCACTCATGTGACATTCACACACACATGAGAGATTTTCACTACAATAGACACAATAAAAAAAATTACACTACCAACAGTTCTTGGGCTGTCCAAAAGATGTCACTAATGACACTTAAATTTGACAACTCTAGATCCACTAATTGTTGAGCTCTCCCATAATCGCCATTGACGATCAATTGTTGAATTTGTGCTTTAAAAGCTTCACATCCTTCCATGGTGACAACTACTCTACACAAAAACAAGACTATTGACTTAGGTAAATAAATAGATCAACAGTGATTGAGATGTAGATAGTCAGATGATTTGTGAGAATTGAGAGATGATATTGAACACAATTAGGGTTAGACATTATTCGTGGGTGACCGACCCATCTTCACCCGACCAAATATACAGGTGAAAAACCAAACAAATGCAAGTGATTGATGGGTCGAGTTACGGATGACACAATAAAAAAAATTACACAACCAACAGTTCTTGGGCTGTTCATGGGTCAAGAAACCGAACCGATCCGAAAAAAACCGCACCAAACTGAATTACAATTAAGGGGAAAGGGGGAATTGAAAGCCAAAATTCATGTTTCAACATAAAAGTCACATATACAATAATACATTTGCAAATCCTAAACTAGAAGTCAAAGATCTACATTTAAAATTCATAGGCAACTAGTGTTATTCCCGTACCTTGTACGAGTATATTTTAAAATAATTTTATCTCTAACTTATTATTTAAATATTTATTCGGAATAAATTTTCACGATTGAAATTTATTTTCTTTAGTAATAATAATTATAAAATTTTAATTTGTTTAGAAGAAAAGAGTGGATGGTAGTTATTGAGATAATGGGGAAGTGGTTAAGGTAAAAGTGGATTAAAAATAAGAAATCAAAAATTAAAAAATATTTTAAATTTACCATGTGCTCAAATTTTTACAAAGACTAGGTTTTTGCTTTATATTTGTACTAGGGTAGATTGAAAGCCTTTTCTCCAAAAAACAAAAACAAATTAAACCCTAATACATACCGGATTTTGCTTCGACCAGAACGTGGAGGAGGTCGATGAGGAGCGATTTCTGTCTCCTTCGACAGAATCTATATATAGAATTTGGATCGATATGGTTATTGTTAAGTAGTCAAAATATTAATATAATAATTATTATATAAGTTTGAAAGTATATACAAATTAACGTTAAATTAAAAGATAATGTTAAAATCTTTAAGGAGAATTGTTAGGATTAATTTTAAAGATAATCCTATGTAAATGTAATACATTAAAAATATAAAGTTGGCATATATAGAAGAATTTTTTTTGGTAATGTAAATTTGGAAAAATTAAGTCATATAATTAAAAATTATAATTTAGCATATATACCAAGAAAAATGCGTATAATTTATTATAATGTGATAGATATTTCATATTAGATATTAATACTTTATGCTAAGGATGAGTTGACTATTAAATATATATATACTAAAACTATTAGATATATAATTTGTTATTATATAACGTGGTAAATGATATATAAAAAGAAAAGTGGACAAAAAATACACATATCATATGACATGGTTAAAAAATAATTTATGTGTAAATTATATGAATGATAAAATGTTGCATGTCAAAATCCATCGTGGTGTAATTTGGGAGTGACATGGTGCATCGTGGAGACTATTAGTAAATTAAATGCATAGTATGGATCAGTTCAACGAAATTTTAAGTCGAACGAATTAAAATCAAACCGAAATTGATATTATTAAAAAAATAGGTTTGATTTTGGTTAGATTTTGATTTTGTTCAAATTTCATAAAAAATAACCTTATATTCTCATTTCAAATCGATAAATTCCAACCACAATTCAGTTAACTTAAGCAAAATTTTAATTTTTTGTTCAGTTTATGTCGATTCGGTTTAATTTTAAACCCATGGTCAGAAATAAACTTTTTTAGAGAGCAGATTTCACTAAAAAAAAAAATAAAGAGATCCTCGTAAGACTCAAACTCCAGACGTTTGATTGAGTAAAATTTCTCAGCTAAATTGAGGTGGCAATGACAAAAAGAAATATCCTAGAGACTCCGAATTCCCAAATGGACCGACTGCATTACAAAACGTAACGGCTCTGCCAAGGTCAACATTTGCAAACGTGTTTGACTTTCTTCATTTTTTTGGCCTTTCTCATTTCCGACCTACACCTTTTTTAATTAAAAAAAATGAGAGTGGTCAACATTTGCCAAATGAACCGACCACAACAATTGTTTTTGGTGGAAAGACCGACCTTAATATACGTTAAGCTTTTAATTAAGTTCATACATATTTGTGTGTTTGTCACGTCAGGCAAACACTCGTGCATAATAAAATATTGCATGAAACTTCCATAAAAAACCTAAAAACTAAAGTGCTTTCTATGCGAAAGAAGAGCAATGCTTTTTTTTAGAAGAAAAGTTGTAAATATTATTGTCAAAGTTAAAACACCCGACGGAGTGTTAGAACCGAAAACTTGTTCATGTCCCATCTCGGACCATAAACGAGCAACATAGTCAACTACAACATTTCCATGACGACTTACATAAACACACGAACTTGAACTAAAAGATTATAAAACTAGTCTAATATCATCTAAAATAGACCAATAATAAGAGAGATTAGGATCATTTCTAGTAATCCCTAAAGTTAAACTTAGAGAATCAGTTTCTGAAATTATCGATAAAAAGCCAAGAGACTTTGCCAATTGGAGACCAAATAACATGGCACAAGCTTCAGCAACTAGGACCGGTATTGACGAAGAGCGACGTTGAACAACGGAAGAGATGACAACACCTGCAAAATCTCGTATTACCACCCCAATCCAGTTCCATCGTCCCTCAAACAAGCAGCATCAGTATTAATTTTAAAGATCCCAACATTGTCCCTCAAACGATAAAGGCAGTTCCATCGTCGAACAGCAGAAGTAGAGCAAGCTATGATCTTCTCTTCATCTAATTTTTATATTTTTTTTTATCTCATTATAGATTATATGTCGCATTTTATCTTCTATGTTAAATGATATAATAAAACAATTCTAACCACGAGGTTTTTTAACCAGGCAAGATTTTCGTTAGTATCAAGTGTTATGTGAAGATTGACATAGAGCACTCGTTATGAATGAGATCTGCCTTTATCATTTTAGGACCGAGAAACAAAGCATCACAACCTATGAGGCTCTAAACAAAGATCTCGCGGGTAGGGATGTTAATCTCACCTGCTTTTGATGGATATCCGATTCATCCGATTCGAAAAACGGGTGAAAATTCGAATGAAGTAGGTTGATGGATAGGTATAGATGAAGGCCCCCCTTCACCCACAACCCGACCCGATAAATCCGAAGTATACATACAATTGTGTAAGATATGTATAATAATTACTAATATTTAAACCTCAATTTGTGCTTATTGTCCCCATTTTACAATTAAATGTCACTTATGTATTAAAAATGTCATCTTATATCTTATTTATATAATATTATTTATGATACAAACAAGAATTTGTATTACATGCATAAAATATACTAATTGTACATTTTATTTTTGCATGAAATTATATTTTTTCATCATCCATGGATGACACCCCCCCTCTCGCGAATCACCCGATGAATGACGAACGGATGCACCCAAACAGGCTAAAGGATGGTAATGGATTGGGTCTTTCATCTGACTCGAACCCAACCAATTGTCATCCTTACTTTCGGTATTATCCCGAGGCCTGCCTACCTACCTGCTTAATTGAAAGCCCAAAAGCTTACTACCTGTTTGGAATGACTCAATCAACCCGATAATTAAAATTCAAAATGACTTGAGTTTAGGATGATAAAACTTTTCAATGAATATAACCTTCACCAAAAACATTTGGAATATATTTATATACCTTTTGATGTATAATTTACCTACATATGATAGGATAAGAGTTAAAACACTAAAATAGAATCTATTTGTGTTACAACCTATGTGAATAATAAGGATAAGAAACTACTCCTTGAACATCAAGGTTGCTCATCAAAGTTATAAATCTTCATATTGCTCAAAACCACATATAAGAATACGAGTTTAAATTTTGTGCGAAACAAACATTCTGTGTGAATATACAACAAGCAAAAATGCATTGCAAAGCTTTAACAGTGCATCATAAAGTCTTAAAAGTACATTCCTAAACGGCACTATTACGGTGCATCGTAAAGCATCAAAAATACATTCCTAATTTTAATGCACTTTTAACATTTTGCGATGCACTTTTAATAAAAATCGTAGATTGAGTGCATCCAACGACTAGTAATAAGCCTCATATTATGTCGCACATGATTCACCCTCATAACTTTTATGTCGCACATGATTCACCCTCGTAAGAATACCACCTCTGTATTATTGCCACACAACTTGAAAAACTTTAATCTCATTATAAGAAAAGTTGGTGCAAGAGCAATTTTATCTACTCAAAACTTAGGCATCAGTTCAATTAGCAAAGTACAATACATCATACTCGAATTTTTACTCCCATTTCCCTCCAAAAATAAGACTAACCCTTTTCTACCTTCTTATTGAATCTATACTAGAATCAACCAAAAGGAAAAACAAGGAAAATTCCTCAAACACCAACTTTTATGAACAAGGAAATAGCAAAAATGAAGGCTCTCTTCTAATCCTATTATCAACAAACTCAATATTATCAAGCTTACTACCACACCAAGCCAACTGATCCGTTGTAACCCTTGTCATATTCAACACCCTTGAAACCAACTTCATATCAACTTGAGAGAAGAAACAAAGAACTCTCCCTGCATAGTTCTGTTTAGTATGATTCCTTTGCAACTTCCTCAGTATACAACATTCACTTCTTGTTAACTCCTTCAACTTCTTTTGCTTCTACAATCCAAAACACCAAAACCCATTAACAAAACCCGATTCATTCAAATTGGAGGAACGCGATAATAAACTGAAATTCTTACCTTTCGTAGCGTTTCTTGCACTTCAAGTAAGAGCGTAGCGTCTTCTGGGTTTTGGAGCTCCGCGTGAGATGCTTTTTGCGAGTTGAGGGCCTTGCTCGTTGTTGCGTCCTTGTCGGTCCGAATTAGCTGCCAAAGCAAACGCATCAACTCTTCAATCATCTCTATGATAATCACGCTCGTTACTGAATCTTTGTCGGTGCTTCCGTTCCTTCTTTGCTTCATCTTGTCCTTCGCGCTATCCTCTGTTCCGAGTCAAATCAAGTGACATAGAATTAAAACATAGGTCGCTATGTTACATGGACACAGACACGACAAGCGTATCATTTCCAAAATTTTACACACGAAACAGAATCAGAAAATGCTGCCCTAGTGCCCTATAAGAGTTTCCGGGTAACATATTTTGAAAACTATTTGTATATAAAAATGCTTCAAACTAAGAATTGGAAATTCAAAGCTAAAGCAAATGAGTCCTTAAGTGCATAGTTTTTAAAAGGAAAGAACACAAACCTCTAATAACAGGCACTTGGAGGAGGCGACGATGAAGGCAACGATCCTTGACATAATTCTGAACCCTGCCTGTACTACGAAATGGTTCGTCTTCAATAAACCGTTGCAATAGGACTTGAAACTGCTGAAACTCCCCGGCTACTTCATTAAACCGACGGATCTCACGTGGGTCTGAATCCCACAGAGCCAAGGCCTTACCGTACTCCCAACGAAGGAATTCCCAAGAAAGGCACAACTGACCGACGTAAACCGTCTCCAAATCACTCTCTAGCTCTCTTGTGAACTTGAGCACTGAATAGTTGCTTTTAGCTGACGATTTACTAGGCTTGCAAGGCCAACAATCCTGTGAAACAATTGTTGCTAGAGAAATCTTTTGTGGTGAAAAAGCTTGCAATGGATCCTTCAATCGTAAAAAACCTAAAAAACAGCATAAGAAAACATAAAGAGAAAAAGATAGATTTATGGGTCACTATCTAATTGAAGGATTCATTAGAAGAAAAAAGATGCAAAAGTTAGCAATTAATTGCCCATGATTCACGCAAGAAAGTTGGGTCCAAAAGTAAGCAATGATTTTTTCTAAGTAAGATATTCTATTAGGTTCAACCTTCAAGTCACAATCAAAGCTATATAAAGGACCCAACTTGCTAGAGATTAGAAGGTCCCACAATGATAAGGTGCAATCTATTAAATAGATTTCTTTCAAACGTGAAAACTTTCTAAAGGTTTAAAACATTTAAAACTATGGACCCTTCATTTAAGAAAAGACAAAAGTATCTATAACATATATCTTTCTTGGTGTCTAGTGCTCAATTAGTGGCTGATTAGGATGATGTGTGATTGTTTACCATAAGCAACCACTTATGTCTAGATAGCTTTCTCCAACTCCTTTATTAGGTTCATGATGTCGGCAGAGTCAAAATTGAAATGAAGTAGGCAAGTAGCCTTACAACATCAAAAGTGTTGGTAGTATATATTCGTCTTTGTATCGATAAGAACCCAGATTTAGAAACTATTAGTCTAATTTAGAAAATTTAGAACCTATTAAAAATACAAAAATATCCCATATCAATAAATTTTAGAGAATTGGATTCTTATCATATATGCCTTAAGAACAAAGCGACAAAGGATAGAAAAACCGATGATATCTATCATGGATAACTTGAAGGAGATTAATCAATAAGCATATGTAATAAGGAACAAAACTATGAATAAGGCTTGATAATAATATACCTATTGCATACATCTTTTGGTAGTTGAAGATGTCGAATTTCCTCATCCGCTCTCGGTAGCTCTTGTAGAACTTATGAACCTCATCCATGGTACCGCTCGTTCGAAACAGCTTCTCCTCTATCTTCCATGGCTTCAAGTCATCCGCCATTTTCGGTGGCTCGGAATCCTCAAATATAGTTGGAAGCCCAATGGCTTTAACTTTTCCAATCTCCATCTTTAATTGCTCAATCAAATTCTGATGCTCCCATTGCGTCTCCATCCCGTTTTCTTCCTCAACCGAATTCTCATCCTCGTTTGCCTATTTATCCTTTGCAACATCCTCCTCTATGCCTTTAAGCTCAGCTAGTAACTCCTCGTCTTCTTCCTCAACGTCGTCGTTTTCATACCCTTTGCTCAATTCTTGAAATTCAGCCTCTTCTAATGACAACTTCTTCTTTAACTCTCCCTTCAGCATATTCATTTCAATCTTATCTTCATCATCATTATCATCATCTGATGATGACGACGACGAATACCCATCTTTGATCGAATCAAGCAACGAGCTCCTTAGTGAGAAGTTACTACTCGAAACAACAGACTCCGAATCAGACCCCGACGACAGCTCAAAGTCAACATCTTCATCACCAAATGGCTTAACCTCCTTAACAACAAAAGACTCATCCAAGTCTTTGCAATGATCTTCGCCCTTTCCGGATTTCGGACCTTCCTTATCATGTACTTGTAAAGATGTCGCTTTCGAACGAACAAGAGGCTCGTCTTCATCACACAAAGAACCACAAAATGGCCTAACCTCCTCAACAACAAAAGACTCATCCAAGTCTTTGCAATGATCATTTCCCTTTTCGGATACTAGTAAAGAAGTAGCTTTTGAACAAATAAGAGGCTCATCTTCATCATCACACAAAGAACCATCATAATCCTCATCAATGATTGTAGGATCATAACAAGGATCATAGAACTCATCATCTGAACTTGACCCATTCAAGCCATCAGCTTCTTGATCATCAACAACTTTCTCTAATTTTGAATTGGTAAACTCCTTTGCTCCATCAATGAACTCCTCATATCTCTGAAACCGGAAACTCAAAAAAGATTCTGTCTTTTCTTTATTCTCTAAACTCATGCTGTCTGAATCAATGATTTGAGGATCAACACTCAAATTGAGATACTCACCCTTCAATCTAAATACGCCAAAAAGAACAATACAAATCAGAACATAATTTTGTATTTACTGGAACAGGAAAAAAGTGAAAAAAGAAATTACCTGGGCATCCATTTATTCATGAAGCCAAAACCCAGAAAAAAGCAGACGAATTTTCGGAGAATGGAATAGTTCAAAGAGCCCATATTCGAGAAATAAAGCACGGGTATTTGAAGATTGGGAGATTTAAACCACCCATTGAAAGGAATCGAAGCTTCATTCAGACTGAAGAAAGAAAAGGAAAAAAACAGAGGATCGTGGAAATCGAATTGGGGGTTTGAAATTAGCGACCAATTAATGAATTGACCATTCACCCATTCAAACCAGACAGATAGTGAAGCAAAATTACAGAAAATTGATCGTGGGAGGAGGACGAAATTCGACCTAATGGGGGAAAATAACCAGGCAACGAACGAGGATTATGAGAGTTCAGAGACTCTGGAGGGATTGAATTTGTTGTTGGGTCTCGATTGTTAGAGTGTAATGGAGAGAGAAGAAGAAATTGGAAGGTTTTTGTTATTTAATTGGGGTTTTGACTGGTTCTTACTGAGGCCGAGTCTAGTGAGCGTTGGAAAACAAGAAATTTTGGAGTAAATGAAGATTGTTTAGGTCAAAAAAGGATGATTTGAATTGGGAATTGGATTCAATTCGAAAGATCAAGGATAGTGTGGGTGCAATTAATTTGATATATAGGGTTACCCACTTACCGATTAGTGTTTATGGTTGGGGATGAGAGTAGAATATTACAATAAGTTTATTTGAATAGTTTATAATAATGTAGAGATTCACTTAAATTGGAATGAATCTACCATAAAAATGTCGTTGTATTATACTCTCTCCAATTAGAAATAAATGTCCTTTTAATATTTTAATAATTTTTTAGTATTGTTTTATGAGAATTGTTACTAGAATTTGACTTATTTAATCAATACTCTTCATTTATTTTGGATGAAAAAAGTGATGAATATTTTATAGGTGGTGAAAATGAAAAAAAAAACGTATTTTAAATTTAATAAATATTTTTCTTAAAAATTGTATCTAAATAAATTTTTTCCCATTTTTAGTTGTTTTATCACTCCTGCTTGTTATCATTGACCGTCTCTTAATCCACTGGATATATTTAATACATTGAACAATTTACATAATATTTTTCAAAATGATTTTTTTTTATCTATGCCCGAAAACTCATAACATAATGCACAAATATAATAACATATGATTTCAATCATGGTTTAATTTCAGAAACAAGATATATTTCATTAAAGTTTTTACTTTACCTATAACCTAGCTAACTTATTAAAGATTCTGAAATAAGTTTCTTGACTAATATAACTAGTAGACATAAACTCAAACTACCACTTGAACAGACGACCTACCCTTGAGATGTAAAGTACTCTACGTGTGATTATTTGCCTTATTTGCACTATATGATCTTGAATATTATACCTATCTAATTTTGTCGCAATTTAATTGTTACATATGTGTACGTTGTCAATTTTCCACTAAACGCGTGTTTCTAGAATTAGATTCATTTCAGCAGGCCAAAAACCAATAAGAAATTGGAAGTGGGAAAACGAGAATTTTAAAGAATGAAGAAGATTGTTGTTTTATGGAGGTTAGTAGGGGTCCACAGATCGTGCAATCTTGATTACACGGCTGGCCCAATTATCTTTAATGGAGTACTAAAGTACTAACAATAGTACTTATTAATCGGGTCGGTTCCATCGGGTTCGGTTTTGGTCATTTTAGAATTGAGTTAATTATGCGTTGGCATTAATCGGGTTATGGTTGTTCAACGGGTATGAATCGACTCGTTGATCCATTTGACCCGTTGGCACTTTTAATTCGTTTAGCTTAATTATGGATCATTACTATTGGCACTTTTAATTAGTTTAGCTTGATTATGGATCATTCTAAGGCATTTGTTCTATTTTAAAAAAAAGACTAATATAATTCATTATAGGCAATTCTTTTGATGTAGACTTAAAAGATGATATTGAATGGACAAGAATAAAATGTGTCTTCAGATACTGGCCAATTAGGTGAGATCTCGGGTCGGTTGGTTTCGGTTTATATATTCGCGGGTTTTTTGGGGTCGGTCAACTTTTGATAGCTCTAGTACTAGTTAATATGGAGTTTTGTCCAAATAATATGGTATCAATATTCTATGATTAATAATACAATTTGTTCAAAATATAGCTAATTAAAATACAAATTGTTGGAACATTGATTTTTCTTTTGATGTAGACTTAAAAATGTACGATGGACAAGAATAAAATGTGTCTCGATATAATGTCAAAATGTCAATCCATGAAAAATAAAAGCTCATTTTCTTTATTCGATGAACCTCGTATCGAAAATCAATTTTGCATATATTTTTTTTTTTGTTACGAGTTGACACAAGTATTTGTTGGGAGGAATTGTTTTTCTTCATGGATGAATTCACAACGTTCAACGGAATAGTGTATTTCGAAACTCATATAAAAAGCCAATGAGTTGCATGAGAAATCGATACAAAAAATTAAGATAATTGAACCGATCTTGTCTTAGTTTTAAGGTTAAAATAAGTCAATTTTAGATACTAATTCGGAGTATTTGTTATGGAATCTAAGATGGGTCAAGCACTGGGCAAATCATATTAACATTTGCGATCACTTCAGATTTGCAAATGTCAAACAAAATGAACAACTCTGTCGATAAGAGGCTAGGAAATTTATACTGTATCTTAGTTTATAAAAATGCGTTATGGTTAAAAATATACTGCCTATGTTAAACTT
Source organism: Fallopia convolvulus (assembly GCA_964016875.1). NCBI lineage: Eukaryota > Viridiplantae > Streptophyta > Magnoliopsida > Caryophyllales > Polygonaceae > Fallopia > Fallopia convolvulus. Next base: position 54,924,478 of record OZ024734.1, read on the forward strand.
GCCATTTCTATGTTCTACCCAGCTCAAATTTTGTTAAAAAAATGTAGTCTAGACTGAAAAAAGTCTGTTGTGTAGGACAAACTTATTTTATACATGTTATTTTCAGTATGTGTTGTGTACTTGCACTCTACCAAAGCCTTTCAATGCTCTCAAGTCTCAACTACTATGGACAAAATGTGAAGTCTAGTACATACTTTTGCATCAGATTTAAAGGCTGATTCTCTAATATTTCCATCAATTTATGGCAGTAAAAGTTAGATAAAGAAATAAACAACCAAAGTCCCATGCCTAACTCTTGATGACAATTATTTTTTAAAGTATTATAAAACTGTCATTAACACTTAAATAAAATTGTACATAAGATTTTGGGTACTGAATATTACTTGCATGTAAGAAGCTTTAGTAACTGTCATTCAGTGTTCATAACAGGCTTGCTATCAACAGAAGTTCAACAGAATAAGAAGCAGATGAAGCTGTAAAAAATCATACGATGAACAGTAATAAGTTCAAATCCTAAGAGATCATATTCTTCAAAAGAAAAACAATACAAGCATAAAAGAAACCTTCTTCATACCTATGGTAGTAAAGACAAGTTTGTAAACATACCTACTGGAAGTTTTAACATAAATTTCAGCTGCATAAACTTAAACATAGCTGGGAAAAACTTGTCCTTCCATGGATTTAGTACATCAGAATTTCTCTTCAGTTCATATCCTGCTTTCTCAACAGACATCAGATGAGCAATAAATATAAAATAAATAAGTTTTCTCGTCTAAGATAACACACTACTGCACAAGCACTGATCCCTGCAAAGGGAAATCCAGCACAAATTGTAACAGAAAGCAGGGAAGAAGCTGAAAGCCTAGCTAATAAAGATGAAGGTAAGAATTTACAGGATTTCCTAGAAGCTGAGCATAGTAGAATAACAACAGGTAACTATGAATTAGTAATACTATATTCAAGATCAAGTATAGCTTTTGCAATGAGCCTAAAATTACAAAAAAGGAGTACAACAAAAAAGTGAAAATGGTGACTACTTTCTATCATATAACCAATGGAGGACCAAATAATATTTGGCCCAGAACTATGTAGCAATTAGTTTATGTAATTACTATTAGTATTACATTTGGATAAAATCCCGATGTTTGCTACTCTAATGTTTGATCTTTTCCACTGCTGGATGGTAAGTTAACAAGTTCATCATGAGGAGAAGGAAGTTGACTCTTAGGCTTAAGAAGCCTTGGAATAGAGATTGGCAACCTGTTTAACTTGTCACAACCCACTACTTTAAGCTCACGCAAAGAACTACATACCATAGTCTTCACACACACGCTCCTCAACTCTGGCAGATGCATTAGGTTTAAAACCCTCAGCACCGGCAATAGAATTTCCCCGCTTTCTTCTTCAGCCGTTGCAAATATTTCTTCAATTTCAACACAATGGGAAACATTGATTTCTTCCAAACTGGGAAGGTGGTGATTCACCATATTAAGTGACAGTAGCTTCTTGATTCTTGGACAGGCTGAAACAACCAACTTCTTCAGTTTTGGCAGATTAGACAACCTCAAGGCTTCCAACTTTGGTAGTATGCTTGCCTCATCACATTCTACTCTAAGAGTTTCGCTTCCTGTTGAGGTAGTTGCAAATACTTCCTCAATTCCTTCACATTGTGAAATCTGTATTTCCTCTAAAAAAGGAAGGGGATGACTCAGAAAATCCAATGGAAACAACTTCTTCAATTTAGGACAGCTATCAACTTCCAACTTTCTAAGGCTATAAAAAATTCCCTGCCCATGTGAAGGTACCGTTTCCCCATCAATGAGGCTGTTAAAGCATATGAGTTTCTTGAGGTATAATTCCTCTAGGCCTTGAAGAGGTGTTAGAACAACGTCTCCTTCCAGCTCTAACCCTCTGTGTGACATGATGTACTTAATACCATCACAATCATTCAACTTACACTTTCTTAAATCTCTTACATAATACAGATCAGGTGAAGCCTCCAGCAAGCTACTAACACCAAAGTGGCTAGTTTCAAGGCAAAGGTATTGAATGTTAGATGGGAGCATTAAGAAGGCTTGTGTACCTAGCCTTAACCCACAGTTTCCAACTGCAACTGATCTCCTCAAATGATCATCATCATACTCAGTAACTGATTCAACATTGAGATAATACTGGTTTAACTGATTAATATAGCCTAAAGTGACATACACATTGAAGTCATGAAGACAAGCAATCAGACCCTCCAAACTCTCCAAATGCTTTAGACTGATAAGCTCCTGAGCTGATATGACCACATCAGTGGTCAACAGACTCTGAAGACTGGGAAATCTTTGCAAAAGTGTTGCTGGGAAGCTTTCTGAGATGTCAGTGTAGCGTAGGTCAAGGTGCTTAAGGGTCACCAACTCCTCCATTCCATCTGGTAGCTTTGTAATATCAGTATCACACAAGTCCAGCTCCCTTAGCTTGGTAAGTTTTGCTAGTGAAGGAATGAAATGCAAATACTCACAACTATCCAGACAGAGTGCATTTAGGTTGCAGAGATTTGAAACAGAATCTGGTAATTCTTCAATCAACGTGTTAGATAGGTCAAGAACTTTGAGGCTTGTCATGTGCACAAAGAAAGAATTTGGTATAGTTTGCAAAGGGTTATGTAAAAGCAATAAGGTAGAAAGATTCGGGCATCTTGGAGAAGGGTCACATGAAATGCATTTTATCCCATTCCACCCTAATGATATCCTCATCAGATTATTGCTCCATTCATGCTCTCCAGGAACTTCCTTCAAATCCTTTCGTGCTAATAACATTCCACTGCTATTCTCTCTCATTATGTTGATTGCCATGTCTCTTATTAAATCATGCATTTTAAGACACCGGTGATGACTACCAGAGCTTGTCACAGGCTCCAATAAACAAGAATTTTCAAGCATATTCAACAAAGTGTGTCCTTCGTCAATCTGTTCGTGCCTTTTCCTTCCATCTAAGAGCCCCTCTGCAATGAAGTAGTTTATCAGTTCATCCCTTCCTATCTCATGATCTTCAGGATACATTGCACAAAAAAGAAAACACTGTTGAAGCTTTTCGCTGTTCAAGCGGGCATAGCTTAACTTCAAAATGTTGAAGACCTCATTCTCCATATCGTTTTGACTCAAACTAGAATTTTGCAGCTCTCTTAATACATTCCTCCACTCATGTATGTTATCCACTCCCCTCATACATCCTGCCATTGTAACAATGCCAAGTGGAAGACCGGCACACTCATCAGCTACTAGTCTTGCAGTATCCTTTATCTCCTCAGACAGTGCTTCATAATTTCCAAGGTGATTGACAAATAGAACCCAAGCTTCATTTCTCAAAAGAGGCTCTACTTTATATGCTCTGCACCTCATTCTTCTACATACATCTAATTTCCTTGTAGTTATAAGCAACTTGCATTTGCTCCCTTCTATGGGAACTCCAATCTTTTCCATAGGTATATGCTCCCAAACATCATCAAGAATCAGCATAAACCCCTTTTTCCGGGACTTGAAAAACGTGAAAAGTCTAGCTGCCCTCTTTTTCTCATCTTGAATGCTGTTTATCTCAAGATCAAGCTTCAACGCTTTAGCAATTTCACTCTGCAACTTGTAAATGCTGGTGTCTCGTGATACAGTGACCCAAAAAACATGTCCAATAGCTTTTGAATTTGATGATGTAAGGATTCGGTTGTGGATGTGCATGGCCAAGGTTGTTTTACCCACTCCACCCATTCCATAGATACCAATCCATACTTGACCAACATCCATTAAGCAATTGCAAATTTCATCTAGCACCATGGAGGGTGTAAGCCCTTCCAATTTCATTGGAACCAATTGTATTCCTTCAGGCTCAAGATCATCCAGCACGAGACCATGGGGAAATGCCGATTGCTTTAAAAGTTGTTCTACATCTTCTTCTAGCTTCTCAAGTTGACTGCTCAGGTTCATACTGGTGATGAAATTTGCTACTTTGAATCGTTCCTCTAAGCCTTGGACGTCATCTACTTTTCTTTGCACATTTCTTAGCCATTCCTCAACTTCTCTCTTCCGTTTCTTTTGCTTGTGACACTCTTCATTCTCCACGTGTTCACGAATATCATCTGCTCTGCTGGCCAGCCTTAGCACTTTGTTTCTCACAGCCTGCAACTTGTTATCTTTGCAGAAGTAGTCATTGATTTTAGAAATCTTCATATTGGTCCCTGATGCAAAAACAAACAGATGATGGAGAAGTCTAGATGCAAACCTAACAATTTACTGAACAAACGAGATCATCTTTTTCAATTTCTTTCAATAATTAACTAAAATCGAGCTTTAGAATCAGATTCTCCATTCAATGTGTAGCTGTTAAACTTAACCTAGGTTTTACTTCTTTTTTATAGGTTGAACAATTATTCCTGCAATACACCCACCGATACTAAGCAAAAGCAGTGTAAGTTGCAATAATCATTGCTCATCCATCAATTTCATCAGCATGCTGAAAGGATCATGAGAGTATGCATAAATAGAACCAAGGACGCTTTCACATATACAAACAATGGAAGCCAAGTGCGTAGTGAAGTTACACAAATACCGTTCGTCTGCAAATTCAGAATCTTCAGATCTGCATTTATGGTGATCAGTTGAGCTGGATGATCACTTAAATCTTCGCGGCGAGCAAGAAATCAATAACCAGAACAATCTATCAACAACGAGTCAAACAACAACGGCCACATACAAGTTGCAGAAAAGAAGAGCAGCTGACCTAAAATCTTCGATTTCTAATCACAGTAAAACGAGGAGAATTAATTAAAATCGAAAGTTCCTCCTCGAACCGAACGGATTTCAGCAAGAAACAGCAAGCGGAAATTCCAAAATTCCCCAGTTCGATCTTGTGTGCTTGTCATCACTATCAGTCAAAAGTCAATGGCGTTGATTGCTGATAACGACTCGAAACCATTTTTCAGACCTCATCTTATCCCAATAATTCGACTGTAGAGCACTTTCCCCCTCGCAAATCTTCTCCAGAAGTCCGCCTCCGTCTTCTCATCAATCGCACTGCCATTTTTACGGCCACTAGCTTCGATTAATCGCCCGTCCAAGAGGGATTCGTTGTCAGTTTTTGCGAGGACTTGTGTGAAAAGAGTTCGTTTGACCAATAAACGTATTCGGGTCGGGCTAGACGATCAAAAAAACGGGTCGAACTTGTCCGTGTGCGGCGGGCCGGGCCTATCGATATAATTCCTCTTGGACGGGCGTTATCTTAAAATAAATAAATCTTGCGTTATCTTTTTTATAAAAATAAATATTGCGTTATAACGGGTCGACACAAATAATAAATTATTTGATCGTCTAGCCCGACCCGAATACGTTTTATTATATCGACCAAAAATTTATCCCAATACGTTTTATTAATGACAATAAGCAAATATTATTTTAAGATCTTGACCAAAAAAATATTATTCAAGATTTTTTTCGGGTTGGATTTGCTTGCTGGCTGCGCACTAATACTCTGTCGAGAAATGTGAGGCCTCAAAATCTTCAATGGTGGGATATCTTTGCCACCACAGTGTGGTGGCTATGGCAGTGGCGGAATGCGGATGTCTTTGAAAAAGAAGTCTCAACCTCTAGAAGTACAACGTTCATTATTAATCAGGTTTCTGATTATGCTCAAGCGAAAGGTAAGTCTCCTCTCTGTACGTTTCTACATTCTCGTACTCTGCAGGAGGTTTCTTGGGAACCACCAGAAGTGAGTTGGGTTAAACTTAACTCCGATGGAGCTGTCCGCGCCAATGATATTGCGACTTCAGGAGGAATCCTTCGTAACAGCGATGGTCAATGGCTTGGCGGTTTTGTTCACAACATTGGAGCTTGTTCGGTACCATTAGCTGAGCTTTGGGGTATCTTCAATGGGCTTCGCTTAGCTTGGGATAAAGGTTATCGTAAAGTGATCGTCGAATCGGACTCACAGCTCGCTATTTTCCTCCTAAATTCGAGATTAAATAAGAGTCACCCGTTATTTAGCCTGGTTACTAGTTGCCAAGGCTTTTTGAGTAGGAATTGGATTATCCGATTCCGTCATGTGTATCGAGAGGCGAATACGGTTGCCGATCGCCTCGCGTCTTATGCTTTCTCTTTTTCGATTGGTGTCCATGTATTGCTTGCCCCTCCCGAGGGGATTAATTTATTATTGCTTGATGATGTTAGGGGTCGGGCTATCCCCCGCTTGCTGACTACTTAGCCCATTTTTTTTTTAATTAATAAAACGCCTCCTTGAGGGACCGGAGAGTACCGCCTCTCCTTACTACCAAAAAAAAGATAACGTATTCGTATAAAACGTATTTATCGACCCGTTTTATTAAAAGATAACGGGTCGAAAAATTCGTTTGTCGACACAAATAAAATTTTCAGAACTTGTGAAAAGAGTTGCGTTATCTTTTTTATAAAATGGGCCGAGCCTATCGATATAATTCGTTTTAAAATATTGCGTTATCTTTTTTATAAAAATTATTTAACTTAACTTTGATAAAGAAAAATTAGGAAGCCGCCGTATTTTTCTACTCTCTCTTGCTATCTTCTCTACTTTACCTTTTCTCTTTTCTCCATCTGCGTGACGTTCTGTCCCACGTAAAACCGTTCCCTTCTCGATCGTCCCTCGCGAAATTAATGCCGTGTTCGTTATTCTTGCATGAATGAATTCCCAACTTCGAATTCGATATCCCAAACCCTAGAATTCATCGAATCGTATCGTCTCCTCCAAAATCCCTGATTCGAGGCTCTATAACGTGATGTCCCAAGATCCGTATCCGGATCACAAGCTATGTGGATTCCTCTGCACCGTCCTCAGAGCTCCGCCGGAGATTCGGCCCGATTCCAAAGCTCTGGAGTTCGGCACTCGCTACGATTCGTTCTCCGACGGATTTCCCCTCGGGCTTCGATCTGAATTTGGCATTGTACTCAGTCCGGTCGCGAGCTCCGACTCGAGCCAGCCGGAAATTGGTGAGGGGAGCGGGGAATTCAAAGGAAGGGAGGATGGGGATGTCAAGAAGAAGAGGGGGAGGAAGAAGAATGTGAAGGGGATGGAGATGAAGAAGAGGAGTAAGGTGGGAATTGGCAAGGGAAGTATGAGTGTGGTTCATCAATTGCACGTTTTGGCGATGCAGAAGTGTTTGAAGATTACGGCGAGGGTTGTTAGGATTGTGCTTGGCGAAAAGGAGAGTGAATTTAGGGTTGTGGTGTTGGTTGATGTCTACCTGCCTACTCAGGTATGGTCTGGCTGGCAGTTTCCGAAGTCTTCGTCAACTGCTGTAGCTGTGTTTCGCCATTTGAGGTAAGTTTCAATATAATGGTAGTTTTATTCATGCTTGTTCTTTCTTGACAATTTGGTTTTAAGTGTATCTGTAAATAGTATATATTACCAAATGTCAAATTCAAATAGTACCTTTTTCCTGATTTTTTGAGAAATTCTGGTGGAAACTATTGATCATTGCAATTAGATGCTTAGATTATGAGTAATAAAAGTTTGTAAAAAGCTTAGCTAGCTAGCCAGCGGTTTCCTTAGGGTTTTTTTATTTCACTGGTCTGAGTTTTTTTTTCACTGCACTTTGGTGGAGTGGAGTGCTGGTTTGGCATGATTAGTGAGTGAGTAGGCATCAAGTACAAGAATAGCTGACTAGGTTAATCGAATACCCATGTTCCCTGTTGATTATATGAATGTTGCTGTGAAAATATGTTATGTGGATTAGAATTTGTATATGCTCCTGTAAATCAAATGTTTTTCTGCAGTTGTGACTGGGGAAGGAGAAAATTATTTCTAGATGGAAGCCAGGATCCTTACGAAAATCTTTGCGATGATGGTAGAGATATTTGGAATATAGGTGTCTGTCATGTTCTTGGATGTAAGCAACATTGTTATTCTGAAGATTCTTCCAAGGGAAAGCTATTTGAACTCCATGAGGTCTTTAAGAGCTTGCCCAGCTTGGTGAACAAGGAAAAGCCTATATTCTCGAGTATTATGCCTAATAGCTCTGATTCTACGACTGGAATTTGGGATTTATCTGATGATATCTTGGCTAATATTCTCGCTGCACATTGTCCACTGGACCTTGTCCGGGTTTCTGCTACTTGTCGGCATTTGAGATCCTTGTCTGCTTCAATCATGCCTTGTGTGAAGCTTAAACTCTTCCCTCATCAGCAAGCTGCTGTGGAGTGGATGCTAAGGCGTGAGCAGAATACTGATTTAATACCACATCCTTTGTACTCAGAGTTTTCCACTGAAGACGGATTTGTTTTCTATCTTAATATGGTTTATGGTGATATTATAACGGAAACAAGACCCACAATCAAAGATTTCCGCGGGGGAATGTTTTGCGATGAACCTGGTTTAGGTAACATTCAACTATTTTCTTTTCCTGTATTTTTCACTTTCCTGATTGATGAACAAACTCACTTGCTCTTTTAAACTTTTTGATAGGTAAAACTGTAACGTCCCTTTCACTTATTTTGAAGACTCAAGGAACAGTAGCAGACCCACCAGATGGCATAGAGGTAATCTGGTGTACACAGAATGGCTATCAGAAATGTGGCTATTACGAGTACAGTGATAGAGATCCTGCTGGATCTTCTGCATCAGCTGGGAAGCGGTCAGTAGGTCCGAATGATAGGACGACTCTGTTTACTATGGATGAACTTACTCCCAGGAAGCATTCAAATTGGAGCAAACCAAAAAATGGAGAATATGTTCCTGAAATTTCTACTTGCAATGGAAAGGAAGCCACAACGTCTTCTAAACCACTGGCACGTGTAGTTCGGTGTACCAGAAGTATGAGTCGCATCAAGAAAAATCTCTTTTATACTGAAGCGGAAATGTCAAGAGGAAAACGCACAGGTAAAAGGAAGTCTTCTTCTAGCAGGGTAGATAATACTTCTTCGGAAGAGGAAGAAGAAGATGAAGAAGAAGATGAAAATGAAAGCCTTTCAGAGTGGTTAGTAACCAGAAAGAAGAAGAGACGGGATCCTGAAGTTAAGGATGTCTATAGTGAAACTTGGGTCCAATGTGATGCTTGTCATAAATGGAGGAGACTTTCTGATGGTAGTCGGGCATATTCTGGAGAAGCTTGGTTTTGCAGTATGAATCCGGATCCCTTATATCAGAGTTGTAAAGCTGCAGAGGAATCTTGGGACCGTCGTAGCTCAATTACGTATTTTCCTGGATTCTGCGACAGAAGTTCAGAGGGACTACCACAGAATGTTTCATTCTTTGCAAGTGTTCTGAAGGAGAATCATTCATTACTTAACTGTCAAACAAGGAAGGCTTTGACTTGGCTTGCTAGACTCTCTCCAGAGAAGCTTTTAGAAATGGAAACACTTGGTTTAGTTCGTGCTGGTTTGTTATCCAGCAAAAATGCTCTTGCTTTCCACAAAATATTTCTAGCTTTTGGTCTTGTGAAGAAGGTAAAGAAGGGTGTGGCTCGGTGGTTTTACCCACCAACTGTAAAAAACTTGGTCTTCGACTTGGCTGCTCTAAGGATGGCTCTTTGTGAACCACTAGACTCATTTAGAATGTATTTGTCAAGAGCAACACTGATTGTTGTTCCATCAAACTTAGTGGATCACTGGATAAACCAGATGAAAAAGCATGTCAGGCCTGGGCAACTGCGTGTTTTTGTTTGGACTGATTATAGAAAGCCTTCTGCACACAGTTTAGCTTGGGACTATGATGTGGTAATTACTACCTTTTCTCGATTAAGTGCAGAATGGGGTCCCAGTAAGAAGAGTGTACTGAGGCAAGTGCATTGGCGTAGGGTCATGTTAGATGAAGGTCACACCCTTGGCTCTAGCCTTAGCTTGACGAACAAACTACAGATGGCCATTTCATTATTTGCTTCTACTCGTTGGTTATTAACAGGAACACCCACACCAAATACTCCCAACACTCAATTGTCTCAACTTCAACCCATGCTTAAGTTCCTGCATGAGGAAGCTTATGGACAAAATCACAAGTCATGGGAAGCTGGAATTATTAGACCTTTTGAGGCTGAGATGGAGGAAGGCCGATCACGGCTGTTGCAGTTACTGAGCAGGTGTATGATCAGTGCAAGGAAGTCTGACATGCTGTGTATTCCTCCATGTTTAAAGAAAAAGACATATCTTGATTTCACAGTGGAACATGCAAAATCTTACAATGAACTTGTGGTAACTGTTCGCCGCAATATTTTGTTGGCTGATTGGAATGATCCATCTCATGTTGAAAGTTTGTTGAACCCTAAACAATGGAAGTCCAGGGCTAGCACTATAAAAAATGTCCGGCTTTCATGTTGCGTGGCTGGGCATATTAAGGTAACAGATGCAGGTGGTGATATCCAGGAAACTATGGATATGTTAGCTCAAGATGGCTTGGATCCTGTATCAGAGGAGTACGGTTATATAAGATATAGCTTAATGTTTGGCACTGATTGCCAGAGGTAAATTTCCAATATGCTGAATGTGACAAGAGTGAAATTCTGGACCCTTTTTTAATGAATTTTTTCTTTCTTTTAGATGCAACCAATGGTGCCGTTTGCCAATTGTTACTCCATGTAGGCATCTTCTATGCCTTGATTGTGTTGCCCTAGATAGTGAAAAATGTACTCTACCTAGCTGTGGTAATTCATACGAGATGCAGAGCCCAGAAATATTAACCCGGCCTGAAAATCCTCATCCTAAGTGGCCTGTTCCTAAAGATCTAATTGAGTTACAACCTTCATATAAACAGGTACGTATCTTTTCTAAAAAATATTTTCTTTTTCCTTTTATTTTAGTCCTTGGAGAAGTGATTCCTCCTGCGTTTACAGGACAACTGGGATCCAGATTGGCAATCAACATCCAGCAGTAAGGCTGCATATGTTATTCAAAGGCTGAAAGAAATTCGGGATTTGAATAAGCAATCAGCTTCTTCGATGGGAGATAACACTAGTGCGGTCATTAGTTCTGCTTCATCATCCAATGGAATCCTTGATTATTCATCCGCACAGAAGGTGTCTTTCTCGAGAGCGAACGCTGATTCTTCTGATTCTCTAGTACAGAAAGTCCTGATATTTTCTCAGTTTCTTGAGCATATACATGTCATTGAACAACAGGTATTGTAATCAACCACAATGCCTACTGTTATCAAATCATAGAGTTGGGGATTGTATTAATCAATATTTGTGATGCATTTTACAGTTAGCTATAGCTGGTATCAGATATGTTGGAATGTATAGCCCTATGCAAATCACCGACAAGGTATTTGTTGTCCACCTGATTTTTCCTTCATTTGAAAATGTTGCAACCTGATATATTTTTTTAAATTGATATTTCTGTCAGATGAAGTCATTAAACACATTTCAGCAAGATGCGGATTGCATGGTCCTTGTGATGGATGGAACTGCTGCACTTGGTCTTGACTTGAGCTTTGTTTCATATGTGTTCTTAATGGAACCAATCTGGGACAGAAGGTAAATGATTTGCTTTTGTTTAAGGATTTAGTCCTCAAGGTGCTTGATACTTCCTTGTGATGTAATGCTGCTACTTTTTTCCTGTTACTACTAATGTCTTTCACAGCTATTGTGCTGACAATGCCAATATCTGCAATAGGAATCTTTTCTGATGACGCAATAATCTACGTGTGCAATGTTTGAATCTATGTCTTGTTGAACAAACTGTTTGTATAATATTCTTTTTATGATATAGGCAGGATTGAAACAAATAGGAAAAATGATTTTTAATTATAAGATACTATTTCCTTTCTAGTTGATTGGATATATGTGTTCTTGATGGAAAGATGGTTTGTTTTATAAATTTGAATGTTTTCCCATTAACATTTTATCAATCGATCATTCCTATTTTGTGGTGATTGTTTAACTGGCACATCATTCTTTTTGGAATTAATGAAATGAATCAAAGTTAGTCTCCTTTCCTTTTTTTTATTGAAGACAATTTATTTTGTTTGCTTCTTTTAATTCATTTCCTTCTCTTTTGCTCGTTTCTCTTATAAATGATATTTGTTAGAGTCTAGTAACTCTTTTTCCAATTAACTTTTTATCAAAAAAATCATTCCTATTTTGTGGCGATTGGTTAACCTGCTCATCATTCTTTTTGAATTAATGAAATGAATCAAATTTAGTTGCCTTTCCCTTTTTATTGAAGACAGTTTATTTTGTTTGCTTCTTTTCTTTTCATTTCCTTTTCTTTTGCTCTTTTCTTTATATAAATGATTATATAAATATTGTGTTGGAGTTAACTCTTTTCCTTGACATGATACAGCATGGAGGAACAAGTAATAAGTCGTGCTCACAGGATGGGAGCTACACGCTCAATTCATGTGGAAACATTGGCTATGCTTGGTACAATTGAAGAACAAATGCTGGAGTTTTTGGAGGTGGGAAACTTTTGTTTTGTTCCAAATAATTTGATCATGAGTACTGTCAGATTTGATACCTTTTAGCTGTGCAGTGGAGTTCAGATTTACTTTGGCTTAGCTACAGTCACAACTTTTAACATTTTGTTGCTTGAAAGTTTGGTTTCCTGTATTTGACCTAAGTTAGACTGGATTGACTATTATTTTTTCCGCATCTAAAATGGAGTCCTAGGCTGCTTTACTTTGGAGACTTAAACCATTCATTTATATCTTGCTTGTTTATCTTTACATGGAAATTGCTTTCCTTAGATTCATAAGATTGTTATGGAATAGTACCCCTTCTCTCGTTTTTTTTTGTCTCAAAACTTCAACCTTGATAATCTTTCATTTTGTCCTAAATGTACTATCCATATTGTTTTCCAGAATGCTACTGAGCATAGGAGATTATTGAAGGAAGAAGATGGAAAGTCTGAACTTCACGGTGCTCGGGCGCCCAGGTCAATGCATGATTTTGCTGAAAGAAACTACTTGGCACACCTCAGTTCTGTGAGAACACGTTCCCAGCCATCTTGAAGGTAAGCAGCTTCATTATGTGTGTAAATTTCCACTGGTTTTGCTCTACATGGGGTTTGTTTAGGAATCAAGAAAGAAAATGCAAATACTTGGTCACTTTTTTTAATTAAATAAGCAAGCAACCTGATCTGTTCACCATAGAAGTGACTTAAGGTTGTTTTATACAGAAATTAAAGAAAGGAGAAGAAACAATATAATAATGGAGAGATCTCTTGTAAATTATTCTTAAATCATAGCCAAATTATTTCCTTATCATCTTGATTTCTTGTTTTCTTCTCTTTACTCCCCAATTGCAACTCCCCCGTTTGGATATCAAAATATAGGAATTAATTCAGTTTTATCCTCAAATTATATTTCACATACCAGACTAGCCTTGTCCACCTTTTTCACAAACTTGCTTGGAACATGTCCTGCCCATAAATTCATCCTGAAAAGTTCCTGTCCATAACAACTTACACAATACTACAATAGTCATCCCTAGCCCTCCGCGTCAATCATTGGAAATCGAAGGAGAAAGTCAAAGAAATGTTGATATATCATCCTGTAAATTCATATCCATTAAGTCTAGCAAGAATTCATGCAAAGAATGAAATATGGAGGAAAAATGAATATTGAATCTTCTCATGCTTTTCATTGTAATATGCTTCAGGGATAAAAAGGAAAATTGTGGTAACAATTGGTACTCACAATGTAAACTGTGGTTCAACAAAGAAATCCTTACTTGGCTATCCTTTCAATGGAATCGAGAGTAATTTGATTGTTTGCTTATACTCTTTGAGTAAATTCATTTGGTATTCTTTGTTGGCCTTCAATTTGACAGTAATTTCATCTAATTTGGCTGGTTAACTATGTGTATGTCAGGTGAAGCTGTAGCTGTTCCGCTGTAAAGTCTTGGCTGGAGCGAAGTTGCTTTCTTCCACTTCCTAACAAACGGTTGAATGCCATGTTAAAGAACTTTTTTTGTAGAGCAAAGTTTGATTTTACGGATTAATTTGGGGACACAAGCTCCTAGGATTTAGTGCCAATTGATGGATTAGGTAGAAAAGGGATGAATTGACAATGTTTCTGACGAAAGATTGACATTAAGCGTCCGTTTGGATGGTGGGTAGCGGAAGCGGAAGTAGCGGAAAACGCTAGCGGAATTGAAAATCCTTGGGTGTAGGAGCTTCTTCAAAAAGCTCGAAATTCCGCTACCGCTAGCGGAAGACGCTCGAAATTCCGCTACATCCGAACGGACCCTAAATCTGCATATTTTGCATCATCTAGCTGACACGATTCTTCCACGAACTTGCACTGTTTACAAGGTGCAAATAGATGTTATGTCTTACTATATCCTTTTTTATTTCGACAGCAATATGTTATTAGAACTTTATACACTTTGAGTCATCAATATAACCATGATACTTAGAGTACAACTAAAAAAAATATTAGAAAATAAATTTTTGCAAGATCAAAGTATATATAAGCGTTTGTTCATCAATAAATATCATTGGAATGGCAAATATCAGGAATGGATAGGATATGCTCTAAGAATAACAACACATGAAATCACGCCATTCCTTGTACATACATACACAACTTCATTTCATTTTCAACTCGGATCCCCTTCCACGACACTAGACAACTTATCTCTGATTGTTGATGAATCGAGCGGCACCTTGCTCTCGAACCGCTCAACCCTCTCGTGAAGCTCCTTCACAACCGGCGGGTTGTGAACTAGAAACTGCCATTCACAATCATACAGCAACCCCTCGACCATCAAATTCATCTTTTCAATGGTGTTGGCTCTCCCTTGAGGTGTGTTCAGGCGCAGCTAAGCCCTTTACCCTAGTTGTTTCGACTTTAGGCACTTCAGTAAAGAACTCCTCAACATGATCCTTGTGAAGCAAAGTCTCCTCATTCAAGGAAAAAGACTTGTTTATGCGATTAGGGCAAACATTATTGAGATGTCCTCTTCCTTGACACAAGAAGAAATGAAGATCTCGAGCTCGAAACAAGAATCAAATAGGAACTCTCTTTTGGCGAGCAAGAGCACAAGCTTCCCTATATCATCTACACATATTCTTGTCATTTGTAACATACATCTTCATCATTGCAAATTCAGTTAGTGCCGCTCTATAATTGGGATCAAGTCTTTACTTCTTCTAGATTGACACATTCACAACCACCAAGAACGGGTAGAGGAAACAAGGTGGTTAGTCACCAAAGGAAGGCTATCCCATTCAGCATAGCCATAGTAGTCAAGATAGTACTCAGTGGCTTGCTCCTATTCCAAGTTTTGCTCAACGTCATATCTCCCATCAAAAGTGGCAATAGGACAAGGGCGAAGAGGCATGGTGAAAACTTCCTAAAAAGACAACACAAACAAGTATCCACTTATAATAGTATAAAACCAAAGTCTAGCCAGCCTTTGGTTAAACAAATTGAATGTAAAATTCAATCTAGGGCTAAAAATTAACAAATAAGGTAAGCAAGGTGGTAGAGTTGGATTTTCTAGGCAGAGTTCAAAACTTGTAGTGAAAGTAACAAACTATTGATTTGATTTTTGTAGTATACTTTTTCGGATTGTACTTTTTATATTTTGTAATGCACTGTTCATATTTTTAATGTGTTTGTTAGATACCAAAGACTAGTTAGAGTTTTCCAACTAGTTTCAGAAACTCGTATAAACGTTGTTTGTTTGACACATAAAAACTAGCAACTAGTTGTAAAACTAGTTTTTTGACAAAGCTAGTTTTTAAAGCTTTTGCACTAGTTTTTAATAGTTTTTCGAATTAAAATAAAAATAATTTTCTAAAATAAGAATAACTCTATAATAAAATAAAATTTTAAATTATTAATTATTACAATAAACTAGTTGACATTACCAAACAATGTTTATATATATATATACTTAAAACTTCAACTACTTTTACAACTAGTTTTATAGTGTACTTTTTATTTTTCAGGATCATAGTTTTTTCATTTAAACATATTTTAATAAACAATAAAATACCTATTATAATTTCTATTTCTGTTTAATATTTTTTCAATATACTAGTCAAAACCTCAAAAATTACACCTGCTTGCCTCTGCTCGACTGAAAATTTCCCAAACCCAAACCCGCCGCCTCCTTCTCGCCGATTGCAAACCATGCTCGCCCAATCGCGCCGGCTACTTGCAAACCAGCTGCCCCTTCTCCGTCTATCTTCTTCGGGCCTTCGGAGTAGCCGCCAGCCTCCTTCTCGCCGACTCACCGGAAGTGAAAATGCAGTAGCCTGCCGCCCATTCTCGAGGTTTGTTTCTATTCTGCACTTCTGTTAGTTCTTACTGATTAGTGGAAACCCTAATTGCTTCTCTTCTGTTAGTACTTACTTCTGGAATTGAATATCTGTTTGATAGTATGTTTGTTTGATGACGTTTTTTTGAGGTTCATTTGTTTAGGGTGATTTGATAGATGTGCTGCAAGTTGAAGCACATATGTTTTTTTGTATATGTATCGATCGATCCTACAACTAGGCATACCTCATTCGATATAGATTTGCTGCAAATTGAAGCACATTCGTTTGTTTAAATGTGCCACTTGTACTACCTTCAATATAAACATTGTCACTTATGTTGTTCAAACTTCAAATGTATCTCTATTTCACATCATTCTTTTGTTTGGCATATTATACTCTGTAGTGGCGTGTCTAATTATCTTATTGTACTAAGTTGTGTTTGATTGTATGAATGAATTAGCATCTAATAGTAGGATGGTTGATCTACATTTTCTGTTGTTTTCATATAATTGTATTGAATTGAATGTGAATATGCCAGGATGTAGAGTTCTCTTTCATACTGGATCTATGTTGCCTTGTTTAGTTATTTCTGTTTTGAGTGATATAAAGTTCTTTTTCTTTTTACATGTTCAGCCCATCCAAGGGATGCCAGTACCGTGGTTATGTAAGGCCATCAAGATACTACCTTGAGAGGCATAATGATCAACCTCTACTTACAGAAAACACTTCGGGTCCCAGTCCCAGCTCTTCGACATCTTATGCTATTGTATTGCTCTTAAACTCGATTACTTGTTCTTTTATATAACTTAGTATGTAAATATATTTTCTTGAATTTCAAATTTGCAACGATTCAATCGAATGCATTTGAATTTCAGCCCACAGCATTCCTTGGAGTTATAGGAGGGCTTGTTTTCTACCTTCATTATAATGATGAGAAGAGAGCCATTCCTAAAGGTTGTCATTGTTTATTTTGTTATTTTAGCTATGCACCTGCTTTCAGGGTTAAAACCATTGCTTTTGATTGAGGAAAGTATGCTGAAAATGTTGTATATCAGAGTTTAAAACATTGTTTTTGCCAATCTCTGTGCAATAGTATGGCCTTTTCACTGTTTACTTGGATTCACCAGGTCAAGGAAAACTCCAAGAAGGGGTTGCTCCTTCAGGGCCCACTGTGGGTGGCCCATTCTCTTTGATAAGTACCGAGAACCAGATATTTACACAGGAAGATCTACGCGGAAAGTGGACGATTCTATATTTTGGTTAT
This sequence comes from Fallopia convolvulus, assembly GCA_964016875.1. Taxonomy (NCBI): domain Eukaryota; kingdom Viridiplantae; phylum Streptophyta; class Magnoliopsida; order Caryophyllales; family Polygonaceae; genus Fallopia; species Fallopia convolvulus. The sequence continues at coordinate 54,941,941 of OZ024734.1, forward strand.
ACATCATCACCTGATGCAGGCCCAGCAGAAGTTCAGAAGCTGGCTAACATTACTGACATACTAGGTTCAATAATCTCACAGCATTTTTCTTTCAATCCTGCATCATTTCTATTAGCATTAGCCTTACTTTTGTCTTTTGCATGTAACAAGAGTCGAAACAGAATGTAAAGATTTTACCAGTCTTTGTTACTCTTGATCCTCACCGTGACTCTACTTCTCACCTCAAAGCATATCTTGGGGGTAAGTCTGTATTCTTTATCAAGTCTGTATTATATCATCAATGGTTTTCATGACAACTCAATCTGTCACTCTCTTAATCAAATGCAGAATTTGACTCGAGAATAGTTGGATTAACTGGACCAGATGCTGCTGTAAAACAAATGGCCCAGGAGTACCGTGTCTTCTTCAGGAAAGTTGAAGAAGATGGGGGTGATTATTTAGTGGAATCTTCTCACAATATGTAAGCCCTACTCCTCTAACATATTAAGTGGTGTGTTTCTGTTGTGGATTTCTCTAGTGTAAATGATGAAAAATAAATAATAACACTATATAATAAATAAGATAGGGCAACTTGGAAATCGTGCGGGGATGTAACCCTGCTCCTCTAACATTTTATTGGAAATTTGCAGGTACTTGATAAGTCCCAACTTGGAAATCGTGCGGGGATTTGGGTTACGCTCCAATGAAAACGAGATGGTTGAGGACATACTGAAAGAGGTAAAGAAGAATGCAGCATAGGATATTGAGGATAGAGAGCACCCCCTTTTATTCATCAATTAGGTAAGAATTTCGTCGTGCCACTTTGCCTACTTCTTTTGACAGAGTAAAGGGACTTATTTCTGGTTCATTATTTACATCTTTCAGAGATTCTATAAAGTAGTTTTCTGTCTATGCGGAGATCCATGTTATTGGCGTTGGATTTGCTTGTGCTCCTGAATTTCAGATATTGTTGATTGCTGAAATCTTGAATTATGCAATGAGCTTGAATCCAAGATAAGATAACTCAACAGTATCTCTTCCTTTTGACGTCAGTTTGACCAATCCTGTCTTTTGAATAACATCTATGTCTTTGAATCAGTCAAAGGGTGTTTGGTGTATGAGAACTAATACCCATTACATGTTACAAAGGTTAGATGAATTAGAATATCTGAGTGTTTCCTGATGAATCAATTATCAGCTAGACTGGTCAATTCAATTTCCACAATGTCACCAAAGTGACACCTAGTCTCATGATGTATATACTTAATTATGGAGGTACCAAAACGTCATCATCATCATTGACCCGCTGAGGCTCCGCTACAGCGGAATCTCGGGGGTCAAGATGGGGGTACCCCTGCCCAAGGGAAAGGGGGTACGCCCGATAGACCCAAGAAAAACTGAAATTCAGCTATGAGAAAATATAACTGAATTTAGTTAGGATGCACCAAAATTGATATAGGACTAAATCCATCTCAAAAACGGTGTGTATAAAAGCCAATGAACATGAGGATGCGCCTCCTGGAGGTACTAAAACGTGAATTGTAAATTAGGTTTATCTAAATTTTTACTGTGGTAGTTGATTCTGAATGGATCAGACAAATCAGTTGTAGACTTGTATCTTTGAATGGGATCGAGAGTAATTTTAGTATTTTTTTTCAATTGAATTGTACAGATGATGCAGACTTGATTGTGTGCATACACTCTTGAGTAAATTCTCTTGGTATTCTTTGTTGGCCTTCAATTTGACAGAAATTTCTTCTAATTTGGGCTGGTTAACTATGTGTATGTCAGGTGGAGCTGTAGCTGTTCTGCTGTGAAGTCTTGGCTGGGAGCTAAGTTGCTTTCTTCCACTTCCTAAGAAACAGTTGAATGCCAGATTAAAAGAGCTTTTTTGTACATCAGAGTTTGATTTTACGGGATAATTTGGGGACACAAACTGCTAGGATTGAGTGCCAGTTGATGGATTAGGTAGAAAAGGGATGAATTGACGATGTTTCTAACAAAAGATTGACATTAAAATCTGCATATTTTGCAGCATTCTAGCTGACATGATTCTTCATTGATAAATATCATTTGAGTTAGGGCTGTGCAACCGGACCGGACCGGGTATATACGGTCCGGTCCAAACCGGTGGACCGTAATTTAAAAAAATTATGGACCGTGGATCGGACCGTAATGGTCCGGTCCTGGGTTTAGATCGATTTGGACCGGATTAATTATTGTAGATTATTTCTGACAATAGTATTAATTTTTTCAATTTTTTCCTCTCTTTATTAAATTATCAAACAAGCGGATTATAATTAATTAGCTAAAGAACTACCAAAATACTTCAACTAACATGTATTTTGTTAAGTGTATCATTGTTTAAATAATAACAACGGTTAATCTTTACTCGCTCAATTGACCGAAGAACTTGATTCATTGATCATTAAAAAACTAAAACACGTCTCTATTATTTTCTTTAAGATCAAACCAATTTCCCTACCACAATTGCAAACCCAATTTAAAGAAACTAATAAAGATTAGAAATCTCACTAATCTTATAACTAAACCCGTCTTACAGTCCTGATCGGGATTTTCCGGTCTGATCCCGGATTTGGAACGATTTTCAAAAAATCTGGACCATAAAATTCCGATCCAGTCTCCCAGTCTAGTCTTTGCACAACCCTAATTCGAGTTGCAAATTTTTTATTATTAAAGTCAGAAATAGATATGCTCTAAGAACACATTAAATCACATCATTCCTTGTACATTCATTCATACATTTTCAACTCCGATCCCCTTCCACGACACTAGACAACACATCTCCGATCACTTATGAATCGATCGGAGAACTGGTCCGAACCGGACTGGATATATACAGTTTGGTCTAGATCGGTGGATCGTAATTTTAAGTCAAATTTCTTAATTTTAGAGACAAATCCTAAAACACCATTTATTTATGAACGGAGAGAGTAATAAAGATTATAAATCACACAAAATCTTATAATAGAACCGGTCTTACGATCCGGATCGAAAATTTTCTGGACCAATCCGGTCCGGTCCGGTCCAAGTTTGCGCATCCCTACTTCAAGTTGCAAATTTTTTATTATTAAAATCAGGAATGGAGCTGTTCTTAGCATAACACACATGAAATCACATCATTCCTTGTACATTCATTGATGAATCGAGCGGAGAATGCCGATGGCGGCATTCAGCTCAGCCTTAAACCGCTCAACCCTGTCGCGAAGCTCCGTCACAACCGGCGTATTATGAACCAGAAACTGCCATTCACAATCATACGACAGCTCGTCGACCATTTGGCCCATCTTCTTAATTTTGACTTTGTTCCCCTCCAAAAAATGTTCTGGCTAGTCCTTCCATCCAATATTTTCCTGCACCAACACAAATATATCTAGTCATAGCATTTTATACAATTTGATTGCTGTGTTAGATACTCAACAACACATAGTGTCCAATTAGTATTGTAAATCGTGAGTTCAAAAAGCCCCATATTCAACTCCTACCGAATATTAATGTAGATACAAGAACTATTGAACCTCCAAATACATGATTCAAAGTTTATCATAACTAAAGTATTATTAGACACATTAGTACCACGATTTTGTACAACTTGAACAACAAACACTCATAGATAACATTTATAAAGTTATACCCGGCTTTATATGAATGTTCACGAATGCCATTTGCTAGTTCATAAATCACACAACAACAATTAAAATAACAACAATCTACATTTTGAAATTTTATCTGTAGAAATAGTCTCACACATATTTGTTCTCCCCTTCTCTCACATATACCCAAAATTTCCTAAATTTAATAGGTGTTGGGGACTGATCGGCCTCTTTGACGGATAGTTTTCCCAAAATTTGTATTGATTTAAAAAAAAAACAATCTTATTTTGGGGTGTTTGAAAAATCACCCATTATTTTAATTTTTTATAGATAAAGATCTCTTATTTTTATTTCATTTTCATTAAATCATCCTTATCCTATTTTTCATCTATTATATCGTCAAATTAAAGTTAAATACATAATTATTCCTAAATTAAAGTATCAAATTGATAAACTCTTATAATTATCACTGCTCGAGTATGGTTGCTGCTCGAGAGAGTGGAAGAGATGATTTAAGGGTGCTTTATGATCAGCTATCTTGCACCCAATTCGAGCCCTCCCTAGGCCCCCAGCAAGATCGCGCCGATCATAAAACGTTCTTGAGCGAACCCTTTCTCTCTCTTGAGCAACAACAATAGTCGAGCAAAAATAATTATCGGTGTTTATCAATTTGGTATTTTAATCTAGGGATAATTATATATATATATGTTAACCCTAATTTAACTGTATAATAAATGAAGAGCTGAATAGGAGTAGTTCAATAAAATCAACATAGAAATAAGGGGTAATTTTATGTAAAAAATAGAAATAGTAGAAGTTCTATGTAAAAAGTAAAATAAAGGTAATTTTTTTTTACAAATGTTCTAAAATAAGGAGTAATTTTATGTAAAAAATAAAATAAGGAATTGTTTTTTTATAATGTCCCAAAATAAAAAGATAAGGGTGTTTTTTTATTTTATTCTTTTATATTTTAGGGTTTGCTTCACTTTTATAAAAACTAGCCCGCATCCTTTTGTTTTTGCCTTTTTGGTGTGCCCCGGCACAATTTATTCTGAACTTCTGGTCGCGGGTACATTGAGGATTTGAGACTGAAAGGGGAAGAACAAGAGGCGACCACAAAATCACAAATGGCGGCGACAAATGACCGGACCGATAAGCGACACTGCTCAATCTTCGATCTTTCCCCGAATTTCTTCGATTCTTGTCGTCTCATTAGCGCCGGCGCTGTATGCAGCACCGATAAGCCATCACTTCCTGACTCCATTGATTCGCTACGAATCTCAATGACCGCTTCTAAAATCGAAGAAATAGAAGAGGAGGAAGCCGCAGCATACGAGGGATTTGAAGCTGTTGAGAATAATACGGATATGCACGCTGTACCTAGTAGGATGTCGTGCAATACTTGTAAGGCGGAGTTTGATTTGCTCCAGGATCAGCGCTCCCATTTCAAGTCCGATTTCCATCGCCTTAATGTAAAATTCTATCTTTAGCTGCTTTGGACTTGAATTTTTGCTTTTGTTTTTGAAAATTGGTCTGATTTCATTTTCGAATCCAACATCATATGTGTTCTGGTATGGATATTAGGTAGAGAATTTGATGTATCCAACATCAAGCAATAGTTACACTAATCTGGACTGTACTTGGTGATCATCACGTTAAAAGATAAAAAAGATGAACTTCGAAATTGATTATCAGGGAAAATGGAAAAAGAAACTTATTTTAGTACAGATTATCGGTGTTTATCAATCTGGACTGCTACTCTGTGAGGGAATTTAAAACTTATTCATAAGTATACCTATCAATGTCCTCAGGTGAAGCTAAGTCTGTCTGGAAAGAAAACAGTGAAGGAGGAAGATTTTGAGGAGTTTACCTCAGATGCTTCTCCTAAGGATTTTGATGTTTCAAGCATATCGGGTTCTGAAGATGAGGATGAAAGGACATCCCACAGAAATAACTGTGTGAACGAGGGATCAACACCAAATCTTAAACAGAAATTGTTTTTCTCTCTTCAGTCAGGAGATAAAGTCTCTATATGGAAGTGTTTTTTATTGAAGGATATTGAAACTATCTTGTATGATAATGAGCACACTTCTGTTGTCAACAAGGAAGTGCAAGGTTCACACTTGAGAGAAAATGATGTGATACAGAAGCTACAGCAACTAGTTCCGGAGCCTAAGGAATTTCGCCTGAGAATTGTTTTGCTAGCAAGTGGAGGACATTTTGCTGGATGTGTCTTTGATGGTAGCAAAGTTGTTGCCCATAAAACGTTCCACAGGTTAGTAAGTTGCTTTGTTCCTTCCTATGCTTAAACTCCCTTTAGATTGCTTAAAAGTGAAAAATGCTTTTGATGTCTAATGGGATGAAAGTAGCATCATTCAACCCGTCACAAGGTTTTCACAATTGTTTTTGTTGAAGCATCCAGTTTGAACCACTTGAATTGCTAAGGTCAATGAATAGTTTATTAGAATGTGGTAAATTTATAGTAAGAGAATGAATGTAGAAAGTTAATTAGACCAAACCAAGGATCTAATTCTAAAACACAAAAGTGCCCAGCCTTTTTAAGGCCACTGATGAAAATGTGTGCCTAAGTGCCCATACATGTGAATGCCTAAAAAATTCCTAACATAACTCGAAGTTCTCATGGTCATATTCACAAAATCCCCTTCCACTCATGCCCGCCGCCCGGTCCTAGTGCTAACTGCTAAGATTTTAAGATCAAGCTTGGTTGAAATATGAAGCTCACAATCTTGAATGATCGTAGCAACACAAGAATAACTTTGACGAGTGTATGTTCCTCATCAAGGATATCCAAGAATAAATCATAAGCCTTTATGGGTTACTTGTGATTAATTGAAGTTAAATATGTAGATATTGGTCAGATACATCATAATTTTACATGTATTTAATTATGTTAGTACAAAATGCATTATCACAAAAGCAGATGGAATCACCAAAACCTGTATCAGAAGTTCAAGGAATTGTGCTGGCCTTTACAGCAAACTTATTTTTTAGAGGTGCTTATGATGAACTTTCATATTCCTTAACCTATTTATCTCTTTGGACCCCTTCAACAAACAAGTATTTCTTGAATGGCTGGTCTATAAAATTGCATACCTTTAGTTTTTCTTTGAGCTTAAGGTTTTACTCTGCGCTAACTTAAATGTCTGATAATCTCAGATATGTGGTGAGGGCCAAGGCTGGTAAAAAGCAATCATCTAAAGATGGAGGTGGGAGGTCTATTCATTCTGCGGGGGCCTCCCTTCGTCGGTATAATGAACTTGCTCTAAAGAAGGATATCCAAGAACTTCTTGCTTCTTGGAAGTCTTATTTTGATGCTTCCTGTTGCGTTTTCATCAATGCTCCTTCAAACAACAGACAATTATTTTTTAGTGACGAGAAGGCAGTTTTTGACAACCATCATTGTGATGTGAGGAATATCCCCACGACAGTGCGAAGGCCAACATTTAAGGAAGCACAACGTATATATAACCAGTTAAGTCAAGTCGCCTATGAAGCAGATAAGGAAATATCTGATGATGAGAATCTGACCTCAAAGGCGGCCACTATCATAGATGATAGTCCAGGGTACAAGAATTTAGTGGATACGGTGACAACTAGCAGATCTGTTGTATCTTCTTCAAGCAACAAAGTATCTAATGAACAATCAGTTTCTAGTGAAAGTGATACTGAAGTCATTTGTACATCAACTCCCTTACACGAGGCTGCAGAAACCGGAGATGCCATTAAGGTATTGGATTTTTTGGAGAAGGGATTGGATCCTACTCTTAAAGACGAAAGAGGAAAGACCCCTTATATGCTAGCAACTGACAAGGAAGTGAGGAATACTTTCAGGCGTTTCATGGCCGCAAACCTTGACAAGTGGGATTGGAATGCTGCCAAGGTGCCCAGTGCTTTAACTAAAGAAATTGAAGAAGCTCAGGCTGCAAAACAAGCAGAAAAAGATGCTAAGAGGAAGGCAAAAGCAAAGGAGTTGAAGAAATTGCGTAAAGCAAAGGAAAAGCAAGCAAAGGTATCAATATCATTTCGCGTCTTCAAAATGTTACAACTTATAAGACAGAAAAGTCAAATTAAAAAAACCCATATTTCATCAATCTCTCTTGGTTGTGGAGTTTAGATGTGTTTCTAGACCATATTTGAATCTAACATAATTATTGGAATCTGTAGGCCGAGGCTGCAGCTGCTGCACAGTCTAAGAGTGATTCTGGTTCCACATTGCCTGCTCCAGGAGTTCGACCTCAGCTTGTTTCCCACGTGGCACCCGTGTCAAAAGAGGTATGATCAAATCTATACATACCCAATTCAGCTTTTAAACCCGTGTTAACCATGTTCTAAACTATCTGCTCAACTTGTGGCATGCTCAGGAGGAACTGAGGAGAAAATTAGCCGAAGAAAGGGAAAAGAGAGCTGCAGCTGCGGAAAGTAGAATAGCAGCCATGGCATCATCTACCTGTCAACGGTCAAGCTCAATAGCTCTTGCTCCCACATCACAAGCAGCAGATGACATGGCCTGCTCTTGTTGTAAGGCGTCATTGTTAGGTAAAGTGCCCTTCCACAGGTATAACTACAAGTACTGCAGCTCGACGTGTATGCACGTGCACAAAGAGTTCCTGGAAGACGGATAAATCTGTTCAGTATAAAAACTCTGGTTGAGTGAAGATTGTCATTTATGTTAATTGTTATATTGGCTGATGTTCATTGTTTAGCATCTATAAAAAGGCATGCTTCATACGATGCCTTGCATTGAAAAGAGATCATCTTTTATTGGGTTTTTTTAGTAGTAGAACAAGCTCTAGGTCGCCCTACCCTTATACAACCTTGAAAACGTCGTATGAACGAGCATGACCAAAAACTAAGGCGGCACAAGGCAGCAAGTACCACGAAAAAACCCGAAACAAATTGTCTCCATTTCCTGCCATCTTGCCTATTAGATCCTTCATGCAACAAACTCTAAATTGGGATTCCTCCTTGATCCTTGTAATCAGTGTTCTAAAAAACATTAGGCGAATCCTAGGCGGAGAGAGGCCGCTTAGTGTCTAGGCGGCCTAAACGAGCGCCTAGACGAACTAGATGGGCTGGAAGGCTGGCGAGCTAGCGCCTAGGCGGTCTAAACGAGCGTCTAGGTGGCCTAAACGGGCGCCTAGACGTACTAGATGTTCTTCTAGATTGTATGTGGATGGCAATCAAGGTTTGAAGAGATACTTTGTTGTATTTCATCCCCTTGCTAGTTTTTTGGTGGTTGTTATCGTTGATGATGTAGGTCATCTGTTTGATGATAGGTAACTACAAAAGCTTGCATTGTTTAAGTAATCAAAGCAGATCGGTAGAAGTAGAAGATATTTGATTTTATTTGCACATTTGTCAAGTACTTAGTTGATTTTAACTTATCAGATACTATTATTTATTTTTTTATACTAATATCTGGTTAACTAATTTAAATGACCATACGTTTCACACCCGTATGTCGAACTATATCTTATTTATTTCAACAACGAAATCACACCATCATTTTTATGAATTATGAAAAATGTATTCATAATTCGTACATATTATTTTATTCCATATTCATAATTCGATCTCCGTTCACTAATGAATCGAGTCTAGAATGCTGCTAGCCGCCGTCACCAAGTCTGAGAAGCCATGAACCCTATCACTAAGTTGCTTCACAACCGGCGGGTGGTGAGTCAGAAACAACGTTTGCCACCCACAATCATAAGTCACCTCGGCGTCCACCTCATTCAACTTGTCGATGACGTCGGATCTCCCTTGAGTCGTGTTCATGCTAGAAAGATCAATGTCGAGGGCGGATCTAGTAGAGTTGAACTTGTAAGCCATCAAGCACCCCTTGAGCTGCTCCAAAACATCCTCGTACTTCTCCGATTTGACGCTTTTTTCTAAGAAGGCGGTGGTGGAGCGAGCGTTGGCCTTGGCGGCTTGCACTAGGATAAAGGCGGCGCCTTGGGGCGTGCTCTTGAGGTCGTTACTCGGGTTTGATTGGATCGTGGCGACGCATGTGGCAGGATTGGGCGCGTTGGCGCACCATGATTGGATGTTGTTGGCGTTACATGTAAGGGAGAGTGTGAAAATGAGGCATGAAAATATAACAAGGCTGCCCTTCATGGTTTTGGTTTGCATGCAAGATTTATTAGGGTATGATGGGCTTTGGATTGATGATCTAGCTCTTTCTTCATTGTTTCAAAGATGGAAGTATTTAAATACTTTGATTAGGAGATTGTAATGCGGTTAAACGGGAGGTTGTATTGCTAGTTGTGGGAAAATTTTACAATTTAATATTTTAAATTTTGTTGAATAAGGAAGCTTATGTAATAGAGGCGATCCACTAAGGTATTGAGCAGCGGTGTGGGATCAGATCGAATTAAAGTTCAAACAAAATGCTTTGGAACAAAGGATTATCCCGGACCTATATCTCTCTTCAAAAAAGCATGTTTTTTTTTTACCGACGCACAAAGAAATTTTTTTGTTGCGAATGAACAAGTTCGGCAACCGAGTCCAGATGCTGATCAATGTTGATGCTAATTGTATTGGGTGCTTATTTCTGATGCTGAAAGTGAAAATTTATTTCTGAATTTCGGCTTGAGGGTTTGCTTATTTTAAAAAAAATGGTTGTAAAAAGTGAATTCAATGGGGGCCCACGTGGTTATTTATTGGAAAATAAGTTTGCTTATTTTAAATAAGCATAGGAGTGTTGATTATTTTTATCCGAAATAAGCATCTAAAATAAGTTGATTATTTGAAATAAGCATGTGTTGCTGAACACGCCTCTCGGGTACGTATTTCTCCAAATAAGGAATAGAGTTCTTACAAGTGACCATATAAGTTCCAACCGAACGCACCCTAAACCTTTTTTGGTCCATATAGTACGTGTTGGTCCACTTTATCACGGAAAGGCCCATTAAGGGAGTAAAACACTCCCTCACAAGTTTCAAATCTACTCTATTCTCAGGACTCGAACTCAAGACCTCTGATTAAAGGAGCGAGTCCCGTAGTCACGAATTTCCCTTGGCTCTTGTGGGTTCTGTAACTGAGCATTTAAATGTTTAACAATAGTAATAAATATAGGTTATCTTTTACATGTACATTCCACTCCATTTTTCATCAACGGTCTAATTAACAATTGCTCTACTTTTTTTTGGTAGAAAAGCAATTGCTCTAGTTAATTAGCCAAAAGTTGACACTGTTTGCATCTTGAAGCACTTAATTGGCTTTAATAAAACAATGTAACTTTTTTTTTTGGTAGAAATAAAACAATATAACTAAATGTGGTAAAAATGGGGAAAGAATGGTAGAATGCAATGTGAATGACCACCTTTTTCTCCTCTTAATTAGGTCTTGGCATGATATGCAACTCCATCCTCGTGGTGGTAGTTAGTATTGACTACTCCATGACCAATAATGTTGCCTTAATGTGTGGCTCATAACAAGTAAATTACGCGGGAATTTGTTATGTACGTATCCAAACTACAATTTTTATAGGATTAAAATTAATTAATTAATTTTCTTGGCAAATAGCAAACCCTACTACACACTACACCATTATGCGGATTTAACGAATATAATTTAGTGACCCCTCAATATGATCGCTAATGCAAGATACTAAAAAAAACACTTTAGCGTCCACGTGGCCGCTAATTTAGCAACCACGTGTTTCGTGGCCGCTAAAGGTCCACGGGAAATTGTGGCGCTAAACCTTAGCGACCACATGATCGCTAATATTAGCGACCAGGTAGTTGCTAATCGGATTCCTGAATTTAGCAACCTTATGGTTGCTAATATCTGCGACCATGTGGTCGCTAAATACAGGAATTTGATTAACGACGTTTGGCGCCAAAATTTTCCGCGAATTGGCGCCAAACATCCAAGATATTGCTGCTTTTTTAGCGACCACGTGGACGCTAAACAATTTCTATATATAAACAACACGCCAACATTCATTTCAGAACAAAAGTACCCACAATACAGTTCATAGCATTAGAAAATTTATGTTGGATTTTGCCCGCATTTCATAGGAGTTAAAGGTTTCTGTCGGATTGGATTCTGCCCGCTTCGATTTATAGGTTATGTAATTAGTTTTTTTGTTTTATATAGTAAAATTATTATCGTAAAACAATGATATAAATGGTTAGATTAATTACTTTTGTATACATAGTTGCAAATTTGTATGTAATTGTATTTCGATATTTGTTAAATATAGAATGGGAACTAAGCTAAGTATAGAATATCGTAATTAATTTTTTGTTTTATATAGTAAAATAATTATAGGAAAACAATGGTATAAATGGTTAGATTAATTACTTTCGTATACATACTTGTAAATTTGTATTTGTTTATAATATGATATTAGCGAAGTATAGAATGATTGAGAAACAAGTATAAAATGATATAAATTGCGACCACGTGGACGCTAATACTGTAATAGCGACCACATGGTCGCTAACTTTGAAAATTCAAATTGAATGGATGTACTTGTGTATTGCTTTACACGTAAAAATGCTTGAATGGATCTATTTGTGTTACAGACGGGTTTTTGACCAACCAGTTTGTTGCTGGCGTTGAGCAATTTGTTGAGTTCTGCAAATTGATGTTGTGGTTTAACCCACATGAATTACGGTGTCCTTGTCTGAAATGCAAGAATATGAAATTGATTTCTGTAGATGACGTGCGTTATCATCTTGTAACAAAGGGTTTTCTTCCTAAATATTACCAGCGGAGTTCCCACGGGGAGACAGATGAGATGTATACTGCATTGATGGTTGCGTCTAGGCAGCATGAAGGTTCAACTAGTTATAATGAGTCGATGTCTGCTCCCGAGTATGAGAATCAAATGGAGCAAATGGTTTGTGATGGTTTTAATTCCCGACCTCATTACATTGATCCCATACAAAATTAGGGGATACGAACCGAGAGGGAGCATTATTATCTTGAAGCGTCTAATCTAGATGTACATCATATATACGTCATGTTGGCGGCCGTGAATAGACAGTTATAGCCTGGATGTGATGTCACCTAGTTAGAGGCAGCGACTAAGCTATTTAGCTTGAAGTCGAAGTTAAGGTTGACGGAGCGAGAATACGATATGATTTCTAATTTCTGCGGATAAATCTTAAATTCCTGATAGACGGATAAATCTTCCAGGTTGAGTGTAGATTGGTGATCTTGAATTTTCTAACACATGGGTTAATGATAACATTTACCACCAAAAACTCTAAATTGGCATTCCTAATTTCATATTTGGTTCTTTTTCTTAAATGATGAAAGATTTTCTGTAAATTTAAAAGCGTTAATTCCTCTAATTCCATATTCCAACGCATACAAATCAAGTATCACATCCTAATTTCATATTTGGTTCGGCTAATGTGTGACCATGTGCATACAATAAAAGTGTTAATTTGGGAAATTATTTCAAAACTATTCTTTAAATTGGAATCAATAAACTTTTTTAAAAAATCAAAATCAACAAACAATATTAGATTTACTAAGATTAAAATTCTTATTCTGTGCCATGGGCACACATTAGAAAAATCCCTTTATATTTAATGTGGTTTGAAACTCAAAAATGTGATGTGGATGGCAAATGGCAATCAAGGTTTGAAGAGATACTTTGTTGCATTTCATCTCCTTGCTAATTTTATCGTTGATGATTTAGGTCATCTGTTTGATGATATGTAGCTTGCATTGTTTAAGTAATCAAACCAGATCGGTAGGAGTAAAAGATAACTGATTTTATTTGCACAATTATCAATCCGTTAAGTCTTACTATATCTTATTAATTTATATCAACGACGATAACCTATTACAACTTGACACACTAACACATGAAATCACACCATCATTAATTTTTATGAATTATGAAAATGTATTCATACTTCGTTCAATTTTATTCCATATTCATAATTCAATCTCCGTTCACTAATGAATCGAGTTTTTGTTGGTAGGAGAGACGGCACTCTCTGGCCCCTCAAAGACCATACTAATGAATCGAGGTTAGAATGCTGCTAGCCGCTGTCACCGAGTTCGAGAAGCCCTGAACCATATCAGTAAGTTGCTTCACAACCGGCGGGTTGTGAGTTAGCGTCTGCCATTTACAATCATACGTCACCTCGTCGTCCATGTCATTCAACTTGCTGATGACGTCGGATCTCCCTTGAGTCGCGCTAAGGCTAGAGAGATCAAAATCGAGGGCGGATCCGATAGAGTTATAAGCCATCAAGCACCCCTTGAGCTGCTCCAAAACATCCTCGTACTTCTCGGATTTGACGCTTTTTTCTAAGAAGGCGGTGGTGGAGCGAGCGTTGTCCTTGGCGGCTTGCACAAGGATGAAGGCGGCGCCTTGGGGCGTGCTCTTGAGGTCGTTGCTCGGGTTTGATTGGATCGTGGCGATGCACGTGGCGGGTTTGGGCGCATTGGCGCACCATGATTGGATGTTGTTAGCGTTGCATGCAAGGGAGAGTGTGAAAATGAGGCATGGAATTAGAAAAAGGCTGCCCTTCATGGTTTTGGTTTGCATGCAAGAGTTATTAGGGTATGGGCTTTGGATTGATGGTCTCTTTCTTCATTGTTTCAAAGATGGAAGTATTTAAATACTTTGATTAGAAGGTTGTATTGCTAGTTTTGGGAGAATATATTTTACAATTTAATATTTAAAATTTGTTGAATAAGGCTCCATTCGACAACCAATTGTTGATGTTGATGTTGATTGTACTAGATGTTGATATTAGATGCTTATTTCTGATGCTAAAAGTGAAAACTTATTTGTGAAATAAGTATGTACGTGAGTGTTCGATTTAAGGATTTGCTTATTTCTAAAAAATTGATTGTAAAAAGTGAATTCAATGGGGGCCACATGCTTATTTTTTGGGAAATAAGTTTGCTTATTTGAAATTAGCATGGGGGTGTTGATTTTTTTATTTGGAAATAATCATCCAAAATAAGTTGCTTATTTGAAATAACCATGTGTTGTCGAACACACCTCCCTAGGTGCTTATTTTTCCAAGTAAGAGTGCTTATAAGCAACAGTATAACTTCTAGCCAAAGGAACACTAAACCTTTTTTGGTCCATATAGTAGTGGTTCACTTCATGACGGAAAGGCCCATTAAGGGGGTAAAACACGAGTTTGATTCAAATGAAACGAACTTTTATCCTGAAATAAGCGCACTTTTCCTAGTTCGTAGTGCACTTTTCGGATTTGCACTTTTTGTACTTTTTGTAGTGCGTTTTTTCGAATTGCTCTTTTTGCATTTTTCAATGCACTTATGTATTAAAAGTGCACTACGAATTAGGAAAATTGCATTCGTTTTACGTTTTAGTATAAGAGTTTGTTTCATTTGAACCAAATTTGGTAAAACACTTCCTCACAAGTTTTTAAATCTACTCCATTCTCAGGACTCGAACTCAATACCTCTTATTAAGAGAGTGAGTCCTGTAATTACGAATTTACCTCAGCTCTTGTGAAGTCTGATCTGCCACCGAACTTTTAAATGTTAAAACAATAGTATCAAATATAGGTTATCTTTTACATGTACATTCCACTCCATTTTTCATCAATGGTCTAGTTAACAATTGTTTTAGTTGATTAACCAAAAGTTGATATTGTCATCTTGAAGAACTTAATTGGTTTTGATATAACAATGCAAATAAATGTGGTAAAAATGAGGAAATTAAAGAATGATAAAATGCAATGTGAATTTCCACCTTTTTTTAAATCCTAATCAGGTCTTGGCTTGATGCAACTCCATCCTCATGGTGGACTGGTGGTAGTTAGGTATTAACTACTCCATGAACAATAATGTCGCTTTCATGTATGGTTCATAACAAGTAAATTACGCGGGAATTTGCCAAATATACGTACCAAATTTACAATTTTTATAGGATTAAAATTAATTAATTTTTTTTTTGGCAAATAGCAAACCCTAGAACCTTGTTTGTCCTCCTCATGCTATGTAATAGTAAAAAGAGTGGTAAACATGCAATATGAGTAGCCACATTGTTTTTACCTACTCTAACCCCATGACCTATGTTTGTCCTCATGCTATGTATTTTATGTACCGAATCTTCAATCTTTATAGGGTTATTTTTTTCACATGTATGATCATTTATTTAAACTCAATTTAATTAGGTTGACCGGTCATGGATTTAAAATTTAATTATATAGGTGAGCCGATTAAAAAATAACTACCATAATTATTTTCTCTATTAACCGTTATCACTGTTCTAAAAATAGCTTCTAGGTCTTGTCTAGGCGCTGAAGATCCTAGCCCGCGTAGCCGTCTAGACCGCCTAGTCACCCGTCTAGGACCGCCTAGGTCATTGTTCAAGTCGTCTAGGCGCTAGGCAGTTCCTCTCCGCCTAGCATCCGCCTAGCGTATTTTAGAACATTCTGTCATAAATGTATTTGATTTATTACGCTATTTATATCTTTTAGTATTTTATTATATAATTAAATATGGTGTTTATGCGACATAATAGAAGATTTTATCTCAACGAAAAGATAGAATTTTCGCTTGGAGTAGGGAGCAAGATATCGCTTGCTTGGACTTTAAGGCATTGAGCCGGACCTAGGGGATAGGATTGTCGGCCCCATAGCCCTCTTTCTTCCATTATAAATACACGTCTTCACCGTGTAAAGAAAGCATATCGAAACACCCATTGAGAACTTGAACATGCTAATATTTACTTAGCTTATTTGTTCAAGAAAACTCATATTCGCTGAGTTCTCTAGCTTTTATTGTCTCTACCTTGACGCTCGATCGATGACTATTCTTTTGACTTAGGCATCGGAGGTGGATTAGGGGGTCCCCCCCTTGTCCATTGTTTTGCAGGTTTTAGGTGGAAGAACAGTTGGAACGGAAGCCGAAGAGAGAGTTATGAAATAGTGCATTAAAGGCGGAATTTTTGTGCACTAACAATTGGTGCCGTCTGCGGGAAACGAGTACTCAATCCACACAATTATGGTGTTGGAATCGATCCCTGAGAATCAATAAGTGATTTTTAGCAACCTTGGGCACCGACGCAAAGCGAAATCGAGCGCAACAATGCGGAACGACGGGAGAAGGTGCGAACTCTGAAACTCGTTCGGAAAACCAAACCCTAGCACACTTTGATCGAATTAATCTCGATATTCGCACGGGAGATCAAACCTTTATGCCCATAAATGATTTGAACCGCGACCCGGCCCCTCTCGTATGCACAGTTGTTCATCGCACAGACCGTTAGGGATCCGAGTCAAGCAACGGGATCGCAGTTGCAGTACTTTGCGGTGTGAATCTACTGGATTTGATCAGGCTTGGAACTCAGCGGTGCGTGTCGTCGAAACCGAAAGTAACTGAAGCACTCAAGATCGCCATACTTTGGGACAAGCGATCGCGAGCACATAGCAAAACCGCGATGGCGGCCAATCGAACCGCACCTGCGGTTCAAAAAACTGCGACCGCGAGTCACGTATTTGTGAGCCTTCACCGCCCGGCCGCGAGCCAAACGCCCGCGGTTCGAAAAACTGCGACCACGAGTTACGCATTTGTGAGCCTTCACCTCCCAGCCGCGAGCCAAACCCTAGTTTGGTCAGTCCCCGCTGACCAAACTAAGGTTTGAATTACCTAGTATATATATACTCTTGTGATACTCTTCCTATTACCAATTGATTTTAGGTTGTGTATGTGTGATGGGATGGTATCCCCCTCCAATTGATTCTTATTAACCCACCGGATTTTGACATATATCCAAATTTTAATTCATGGTTCGTCACCAGACGTGCGCTTCTTAGGACTAAGAGCATGAATATTGGTGTTCTATTAACCAGTTTCACCGGGAGTTTCATCCCCAAAAAAAAGAGAAAACAAAATAAATTGGTGAAGCTCCAATTTGAGTTATGCAGAATGAATCGTGGAGAGAGAAGGCTCAAATGGGGCCTCCCCTATAATTAGCCATTCATCTTATGCCATGTGTCACATGATAATCTTATGCCATGTGTCATATGATAATTTGTTAGTTTATGATGGATTTATTTGTTTGCTTAGTTTTTGTTTTTTATTATTTTGGGTTAGTTTAAATTAAAAAATAAATAAAGTAATTATACCAAAATTCTTAACTTTTTTTTATCTACAAATAGATACCAATATGGTATATGTTTGAATTGTTTTAAAATTAAATTAGATTTTGAGGTTGTTTTATGGTCTTATACACATTTAAAATTAAATTAGTTTTTGAGGTTGTTTTAGGGTCATTAAACACATAAAGTAATTATACCAAAATTATGTTGTTTCTTTTATTTTGTTTCATGTAATTTGTTATTTATTTTTTATTTCGATTGTGATGGATATTTCGGTTCAATTAGCTTGATTTGGTTATAAATTATCTCTTGTTTTAATATGCCCTTAATTAAATTTTAACGAATTTTTTTTTGAAATTTAAAACAAATTTACAGTCATAATTAAAAATAAAATAATCGAGTTTCTAATTAATAAAATTAATATGAACTAAGTAAGATATATATAATATTAAATTAGGGGTATATTTGTAAATTTTTATATAGAAATAAATAGTTGTTGGGAATTGAGAAAAGTGAAAAGTGGTTTCATTGATATTTAAGATGATTTGTTGAATGAAATTGGGGGATTGTATGATGATGTGGAAGAGAGAGAAATAATAAAAAAAAAAATGGGTTTATGAGTTTTATGGGCTCACCAATATACATGGTCTAAGGCGCGAGGTGGGCTGGTACATGCAACGTAGTAACGTACGATCTTATAGAAGCATGAAATTACAAGAAAGTCCTTCGTATGTGGTTAGTTTTGGTTTAGGGTCTGTTTGGATATCCGAGTTTATAAACTAATATTATTATAGTTTATTTTGTGTTATGAATGTTTATTTTTTTCGTATTTTGATGTGACATTTGATATTTGACTTTAATTGGTGTAGGAGTGAGGGAGAAGGAACTAGAAGTTTCAATATTAAAAATATACTTTTCACATTTTTCAAAATTTCAAAACAATCCAAACATATCTTAAAATTTTGATTTATTAAATAAAAATAAAAATAAGTGGAATGTATTATAAATTTATAATGCATAAACTTTTTTTTTGGTAGAAGGAGAGACGGTACTCTCCGGCCCCTCAAGGAGGCGTTTTATTAATAATAAAGAAAATGGGCTAAGTAGTCAGCAAACGGGGGATAGCCCGACCCCTAACATCGTCATGCAAAAAGTTTATAATCCCCTCTGGCGGGGCAGACAATACATGAAAACCAACAAGAAAAAGAAAAGTGAGGGACGCGATGCGATCGGCAACAGCGTTAGCCTCACGAAACACATGTCGGAATTGGATAGTCCAATCCCTACTTAAAAAGCTTTGGCATTGTGATACCAGGCTTTAAAGCGGGTGACAACTACTCACCCTATTGCCAATCAGGCGAATAGCTAATTGGGAATCCGATTCCAAGATTACTTTGCGGAAGCCCTTCTCCCAAGCAAGTTTGAGACCGTTGAGGATGCCCCAAAGCTCAGCCATCGGAACCGTGCACGCCCCAATACGATGAGCAAACCCTCCAATCCAATCGCCATTTGCATTCCTCAACACCCCTCCCGCCGACGCAAAGCTGTCCTCTCTGACTGCACCATCTGTATTCACCTTCACCCATCCTTCTTCCGGTTTCTCCCAAGCAACCACCTGTAGTATAATACTACCATATTTTTTCAAATTCACAAATTTACCTGCAGCTTCTCGGGCTTCCTTAGCCTGGCTGATCACGAACGCACATTTATCCACAATCACGGATTCGTCCTTGAAAACACGGCTGTTCCTCCATTTCCAGCACCACCAAATTGAAGTTGCAAACAAGCAATTCCACTCGATCCCCTCCACCTGTCTTCCTTCAACAATATTGCGTCGAATCCACGTCTCAAAGGGGTCCTGGAAGAAAGTAGGATAAACATCAGTAATATTGAAACTCAACCAAACATCCCTTACATGTGGACAGTCATGAAACATGTGCTCATATGATTCATCCATGCCACAGCCGTGGGGGCATCTCGCGCTCGAAGCAATGTGCCGATGGTGCCGCTCCCCGTTCGACATGAATCCCCCTTTGCTAGCCAACCACGTGAACCCTCGAACCCTTTCCGGCGTCGTTAACTGCCAAAGCTTCTTGTAGAAAACCCTATCAATCTCAGACCTTGTTAAATTGCCCTGAAGCATATTATAACCTGACGACACCGAGTACGAGCCATCAGACGAGAAACGCCAGCTGAGTTCGTCTTCCACCTCAGCCTCAACCGGGAGAATAATAATGGCTGCAAGTCTCATGATCACAGACACCGGCAACAACGGAGAAATTAGATCCCATCTCCACCCATTTTGATCATGCCAATAGTCCCTGACTACCCTGTGAAGCTGGTTATTATCAATGCTACCATTTGTTAGGCTTACCAGCGGGGTCTCCATCAACCAAACATCAGTCCAAAACCTTGTAGCCCTTCCGTCTCTGATTAACCACTTCGAACCTGGAATAATTACCTCAGCAATCCCTGATCTATCGCCCCGCCAAATGTGAGAGCACGCGCTCGATTTTCCTAACGCACTCTCAGCGTATTTCTGTTTGAGAATCGACACCCAAAGGTCCCCATCCTCCATAACGAATCTCCAACCAAGCTTTCCGATCAAGGCCATGTTCAATTCTCTCATCGTCCGAATTCCCAGACCTCCCTGGCTCCTAGGCATTATCACATCCTCCCAAGCTACTTTATGTATCCGCTTATGCTCCGGTGTGCTACCCCAGATGAAACCATGGTTGATCATATCGATCTTATCACAAATATTCTTAGGGAGCAAAACAGAGGACATGGTATAGACCGGAAGTGAGGTGAGAACCGATTTAACCAAAGTCACACGCCCGGAAAAACTCAAAGATCTTGAGCGCCAACCTGCAAGCCTCGAATTAAACTTATCTAAGAGGCCGTTGAAGGTATCCTTATTGACTCGTTTATGGAGGACCGGCATTCCCAAATAATTACCTAAATCGGACGTCACCGCAAAACCACTAGCTCTCCTCAGTCGGCGGGTTAAACGCTTCCCAACATTAGCAGAAACAAAGATCCTTGACTTCTCAACACTTACACGTTGACCCGACGCAGCACAAAAAACCTCAAGACATCTCTTGATCAACTGAATCTGCTCTACCGAGGCCTCCGTAAACAAGACGATGTCATCCGCAAAGAAAATGTGGGATAACGCAGGACCACTTCTTGTTAGCTTAATCGGTTTCCAATTCTTAGCCTCAACCTCATCATTTATAATATGGCTCAACCGCTCGATACATAACAAAAATAAATAGGGAGAGATCGGGTCGCCTTGTCTAACTCCACGGGAAGCCGTAAACTGATTTGTTAGCTCACCATTCCACAAAACTTGCATTCTAGGCGACGTAACACATGCCATAATCCACTTCACCAACTGATCGGGAAAACCAACCGCCCTAAGCGAGGATTCGATAAACTCCCAACTTAACATATCGTATGCTTTTTCAAGGTCAAGCTTCAAAATCATCCACCCCTTTGAACCCTTTTTCCTCCTCATAGAGTGTACCACCTCTTGAACGACGACGATGTTATCCGTAATCAAACGGCCCGGGATAAAACTGCCTTGAGTCGGACCAATAATATCCGTAATGAACGGTTGGATACGATTAGTCAAGATCTTAGTGAGTACCTTGTACAGCACGTTACAAAGACTTATCGGACGAAATTGGCTAATGAGCTCCGGTTTATCAACTTTAGCCAATAAGACAATAAGTGTGTCATTAATACCGGTAGGGAGTTCAGACGTGTTGAAAACGTTACGAACAAACTCGGCAATAGACCCTTTAATCTGCTCCCAACAACGTTGAAAGAAAACGGGTTGGAAACCGTCAATCCCCGACGACTTGAACGGGCCCATGGAACTAAAGCTTTCCAAATCTCCTCCATTGATAACGGGCCGATCAAAACATCAAATTTCTCCGAAAGACCTGTCGGAAAGCTGCTAGTAGTCTGCGGCATTTTAAATAAATCAGTAGGCTCAACACTGTATAACTTGGCATAATAGTCAACTGCCATTTGTTCAAGCTTCTCTCTATCATCAACCCAAAAACCACTACTATCTTTAAGACCCTCAATCCTATTGTGCTTCCGTCTGATGATCGTGGTTGTATGGAAAAACGATGTATTCCGGTCCCCACAATTAAGCCATTGTTCCCAAGACTTCTGAAACCAAAGGAGCTCCTCTTGCTCTAAAACCTGATTGAGCTCAACTCTAGTACTCATCTCTAAATCTGTCAGAGCACTCGAAGCACTCGTAGCCAAGCTCTTTTGAATATTGTCCAGTTTCTCCATCAAGCAACTCTTTCTTTGATGTATATCACCGAAAACTTTTCTATTCCATCTCAACAACTCCCTCTTCAGCATTTCTAATGCCGCCGGTGCATCCACATCATTGCACCACCAATCTTTCACTTTTTCATTAAACTCCGGGTGTGTGAACCAGGCTTCCTCAAAACGAAATGGTTTGCGTTTCTTATTCAATTTCAGGCGAGGATCAAAACAGAGCAGTAACGGGCTGTGATCAGAGGAAAATCGTGGAAGATGGCGAACACTAGCTTCTTGCCATCTAATACGGCCATCTACGTTCATAAAGACCCGATCGAGTCGCTTGTGAACCACAGTGGAAGGAGAGAGTCTTCGGCACCACGTGAATTTGTTGCCACTAAACTCCATGTCAATTAGTCCCAAGCTGTCCTTCCAATCATGAAAAACAGGAGAGTCAGAATGTAGATTGCCCGAACCTCCTTTACGCTCGTGATTAAAGAGGATACAATTGAAATCTCCTCCGATAACCAAGGGTCCATCAATAACATGCACTCACTGCTGTCTCCAAGTCCTTCCAAAACACCTCCCGTCTCTTCACTGAAGGAGGGTCGTAAACTGTGAATAAGTGGCACTTGACCCCAGAATCATAGAACGAGGCATGAATGAAGTTAGGATTCAACAACTCAATCTTAAATTGGACCACATTGTCCTTCCAAAGTAGCCACACGCCCCCCTTAAAACCTCTGGCTTCAACTCTAGTATACTTGGAAAAATCTTGCTTTGTCAGCTTTTCGCAAATATGTTGTGCCCTCTCACCAGAAACTCGAGTTTCAAAAAGAGCCAAGACATCAACTTTATTCTGCCTACATAAGTAACGAACCGCTCTACGGAAACCTGGCTTGCCTGCACCGAAACAATTCCACAATAAGATATTCATCATATAAAAAGTCATAAAAAGATAAAACTGGAAACAAGGAAGGGGTTCAGATTGGCCCTTGAGCCAACTTGCTCTCCGCCATCGTCGAATCCTCCTCAAAAGAATGGGTTATGTATGATTGTTGTTGCATTGCATCAGCTTGAATGATCGCTACACAACTCGTTTCTGCACCATTCCGATCCTGGCTTGGTCCACTCACGATTTGAGAACCTTGTATCTCACAAACCAACTCATGATTGTCATTCTTATTTTCGCCCCTTGTATGTGCAATCTGTGTAACCGGAACCCCCTTATCATTATCTTCAAGGCACTGCAGATTTTCCCTCTTATTCTGGTTACATACCCCTTCTTGCTGAGGGTTACAAACCGCCACTTCCTTCTGGTTCAGATCCTCAATAGAAGATCTTGGACGTTTAGAGGCCGAGCCATTGTAGCTCTTGCTTGGCCCAATCGGCCCATGCTGGCTCTTCTTCACGGGCGTAAAAATACCCGTCTTACGGCCTGCTTTAATGTTCCTCTTATTCTTCTGGGCCGCATTCTGATAAAGCCCATTATTGAAGACATTATCGTAACCCTTCGATCCAACAGCCGGGCCACTAGACATCCCGGTTTGGGCCATAAAAGAAACATCTAAATCAATTCCTTTTATATTTTTTTGATTTTTACTAACTTCCTTCTTTTGATTTTGACCAGAGGAAGATCCCCCAGAAACCGGTTTAGGATATAGCACTTTCTTCTCTTTATCCACCGAAACTTCCGTGTTTGATCGAGGCAACAAATCTTCATTATCTTCATCGACGATCTTTAGCGCTCCAAATTTATTCGCTTGTGGAATCAACCCCGTCTGATTCACGGTAATTTTGCCTTTTCCTTTCTCAGCAACACTGTGATATTCCCTACTATTACCTTTCCTATTTTGCTGCATTTTCTGATTCCCCGGAAACCCTTTGGGGGCAACTTTCCTTTTCTCAACTTTCATCCACTCGCCGTAGAGTCCCTGATTCCGGTCACCGGCATTGTTGGTAACATCAGGATAGTGCTCTGTGACGCTGAATGTATTAACCTCCGAAGCATTAGACAACACTTTCTTTGGAGACGAACCGTCTGCGGTAACGGTCTGCCGGTTTTCTTTCGGAGAAATCTGACTACCCTTCCCTGTGATCGAAGTAGACTCCGGCGGCTTGAACGGACATCCCGTCTTAACATGACCAAAACGTCCGCAATCGAAACAAATAGTGAGTAAACCTTCATATTCCACTAGAAATCTATCGCAGTTAACGCAAACTGACCCCTTAAGCGGTTTTTCCAAATCCACTTCGACACAAATTCGAGCAAATCTTCCCCGATTCGTGAAGAGTGTCTTAGGATCAATACGAATCGTACGACCGATCGCTTCAGCAATCTTCATAAGAATCTTCTCTTCGTACAGATAAACCGGGAGGTCGGATAAACGGATCCAAGTGGGAGAGGTTTTAATCGGTTCTGTTGTTCGGAAAGAAGGGGACCAACTTCTGACACAGAGACATCGGCCAAAGATCGTCCAAGGTCCATCCGATAGGGCCGCCAAGTATTCTTGTTCCTTGCAAAATCTCACCAAATAACAACCATTCGTCAAATCGAGAATTTGGTATCTCGTGTCTGTTCTCCACATCTCGCGTATCTTCTTCTCTGACCATCTCCACACCGATGCGAGTGCATCCATGACCTCCTCCGCGATAGAGACAACCGGTTCTCCATCCTCACCATCCGGGAAGTGAATGCCCATTTTTCCTTCAAGGAATTTTTCATCAAGGACGGTCTTCTGCTGATTTGCTCCTCCCACAATAACAACATCTTTCCATGAAGACTTCGGGTCCGGTGGATCGCTAGGCAGCCGATCTTTAGCACCCTCATCTAGAATCATACCGTCGGAACCATGAATGTTCTCCGGCAAGACTGCCGGAGAAGAGTTTACAGTCAATGGGTGATATATTCGACATCCCATTTGATAGATAGGCTTTCTTTTGGCCCTTATCTTTTATATTCTCTCTTTTCATCCGCCAATTTTATGGTTAAAATTTAACACTAGCTGCTCGTGCACCTACATTCAATGACCTATTGACAACGTTACACATAAAACTACATAACATTTGGTTAACATCGGACATGGGTTAATTAATAAGGAACGAGGACTCGTACAAATTTAAATATTATACACGATCTTAGATGTTTAATGAGATTATACCTTACAATCATATCTTATGATAAAAATCAACTCATGACTTCATTACATATAAATATCTGTCACCAAAACATGCACTTATATATATTAGCGCTCTTGCTTAATTAGTTAAGCTTATTGCCTCTTGACTACTACATTCAATCTTTCGATCAATATAATATAAATATTAATTAATTAATTAATTAATGTCCCGACTTTGTTCAAAATTTGAACCAGTCCATTGAGATTGGGCACCAACTTCATAGCCAGGATCCTAGCCTGTTGCACCACCTGCGGGTCAGACTTCTCGTTCCGCGTCGTGCACACGGACGTCAGGCACTCGCTCGCGTGACCGATTCTGGCAATGGCGTCGCGCCTCTCTTCAGGGTCGTTGAGTTTGTGCTCGGGTTCGAAGCGAGCAAGTTCGGATCCGGTGTCCTCGTAGGCCTTCAAGCATGCATTGATCCGCGACTGACTATCCTTGTCCGTCGCGGTTTTGATATTATCCTTGATGTATTGGGTGGCGTAGCGAACTTCGCCCTCGACCTCAAACAACCTGACGGAGAATGTCTTCGGGACGACACTGTCCTTGTTCTCGAGCCCTCCAAACTTTAGAGGGCTCGATTGGATTGATGTGGCGTTGCATGCAACGAGGCAGAGTATGAGGCATGAGATTATTGTTGCGAGAAAGCCCTTCATGGTAATTAGTTTTGTGTGGGCTTTGAATTGGTGCTCTATTATTTTTCAAAGTGTGGTTGATGTATTTTCAACTCAAGTGTATGGAGGTATTTATATACTACGTAGCACTGATAGATTAGGGTTTTTACAACTAATTGGCGGGTTAATTTGCTAATGAAGGGGTTTTACAAGTAAAAATGGGAGGATTATGAAGTGTAGCTTGCTTGGATCGATGGACATCCCATTTCATATGCTTTCTTTTGTCTTATATATTCTATCTTAAACATGTAATATGTGTAGCCACATTATTTTTCTCTAGCTAGCTAGGTATATATAGTGTTACTCCATGACTCATGTTGTCCTCATGCTATGTAATAGTCTGTTATGTATCGAGCCTTCATTCAATCTTATAAGATTATTTTTCACATTTATCATCATTTATTCAAACCGAATTTAATTAGGTTGATCGGTCATGGATTTAAAATTTATCGTGTGTCATGCATGAATACGTTTCAAATATCAAAACTTAATAGTATGATGGTTGTGATAAATTTAGATGGCATTAGTAAATTAGCTAATATGGTTAAGATTTAAATAAAGCAAGATACAATAAATAAGATAGCTAAGAACTTTAAATAAAATAAATCCTAAGATTATATGATTTATATCTAAAACTAAAACTAAAGAACCCCGACCCTTTTTTTAATAAAAGTTGCCTCTGTTAATAAGAAAGATGTACTTTAATTTTTCCACGCTTTGTTTTTAGCAAAATCTCTCTTCTCTTCTCTGCTCAAAATTCTACCACAGTGTCTTGCTGACAAAAATTGTTGAAACAATTGGTGACGTATGTGGGAAGAGAAGATCAATCTTATGCTTACCACACCGATTGGGCCACCGTGCACCCAACTCAAAGGAGACGTCGCTCAATCCATCACCATTCAGCTGCGCGCTTAATGTGGACTCCGACACCATCGATCGTAAATAACCTCCACCGACCGCACCTCCAGCTCGAACTATTGTCGATGGTGAACTCACGATAGTAGTATAATGCGAATCTATGCCAGTGTCGGGCGACCATGACCGACGTGTGCCAAGTCCGTCAATATACCCGACCCGTGGAGAGGAGCAAACGGTGGTTGAGCCCAGGGCAAATAAAGCAGTCTCGCATGAAGCAGATTCACCACTTCTCATCACTCCACCAATAGAGGTTGACCGCAGAAGTGACAAGTCGGGTATTACACATAAGACAAGGAATTAGGATCAACCACTTGTCCATGTATTAGGATCTACTTTTCTAAGTTTGGGTGCACCTTTGTGTTGTCTTATGTTTTTCTAGCATAGTATGGAAAGCCTACGTACTTGTCCATGTATGCCATGGTTTGAACTCTCGCTTGTATTAGCCCCTTGGGGCTCATATTCTCCTATCTATCCGAATTAGCATTTTCAGCAAAAAAAAGGATCAACCGCTACAATTGTAAAAATCGCAAGAAGAGGTTCGTCGTCTGAAAGCATTGTTGGAAAGCATGCGGAAGCTTGATCGTGGAACAAAAATAAGCTTGATCGTGGCCGTCAAAAATCACCACCCCAGCAAAATCGTAAAGGGGAGCAAGGCAAATAGTGACAATATGAGAGAAGCTAAGTCCAGTGTCGAGAAACTAAACGTGAACCCGACAAAGAAATGTGGAAGAGCGATAAAGGAACTCGCGAAGTCTCGTATGGACCTAGTGGCTCGGTAGAACCCAGGGGAAATATTCGCCCTTCCAATAGGGCGGATAAGAACAACGATACTACGAGCTTGAGCATTATCCAAAAAGATCAACGAGGGCTCACTCAAAGCAAAAGCGCAATCCCGGGTGTGATGAGATTCTGATCCATCATGATCAAGAAAACCAGTTGGGAACCGATGTCGATGCCAAGGTTGGAGCCGAGCTAGGGCACACCGGTGCCAAGTGAGCAAGTATTGGGTCGTGATGTTGAGCCATTTCCGTCGGTCATTTCTCAACTTCTGTCGGGCTATCTTTTAGAAGGGCCTTTTACTCACCAAATGAGGAGCTATGAAGTCATGAACGCCCATGAAAAAAATATGGAGCCAGCCAAGCACTGAGAGTCTCTTATATATTGATGATATAGCAACGACGCCAAGGGCCAAGTTCGACACTCTTCCATATTTGGATAGAATCACTCGGACCAAAGCTCGTACCTTACAAAAGAAGATCTCAAAATCGGCCATATGACCCATGGAGTGCCGAGGAAAGGTCCGAGTGAAGCATGGTCCTTTTTGGTGGACATGCATTTGACCCGAACGATGAAAGGTTGTATTATTTTTTTTATCATTTTAAGAGTTTGTTGGTATTAATTTGAGTAATTTTTCCTGATATTAATTTTGAAATAGCTTTGTAGATAATAATTTTTCATTAATTATAATTTTAAAAGAAATTTTGTATAGAATATATATTAGCATAGTACATGATGAATTTGGTATCACTTTGAGTACTCGGTTTAGTATGATTGGAAATCTTGAATGTCTCAAGATCTATTCTTAGTCGCATACGAGTTCGAGCAATGCATGAAATATGTGCTCGGTGTGGACTAAGTTCTAGAAGGATTAAAACGAGAAAAGTAACGACTAGTCCGAGTTGAGATTCAACGAACCTCGACATGCGTTGTGTCGGCTATAGCTTATTGATTCATGACGTGATGTGATGGCTTGGCACGCACACTGTACCGTTCCATGTTCCATGACTAAGTCCTGGAAGCGAAATGAGGTTCGTTGCTCAGGGCAAGGGGTGCGTAGGTCGCGGCTAGTGGTTGCATGCCACAGTGCCCAATGTGTTGTGTGTGATCCGTTGGTTGGACTATTTTGGCTATAAATTTTGATTTATGCAAGCATTTTGAAAACAACCAAATATATTGGAACAGTTGGATCATAAGGAATGGATTGAAAGCTTGAATGTCTAAAAAAGCATGATATGGCCAAGGTAATCCAAGATTACCTTGGCCATATCATGCTTTTGGTTTGGGACCCGGGCCGACCCACTTATGCCACATTGGCACATGGGCGGTTATTAACAATTGAGGCACCAACTGGTTTAAAGTTAATCTTGGATTACCAACCAATCGCTAAGGCATGACTAGAATTTTCCTATTATTTTGCTGGTCAAAGGAGAAGTGACAAGGTCCAATTGTAGTATTGATAGAAAAGGATAAGTAGTAATCAAATAAGAATAGTCATTCACCTTACATACTCTGCAAGAATATAAGAATCAACATCATATATGCTAGAGACTCAACAACCGTCTTCGCCTCTCAATAAATATGTTAACAGTTTTTCTAACTTATGCTCTAATAGCATAGGATAAGAATACCGAATGTGAAAACTAAACCCTAAAAAGGAAAGCATAAACTCTTAAAAAATAATGTTAAAAATATTAAACAATCAAATTACACTTAAAAATTTCTATATAAAGGTTTTTAACTTATGCCCTTAAAACGTAAGTTAGAAAAATCGATATGGTAAACGTGAATAATTACATCTCTATAAATAAAGCATTGACTTTGTTAAAGTGGGCTGAATTAAAATGGCATGACAAGATGACAATGATCCATGGGCTTATCTTGCTAAAATGGCACGACGTTGCACTTTGTCCTAGGTTCAATCAAATTTTGGATATGATCTTGTTTTTTGAATAAAAAATTAATATCAGTCAAATCAGTACATAGGATTCAAAACTTAACGCAAGCATAGATACAAGCAATAACAAAATAATTAACATTGCATATCTTTGAAATTTTAATCTCTTTTCGGTATATTCTTCGATCTTGGTTTTTTTACTAGAAAGAGAGACAATACTCTCCGCCCCTTCAATGAGAAATTTTCTTCAATCTTCATCAATCAATGGTACACGAATCTAACCCATTGTGCGGCGCTAGGGATTCCATCATTCACAACACTAATTTTTTTCACAACACTAATTAACATTGCATATCTTTGAAATTTTAATCTCTTTTCGGTACATTTTTTGATCAATTTTTTTGGCAGAAAGAAAGACGGTACTCTCCGTCCCCTCAATGAGGAATTTTCTTCGATCTTTATCAATCAACGATGCACGAATCTAACCCATTGAGCAACGCTAGGGATTCCATCATTCACAACACTAAGCATGTAATACCCAGGCGGAGCAACATTTGGTGACGGCGGTGCCTCCAAGAAGGCAGTCATCCGCCCGCCTTTCTCCCTCACCATCTTCCTATACCTCAGCCTTAGCAACCTTTGGTTCATTCCGAACGAGTGTGTCGTAAAGGGTGGTGCGTAAGCACTAAACGACACCGTCTCTGGCTTCCTTCTGAGCCAGAACTCAACGTTGAAGTCCTCCCCGTACCTCACTGTGTTACTCACATTGTGTCCGGTGGAGATGCTCACGTTTTGAGGTCTAGAGTGACCGTATCTTTTGTGCATGTAATGAGGAACGAAAGCTTGGAGCCTTAGCTCCGTAGGGTACCTAAATCATTGGTCAAATATTGAATCAATTCAATCAGCAAAAGAAGTTTAAATATGCATGGTTAAATCGATCAATAAGAAGAAAAAAAAAAGAATAAAAAGGGAACGATATAGATCGAGAACATTACGCTTGAGCAAGGATGGCATCCACAAAATCAAGAAATCATATTCGTAGCTCTATAAAAATAATAAAAGGTTTGTAGGTATGGATGGATATCATCGATCTCTATAAATGCGATGTGACCCATATGCTTTGGACATGCTAATTATTATGGCGCACTTATAGATATTGTTAGGTTAAAATCTTCCACTCAAATTTAATAAAAGTTATAGTGTTATTAGGATAGAAATATCTTTGCATATCTCTCGTCCAGTTCGATTAGTCCGTCAGAGCCAATTTACATCCGCTTTAAGTATAATTCAAAGAGATTTAAACTTCAAACCTTATAAACAAATACTTATGGAACCTAGCGGCCCTAACACCTCATCGGCTCATCCCATAGAACAACTGATTATATATAAGTTAGGATAAGAGAATATCTTTTATCATATTAGAAAGATAATTATAAAAATAAATATTTATTATGATGAAAATCCTAATCCTAGTGGGCTAGCTTGAAGAGCAAGGAAGCCCACCTTATAAATAAGGTATGCGCTTCATTTATTTTGTACGCTGAGTTGAATTGACCTACTTATTAAGGTCAGTTGACTTCAGCATCGGATGTGAGTTTGGAGGTACGAATACCTTACCTAACATTTGTGAACATGTAGTGCTCGTGAGGGTTGCCACCGGCAACCAAGACCCGACCATCAGGCAAGAGCACGGCGGAGGAGTGGTACATCCTCGGAATCTTGGTGGGTGCGAGCTTGGAGAAGCGCCTCCCACGAGGCTTCTTGGGGGTGTAGAGGAAGGGTGTTAGGGCAGGGTGGTCGGCGTTCTCCCAGCCACCGGACCCCCTTTGCGCGCCGTTGATGATTAGGATGTTGCCCGTTGGGAGAACCAGCATGTCGCATAGGAGGCGTGGGCCCGGCATCCTCTCCATCCTCCACCTGTGGCCGCGGTTTCCGGTGATCACCATTCTCCCGCATGTACTTAGCCCCTCCATATACCTTTGGTTTTCCTCTGCCGCCGAATAAGCGCCACGCGCCGCTCCCCCACAAATCATCACCTCCACCTTTAATTCATTCCAAAATTTGTTAACACATGCATGCATCGAGAGTTAAAGGCAAACGTGTATATAGAGTTGTCAAATGTTGGATCGAAACTCAAAAATTGTTCCAATTGACCCGTTCTTAAACCCGACCTAACCAATGCAATCCGCATCGAGTTAAAGTCAAACGTACGGATGGTATAGTAGGAAGTAGAGCTGTTAAAAGTTGATCAAATTGACCCAATCAATCTGCTCTTCGACTCGAAACTCCATTCTAACTCGAATCCCATTTTGATCCAAAAATATACAAGTCAAACTGAACTTGACAGACCCAAGACCAGACTCGATTGACTATAAATGTAAAATTTTATTAAAATATTGATATAATTTTAATTTTAGAAATAATTTTATTTACTTTTACATATTTATATTACTATATAATAATGTAATAACTAAAATAACATTTAAAAAATGACGATGTTGACCGGTTGGTCAACCCGAACACGGCATACTAACATGTCAAAACCCGACTCGATTTAATATAGTTCAATAAAGGTTTTAAGTGGGTCGTCGATAACTGGTTGATTGGAACCCGTACTTAATCCGAACCTAAACTAATCGAACCCGACCGAACCGATCTAAATGCCATTTTTATATACGTAATTACATACCTTTGTAAAGTTGTCTTTGTATGATAAAGGGAGGAGAACGGAGGAGCCAGTGGCCGGGTAATTCCGGCCACCTCGGCCGGGCATCCTCGGGAACTTCTTCACCACTCGATTCCGATTATAATCCAACAAAATCGAGTCCCTATTAGCGAACACAAACAAGTGACCATCCGACGACAAGTGCACGAACGGGTATAGATTGTTTCCACCCTCTCTCCTATCATAAGCTCTACGCAACAAGTGCAGATCAAACTTCGTTTCCTTGGGCCCTCTTCTCGGCACGAACTCGTATGAAAACTCGTCCCTCCCGCCCACAACGATCACCCGGTCGCCCTCCTCGGGCAGCAACGCATTGCTAGCGTACCACCGGCCCCTAGTATTTGAGATATATTTGTATATATAAGATTTCTTTATATCCTTATTTGTATCTTATGTGTTGTCAATATCTTTTGTATATCTCTTATATAAATTGTGAGTTTGGTTCTAATGAAATGAACTCTTATCCTGAAATGAATGCACTTTTTCTATTTCAGATTGCAGTTTTTCAAATTTGTACTTTTCATACTTTTTAGTACACTTTTCGTACTTTTTGTAGTGTATTTTTTCGGATTACACATTTTGTATTTTGCAATGGACTTTTGTATAAAAAGTGCACTACGACTAGGAAAAGTGCATTCGTTTTACATTTTAGGATAAGAGTGTGTTTCATTTAAACCAAACTCATTGTCCATATAAATACGATAAGCTTATTAGGATAAGATCAACTGAGTTCACAATCTTTTTACCTGGAGAGACGGTGGTGGTGGGATTTGCCTCGGTTCGAGGCAGAGTGACGCCAGTCGCAGTCTCGTTTGGGACCGTCGCACGGCTTGAAGTAGCGGACGGAGCGGGACCCACGTCGGTAGCCGCCGGTCTGGACGAGGGTCCCGGAGGAGAGGAACGAGCCGGACGAGCACCAGGGATCGGAGTCGAGGTGGACGAGGGAGCGGAGGGCGTTGGTGGAGACGTCGTACTCGACCGAGTGGGCGTAGCAGGAGGAGGGGAGGAGGTGGGAGTTGCGGCGGCGGTGGTGGCAGGAGCCGCCCCCGTGCGGGTTGTGGCGGAGGGTGTAGTTGGAGGGGCCCGCTCCGGTCTGGTCGTAGAAGACGACGGTGTTGAGGTGGGTGACGGCCATGTGCATGCCCACCACGCCGGTGTTGTTGAGGAGGAGATGCCATTCTCCTTTGTCAGGGTGAGAGACTACTATGTAGCCATGTAAGGAGAGTAAAAGGAGAAGGGCAATCATCTTTTTTTTGATATATAGTTTAGCAATGTACGTAGTTTATGTGTTTTTATTGAGTTGCTATGACCATATTGGAGGGGTTTGTTATTTATATTTTGTGTACCTCGAGAATGTAGGTCATTTGTTTGAGATGTGTCCAAATAATTTGGAGGCAATATAGTGATAATACATTTGTTAATTAAAGACAAAAAGATGATCGAATAATACCATTTGTGTTTGGTTTACCCCATGTAAGGAGAGTAAAAGGAGAAGGAAAATCATCTTTTTTTTTGGGTATGTTTTCGCGGTCTTGTTTTTATAGAGTTGGTTAGAAGCTCTATGGGTCAAGAGTTGTAAAATTTTATAATAATTTGGTAATCCTAGATAAAAAATAATTAATAAAAAATTTAGAATTAGGTTTGGTGAAAGAAAAATCTAATTTGAACTATTGATATTTGATTTAACGATTTAGATCTCTCTAACTCTAGCCATAGAATTTTCTTACAACTCTATTAGAACTAAACCCGTGTTTTTGAGAGTTGGTAATGTTAGTTGAAGTGTATATAGAATGTACGTAGTAAGTAGTTTGTGTATATATATTGAGTTGCTATGACTTAGGTTTGTTATTTATATGTAATTTGTACCTCGAGAATGTAGGTCATTTGTTTGAGACGTGTCCAAATAATTTGGAGATAATATAGTTATAGTATCTTTGTTAATCAAAGACATAAAGATGAATACTTTTGTGTTTGGTTGCAACGCAAGCTTCATGCAAATTATCGACCATTTTGGACGCCTGAAAAAGCTTCTCCGTCCGTGCGCGCTTTACATGAATTTGTTAGTTGACAACATATGTATATGTAAAAAGAAGCTCAAATTAAGATTTAGTGGAGGATCAATGGATCATAATGATTGATGATGACGATGGTGAGTCATCAAGAGAGATCTCCCACTACAAGAAAATTGGTGAATGCCGACAGATGAGTGCCGGTGGACTCATCCGTCGCAAATATTGGCGATTGGGGTAGTCTTCGGCAGATGAGGTCCGTTGATTAGTAGCATTAGGTCTAATGAAAAGGTTCTTATACCTAATGAAGCAGTGTTTGATTAGTAGATCTCTCTTGCATTAGACTTGAAGAACCTTTTCATTAGACCTAATGCTACGCTAAATCCTAATGCAGCGGTTTTTTATCGAATTTGAAAAATGCTTCATTAGGTATAAGAATCGCTACCTTGATGTCTAATGAAGCAGTGTTACCCACATGTTAATGCAGTGGTTTTTACATCTAATGAAGCGGCTGAAATCTACAAAAAGCGGTTTTTATGACACTAATGCAACGGTTCAATGTCTAATGCAGCGGTTTCTATGTTGAACTCAACCGTTTTTGAATGTAATCAAGGAAATTGTTAAACTGAAATTTTATTTGAGTTCCCCACCACATCCTCTTCAAAAACCCTATAGTCTTCTTGATCAATTATATCCGGAGTTGTCTCGATTTTGCCATCGAACCCTCGAAGGAACCATCCACTGAGCCACCCCTCCCTTCGGTTCCAATGCACATAGCTCTTCCACCTAAACCTCTTTCAATTCTTTCAAAAACCAATTTTTTTTATAAAAGAACTCTAGCTTTAAATTTTATATTTTATAAAAAAATGCATAAACTTTTAAA
Organism: Fallopia convolvulus; assembly: GCA_964016875.1. Lineage (NCBI taxonomy): Eukaryota > Viridiplantae > Streptophyta > Magnoliopsida > Caryophyllales > Polygonaceae > Fallopia > Fallopia convolvulus. Next base: position 54,976,965 of record OZ024734.1, read on the forward strand.
TAAGGCATATTATAGGGCAAAAAGATCAATATTGTGTAATTTTAATAAGTTAAGAAATTTATTAGACCAAATAAAAGAGTAGGGGCTATTAACCGATGAACTTAAAAGATTAAGGACTAAAGAAACTCCAACAGATTTCCCAAATTCTTGAAAATTGAAATTTTGGGGAATCTGGAGCACTTTGTTACCCCAACAGCTTCTCCAAATATAGAGTGATGTCTATCTCATAATTTCCGTAAATACTGTAGAGATTTCCCCAAATATAGGGTGATCTCCAAATCTCTATAATGTTTTTTCTTTTCTTTTCTTTTAGGATTTTGAAAGACAAATAAATTAAAGCGACCTATTTTCTTAGCCAAATCGACGAGGTATAAGAGTTATTTTTTTAAATTGAGACAAAGATAAAAGTAATGATTATGTGAATGAAATAAAAAAAAAAGTGTTGATATTTGTATGCAAAAATGTAAATATTTTATTTCCTTATTAATCAAATAATAAATTATTTATCATTTATTAAATTATGAAATATTTTTATTTCCTTATAAGTCAAATAATAAATAATTTATCATTTATTAGTCTAAGATTCTAGAATATTTTATTTTCATATTAGTTAAATAATACATAATTTAGTATTCATTAGTCTAAGATTCTACAATGTTTTTCTTATTAGTCAAATAATTTATCATTTATTAGATTAAGATTATATAATATTTTATTTCCCTATAAGTCAAATAACAATAATTTATCATTTATTGTGTGAAGATTTTAGAATATTTTTATTTCCATTAGTAAGATAATATTTAATTAATTATTAATTAAGTAATGTAGAATAATTTATATGGTAAAAATAAAAGCATTAAATACAATGTTCTTCAAAATGGGAAATATGTTGGAGTTGGGCTGAATTTTTTTTAGAGAAAATGAGAGCTGGTTCTCCATTTTAGAAAAAGTGATAGGGAATCTGTTGGTGTTGTTCTAAGGATGCATTTTACCCCATATATATAAAGAGTTTGGTTCATGAAACAAACTTTTATAATGAAACATGAAACTAAAGTAGTTTTCCTAGCCCGTAGTGCACTTTTCATACAAAAGTGCATTGCAAAATACAAAAAAGTGCAATAAGAAAAAAACGCACTACAAAAAGTGTGAAAAGTGCACTGCAAAGTACGAAAAGTGCAAATCTGAAAAAGTGCACCACGAAATAGGAAAAGTGAACTATAAACTAGGAAAAGTGCATTCGTTTCAGAATAAGAATTTGTTTCATTTAAACCAAACTCTATATATAAATACCAACTCTCCACACTTAATCCAAACCCCTAATCCAAACCATGAAGTGCATTCTCATACTCACCTCATGCCTTGCCATCTCCACACTCCTCGTTGCATGCAACCGGCTGCCACCGCGCCAATTCTTCATCCTCCTCAACTCCGCCCGGTCCAACGCTCGCGACACCACCGCCACCATCAAGCAAGGCCTTCAAACCTTGGCCAACAAGGAGCCGATGGTCTTGTCCACGCTCAACGGCTGCTTGGGCGGCTACGAAAGCATCGGGTCCCACCTCGACATCGATCCTTCTAGCGTGAGCACGTTTTCGGGTAGGCAACAAGCTTTCAAGAACATGGCTGATACGGAAGACAATGTTAAGTCTTGTTGTGAGTTTGGTGGGCTAGAGGTTACTAATACCTCGAAGCAAATAATTGACCGAGTTAGAACTGATGTTCGGAGCTTCTCAGATGATCTAAGGAACGCTTGGGCCATTTTGCAAGCAATGGGGGGAATGTAGATGCGATTAATTAATAAACTTAATTGATTAAGCTTATATATACGATATATGGGTGTTGTTTATCTTAACCAATATTCTTTTTTTGGTGGAAGGAGAGGTGACACTCTCCGTTCTCTTTAAGAGAGTTTTATTAATAATAAGAAAAAAGGGCTTAGTGGTCAACAAACGGCGGATAGCCCGACCACTTACATCATCATAGAGTATTAAATTAATGCCCTCATGCGGGGTAAGCAATACCCTCACGCGGGGCAAGCAATACCCTCATGCGGGACAAGCAATATATGATAACCTAACTGATAATTAAAAGAAAATGAAGCAAGACGATCCGCAACGGAATTCGCCTCGCGATACACATGACAGAATCGGATAGACCAATCCCTACTAATCAAGCCTTGGTATTGAATAACCAGACTAAAAAGATGATGACTCTTACTAATAGTAGAACTAAGAAGTCGTATTACCAATTGAGTGTCCGGCTCCACGACGACGACGACGACGACGACGACGACGACGACGACGACGACGACGACGACGACGACGACGACGACGACGACGACGACAAAAACCACTTTCAATTCTAAAAAAGAACCCATTTTACTCAGAGATTACTTAATGTTGATATATAAACCTTGTATAAGAATTATAACAGCAATGTTTAATGATTGTTAATGCCCATGTGATCAAATTATATTAATTTCCACTTGTGCATTATAAGTTTTAACCTTTGAAAATCATGTTTTTGCTCATTGAATAATCAAATTGTACTCCGTGTTGTGATCTTGTTGAAGTTGCATACTTTGAGCTTTACTGCATTGTCAAACTCTATCCTAAACTATAACAGTAATTTGACATATGTAGTGTTTGAATTGTTTATCAGGCCATAGTATCAACCGATTCGAGCAGTGTCAGCCGTATCAGTGGCAAGTTTCTAGTCATAGTGGCAGCCATAACCATTGGGTGGCTTGCACTAATTACATTTGATGATGCATATAGGAGGAGGATACACATTTCTGCCGATGATATACATGAAGTGCTCTTACGCGTGCCAGCAAGAGCCCTAATTAGATTCAGATCAGCAAGTCGAGGGATTAATTCAATAATGTCGGGTCATTTTTTTCAGAGGTTGTACCTTAGGGAGAGCAGGAGGAGATCTTACATGTTCTATTTCTGGAGGGTAGGAGACACGGTCAAGAGTTCCCTTGCGTATAGCCTCAGGGACCAAACTCATATGCTGATACCTTTACCCGACCTTGATTTTCGGGGAAATCGGGTGGTTTGGGGCAGCTGTGACGGGTTGTTTGTCATGCACGGTATCACCCCGGTTGTAGATGTGAACGACTTTTTCTGGGAAATCGAGTTCCCCGAAGAAAACTGTTACAAGTGCATGATGTGGAATCCATCGAACATAATGCATCAGGAGTCTGACTTATAGTCAACGTTGCTGCTCACATAGGTATCTTTATTTCCTTAATATCTTTCTTTTGTTATTCACTTATCCATGTCGACCTTTTCTTTGTTTTTAATCTATGTATATATAAAAGACGCAAGGAATAATGCCACCATATTGCGCCACCTAGGATTTTCCTACGTGTCGTTCCCACGTTAAGCCACCTAGAATTTCGCCACATAGGATTTTTGATTTTGGGAATTTATATGAGTTGATATTATTTTAAGATAATAAAGAAATAGGATAAATTAATCTAGAAAAAATTCTATCTAAATAAAGATGTTACCTATTATATATTAGGAATTATGATAGATCTAAAACATTTTATCTAAAATTAAAATAAATTATAAAACATTCGATATTATATATTAAGATAGATATATTAAATTAGTTTTTCCAATTAAATTTCTATCTATTTATATGAAAAAATTAAATTCGAATTTTAATTTAAATTAAAGAAAATTATTTTATGTTTATATTTTTTATCTATTTATGTAAAAGATTTATCTTAAATAAAATTTTGATAAAAATAGAGCTTTCAATCTAGATAATTACTTGCTTAAATTGACTTGGTAAAATATTATTGATGAATATTGATTATAAAAATTTATTAAATTATTTTTTATCACAATATAAGCTATTTGTCACGTAGGATTTTACCATGTGCCACTTAGGATTTTTCGTACATGTCATTCTCACAAGTTATATATATTGAAAAGATTCTATCTAACATAAAATAAACTATAGTATATATTAATACAGATTCCGAGTATATAATTGATTATCAGATGATTACATTATCTTTATCTATATATTTATTTCTATAAAAGTTTTCTTAAATCAAATTATGATAAAAAAAAATTAAAAAATTACATGATGGTAAAAATATCATTATCTATGTCTTTTTATCCATTTATGATGTAAAATATTTTTTAAAAATAAATTTTGGTTAAAAAATTTGTCGTATGTGAGTAAAGTTGTATCTTTTTTATCGAGCCACCATATTGACTTTTACCCAACTTTATTTTTAAAATTTCAACTTTTATTTATATTACCTTACCTTTTTCAAATAATTTTTCTCTCTATTTATTTATAAAAATTCGAAATTTGTTTGATTCTAAAAATAAAAAACTATCGTATGTGCGTATAATTTTTTTATTTTTTATGTATTATTATATTAAAATAAATATGCTCATATTTAATTAGAGTAGTCGTGCATGGTACGACGGGTATAACTAGGATAATATAATCTAAATAAATATATGAATAAACTAGGGTGCTCATATTTATTTTCATTAGAGTCGTATGTCCTAGGATTTCACCACATAGGATTTTTTATTTTAGGAATTTATATATGTTGATATTATTTTAGGATAATATAGAAATATGATAATTTAATCTAGGAAAGATTCTATCTAAAAATAAAGATGTTATCTAATATTAAAACTTAAGTATTAATGTTAAATATTTGATATGATAATTTATTTAACTTAAAAAGATTATATCTAAAATAAAATAAACTATAAAAGCATTAAATATTTGATAAAATATTATTGATGAATATTATTTATAATAAGTTATTTTTTCTATCATAATAGAAGCTATTTGTCATGTAGGATTTTATCAGGTACATCTAGGATTTTATCGTACATGTAATTCTCATGTTGATCCATCTAGGATTTTACCACATGAGATTTTTTTTTATCTTTGACAATTTATATATACATAGATTTAGTTGGCTAGATTAATTATTAGTTATTTTGAAATAATATATATTTTTACTATCTTCACGTAATATATCTTTACATCTATTTTCAAAATTCGTATAACAATCCACTACCATGAACAACATGAACATATAAAATATGAACATGAAAAAGGAATAAAAGATAGAAAAATAAAATAAAAATAAGACTATGGTAAGATTCGATATAAAAAATTCTTATATCTTTAGATCTATTTTCTTTGTGTAATAAAATTCATAATATATTTTTGAATTTATTGACATGAACATGTAGTATGTAAAATGATGCATTTTCGGTATAAATTTTTAACAGAATCCGTGCTTGGCGCGGGTAACTACACTAGTCTTAAGTAGTTATACCAGTTGTGCCATGCACGACTACATGAATTTAATACTTAAATTATTTAATGAATAAGATTTTAATTTAATATAAAAAAACAAAAAATAACTTATTTATTAGAAAAAAAATTATATAAAATTTTACAATTGTTATAACTTTATAATTGTTATAATTGTTATAATTTTACAATTGTTATAATTTTACAAAAAATAACTTATAATGTACTAGGTAGATAACTTGTATAGGTGATCCCGTCGCATATGGGCTAGGTTGTTATATCGACCAATATCATGTTCTCTTAGCTTTCGAAACGGTAGCCTTTGCGTTCAGCTTCAGCGATGGAGATGCCTCTACTGAGCGAGATCGGGACGACACTGGATGGGATCCCATATTGGGCGTCGAGAGGATTCAGTGTCCTGTGGATGCCCATCTACTACTTCATGTTCGGGATTGACGAGTTTGATGCGATACACGCTCCACTTCGTGATTTGTGGACTAGGAGAGTTGGACGAGAGCTTGTGTTTGGTGTCTCGGAGAGTGATTCCCAGGGTTGATGATCTACTCCGAGTGTCCACCGTAAATCTGAGTAGCCAACTATGGAGCCCACTTTTTTCCATCCCCATGGCATGTGGCCCTACCCTCTGGCCCATGGGTATGACACGTGGGTTGTTCTATGCGATACATACATGTCAGGGTGGTGGTGTGCTTTTATACGACACAGTTGTTGGCGAGGTCGTCGTCGCCACTTTTGAGGGACCGTAGGAGGAGTGGACATGTTTCAGTTCACACGAGTCACTTCTGTCACTGACGTAGATGCAGAGCCCACTCATAGATGCATATTTTATTGTATGTTACTATGTTGACCTACTATATTTTTGATATATTGTTTTCTTGTTTTGAGATGTTCGAGAGTGGATGTATATTGTATTTTGATACAGTTGCTTGTTTTGAGAGTGGATGTATATTGTATTTGGATATATTGTTTGCTTATTTTGAGAGTGAATGTATATGGTGAGAATCGTTTTTCTCTTTCGGATTGTAAAATCGTGACGCAGGGTAGAAGTAAAATTTTGGAACATTGATGTGAAACATGTGTAGCTAACACATGCACTGTTCTAAAAAACGCCCTAGCCTAGGCGCCCACCACCCGTACCGATTTTGGCATATGCGGGCAATTAGGTAGATTCAGTTGCTAGTTCCGATGTGTCACACATGTTTACTCGCTAGTTCCAATGAATAAGGTTGTGTTCGTCAAACTTAATAAACTAGTTAATAAATCTTAACTAGTTAACAAAAATGTAATATCCGTGATTTTTTTTTCGGATAAATTTGAATTTTTTTTTCTTTTCTAGACATTCTAAAATAAATAAATTATAATATTATTATGAAATATTTATTCTAGTAAATGAATTTATTAGAAACGGAACTTAATAAATTCGTAACTAACAGAATTCTATACGTAAAACCCGATCGTTTCGACGCGCGTTTCAAACCGACTTTCGGTCCGTTTGCAAACGCGTCGGGTCATTTAATGGAAGAGATTTAATGAGATATGGGTAGAGATTTCCCACTCAATCCTTTGGATTATGTCATTAAAATTCAAATCTTCCATATGCCACTCATTTGATCTAAATTAATAAAATACACTATGTTAGTCATCCACCACCAAGATATGAGATTTTAAACCATAATTGCTAGATTCTCTACAACCTCCACTATCAAAAATGCTCTATTTAAAGGGCCTAAGACTCATTTGAGAGCATCCATTAAAAATCACACCTCTTGCTCTCTCTTTGTCTATTTTTCTTCTTCCACTTAAACCCACCAAAAGAGCTTTCTTTGTGCCTTCCAAACACCACCACCACCACCGGCTGCCACCACTACTGCTGGCTTCCACCACCACTGTGCTGCCGCCGACACCACGCACCACCAGGCCCGCCACCAGGCTGCTGGCCGGCCCTCTCTCCCCCTTGATCCTTTGTGTGTTTTTCCTCCAAAATCAAACACAAATTAAGGGTATAAAAATCTAACTCTTTTTACACCATTTTAAGTTGTTTTTAGCATGATTAACATTGATTTAAAATCTGATTTTTCCTCTCAAAAATCAGAATATAAAATGTTATAAAAAGGGCTTGATTTTCCTTTGATTCTTACATGCATGCATACCTTGTTAGAAAGAATGGTGTCTCCTACAAATCATGTGAACTTCTACTAAAATCCTACATATTTTAAGGGTGATTCTCACCTTTTTATTTCTGATTTTTAACTTTATTTAAATGATATAAGAAACCCCTTTTTCTTGTTAAAAATCCATAAGTTATACTAGTAATTCCATGGTAACCACTTAAGACATTTAGATCTTGCTTAAAATCCAAATGCATGTCATTTTTAATACTTGAAATAGACTTTTATGAGGTTTATAAAATTTAAGATCTAATAAACTTGAGCTAGAAAGATTTTTAAATGGAAATTGTTCTTGCATGTCTTAATAATGGAATTTTTATGAAGAAAATAAACATGCATGTCTCATTTGAGAAAGAGATGGATTTTTGATGATGTTTGATGTAGAACTTAGTCTTATGAGTTTATAAAATACTTTGATGATCTTATAAGTTCTTGCATGCTACTTTAAATGAATTTTTATTAAGAGAAATCACATTGCATGTAATTTCCTAGCAATGTTAACACTTAAATGGATTTTTATTTATTTTAATAAAACCGATTATATATATAATCACTAGAATTTTAAATAAATTCTATAAACTTTGTATGTAGAAATTATGGAGTTTTAGAATAAATATTATTGTGGAATGTGCTCTAAGTTTACTAAGATGGAATTGTTACCATATCCTTTAAATAAAAAAAAATATAACCTTTAGCATAAGTTTTGTTAAAATCTTTCAAAATAAGCTTGTGAAATTAAATAGTATTTTTAGAAGTCATCTTTGCACATGCATGACCATACTAGAATTTTCCTTTGAATAAATAGTGATTTATATGAAAGTGTAATAAACACAATCTTCTTTAAAAGAAGTCTTCTTAAAATTGATGCATGCAAATCTTTTTATGAATTATTTTAAATATACTTAAATATTTAGTTGTAAGTTAAAAAGAGTTTTCCTTAGGCTTAGTAAAGCCTTACATTCATGTTCTTAAACTAAGTATTTGTATAAGTTACAAAACCCTTAATATGTGCCACCTAGAAAATAATAATAAAAAGAGTTGTTATTATTTTACCCTTTTTCCTAATTAAATTATTTAACCAAATAATTTAGTTTAACTCACTTTCTCTTAAAAGAGGAAACTATGAGAAAGGTTGTCTTTAAATTAAAATAAGGATTTTAATAAGTGTTCATTATCATTCTTGCGGTTAAATAGGTCGAGGTTCTCAAACGACACTAAACCGTCTTAGTTCCGAGTTAGTAACATATCCGAAGGAAATTCAAGGCAAGTGGATAGTCTCCCTTGTAACCTTTATATATATATATCATTTCCGTTAAGGAAATTCTTCTATGTTGGGAACTACATGTTTGCTAAAATGAATAAATTTAGGTTTATTCATTTACTTAGAAATAAACGACATATTGCTATTATGATTCGTACTACGCTATTACTGAACATTAGGATCGATGATCGGTGGCCTTGTTTGGTTCAATCTCTTTTCGAGATTTGTTATGGATTAACCTAGGCGATATTATATTATGCACTAGCTAGATGTCTATATACTCGGGATGAAAGAGGTCCGGTATCCTCAGGATGAAAGAGGCCTGCACACTCAGGATGAAAGAGGCCTGCGCACTCAGGATGAAAGAGGCCTGCACACTCAGGATGAAAGAGGCCTGAAATTCCTTCATTTCCTTTAAGTGGACTCGGCTCTTCCACAGCCTCCACACCCTTAAAATTTATAAATAATATGAAATGTTTTGACACGTAATAAAGATAAGTGCTAGTGCACATTAAAATGAATTAAAACCGGGCCGGTTTAGCACCACGTGTAAGACCGACGCGACTCTCGGTCCGAAAAGGGTGCGAGAGGTTTTCTAGAAAATTGATGTGGCCTAAAACATTCCCAACATTAATTGTACACTAAGAGGAACTACAATCTTGTGGTTCCCTTCTTCTCGAATCCAAGTTTATCTCTTTTCGAGATCAACTAAATTCCGTCCTTATAAGCTCCACAAAGTGATTATAATTTTCAAGTACTTCTTCCCTTAATATCCTTGATGAAATAATAAAATTACCATACTACCCTTGAGAATTTCCGCTCTCACTTGCTTAGTCTCCTTAGACTAATTCCGTTTGTTTTCTGCATTTTGCCTGGTATTTCTCGTCTTTCGCGACAAATGCCAGACTCTAGGAAACTTCACTCGAAGGTTTAAAAACGAAGAATCAAGAAAGTTGAAGGAAGGAAGGTCAAGTCTTCTCGAAGATATTTCTCTCATATTTTGGATTGACTACGCTTTGCAAGAACAAGGTTTTATTAATTCCGCTGCTTAACTCTATCATGTTGTTTTGAAACAATTTAAGATGTAATGACAATATTTAAAGTCTCAAGTTTGAGCACCTTTTAATGTCATATATTACCATTTAAATTCTGCATTTCTTTAAGTTTAATGCCTTATAAAGCCTAGGGTGACTTTGGACGGTAAAGTCCGAGGTCACTAGCGGTAATACCCATCGTTGCAAAATAGGGATGTTACAAAAAATTTATAAACTACGTTTGTCTTGTATAAATAAACTAGTAATTAGCTAATAAATTAGTTAAAATGATAAGCTAACAAAAAATCTACCTAAAAGATGAGAGAGAAAGTAATGGATAGAAGAGAGAATATAGTTGGGGAGAAAGAGTTTTAAAATCAACTAGTTTTCAAACAAAATGCTAACAAACACAGTTTATTATTTCAATTAATTTTTTATCCCAAAATTTAACTAGTTTTTTCACTAACCAATTTATTAACTTTAACTAGTTTTTAAATCAAATGACAAACACACCTAAGGCTTTATTCGACACAAGTTATTAAGGGTTTTTTGAGGTTTTATTAGTAAAACCTACCTAAATAGCTGTTCGGTAAAATAAGGTTTTTTAGGAGGTTGAGGTTTTAGGAGGTTTTTGAGGAGGTTTAAAACCACAAATTGAAAACCTTCGTGTAGATAGGTTTTTGGAGATTTGAAGAGGTTATTGAAAACTTGTAGTATATAAATTTGGAAATTTATTTTAATTAATATTTTTATGATAATTTTAATTGTAACAACCACCTAAAAACTTTATACCTTATACTGCCAAACATTCAATTAGGTTTGTAAAGATTATAAACAAGAGTTTAAACACCTACCTAAAAACCTACACCTACTCAAAAACATCTCTAAAAATCTTAACCTCCTTAAAAACCTTGTTTTGCCGAATATAAGTTTCACTTGTAATTCAGCGAACCGAAAGTTGTGTCATATATATATGACAAGCTCATATTCTCAACTGCGGGCACAAACCTGATGTTTTAATCTAGGTCGTTTATTTCTTCGACATCAAACGACCGTGGAGGTTCTCAATTCTCTCTGCAAATATTGTTTTCAAATGATACATTCTCACTAATATCAATTGAGAATGGATCGTGTGAGAACAATATTTTTAAAGAGAATTGAGAACACACCACAACCGTCGATCTAAAAGACAAGGAGAGAATCAATGAAGAATGGACTATGCGACGGAGTAAGCCAGGGAAACCTTTGACTTCACGAAAAGAGATTGAGGGTATTTCGAATGAAGCTAAGGGGGTCCTAATCCTTTTGAGGTTCTAGGGGAAACGAGCTAACATACGTGACTTCACTTAGGTAGTGAGTTCGACCAATGAATGACTCTTCCTTTCTCTCAATTTTTGGATTGTTTTTGGGTAGTAGTTGGTGTCTTTTGACTCTGTTGGGTTCCTCATGATCCGGTTTTGTGTTGGTTTGGTCCTGATTGTATCGAAATACCAAGTCGGTGCTGGGTTCTTAGACCCGTGTTTGTTAGGCCCAAGAGGGCATGATTGTTTGGATCTCTATGATTTGTTTTTGGAGCAAGTTTTGTCCACCTTGGCCGCCCTAGGCCAAGTGTGACTTGTATATCCTATCCCGTGTTTGGTAGTCGTCCTAAAGCATTCATGCGAATGAGAACTAAAAGTTTTAGATGGTTTTGAATGCGGACCAAGGGAAGGGTGTGACTCAATTGAGCAATTTTATCAACCACCAAATTACCTTCACTAATAACATGCTTAATCTAAAATGCCAAAAAGGTTGTCAATTGAATAAAGATATTAGAGATAATCTTCTCAATTTCTCAAGGGCAACTACAAAGGCCTTGAATCACTAAAAGATAAAAGATATTTATACTTATTTAAAAATATTTTAAATTTGTTATCTTTAATTTTAAATATTTGTATAAGGAAGTTTTCAAAAGATATTGTTATACTAAATAGATATTTGTTTGATGTTAAAGATAAATTTAAATAGTTAAAGAAGAATATAGTAGGGTAAAGTTAAAATATTAGAAATAAAAATTAATTTTGTAAATATGAGGTGGGGCTAGAATCGTTCTTGTGGCTCGAAAAGGGACAACTTTAATATATAGTTATAGATAGATTGTTTCATGAAGCTCATTAAGCTCGACATCAAATCTAAAACATGTGCCCATTAACAATCTAATCTATAACTATATATTAAAGTTGTTCCTTTTCGAGTCACCAGAACGATTCTGGTCCCACCTCATATTTACAAAATTTTATTCCTAATATTTTAACTTTTTCTTATTAAATTCTTCTTTAACAATTTAAATCTATCTTTAACATCAAACAAATATCTATTCATATAACAATATCTTTTGAAAACTTCCTTATACAAATATTTAAAATTAAAGATAACAAATTTAAAGTATTCTCAAATAAGTATACATATCTTTTATCTTTTAACATGATGTTTTTTCACGAATTTATTTATAGATACGTTTTTTCTTTTATAATAAAAATTTAATGATAGATACTTATAATGTTTAAAATAATAAAAATTGGTAATATCTATAACTATATATATTAAAGTTGTACCTTTTCGAGCCACTAGAACGATTCTAGCCCCACCTCATATTTAGAAAATTAATTTTTATTTCTATTATTATAATACTTCTTTCTATTAAATTCTTTTTAACTATTTAAATTTATCTCTAACTTCAAACAAATATCTATTTAGTATATTAATATTTTTGAAAGCTTCCTTATACAATTATTTTAAAATTAAAGATAAATTTTTTAAAATATTTCAAAATAAATATAAATATTTTATCATATATCTTTTAATGAACTTATTTATAGATATATAGTGATTTTCTTTTATAAAAAAAATTAATGATGAATATTTACAATTGTTAAAATTAATAAAAATAGATAATAAATATTTAATAGATATATTGAAACATTTGATAAACTTTAAATTTATGCACATGAAAAGTAATGAAACACGAAGAATGTAATATTTGAAAGTTTAATACTTTAAATTTACTCATATGAAAGTTTATATTTTATTTTTATTTATTAACATCTTATTTATAATGTTTATAAAATATTAGTTCGTAGTCGTACATGGTACGACAGATAAAACTAATATTTTCTAACATGGCCATTAGCAAGATTAAAGTGAATGTATTAAGCTATGACATTTATTTGTTTTTTGAGGATAATTTTTATAATTGTAAGATAAGATTGTGAATTCAATTATATAAAATAATTATCGAAAGGAGAGAAAGAATGATTTAGATAGCAATTACATTATTCCAAATACTTTATAGAATATTACATACTTACATTTATCATCAGAATTCGCTAAAAAATGATTTTAGGATTTAGAAGAAAAAAAACCAAACAACTTTTGACAGCTTTTGTTAAAAAATATTTTAGGATTTAGAAAAACAACTTTTTGTTTTGGTGGGAGAAAAACTCCACGTTTGTACAGCGATCGATAGAAATGTTTTTTAAAAAAAAAAATAGAAAACGAATTTTTAGAAGTTTTTTTTTTTGATTAGGTAAGAATTAGGGTGCTCTCCTTACGGAGGGCGCCCTAGAGCATCCTTTCGGATGAGAACCATAAGTTATGGGTGAGTCTTGATACACTCAACAGGAAGATTGTGGCCCAAATTAGCAACTTTGTCGGCCACAGCGTTACATTCCCTAAAAATATGGTTAATCGCTAAATCTTGATTTCCATAAATGGAAACAAGAATATCAGCGATAATGAGTTCGATCTCCCAAGGACACTGGGTTTTCCCTGTAATGGCGTTTATGACCTGGAGATTATCCCCTTCAATTTCCACTTTTTCTAATATTCTGCCTCTTATTTGCCTAATTGCTTCCCGAAGGGCAAGAGCTTCAGCCTTTAAAACTGACACTTTCCCAAAGTTAGCCGTCATAATATCAGTTACCTGGCCAAGGTGATTTCTGAATACGATTCCTCCAGAAGTGTTTCCATTGGACAATTTTGATGCATCGAAGTTAACTTTTATGTATCCTAGTTTAGGCTTTTTCCACTTCCTTAAGGCCCTTTTTTTAGTGTTTCTTTTTTTCGCATGAGGTGCTATTATATTTTCTTCATCATCTGTCCAATTCGTCGCTTTATCCTAGTTCCCTATTTGGTTTCTTATATATGCTGCCAAGTCTGATATTCCTTCGTCTTGGTGTTGTTGAAAAATCAATATATTTCGTTGATGCCAGAGGCTCCACCAAGCAACAGCTAAACACGTGAAATCCTTTTTTCCTAGGAGTTGGTACAATTCACTTAGTATTATTCTCGGCGTTTTGTTTAGAGGGTCGTACCCTTGGATAGAATTTGCTATGTTTGGGTTAACTTTGCTAATTATGTACATCATATATGGGCATTTTGTCAGTAAGTGACTTGTATCTTCATTAGTGCAATCACACAACACACAACCTCCCGGAGTTGTGATATGTTTTTCCCTAAGTCTAGCTTTCGTAGGAAGTCCATTGTTATCCACTTTCCACATAAAGTTTTTGACCTTTGGATATGTATCCAGTTTCCACATCCAGTTATTTATATGAGGTGCTTGTCTTTCTAGATTTGTGATTAGGCTTACTGCAGACGAGGTGGAGAACCAACCATTTTTGCTAGGGGCCCAGTACAATCTATCTTGAATATAATTATCTGGGATTGGTGTATTTTCAATTTGCTCAACAATGTTATCCGGGAGGATTTGCTTTAGTTCGTCTATTTTCCATTTATGATCATTAGTGATCCACGCGTCTACTGTTTTTGTTTCGTCTACATTTGTCGGGTTCTTTGCGTGTGGTCGAAGAGGGCCTTGAAAGAGCCAATTATCTTTCCAAAAGTTGACCGTTTTCCCATCCCCAATTTGCCATATAAGACCTTTGTAGAATTCCTCTCTTAGATGCATTAGCTTTTTCCATTGCCATGAGGTGCTTGCTTTTAGTTTATACGAGAATAGGCTATCATTTCTAAGGTATTTTTGTGAGATTATCTTGACCCACATATTATTTGGTTCTGCCAGAATCTTCCATAATAGCTTCATTTGGAGCGCTTTGTTCATATGTTCTGTTTTCCTAATTCCTAGTCCTCCTACCTCTTTGGGCTTACAAATCTTATTCCGTCCCACCAGCGGTTTATAATTCCTATCTTTATTCCAGAAGAAGCCTCTGTTTAACCTATCCATCTCGGAGTGCACGTTAACTGGGAGCATAAAGCTTTGCATTACATAATTCGGTTTTGTAGCTAGGTTAGCTCTGATCAAAGTGGTCCTACCTTCTTGAGATAGCGAATTTGCTTTCCATTTTGTGAGCTGTTTTTGTGTATTTCCGATAGAGTCTTTAAATGTGTCCTTATTAACTTTACCATTTATAATAGGGCAACCTAGGTACTTCTCTAGATTTGTCATTGTGGCGATCCCCAAGGCCTGTTGTGTTACACTTTTTTGTTGGGTAGTCGTGTTTTATGAGGTGTGAAAGGCTGACTTGTTATAGTTAACTTTTTGACCCGAAAGTCTACAGAATTCATCAATAATGGTCTTTACTTTTTCACATGATCGCTGAGACGCTTTGGCAAATATTATAATGTCATCTGCAAAGGCTAAGAACGGGATTCTCGTCCCACCACGGGCGATAGGGAATCCTATTGTGTTTTTATCTAGTTCGCTGGTTAGCTGTAGTTTCCTTGCTAGAATTTCCGATGCAATAACGAATAAGAAAGGCGAAAGAGGGTTGCCCTGTCTAAGTCCCCGTTCTGGGTTGAATGGATCTGTGGGTCCATTATTTACTAGTATCGACAGTGACACAGTACAAATGCATTCCCTTATCCATCCTATAACTTTTCTATCGAATCCAAATCTCTGCATCACGTCTAAGAGATATTCCCAATCAACCCGGTCATACGCCTTTTCCATGTCTAGTTTTATTGCTATCCAACCATCTTTATTTTTTGTATTTCTAAAAGAGTGAAATATTTCATGGGCTATAAGTATATTATCTTGAATGGCTCGATTTGCTATAAAGGCTCCTTGGAGCGGATGAATAATTTTGGTTATAACTTTTTTAATCCTTTCTGTTATAATTTTCGAGATAATTTTATAAATGGTTGAGCATAGACTTATGGGCCGGTAGTGATTAGTCGACTTTGGGTTCTCTACCTTAGGTATGAGCGTTATAAACGTATGGTTGGTTTGTCGTAAGATTTTCCCTGAGTGGAAAAAACTTTTCACAGCTTTGATTATTGTTGGTCCCACAATATCCCAATATCTCTTGTAGAATTCCGCAGTAAAACCATCCGGGCCCGGGGATTTGTCAGAACCCAGCTTCATTACCGTTGACTTGATTTCTTCATTAGTGACGACGCTAGTTAGCATAATATTATCTTGTTCCGTTATTTCCTTGGTGATCAGATTGAGATATTCACTAGCATTATTTAGATGAGTTGGTTGCTTAGTAAATCTCTTTTTAAAGTCATTCCTTATTTCTTCTCTAATATTATCTGTACCTAGGATTTGTGTTCCTTCCGTTGTAATGATTTCCTTAATTATTTTTCGATTGCGTTTGCCACTAGCAATCTTATGGAAGTATCATGTGTTTGCATCCGACAGTTTTATATGTTTTGTCTTAGCTCTTTGTTTCCAATACGTTTTGTGGAATTTTAATATGCATTCTTTCTTATTCAACAGTCGGAGTTGTTTCTGGATGATTCTTGGTTGAGGAGAAATTAGAATTTCTTTTTGGAGCTCTAGTAGTTGATCTTCTATTTCTTTTAGTTGTTCGAAAGTATTGCCTGATGTGTTCTTATTCCATTTTTTGGCATGTTGTTTAAAGAGTTGCGTTTTCTTAACTAGGTTAAACATATTTGATCCCTGAAATTGCACTCTCCAAGCTTGTTTAACGACATTTCTAAAATCTTTCCTGTACATCCACTTTTTTTCCACTTTAAACGGTTGTGCTTTGATTATTTCCTCATTATTTAATTCTATTGTCACTTTACAATGATCTGAGCTAGTGAAAGCGTGGTTCTGGGTACTGATGCTTGGAAAATTTTGTAAGATGTTATTACTTACTAGAACTCTGTCTAGTTTTTCATAGATGTTATCAATTTCAGTTTTATTCTTTCTCCACGTATAGGCATTACCTGTAGTCGGAATGTCTTCTAGAAGGCAATCGTTTTTGAAGTTTAATAATCTTTCAAATCTGCTAGTGTCCGGATAAACACCTCCTTTTTTATCATTAGGTTCTTGTATTTCATTAAGGTCCCCAATCACAAGGGTAGGGAGGTTTAGGTTTTGTAGTGTTATTGTTAATTGGTTCCAGAACTCCTCTTTGTCTCCCGCGTTAGGGGGGGGGGCATATGTGCAACAGATTGCTATCATGTATTTTGTAACTAGATGATGGTATTTTAGTATTACATACCTAGGCTCTTGAACGAGAATCGTTACTTCCTCATTAACGAGCTGATGTGACTTCCAAAAGATTGCAATTCCTCCCGCCCGACCCGAGGCAGGAGACCAAACAACATTATCAAAACCTGCTCGCCTCCAAACCTGGTCACTTGGCAAAGCATCCGTTTTAGTCTCCGCTATTGCCATAATTTGTACTTTTTGAATTTTACAGAAAGAGTCAAGTTCTGGCCAAAAGGATTTTCTACCTATCCCTCTACAATTCCAAAAACCAATCTTCATGGATACTTGATTTAGCCTTGACCCATCCCACCCACAGTTTAAAAATTTGTAAAACGGGCTCCATTTTAATCCACATAATAGGACTTGTCATGCTGGTCAAGTAGTATGGGTTCGCACTCAACATTTTTTCCAACAAAAAAACATTACACATGTTCAGTAGTCTCTCGTGACAATGAGCATACACAGAGATATCATGCTTCTCAATTTTTCTTCGAATCCAAGTACAAATTAAGTGTTCTAAATTACATTCATGCAGCTTTGTCACGTTAATTATTTTAGATAACATTGCTATTTTTTTACAATTTTTTCTAACCTCTCTTGAGTAGCAGAGGGGAAGGTATTGATATTGTTTCATGTTGTTAATCATACTCCATATGCGTACAAGCTGCATCGTTCTACATGCAATCATTTCTTTTTTATTAATAGTCTTAAAGAGGTGATTTTGTCTGTTATATTTACCACTTGAGTCTTTCGAGCACAAAGGGCCTGAAATTTGACAAGTAGTTAAGTGCCAGAATCGACCCATTAATATAGCAACACCAATTTTCCCTTTGAAAGGACCTATTATTTTGTTATCTTTATCATGTAAATCAACACTCGACAGCCTCATCAAAAAGCTCCGCATGTGCCATTCAGTTGACATTTTTCCATGTTTTTGTTTATTACACTTTCTGAAATGCAATTGGTAAAATTTAGCACACCTCCATACACAACATGTATTATATTTCATAGACTTCTCAACACACCAGCATACTCGATCCCCCCAGCACTCAAAGTAATTATAGCATATCACATTCTTCTCAGTGCTCTTGAGTTGGATATACACTGTCCCTTTTCTTTCATAGGAGTTATGTACTCTTGTTCTTATTTTTGCCTTGCTCAAGGTCGCTATCTCCTTGTTACTATGATCTATTTTTCCATCCCTTCCTATTTTGATGGAATATTGCTTGTTGTTATATATGTTCCAATGGCTCTCTCCAATATCCAAGTAGTTTAAGGAATGCGATTGGATTCTATTTCTGCAGCAAAGCCAAGTGATCAACAAATAGTGAGTTCTTTCCATAGCTAGCTTAGTCTTATTCATAAAACAAGAATTAACCATATTTCTAAAGTTACTAGTCCTGACGCTTTTGACATAATTGGACCAAGTCAGGTCGCGCCTGCAAATAAAGCAATCAATCCACAAGCTGATAGTAATGTATTCATTAGTATGGCTCTTGGTATCCCTAGCTACCCCCTTATTAAAATATTTCAAAAAATTGCTTTGAATCTCACTGTTTCTCAGAAAGATCAGCCAAGGCTGCATAAACATTTCATCATTAAAGTAACAATTTCTACTGTTAGGAAGGACCAGGAGCTTATTATGCAAGCATGTCATATATCGAGATTCATCATTCATGTAGTACTGATAACTCCCATATAACACGTTTAGCACCAAATTCATAACATAGCAATAAGCATAACACCAATTACAGTCACTTTCCTTAGCAAATATCATGAAAAGACCACCTTCTTGCTTGACTAACTCAAGAGCAGGGTCGAAGATCGACCTCCAAGGCCTCAAGATTATCAATTGGCCAAATACATGGTATGGCCTATCATCCCAAACTTTGTTTCTTTTAAAGGGACCAACAAATCAAAGCTCAAACCAGCCATGAGTCCTAATGTACACATAAAAACCACCTTTGATCTGCCAATCAACCCTCAATTTCTGCCTTAATCGAGTCACCTCAATGGGATCCCCCGGGACAAAAGCAAACAACGAGGTTTCTTTAAGATGCATAATATTTTCTTTTACTCTAGAGAGCTGGCCAAGAAAGGCCTTCATATCAATTTTCTTTTTTGATTTTTCTTTTCTTGACCCTGAGGGTCCAACCTCATTAGGCATAGCCATTTTGCCACCCTTTAAGGTCCCTTGGACCATGGTAGGCATTTGTTCATCCTGAGCAAGACAAGGGTCGTGCTCATCTTGTTCTTTAGAAAATTCAGGATCAGAAACGAGTACCTTCTTAAAGGATTTCTTATGTTTCTTCATGTCATCCTCGTGTTTTTCCATATTCAAGACACCCAAGCCCCCAACCCGAATAGAAGTATAGAAGACAAAGGTAAAAAGACAATAATAGGAGAGCAAAGCAGGGAGAGAGAGCGTGAGAAAGCACCCATCCCCACCCCTCCATTTATAGGCCAATAAACCAGATTGCAAGGAGAGAGTCCCCAAACATAAATTCAAAATAACAAATTCTATAATAGAGAGTAGGAGATACGACCTGATTACACAGCAGTCGCCTACGCGTTTCCTCCTGTGTCTTTGTCAGAGATGGAGTCCCATCCACCACCTAGCTTGCGCATTCCTTTCCTCGAGAAGACAGCCCCCGAATATGCCTTCTCTCTTCTCCCTCATGCCGTCGAGGAACAGTTCCACATAGGACCGTAGGCGTAGCAAACCTAGCCTCCCGAAAGATCTCCTTTGATATCTCGGAGAATCCATTGTTTTAATCCGCTTCCCACACCAGTCATCACGTACGAGGCGGAGCAGACGAGTTTTAGCCACCTCCAAAGGCGGACTCGAGTACCTTTCTGTCGACTTATCTCGTAAGAGATGCTTGGATTTTCGGGGCCAACGACCCCCAAATGCCTCGATTCGAGTATTGAAATCATTCTTTGGAGTAGAATAAACTAGAATTTGGGTGAGAATCGTCTCTAAGATTACCCAGATTTTGGATTTAGGGTTTGTAGAAAGGGGGTGAATGGGTTGATTTCGGGCTAGGGTTCGAGGGAGAGAGCGTTCGGGGTTTCATTTCTTTTTTAGCTTTAATATATGAATTTTTAGAAGTTAAATAAGAAAAGAAATTTAAATTGAGAAAATAAAATAATGTATTATCGAAGTGCTTAAAAACCCTAACGTCCTCCTTTACACTCCAGCATCCCTCTTTCTCCTCTACTGGCAGCGTTCGTTTTCTCTCGTCGAGCAATCTCGCCGGCTAAACCAGAAGTTGTCATTGTTGACTGTTCAAATTCAATACAGAAATCATGCTGAAGAGGAACATAAGGCAGAGAAGAGAGTACCTCTACAGAAAAAGCTTGGAAGGCAAGGAGCGTTTATTGTATGAGAAGAAGCGCAAAATCAGGGAAGCTCTTGAAGGCAAGAATTAGCAATTTCCCGTTTCGTTCGTTTGATTTCTTCAATGCTTTGTTCAATTGAGTGACTTTGCGTGCTATTTTTGATTTTTCATAGAGGGAAAGCCGATTCCTACGGAGCTGAGAAACGAGGAGGCTGCTCTTCGTAAAGAAATCGATCTCGAAGACGACCAAACTGCTGGTATGTATAGATTGTTATGTTTTTTCTTTTCAATTTTAAATATGTTGCTCAATTGAAGTAGGATGCAAATATTCTGCCTCTCATGTTGCTAATTCATGATGAAATTGACAAATTTGTGAATACAGCTGAGCTGTGTAAGTTCAAGATGTGCAATTGAAGTTGCCTGTTAGGATGATTTTCTGTAGTGAATGTTTGTCTAGAATAATAGGTTTGGAGTCTCATTTTGTTGTGATTTTGTGCTCTATGGTTATTCTTTTGCTTTGTCTAGTATAATGGGTTTTGATATGACAATTTGTTCTGAGTTTTCAAGAGTCACCCTTGGTTCAACCTATTGGCTGTGAGCTGCTTGTAGGAGCTGATGATAAGTTTTTCGATGTTTTTGTGCAGTTCCTAAGTCCCACATTGATGATGAGTATGCAAACGCAGCTCAAAGTGATCCTAAAATTTTTCTAACAACGTCTAGGGATCCAAGTCAACCTCTAGTACAGTTTACAAAGGTTTGTTTCATATTTCCTTAAAAATTGGGCAAAGTTTAAGGTTGTGCTTCATCTCATCCTGACCCCTAAGATGTTTTACGTAACAGGAATTGAAGTTCGTTTTTCCTAATGCTCAGAGAGTGAATCGTGGTACTCAGGTTGTTTTTTGTCTAACTTTGTTCGTTGTCTAGGTTATGTTTCATTTTTTAGGCATGCTGTCTTGTATGGTTATTAAATGGTGCTAAGCAAGAATGCTATGTACCCTTTTGTTATGTCAAAATAATAGATCATCTGATGTATTGGGCTCAGCCTGGGTATAATCTAATTTCTTTTCCATTTCACCTTGTAGGTTATATCTGAAATTATTGAGAGTTGCCGAGCTCATGATTTTACAGATGTTATCTTAGTTCATGAGCATCGAGGTGTCCCTGATGGTCTTATCATAAGCCATCTACCATTTGGCCCCACAGCATACTTTGGATTGCACAATGTGGTCAGTATATTGGTCAGTTTTTTCATTTCGATTTTTATATATCACCTTAACTTAATTTAGGCGTGTTTCATTAATTGAAGGTCACCAGACATGACATTAAAGACAGGAAGGCCATTGGAACAATGCCAGAGGCTTACCCTCATCTTATTCTTAATAATTTTACTACCAAGGTATATGAAATGCCTATCTTTATCATGTATAATGCTCTGCCAATGCAGTATATTCCTGTTTTTTAATTTTTATTTCTATCATTTGGTAGCTGATGTTTCGAATAAGGTTCTCATTACTGACGTTATCATTTTATAATAGTTATAAAGTTTTTAATGAGATACTTCTCAGTATTGCATGAGTTTTTCACACAAGTTTGCTTAAGCTTAAGCTAACAAATAGAGCTATCATATTTCCCATAAATTAGGTAGTGCTAGCTCTATTTAGTGCAGTTTTGATATTATGTACTGGCATTGCTTTATAAATGTGGTTGCTCTATAATGTTGCCTAAAAGTTTTTTATCTTCTTTTGGTGGAGAAGAGCAATTTAATAATCAGCTGTTTGTAATTAGAAGTCTTGTAGTGTTTGATGTAAGTTATCTACCACCCCCGCCCCCCCTAGAAAAGCTTTCTATCTCATGTTACTTTATTGTCCTAGTAAGCTCATCTGCTATTATAGGAGGTTGTTTAGGGTCTCTACTTAATGAAAGATGTACAACATAATCTGTTCTAACACTTCTAAATTATTTATATGCACATACTTATAATTCTCTTACATTTTTTATAGCTTGGTGAAAGGACATCAAACATTTTGAAGTACCTGTTTCCCGTCTCAAAGCCGGATACCAAGCGCATCATTACTTTTGCTAATTCGTCTGATTTCATTTCATTCAGGTTAGCTATGTTTTTGGGTCATTGAGCATTTTTACTTTCGGAAATTTAGGGTGATAAATTGACTTACTCTAAGGGGAAAAAATGAAAACCTTTATTTTCTGGTTTCCCATAAATTGCTCTTTTGTTGTATTTTGGTAAATGTCATTGTTTTCTTAGGCTTTTTTTTGAGTGTCTTAGATTTTTGTAGGTCTTCCAAGGAGATGGATTGCAATTAATTAGCTTAACTTATTTTCAACTGAACTGCAAATCTGCTCTAACATATTTCTACATTATTTACGAGTGAGATAAATGGCGATCTTTGGCTGTGATACAATTAGATTGAATCGTTATCGTGTGATGTCTTTTAGTGCTTTGGCGAGTTATAGGCAATCTGTTTCAAATAAAGCCCTTGAAACACCTAATCTTATTCCCATATCATTTTATATTTGAGGGCCAAGGCCCTTTTCCCCAGGCACCTGAACACATCTGGTAATCTACCTTATGCTACAGATAAGAATTTATCCCCTATTGTTGAGTGCTACCATTCCATTTCCTATCGCTATCTCAAACTTTAAGCTAGCAGCATTATTCAATAAACACTTCTCTTAAAACTCACCCACAATCCACACAAAAGAGAGAAGTGGGAAAAACTACACCACTCAACTAGGTGAAGAAAGGATGACTTTGAACTCTGCAATAAATGAAGAAGATGAGACATTAAAAATTTAAATTTGTACTTGACAGTGGAATACAATTTTCTGAGGGATTCTGGTGAGGATTTTCACAAGGGTGCCTTATTTAGGCCACATATTATATTTATCCTTTTCTAATTTCTGAAAATTTACAGGAATCATGTCTATGAAAAACGCGGTGGTCCAGACTCGGTAATATTGAAGGAAATTGGTCCTCGCTTCGAGTTGCGACTCTATCAGGTGAATGCATGCATGACCTGTAGTAATAATCACAGAAATTAGGTTTTCGCCAACTTTCTTTTAGCACAATTAGTCTGCTTTGAGTGTATGATTTGCCCTTTAAATTCGTCGATACAGATTAAGTTGGGGACGATGGATCAAGCTGAAGCTCCAGTTGAATGGGTATACAGACCTTACATGAATGCAGCCAAGAAAATGAAGGTGCTTGGTGATTAGCATGTCTGATGGGGATTTTGATGATGTATTCTGATATTGTCCTGGTCAGTTCATCAGTTTAGCTTGCATCTGATTATTCCCCAGGAAGCAAAGTGATTTTGACAATTGTGTATCCTTGAGATTATTTGTAGAACACACCAGGTTATCCAGCAAATTTTGAAAAAACTCATCTCATCTTCTATTAGATTCTGGACTGTTTTGATATACTCTGTTTAAATGGGACTCTTCCTACTGTCAGTTTTTATGCAAGGAATCACAGTGTGTGGGAGATGAATACAAATAACAGGCAATAGCATTTGTAAGCCCTTTAAATGCAGATCATAGAAAAAGAAGCCATAAATGACAATCAAATATAGTTCCCCTTTTCATATCCCAATAATCTATTTTCAAAAATAAATTCATTTTATTGTATAGTGGTATTTCTAAAATTGAACTAGATTTATCTTTTGAACTAATTTAAAATTTTAAAAACAATTAATTAGATATAATATAGTTAGACACAACTACACAAGACATGTGAAATTTAACAATGGTGCTAGTTGATATTTGAAACAGTCTAAAACAGGTATTGATGCACACCCAACCAAATAAAAGTCTTCACTAAAAGTGAAGGAAACGTGCCCTGTATGATAATCTAATCAAAATTCGCCTTACATAGTCAATACCAGATTGAAAATACCTTTCATGTATGAATGATATCAGTGGCTTCACTTGTGAAGCATTCTTAGAGATGATGACTCCAAAAATTTATATACATGTCATTCTCACATGAGCCGTCTACTCTAATGTTTACTTGTCAATTGGTTCGAATTGAAAATATAGACAAAAAAACGAATATACACATAAAATCTAGTGAATAAACCCTATACAAAACTATAGTGTATTTAAAATATAAATTTTCAAAACTAAATTACAATGAAATAGATCTTTTATACGATTGAGCCCGGTTGAAAAATAAATATGGGTCAATCAAAGCTAAAATCATTTTGATTTTTAGGCCAGAAATTTTACATTAAAATACAACAATTTTTTTTTATTTTTTAACCGGATCGGGTTTTGGCGATTAGAGTCTTGGACCGTGTCCATGACACATTCCACATGCAATATAGGGTCCCCTCACACTTTGCAGATGCAACTCTCATGCATAAACACTTTCTAGATATTTCCCCGTTATTAATTTCATTTTACAAAAAATACCCCTCTTAGCTCTCTTTTTTATGACAATAAACTCAACTTCCATAGCAAATCATGAGATTTATGCCATTTGACAAGAACTACTTATATAGGTAAACTGATTTGAACCAATCACCTTGACCTTATATTAAAACAGTTTTTTTATCTTATGCCCTAAGGACATAGGTTAAGTTCTATTATTAGAAACTAAAACCCTAAAAGGAAATTAATAAACCCTATTGAAAAAATTATTTAAATCAAATCTAATAAAACTCAACAAAATACTTCCATTTTAAGGCTCTTAATCTTAGGACATAGGTTAGAAAAATCGATATTAAAAAGAATAGTTAGAATTGGTTTTATCCAACAAGTAAAAGGGTTGAATAAAAAGAATAGTTAGAATTGGTTTTATCCAACAAGTAAAAGGGTTAAAATAAGGATTGAACATAAGATCTCCCAACATTTTTCATACCCTTCAATTATTTTATTTTTTTCAAACATACCCTCCAACCATTATAACTACCTAATGTAAAGTTTATTTTTTAATGGCAAGGAACACACCTTAAGTGAGAAATTCTGGGTTCGTAACCAAACCGACAAGAATCACAAGCTAAATCAACTGAGTTGTACTGAGCGAATGAAAGAAATGATACCTTTTGCGTACACTATTTATTAATATGTTTTGAATTTGTTGTTGACCGGTACTCTCCAGGGATTCGGGGACGGGGCCCCTTAGCAGGGGGTTCAGGGGATAGCACCCACCTGCCAAAATGCGTACGGTATGTTATATTTTCTAATTAGTGGGTTTATTGTGATCAGTTTGGGACTTACGACCCATAATCTGATTAGGATTTCATGAGTTATTATATATACTCATAAAATGCCTTAATATTGTAACTTGTTCTCGTTAGCCTCCATGATAAGAATTCAGTTTCTTTGCATGTGGACATAACTAACACTACGTTAGTTAACCATGTAAAATTATCTTTTTTCGCTTTTATTTTAATTATACTTTAGTAGTTATAGTAATAAAGTTAAAATAAAGGGTAGCTTTGTAATTTCAATTTTTTTTAATTTCAATTGGTGGTTAAGTGAGATAGCCTATTATACGGTTAGTTTACGATTAATCATTCTTAGAACTTTGTTTTAAAAAAAATACATGTTTATTCAAAAAATAAAAGATATTTAATAAATATATTTATATAATAATAAATGTGGACCGTTATTACATACGACGATATGTGGGCCAATACAAACCACGAAATCTGAACCGTCCAACTTTGGTGGACGGTGCATCTCATACACGTGTCAGATCTTGAAGGCCCCGATGAGAGCCCGTAACGTTTCCTCTTGTGTAGGGAGTTTGACGCATGTGACATGCACGTGGTCTTCATTGTTTAAATTACAATAATGCCACTCATCTGTCTTCCTCAGGGACCCCAAGAAGAATCTCCGGCTTTCTCTACTTTTATAAAGGTGGAGTCTTTCGGATGACTAAAGTTGGACTCTACACACTACATTTTGACATCCCCGTTGCCGGAAAATTAGCTAAAAATTGTAAGAGAGAAAGTGGATTTCGAAGCTATGGCGGATTTAGCACCACTTCCCACTCAGAGGTAATTTTCAGACAAGAAATGAATATACCTACTTTCTCTTCCGTTTCAATTCTGCTTGAATACTCCCTTTCTTGGAGCCAAATTCGGTAATTTTATCGATTTTTTTGATTGGATCATGCTCATCAAGTTCAAGTCTTGTTCAGTTTTGAGTTTTGGGTGAATTAGAGTTTCACTGTCGGGCTTTTCTTTCTTCTGTATGTAGGTGAATGTTTGAATTGCGGGCATGTAATTGGGTTAAAATTTCTAATTTTTGTAATCTGAATTAGAACTTTGAGTGGTGAATACATTGCGTATAAGCTGAATTTCGGTTTTAGGGTTCATGTGCCCATGTGGTTTTTCAGGTGGAGTAATTGATAATTATGATTGAAGTATCCTGATTGCAAGAATTGCATTGTGTATTTTTCCATTTTGATGTTTATTTCATTTGCAGACAAGTTGTTTGATTAATTGCGTTGGCTATTTTGTTTGACAACGGGTGAGTCTTTTTAAACTTCATGGTCATTTTTTCAAAAGGGAATTGACTTGATGGTGAAATTTAACACCTTTCTGATTATATGAAGAGTATCTCAGATGATGATCAACTTAGCTTCATATTAGCCGAACTAAGATTCTTCCTTTGGTCTATGCTTGGGTTTTGGGTTCTGTTTTTGCTAGATTCATGTTCGATTAATGTGAGTAGCTTGGGTCTATGGGGCGTACCCCCTTTCCCTTGGGCAGGGGTACCCCGTCTTGACCCCCCAGATCCCGCTGTAGCGGAGCCTCACTGGGTCAATGATGATGATGATGATGCTATACTTCTCTATGAAGATCTAAGAGATAATCCCTTGAATCCAATCCCTTGAATCAAATGCCCATAATCTACAATGAAGTGTGATCTTTGAACTCCAATCCCGTTTTAAGGTCCAAATTCCACATACAAACCTGTGACTTGTGCCTCAGTTTGTTGAGTTTTGAAATGTATAGGTTTTTTTTTATGAGAGTATAGTTTATTTGTTGGGAAGGTAATATTTATTGAATATTCTACTGATTGTACTATCATGTTTGTCCCATCAATGTATTTATATACATTCTGCCTTGGGACTTTCTATAAAATAGAAATAAAATTTCTTTTTTTTTTTTGCTTGAACACTTGAATAACTTAGGTTCTGTGATAATGTCTTACTAATATAAAGAGATTCTTGTAACACAAACTTCGCGAATTGTGTATATTATTTGCAAATGTATCTTGCCATTTCTTTTTCTTTTTTAGCACTGTCCATTGAATCTGATAATGTCTATTTTTATTTCAGCTGTCTTAATGTCAAACACTGAAAATTGATGTTTTTTAATATAAGTGATGCAAATTGTGATCCATTTTTGGTTTGATTGCTTTGTTTTAGAAAACAAGATTCAGATACTTCTAAAAATCTTATTCTATTTCTCCTCGTTGTGCTGTGACATTTTTCTAGGTTACTAGGAAAAGTCGCTTTAGTAACTGGTGGAGCCATGGGAATAGGTGAAAGCATTGTTCGACTCTTCCACAGGCACGGTGCACGTGTCTGCATAGCCGACATGCAAGACGAAGCCGGAGAACGCGTCCGAGACTCCCTCGGCGGCGATCCGAACGTTTGCTTCGTCCACTGTGACGTCACAGTGGAAGACGACGTTCGCGCTGCAGTTGACCTCACCGTTTCGAGGTTCAACACGCTCGACATCATGGTCAGCAACGCGGGCATTTCAGGATCGCCTTGCAGCGACATTCGTGAATTCGAGCTATCCGAATTCGAGAAAGTGTTTGATGTGAACGTAAAAGGCGCTTTCTTGGGCATGAAACACGCGTCCCGTATTATGATCCCTTTGAAGAAAGGAGTGATCATTTCCCTTTGTAGCGTGGCGAGCGCCCTTGGAGGCTTGGGCCCGCACGCTTACACGGGCTCCAAGCACGCCCTTTTGGGGCTTACTAAGAGTGTTGCAGCTGAGTTGGGTCAACATGGGATCAGGGTTAACTGTGTGAGCCCTTATACTGTTTTGACAAATCTGGCTTTGTCTCATTTGCCGGAGGACGAGAGGACGGATGATGTGAAAGAAGGGTTCAAGTTGTTTGCAGCGAAAAACGCTAATTTGAATGGTGTGGAGCTGACGGCGGATGATGTTGCGGAATCTGTGTTGTTCTTGGCTTCTGATGAGGCTAGATACATTAGTGGAACTAATCTGATGGTTGATGGTGGATTCACTTCCACAAATCACTCTTTCAAAGTCTTCAAATCATCTGAGCTTTGAAGGTGAATAATGTAAGTGTATTTTCTCACAATTGGTCTTTTTCCATTGCTGTAAATTGCAGTTATAGTTTTTGTGGGTAGGCATAGGTTTTGAACTTGTACTTTGTGTCAATTCCAATTTGCTCTTTATCAATTGAACACCCAAATGCTGGGATTTGAGATGTTGTTTCAGTTTCAGTAGACTGTTACTTTGATCATATACACTTTCTAGTTGTTTTTTCAGAATTAGTGAAGAGCTTTAATGTGTTGGATCTAAATGGATGACTCTTCTGTTGAACAGAAGATGAAAAATTGTCATTTGTGTCATCATATCATCTTGGTTTTGGTTGGTATTGATGTGAGTACCAAGTTCAAATGTTATCTAAAGTAGGATTGTATACATCCAGTCCCAACCGATGGGCCAAAAATTTTTGAAATCATGGACCATAGACTGGACTGATAAATTTTTTTTAAAATAAATTTTTAATCTTTATTTGCTACATTTACTGAAATTATAATATTTAATCATTTTATACAAAAATGTTAACTTTCTGAATTATACATTATAAAATTACAATTAAAAATTATTCCTATTTGAACCAAAGAGATTTTGATTTAGACCAAGCCCTCGCTATACTTACTTTAAAAAAATTGTAAAAATACTGTTGTTCTATCTTAAAATATATATAAATTAGTTACATTTTATGTATTTCATAACAAAAAAACAATAATTTTGCAAAAAAAAGAGTTTACAAAAAAAAAAAAACTAGTGTAGCAAGGCAAGAACAAGAATCCTTAAAAATGTGTAGATCATGCGTCCGGTCCACTTTTTCCGGTTCGGTCTTAGGGGTGTCCGGACTTTTTCCGGTTCGGTCTTATGTTTTGACACCCCTATGAAGAATAATGTATTATTTTTTATATATTTTAATAATAAAATATATTAAAATTTTCATAAAAAATAATATATATTCTGATAATATAACAAATCGGGTCAATCCAACAGATGTTTGAACTTCAACTCAATGAGTACGGTATTTCGGGTTTCGGGTTCAAATTTTTGGGTCTAGACCCTAAAATTTTCGGGCAGTTCAGATCGAGTTTGAGGGTCAGCTTTTGACAGCTCCTTAAATAGTCACTTGATAATTTATTTAAGATGTTTGAACTTCCAACTCAATGGGTTCGGTTTAGGGTTTCAGGTTTAAATTTTTGGGTCTTGACCCTAAAATTTTCGGATAGTTTATATCGGGTTTGAAGGTCGGCTTTTGACAGCTCCTTAAATAGTCACTTGATGATTTATTTAATTTGATCAATGTTATGGATTATTTCATACACTTGAGTATTCAGTTTGTATATACAATGGTAGATCA
Source organism: Fallopia convolvulus (assembly GCA_964016875.1). NCBI lineage: Eukaryota > Viridiplantae > Streptophyta > Magnoliopsida > Caryophyllales > Polygonaceae > Fallopia > Fallopia convolvulus. Next base: position 55,007,171 of record OZ024734.1, read on the forward strand.
AAAGTTTTTTTATTTGTTTCAATCTTTTTTGTATTATTGTATAATAGACCATATTATTTGATAGCCTTTTCTTGGTTTAATTGTAGATTTGGTCTATATGTTTAATTAGTAGTATTGGTTATAGATGACTAAATTTTCTTCTTTATAGTATACACGTATTTAATATGAGAATGAATTAAAAAAGTCAAAAAAGGATTTAGTACAATAACAACATCTAACCATGTGGATTTTGGTATGAGCTGGATCTGAGAGGTCGATATGTACGTATTTTTGATGCTCCGAGTGGAAGTTGGGAGGGTATGAATATGATAGATCGAATTTGATATGCGTATCATTCGTTGAGTTTCATGGAAAAAAACTGTTACAATCCTCCATTAGTGTCCCACCATCTTAACACATTAACCAATCAACCATACCATACCATGTATCTTACGTGAAAGCAAAACCAACCACATCAAACACAAACACTATATGGTTACATTCTTTAAAAAGCTATTATTTTTCCTCTCCAAATAAATAATGTATTTACATTCCAACTTGCTATGCTATAAATAGCACTTTCTGTTAAACTGATGCAACATTTTTTCCCTCTCATTCACTTTCAAGATCTTAATCTCCCATGCATCAAAATCACCTTTCAATTGTCCAAAGAATATGTCTCTCAAGATCTTGTTTCGGGTTTTCGGATTCGCCCAACTTACATTTCTCTTGGTTTCATCATCATATCTTTCATCTCAAGACTATCATCTTGGTTCCTACAATAATGATTCAGTTGAATACTACAAGTTCAGAGAGATGAACAGGAGGAGTTTGAGAGATTGCCTAGTTGCTAGCCCTTTTATAGAGATCAACAAGAAGTTCGGCTTCGGGGATGATTTCAGATGAAGAGAACATCACAATTAGTGTTTCTGGAATTATTAATCCTTCTGAAAATGATTGGGTTGCCATGATTTCTCCTTCTCATTCTAGGTAAGATAAGGTATCATTTTATGTATAAATGTGATTGTGTGTGTGTGTTTTAGGACAAGATAACATTGTATGTATAAATGTGCATTTTGACCAATTTGATGTGTTTTTTGCAGTGTGGAGAATTGCCCTTTGAATGGAATTATGTACAAGGAAACTGGGGACATAAGCCATCTTCCTCTTCTTTGCCATTATCCTGTCAAGGTAAGGAAGATAGCTGTCATTACAAATCATCATCATCATTGAACCAATGAGGCTTCGCTACAGCGGAATCTGGGGGTCAAGATGGGGGTACCCCTGCCCAAGGGAAAGGGGTACGCCCAATAGATGCAAGAAAAACTGAAATTAGCTATGTGACAATAATAACTGAATTTAGTTAGAATGCACCAAAATTGATATAGGGGCTAAATCCATCTCAAAGGCAGTGTATAAAAGCCAATGAGCATGAGGATGCGTCCCAGAAGATTGTCGCCATTACAAGAACAAATAAAATCTATTTCGTTAGATTATACTTTAATGGTTCAGATTTCACCAACTCCACCTATAGAGTTAAATCAAAAGTGATCTTGTTTTCCCTGTTGCCAAAAAGACCAGTAGAGTTATATCACAAAAAGTGATCTTCAAAAGAGTTCACATGATCCTTGATACAATGGGAAAGTTAATTTAATAGAGTTCACATGGAAATTGGTTGCAGTTAAGTGCTTGATCAATGATCATGCTTCTTAGATGCTAATACTGATGGTGCACCTAACTTAGCTCTCATTCCATTCTATGTCAAATTCAGTTGAAGTTTAATCTGCAAAACAAGCTTTTAGTTGCATGTGTAACAAATGCAATTGGCCTGTTGTACTATTTTTCCTAACTAACTTAACTATGTGTTATGTAATGTATTAAAATGTATAGGCAGCTTATTTGAAGAGTGATCCTGACTACTTGAATTGTAAGAAGTCGGAGTGCAAGAGATCAGGTTCAAATGGGTGTGCAATTACGACGTGCTCCGCCTCAGTAACATTTCATGTCATCAACATAAGAACTGATATTGAGTTCATTCTATTCGCCAATGGATTTGATACTCCTTGCATCCTGAAAAGAACGAAACCGCTGAGATTTTTGAACCCAATGAAGCCTCTATATGGACATCTCTCAAGCATAAACTCAACTGCTACCTTTGTATGGTTTGAACACTCTAATTGAACTAAGTTATCTCAGTTTCATGGAACTCAGATTTTGTTCAGTTAATGGCTTAAGATGGTTTCATCTCATATATTTTCTGGTTTCAACATTAAAATTTACCAAATTGAAGTTTGAATTGATATAAAATGCAGATGAGATTAACATGGGTTAGTGGGAGCAAAGATCCTCAGCAAGTTCACTATGGAAATGGAAAATCTCAGACATCAGAAGTTCTTACATTCACTCAAGACGACGTTTGTGGCAGCTTCTTACAACTTGCTTAGTTTCCTGATTAAGATCAACCTCTATAACAAAAAGATATGCCATATGCCTATAATCCATATTGTGTACTTTGTTATGTTTTGAGCATTTAATTTTGTTCAATTAGGTATTGCAAGTGCTGCAAAAGACTTTGGATGGCACGATCCTGGATACATTCATACATCTGTCATGACAGGCCTTCAGCCTTCATCCAACTTCTCATACAAATATGGAAGGTAGCACATTATGCATTTAAGCTTGGTGTCCTAACAAAGCCTTAAAATATGTTGTGCCTTATAAGATAATTTAGTAGCTAGCATTGAAAGGACTAATGAATGTATCCTATATGAAAGACGGCTTCAGCACTATGTTTTGGTCTTATGTTTTAAATCTTAGTTTTGGTTTTATGTTTCGGCTTTGCTTTTTGGTTGCCTTGTTTGCTATCTGTGCTTTGTGGTCCCGTCGGGTCTTTTGGGCGCTCCCCCTTTGCGCTAAGCCAAGGGTGCCCCCATCTTGACCCTCTAGATTTTCCGTAAGGGGAGCTGCATTGGGTAAATGTTGTTGTTGTTGAAAGGACTATTGAACTAATGATGCAGCAATTCATCTGGATGGAGTGAACAAGTCCAAGCTCGAACGTCGCCAGCTGGAGGGTCAGATGAAGTGAAGATCATAGCATTTGGTGACATGGGAAAAGCTCCTTTTGACAACTCCATTGAACACTATATTCAGGTAGCCTCTATTGTTTTCTACGAGATCTAGACTAACCAAATTCTTTAACTTAATTGGATGTTCATCAACGTTTTTTTTGTTGTAACATAGCCAGGATCAATCTCGGTAACTTCAGCCATGGCCTATGAAGTTGCAACGGGCGATGTGGATGCCATCTTTCACATAGGAGATATTAGCTATGCAACCGGATTTTTAGTCGAATGGGACTACTTTCTACACTTAATCAACCTTGTGGCGAAACACGTCTCTTACATGACTGCCATTGGTAACCATGAAAGGTTAACTCTTTGTACTTCAAACTCTTTTAATTCCTTTGTATTGGTAATGAATTGCCAATACATTACTAGCTAGAAATCAAGAACTACTTTGAAACTCTTGTCAATTCCTTTTACATCTAATTAGTGTTCTAACAGACAGGCTAGGCGACCGCCTAGGTGCTAGGTGGCACTAGTGGACTAGCATATCCTGTCTAGATCCCACCAAGGAGCCTAGGTAGTCACCTAGACCGTATATGCAGCTGCATATGCGCTAGGCGGGTTCTCACCATTCCGACTAGCATCTTTTAGAGCATTGCATCTAACTCTTTCAATTCCTAAGATGTGAATTCAAATTTTAATAACTAAGGTGTGAATTCTAGTATATAACATATTTTTGAAACAATTATTGTGATAACTATATAGTGTTCTAAACGGACTAGACGGGCTGGAAGGCTAGGTGGGCTAGCACAGTAGCACCTTCCAGCGCCTAGGCGAGGCCTAGACAGAGCTAGACAGTGATTTTTAGAGCAGTGTAACTATAAGATAATAAAGATATTTTAAAATTGGGAACTCAAAGTTGAACCAAACGAGCTCTAAAACATATGGATTTTTGTTTCTACTTAGGGACTACATAAACTCAAGATCAGTATATCCAACGCCGGATTCAGGTGGCGAGTGTGGAGTTCCCTATGAAACTTACTTCAGAATGCCAACCTCAGCCAAGGACAAGCCTTGGTATTCTATTGAGATTGGAAGTATTCACTTCACTGTGATCTCCACAGAGAATGATTGGAAACCACATTCAGAGCAGGTAATAGATTACTCCAAATGAGCTCTTAAAACAATTGAATTACTCAAAAGTTCTAAACCTCTTTGCTCATTTCCCTTGTCCATAGTATGAGTGGATGAAGAACGACATGGCCTCAGTTAATCGGTCTAGAACACCTTGGCTCGTCTTTGCTGGGTAAGTCAAAGCATGAATGTATGATATATAAATTTGTTTCTTAGGTTACTAACTTGATTTACATATTTCAGGCATAGACCAATGTATTCAACGAGCGAGGCAGCCCTTGTTAGCGTCGACATGCTATTTGTAGCAACTGTAGAGCCATTGCTCCTAGAAAACAAGGTCTATTCCATGAATTCAGATGACTTTATTTTCTCTTTTGTAGTTATTGTTTCTCCAAATGAATGGTGTTGAACTAAATTTGAGTTTGAAGGTTGATCTAGCTATATTCGGCCATGTACACAACTATGAGAGGACTTGTGCATTGTACAATGGAGAGTGCAAGGCCATGCCTGTGAAAGATGAGAAGGGCATAGACACATTCAATAATACCGAATACACCGGCCCGGTTCATGCTGTGATAGGAATGGCAGGCTTTAGCCTGGATAAATTTAGCTTAATTGTGAGTGAAAACTTGTTTTCATCCTTGTTTCAAATTGGGGTTTTCAGTTTGTAGTACATAGAATAGAGGGTTGATGAGGAAGTTTTTACTTTCAAAACCCCAGTGATCAATTAATGGTGTGTTTGGATCACGCCTTATAGTACATTATAATACAAGTTGATGCATTATGATCTAAATAGACCCTAATAAGTAATAATGTTAGATGAAAATATACATTAATAATCATTAGAAGGTAAGAGAATGTTTCTTTACATGATTTGTAGGGACAAAAATGGAGTTTATCACAGATATCCAAGTATGGGTATACAAGAATACATGCAACCAGGGAAGAATTGAAGTTTGAGGTTAGTATATGTATACTCCCAACAATCCCCCTTGTGCAATGCTTCATATGATTTGATGATATTGATTAAAAAACACCAAAATTCGAAGCTTAAATCCAATGAGAAGAAAAACATGCACTAGAATGTTCTAAGAAACACTAGACGAACCTTGGGCAGAGAGGGGTCGTCTAGATAGTCTAAACGGTTACTTAGCCAGGTGCTTAAATGGGCTAGAAGGTTAGACGGGTTGGAACCTTCTAGCGCATAGACAGGACCGACATAGGATTTTTAGAACAGTGGTGGTACTAGACAATCAAGTTCTGACATTTTACACTAGTATTAGTAGTATACTCTTACTGCGCTCACGGTTGTCGTCTCTTGATGGCCTCTCGGGTTGCTACCCCCAATTATAACCTCTTCAAAAACAAAGTTCTGACATTACACTTGATTAATTTATTACTCTTTCAACTTGAATGTAATTTCTCTTTAACTTGTTCTTGTTGCAGTTTGTGAACTCTAATAGCAGGCAAGTAGAAGACAGCTTTCGGATCATACGGAAACACACATGAAAAGACATGCATATGTAATATGCAAAAGGCTGCTGATTGATCTTCATAGAGACAACTGTCTTTGAACGCTGGATTTGGTTGCTTGTCATGAAATGGTATATTTTCAGGCGCTCATCAATGAAACAATGTGGCCTTACCAAACTCACATGTACAACTAGCGACTTGAGCATTGGACACAAATATTGTCTTAACAGATGTATATGTAAATCTTCATTGAACAGTTGGCAACACTGTTAAAGAATTCGAAAACACTACATAGTCCTGATTTCTCCAACTCTACCCATAAAGTTTTTTTCCTAGTCAACAAAGATAAGAAAAAAATGCATCAAAAGAGTCTATATATGTGTGCATATGCCAATGACAAATCTCATAACTCACCAAAAAAATCATTAAATAAAACTCTAAAATGAAAAACATTTTCTAAAATGATCAAGACCTAAAACAAAACAACAACCATTTTTGGAATGAGATAGTAATCCAAAGCCTATTAACAGAAGAAAAGCTTATAAGCACCATCTAACTACTTCCAAAGCCTATTAATAACAGAAGAAAAGCTTATAAGCATCATCTAATTTTCTTCCAAAAAGTTGAATAAAATCCGAATCAAGTAAATCCAAAAAAAAATGCATTAAAGCACAAGACAACCTCTTCTATGGAGATATTAAGATAGCCTTAACTCCCCCAAACTAACCGAAAGATGTTTCTGCTTGCAGGTCCGTTTACTGCATCGTTCGTTTGCTTCTTCAGCAACTCCTCCTGAGCTTGCTGGTCGCCATCCTTCTCTCAAAAAGGGAAAATAATAAGCACTAATGTCTATAATAGTATAACAATCATCTCAATAATGTGTTAAAAGCAAGGAAATAATATGTGCAGGATCAGATCTTGATATTGATATATGGAAATAAAAACCAAGCTCGAGAATGACTCATTTGTCAAAAGAGCACTCACAAGAAGAGAGTATGCACGAGCAAGGGACGAAAGCGTCGGGTACAAATCCACAACAGCAATTGCAACTTCCTCGGACACCTGTGGAACCTGCATTGTAGCACAACAGTACTAGTTGATTACAAGTATAGTGAAACATACTTGGATACAAATTAATAGGAACAAATGGAAAACTAACAACAACATCAACTCAGTGTTAACCCGCCTCAGGCGGGATCTGGGGGGCCATGATGTACCCACTACCCACCTTGCCCCAATATAAAATCGAGAGGGTGTATGAAGAAGGCCCAAGTATTATCATTGCCCGGAAGATCCAAGGAAAAATAAAATTCAGCTATGTGACAACGATAAATGAATCTACTTAGAATGCACCAAAATTGATATAGGGGTTATATCCATCTCAAAGGCATTGTATAAAAGCCAATGAGCATGAGGATGCGCCCCATAAAAAATGGGCAACTAAACCCTACAAAATAGCTTATCAGAAATGAAATTAAATAGAAAGATATTCTAAAATAAACTAATAGGAAAATGATGAGCATTCCAAGCCGTGATCTTTAAATTTTACCATACATGAGGTCTTGCACTAGTTGTATTTCTAATTCATGATAGACTTTATTATTTATATTTAGAAAGCAAATTCTAAAACTGTTGAAGATTATGAAAAGAATGATACTAAAAACAATCAGTCCAATGAAGCATGCAACTTTTTTCTGTTTCAAGAGCAAACTTTTACCTGCATCAGTTGGGTAGCAAATACATCGCTCAGTCATTTTATCAAGGCTTTCACATCTTCTTATAAATTCTTTGAATGAAGGGCATTCTTCTTGTTTTCCACATCTATCTTCAGATGAAAGTAACTGGTAAAAATTTGCAATTTTCTTTGTCATGTAACCATATCTACGAAGGGTCTCACCCAGACCACTTGTTCGCTGCACGTCAAACTCCTCAAGGATTTCCGTGGTGAAACAACAGGAAGAATCATATGAGGATCAAAAGTTCATGTCAGTAAAGCATTATAAGGAATTGAGGTAAAGCTAATATAATAAAGAACTCAAAGCATCATATGAAGAAAAAATATATGAGATGGAAATAACAAGAAAACCAAACACAATAAGCCATTGAAGTGAAAGTCAGATGCAAGATCAAACTGAAGAAAGTTCTAGCTTTGTCATAATACTTCATAGATATTACTGTAAGTTTGATGTTTAAAAAAACTAAAATAACCTAAAATGTTCAAAAAAAAATTCAATTTATGTGATTTTTTTGGCACATCTAAATTCTGTAAGTTTGATGTCATATGAGTTGTATGTGTAAGTTTTTACAAATAGTCACATAAATGGCAAGCCAAAGTCTATGGATGTGTTTGGATTACCATATTTAATGCATTAAGTTGCATTGAAGTGGCCACAAAATGAAATTTAATGCACCTTAATGCAATGGATTCTGTAATGCAAACACACCCTTCTAATATCATAGAGACAAAAGATATTTCTTAAAAGGTTAGCTGAGAAGTGCAGATATTGAAACACTTTAATATTTAGATTTGTACACGAAAAAAACTATAGTTAAGTGGGATTGTGGGAAAAAGGTAACTACGCGGTTTTAATGCTGTCAGAAGCTCCTAAGCAATTAGGGTCACCCTCCACCATATATATGACCTTCTTCAATCCAGATCTCTGCAACACGTAAAGATGTGTTATTAAGGGGCAATGTAGTAAAAATGCAGGAGGGGAAATAATAAGTGAATGAAAATTCAAATATAGTATGTTTCAGAAAAAAGCAAGATCAGTAAAATCATCCCCTTATAATAGGCAGGGAATAGATTCATGACACAAAGGTTGAAAGTAATGAAGAACAAACAAAAAGGGTCATTCTCGTATTTCTATGAGAATTTACTCATTAAAAATCCAGTAATTCTCACTCCCTCACTATTCCTCATTCCCTCTTTAACACAGTATAACCCCTCAGATGGTCATATTAATAAGTCAAATAACATGTTGTTCAACAAATGAATTATGACAGAATGATACAGAAGTGCATAGAAATTAATCAAGTCAGCCAGATATTTAGATACTGCAGGACATAGTTCGTCACTATAGAATAAAATAGGTAGCATTGTCAAGTAGAGGACTTACCTAGTTACTTAAAGTGATCCATATAAGAAGACATAAGGCGGAGGACTTATCTAGTTAGTTAAAGTGAACCATATAAGGAATACTTAGATATACAAGACATGGAAACGATAATGATCACTATGAAAGTTGAAGAAGAAGAAGAATGAAGCAGTGTCTCTGGGTCAGTATTAGTACCAGGAGTCTCAGCTTCTGATCCCTGTATCTATTATCTGTGATTGATTGACGTAAATCATCCACTTTCTTTCTCTCAACAATGAAATCAAGGACATATTCAGTTGAAAGCTGTCTATGGCAAGCAATCCATATCGCATCCCCAACAGGCAAATGCCTAACCTGTAAAGCAAGCATCATTTATTTTCATTAACCAAATTTATTAATCGAAACTATGCATGCAATTAATCATCATCACCCCCGAAATTTGGCACGATTCCAAGAGCCTTAGACCAATCACAAGGTAAGTAAAACCTCTAGCATAGCATCTCAAAAAATGAATTATTGATTGGAAAAAGATTTGCTCGCCAAATTAACTATTGCACACTAAAGTATCGTAAGACCTGGTTCTTCTGGAAATCTTATCACCATAGTAGTCAGTCCTCACCCCAACCCACAAAACCAATATACATACAAATTTAGTTACCTATAAGAGAATGATATTGATACATGTTGAAGCTCTAATCTTTAGGCATGAGTAAGCTCCTCCGTGAGGGTGAGAAATAAGCAATTTGTTTCTACATTATCATCTCACCAGGATCAGATTTGTGCAAAATAGAAGTTCTCATGAAAAGAATTGTAAGGTAAAGGCTTGTGATACTAGTTTAGTGATTTGGCATCTGGGGGCAGATTCAGCCAATGCTTTCAGAAGCATTAGTGTATCTCATGTGCAATTGAACTGGATAAATCCGTAACGTTTAAGATCTCTCTCATCAAAAGAAAAAAATAGTAACTACAAAGCAAATTTCAATTTCTTGTTTCATGAAAAACTTTTTGAGTCTATTCTTAAACTACTCATAATATTAATGTGACATGAAGTTCCAAGTTCTCTCCTTAGATGTGTAATAAGTATATATAGACCTCAAGCAGAGCTATTATTAAGAAGGCACAAATAACATATGATGCCAGTCTCACTAACTTCATTTCCATGCAAACTCAACAATGTATCTCAAGCTTCTACCACTTGTAAGGCAATAATGTCAAGAGATATATTATCTGCTACTATATTCATGTAAGATACATATCCTTCTCAGGCTCTGGTCCTAGACCACTGGTAGATATGAGTTTCCCAACACAAAGATGCTCCAAACAAAAGTTCGAATCTAGGGTTCCTAGTATACTTATCAAGTCAAATATGACAGTGCTTTAAGCAAGTTGCAGCCCGCAGGATGAATTAATATTAGGTTAAGATTAAAAGGCAATTGGGGATTAACCACATTACCTCAATTTTCATATTGAACTGCTTACAAATGTTCTCTATCAGCTTTCCAGTCTTCGACCTGAAAACATAGAACAAAATTCATAATCTAGCTTACCACAAACAAGTTAGTAACTATGATTTCCAAATGTTGGTAGGTGTGAGATGCCAATGACAGAGAACCACAGTGAGAAGTGAGAACCTACAGGGAGATTAACTCGATACTGTAGGTGAAATAATCAACTTGATAAACCAGAGATATATAAAAATGTAGCAGATAATAACCCATAGATGAATTGGGCCCACCTAAACCTATTTCATTCACCCATTTCCACATCTAAATATAACGGGAAAAAAAAAAGAAATTGACGAGATAAACAATCATCAATAGTAATAAGAAATAAGAGCAAAGACGTCTTTCTGCAGTTATATATTTGAAAGTAGAAGTTCATTAATGTCTCTTGATACATACTAGTTTGCTGTTAGGCATTAAGCTACCTAATATAACATTGCTTGTGAATACACTTCATTGGCAGTACTCCAAGTCAAGATTACATAACAGCTTATATACATGACTGATAGACACTAACCCGCGAGCAAAGTGTTCCCGGTTGTCCAATATCAACATAACTTCATATATTTCCTCAAACTTCTCCCAAGAGTTGAGCGGCGGCATTTTCATGACATTGCGTTTGACTTTGGAACTGCGTGAGAAGGATTTTGGAGCCTGATGGTTCTAACATTTCCACAACAAAGAAACAGCGATTAAGAAACCAACACCATCAAGAAGTTAAGGGATGGCAGTCTCAGAGAATTAGGTGTAACTTCAAAGCCACAAGAGAAATCATAATTGTCAAAATAGTGTTTTAAAAGTACAGTTTCAGAACAAGAAGATGGGAAGCTGGAAAATGCATAACATCAGCAAGCAATGCACTACCAATATGGTGATTTTCTTATCTCTCCCTGTTAGGAAGTAAATCCAGCACATTATGTCTATAGACAGATGAGAATAAGGAACAGGACACATGAAAGAACGAATGATTGTCTTAATGATATTTAACTACCTATTTCTTAAAAAGAACTATTAAGAAAATACAAGATGGTTAACAAGACATGGTAAATAGCCCAATTTCAAGAACCTTACAACTTATTTTGTTGAATTTGACATGGGCAAATGTTAAGGAATGTGTTAATCAAAATGTGCAAGGATATAAAACAATGGTGATAGTGCAGTAAGCAAGCGAATTCAGCAATCACACATAGCAGCAATCATGCTAATGCTTGAATATGAGATAGGGAGGAATGAGATGGGGACAGAATACTCTGGATTTGAGAAGAGCAAGAGAGATAAGAGGATTCCAATGTCCAGTTAACAACTCTTTCTATCATTTATACTGTTCTCTTAATTTAGTAGTGAGAAAATGGTACTAAATAGACCATTTTAGAGTATTTTGTAAATAGGCCAACTGAGTGTGTCACCGGGAAGAAAAAAAACGTCACCTACAGCTGAAAGCCTAGTTTTCCAAATCAACCTATTGTAAGAGAAAGCTATGGCAGTATAGCATCATTGTCTTGAAATAGAGTAATAGCATCATTATAGAGGTAAATATGCACTTACAGAAGAAGCACTTACAGAGGAAGAACAATGTCTTACTGGAGAAGAATCCTTTAGGGATTCACCACCACTAGTTGAATTTACATGACCTACAAAAGAAAAAAGAGACATTTTAAGGATATATATTACGAGAAAAGAACCCGTAAGGAAATCTCAACAATCATTTACATCTGAGCAAAGTAGCATCACTACAGACATATCCTGTAGATGTCTCAACAGTATTTCTAGTCGAGGGTGGCTTAGATTGTTTTTGAGAACCATAAACTTGCTTTTCTCTCAAACAGCATAAAACTGCAGGCCACAGGGAAAATGCTTCCTGATCTGGTGATGTTTTTGATACCTCTGCAAAAGCATCTAAGACTTCGTCTTCTGCATACCCCATACGAGTAAACTACATAAAGTGCGGGAGGTTAAATGTCAATAGAAAACAAAATCACTAATTTTAAAAAAGAATAAACTGCAGAATATTTATGAAACATATTACGAAACTCGAATGTTGCCAATAGCAGAATTTCACCAGTATCCAAACAATAGAGCTCCACTATGTACAAAAAATACAGAAACTAGAAAACCCATCTACAAACAACACTCAAAAATGTAATCTCAGAAAGTAACTGACAACATACCTTGGCACGATACTCAGGCGGAAAGTTGTTCGAACTAATACAACTCCGTTTCCTTTTATCGAGAATTGGAGATTCTACTTCCTTGTATGAATGATCACTATCAATTTCCGAATCTACTACAACTATTCTCTCTGAATCAGGAATTCTAGGTTGTAGGTCTGACTTCGGTACAGAATCAGTCAAATTAGATCTCATCAAACATTCTTGAGCAGCTTGGCGACCTTCTTCAGTCAGCATGTATCTGCAGAGTGCGAAATCATGGACAATTCTGCATCAAGCATTGTTCAAACCAAAATTCCAAGCTCCAGGCATTGAATAAACTAAAAACACCAAAAAGCTGGTGGAACATTTCATTCTGCCTCACTTTTTCAGGCAAAAGCTTTTCTGATTTTTTCAGTTTATATCACAGAAAATCATCACCTCATGCATCTTTGAAAACCAATCCTATATTTTGTTAGTTTCTGAAATATAGATGTTAATTCTTTTCATATCAATTGCTAGACCCCACCTGGGCGGCGAGGTGACACCTCACTACCATGGTCCACCTAGCGTATATCAGAACACTGAATATAGATGCCAAAACATCATTAGATCTGCATCATACATATAGAAAAAGGATAACATACTTCGCAGGGCAGCTTGATTTCACAACCAGGCCTTTGCTTATTAATGTTTTCATGCAACTCCATCCACTGTACCACTCTCTTGGAGAACTGCCAAATTGCCCTGGTTTACCTTTTCCCTTTTCTGGCCTAAGTAAGCACAAAGAAAACCAGAAATTAAAATGAGCCTGATATGGCTACGATTCTACCATATGCTTAAACTACAAACTCAAATCGAAAGAGGATTAAAAAAATAGTATAAGAAATGAAAATGAAAAATTACAAAATAGAGCAATACAAGAGAAAAAATGACATACCCAGCAAGTGGGAAATATAAATTGCTATCTGAAGCAGCAACAAAGAAGGGGGAAAAGCATAACATTATATTATCTTACACTAGGAGCATTATCTTACGCTATAGGAGCACGTGAAAGCCCGCTTGCTTCAGCTGCATCAATGAGTTCCTGTTTCCGCATAAATTCACATCCATCCGTAGTCTCCCTGTTACATGAATGTCTTTCAACTTGTGCTTCTAAATCAATTTATATAACAGCAAACGAATATATATAAATTGAATATATGGTTGCCTGAATCATTTGGTGATGTCTATCTAATCCAATGAAAATTTCCAACTACTTCAAGATAAAGCAAGCACAAAAAGTTGCATAGTCATTAGATAGCACGTACCTATACAAGGTAATAAGCAAAGCATATGCCACAGAATTCTTTTGGGGCATATAACGCCTAGAGCCTTTCACTTTCTTACCTGAATCAGTAACAACAGTTATGTATGCACTTCACTACAAATTACTAAAACATGGATGATATCAGTATAAAAAGGGCCTATTCTTACCCTTTTGTGCCAAATCAGTATCCACGGCAGCATCCGGATTTTCGACGAAAAATCCTTGCATCAGCTTCAGGATCCATTTTCCAACTCCCCTAAAAACAAGAAGTCCAAAGTTTTTACAGAGAAAAAATAGGATGGAAGTAGATCAATCAAAGTGCAATGTAACATGAAAAATCATGATGCCCCTATATTCACTGCTCAGGCACACTCTGTCTCTCCTTGCCCTCACATGGTTAGTATTCATTAAAGGTCAAGCATTTATTCTCACACAATTAGAACATTATATCATGACAATCGTCTTTATTTTCAGATAGATACAACACTTTATACCTTGAATTAGCACTGGGCTAATAACAAGCAGAATAATCAGCCACTCAAACACCTAATTGAAGACCTAAATTAACAGTACACCAAAATCAGCATCATGAACAGCAATAACATGTTCTTGTCAAATTGTAAGATAGGCAATGTCGAACAGTTCTTACTTGACATTGGAGAAGTCCTTGAGGGTTACAATCGGTGTTTTAGAGCTGCAGTCATTGAGATAAGCCTTTTTGAATAGCCTTATCGCTGTTTTCGGACAATTGTTTTGGGTTTTGCGCCATGTATTGCCTCTTCGTCCAAATGTAATCCTCCAGAGCTTCGTTCTCCGGGCAAACAACCCGTCCCCGATTCTCCATTTTCGCGGTGGAAAGATACAGGTTATGCTCCAAATTGACTAAAAGAATACTAGGGTTTCGTTGCAGGCATTGGGAGTGGTGATGGGTAACTATGGATTATGGCGGGAGTGGTTTGAGATGGCTGCAACGAAACCCGTCACAATCTGGCTTGTTTGCCCGGAGTAAAGGAGTTAATTATAGAGAGAAGCGTACGGCGGACGGTGGACGATGGACTGGTGGAGTAAAGGAGTTAATTATAGATTAGTCCTTAACATTTAATCCTCGTTCCAAATCGGTCCTAAACCTTTTTTTTGGTTGAAATCGGTCCTAAACCTTTTAACCGATCTAACTTTTGATTTGTTTCACTTCTACGCTAAAATAATTTTTCACCCAAAAATTACTTTTAACACTCTTGAAATTAGTCCCTAATCTGGCTCGTTTTACTTTCTTTCTTAAGTGGTTTTTTGGTGAAAAGTAAATTTTTGTGTCTCGAAAAGCGTAAAAAATAGAGAGAGTTGCACGAATTTCAAGAATATTAAAAGTAGTTTTTGGGTGAAAAGCGATTTTAGGGAAGAAGTGAAACAATTACTTTTTAGTTTTTACCCAAAAGTTATTTTTAATACTCTTAAAATTCATGTATCTTCTATTTTTTACGTTTCTAAATTATTTATAAACTAGTTATTAGGTTAACTTGGCGTACTTCCTTCCCTAGTCAATTCTTATCTAAATCAATCAGTAATCTATCTATTTATAAGTATATATTAAAATTGTACCTATTTGAGCAACTACATTAATTCTGACCTCATATTATTTTTTAAATTTTAATTTTATTTACATTAATTTAGGTTTTTTAATTAAATTTTTTTCTATTTATGTGAAAAAATTTAATTCGAATTTTTTAGTTAAATTAATGAAAATGATTTTATTTTTATCTTTTTATCCATTTATTTAAAAGATCTCTACCAAACCAAGGGTCGAGATATAAATACAAGGCACAAACAGGGTTGTAAGCAAATCGAGCCGTACACGAGAAATTCGGTGTTCGGCTTAGTTAAAGTCCGTTCGTGTTCAGTTCGATTTATCACGAACCGAACATGAGCAAGCTCGAAAGATAAATAAACCAAACTTGAACACAAGAGAATTCGGCTCGTTTGTTCGTGAACCAGCTCGATTATATGTTCATAAACAAACTCGATTATATTTTCGTGAACACGTTCGATTTTATGTTCATGGACATATCCGATTATATGTTTACAAACAAATTTAATTTAATTATACATATAAAATACAAATATACAATAACATATATTAATTCTATTTTTTTTTTAAATAGACACATTAGCCATAAGGCCCATAACTCATTAGCTCATTAGACCAATATTCAATTGAGAACCCTAAATCCCCCTTTCTTCTAACCTAAACCTATCACTCTCATCATTCCATGTCGCTGCTGAGCTTTCTCACTCTCTTAGATACTCGCTTTCTTTCTTTTCGGTTGTCCGAGCACGAACGGACTTTCTTCTCCCGTCCGGATGGTGCGCTCGTCTTTCCTCTTCTGTCCGATTGTCCCGAGCTTCTGGTGTCCGAGCTTCTGGTGTGCTCGTCTCCCGGATCTGAGATCTCACCTGGTGCGCTTAATTTGTCAAGTTCGATTTTTTCTCATGGTTCAATTCAATTTTTTAATTTGTGATTTTTTTTATTTTTGGTTTGTCCCTTGCATGTGTAGTGGTGCGCTTTAATTGACACACCGTCGGATGCCTCTCTCCGACTCTCATGGCCCGCCGATCTGACTTCGCCTCGCCTCTCTATTCGTGTTCGGTTCAGATCTTCACGCCTCTCTCCAACTCTTCTGGTGTAGTGGTGTGTCAATTTGTGAAACAACATTCAAGCTTCTGATGTCACTTATTTATAGCTCACTTTGGGATCAAATAAATTGTTGTGTGTGTTCTGTTTTTTTAAGACATTTTGTAGTTTGTATGGGTAATGTTTGTTTTATTTTTTGTATCAAAGACATTAGGGTTCATTTAGTTGGGGTTTGTAAGACATTTGAGCAGGTTATGTTTTGTATTGGTAATGTTTGAGCAAGTTTATTCAAGACATTTGTTAAAGACATTTGTGTTTGAGTTTTGCAAATTTTTATACTTTAATTTCAGCAGGTTTGATTTGTTTGCGAACGAACTAAATGAGCAGGTTTGATTTGTTCGCGAACGAACTAAATGAGCTTTGGGTTAGCTTGTTTAGTTTGCTCATAAACAAGATAAACAAGCGGACTCATCGAGCTCATGCTCGTAAACAAGATAAATGATCGGGTTCGCGAGCCGAGCTCGAGCTCGACGAGCCTTAAACAAACCGAGCTTGAACAGAAATTTAGGCTTGAGCTCGAGCCCAAACAGGCCTTTGAATGATCGAGTTGAGCTCGAGCATTTGAAAACTCATTTCGATTACAGCCCACGACACGATCCAACAAACCCCTTACCACCTCGAAAAAAAAAATCACAACCCTATACATAAACCTAGTTGAGCCTAGGCATATCTACGCCCAAAAACCACCCTAGACAAGCAAGCCAGGGGGTAACAAATCAACAAAAGCACTAGTTTAAAACTAGGCTCTTAAAGACCAAGAATGCCCCAGCAACAACCCTCCCGAAGCAAAGGATGTGCAACCCAAAAAACAACCAACAACACACCTCCGTCAGCAAGCAAGAGGGTAGAGGCAAAAGTCTTAGTTGGAAAAAAAGAGAAAAGATGGGAGGGAGATAAAGGAAAATCACATACATAGGATGCTCCGCAACCCCGCCCCTTCTCTTCCATCTAGCGTGCAATTGATGGTGATCATCCATTTGCATTCTTGAATGATCTTGATGGAGCCCTTCAGATGTGTTTGGTGTTGCTCCACAATATATCACATCGATACGTAGATCCCATATGAAATAGATGATACCGAGCAGTGCATAAAGTCTAGCCTTGAAGAGATCACTTTTCTTCTTTGGAGAGGTGAGGAACCACTCTATCTGGACTAAGTGCCAAGTCCATACTCTATACATGACTTTTTGGACAAACCCACATTCCCCCAAAGGTGGTTCCCCGATTCTACTCAATTTCCACAAAGACATGCTTCATCGGTTGCAAAGCACCTTTGCCTTAAACAATCTTTGGTACTTTAACACCCCTATTTTGCAACGATGGGTATTACCGCAAGTGACCTCGGACTTTACCGTCTAAAGTCACTCAAGACTTTATAAGGTATTAAATTTAAACAAAATGCGGAAATTCAACGATAATACATATTATAAAAGGTGCTCAAACATGAGACTTTAAGATGTAATGGCAACACTTAAAGTCTCATGTTTGAGCATCTTTTATAAGTGTTTCCATTACATCTTAAAGTCTCATGTTTTATGGCAACACTTAAAGTCTCAAACATATTTCATGTTTTATGTTTGAACACCTTTTATATTTGCAGAACCTACCAAGATAAGCAAGCCAAAAGCGAAAATCTTTTATTTCACTTGGACCATACAAAGCTTGGTCACACGTCTCGTTTCTCATAGTTAGCGGCGAATTCTTGGGCCACCAGGCTCACCACTATGTTATGTGCAATTGATCTCCCGGGGACGAAAGAACCTTGGTCATAAGAGATGATCTTGTCGAGGAGGGGTCTTATGGGGCTAACAAGGATCTTGGAAATGGCTTTGAGAAAGGTACTACAACAAGAGATTGGCCGGAAATCTTTTATGTGGAATGGGTTATCATTTTTTGGAATAAGGGTCACAAATGTGTTGTTCCAGTACCCGAAGTAATCGCCCCGTCTCAAAAAATTATTTCACGACCAACACAACATCGACTCCTACAATATGTCAACGCCTTTTGAAGAGGTGACTACCAAACCCGTCGGGGCTTGGAGACTTGTTCGATCCAATGTTAACAAAGGCTTTTTTTATTCCTTCATGGGCGGCACACACTAACAATGATTAGCTTCCCTTAATTAGGAGGAGAATGTAAATTGAGAAGGAGGAGAATATAAATTGAGAAGGAGGTGAATATAAACAAAGAAATCATTAACTTAAATTTGGAAGAGTATTATTTATCTTTATTGCTATTTTTAAATTCATATGCAATATTTACCTTTAAACTTCTAATTAGAAAAACCCTAATCATTGTTAGTGTATGCCCATGGACACACACTAGAAAACCCCTTCATTTATTCAGTTTTTTTATCGTGTTATTTCATTCCTTTTTATTTAGTCTGGTTATGGGTCGTTAGAAGTCAGAGTTTGTTACCTATTTTCTAGCTATGAGTAGGTTTCCTAAAAGTCAGTTAGTTAGTTTACCTTTTTCTAGAGCATTAGGCAGCATAGTGGGTTAGTGCTGATAGGTTAGTGTAGTAGTGCAACCGGTGATATATTTTGTATTTAAATCTTCTTTCACTTCAGTTGTAAGGGACATATTTGAATGAATGAAAAACAGTCATTGAGAGCGTTTCTCAACAAAATTCCTCTTTAGTGAGATTCTTACTTAGAGTGGTTTCTTCAAACGAGATTCTTGTTTGAGTGGTATCTATCAGTTTTATCCTCAAATTTGTAGTGTCACTAGGCTGAAGTTTGCCCCTTTTAGCTCAACAAAGTTAAATGGAGAGGGTGTATTTGATAAGCCAAAGAGGCGCTCAAAGTAGCCCACCACCTCCCTCTCAATTTCACTCGGCTCTTCAAGGGTATGCTAATTGTCATCTTTAAGCAAATGCATGGCGTTGTCCACCCTCCTCTCTTTGACGCAATTGAAGAATAGGGAGGAGGTTTCTTCTCCTATAGTTAACCAAACAAGCTTTGTTCTTTGAGTAGTGACACTAGTTAAGGAGTTCATGGGGATTTCTAGCTCTTTCTTAGCTTCAAATATAGCTTCTTTTTTATCAACACAAGCAAAATCTTTTGTAGAGTTTCATGTGTAAGTTTCAATTTCTCCAACTTTCTTTAACTAGAATCTTTAAATTTCTAAACTCAGTTTTTTACCGATATTTTAAGACGCCCTTCAATTTTTATAGATTAGAGAAGAATACGAATTGTCATTCCAATCACACTTTCTTTCCATACCCTTCGGATCAAATGCATGGCGTTGTCCACCCTCCTCTCTTTCGGGCTTTTTTCGATTATGTATAACATTTAATGTATTAATTCTTTGTTTGCAGGTGTTCTTCCTTGATGATTGTCCACTGCCACCGGTAGTTCCAATGTGGAGACATCATTGTGACACGGACGCATTTAGCATTCTTCGTCTATTGCTCCAACGACTCAACAAGTACAAATTTGCTCCCAATGATGATCATCGCATTTTAGTGGACTTAGGTTCTACTTAGTTTGAAGTTTGAAGTTTCTATTGCTCCAACGACTCAACAAATACAATCAGAATATGTAATATTAGTTTGAAGTGTCTACTTAGTTTGAATCCATTTCCGAGCATCATCATAATCCGAACTACATGATCAAAATAATCCAACATAATCCCTATGCATCATCCGACTGGTCATCACCATCGCCATATCCAGGGACCGCTCCTCCCATAATCTCAATAGATCTCCTGATAGCGTCCTGTAATCCGGGTGGGTGCACCCCTGGATATGCCGCCCATGGTGCAAGATAACCCAACGCCTCCTGCATGCGCTGCATATATAACAAAATAATTATTACCTAAAAGCAAACAATCCCAGCGTTTTTGCCCTAAACCCTAAACCCTATAACAAAAAACATCAATTATGTAACAAAAGCAAACAATCCCAACGTTATACCTCCTGAGCAGTCGTGGCGGGCCGACAAACACGTGCGTGTGTACGAGGTAGGAACCACGCCAAGTAGTCCTCAGCACACTCAGACGGATCATCAGTGACAGGAAATCCCATCGTGTCTAAGCTGATACGGTGCACGTCCCTAGATCTCCAAACCCAAGTGGCTGTGTCAAACTCTACCTTGTACTTTGTCAAGTCTCCTACTCGAACCGCAGTCTTCGGCATAATAACATCTTCAGGTATCCTCTGTACACGCCCAAACTGCCTAGCGCATCGATCTGGCATGTATGGCTCTGATATAGCCAGAAATGATAGCAGCCCATGAAAACAAGACGAAGCATATGCGTCGCTAAAATCTAAATCCCCATAGGGCATCCAAGCCACCTGATTCAATTTCGCATGATAAATGAACTTCTTTTGGAAAAAAAACCTCAAATACAACTTGTAAAGAGTATACTCACATCTGCCGCCGTCATAGCATCAAGCTCTGCTCTGTAGTTGCGCCCAACCTGCACTGTACCACCATCTCCCCATATCTGAGACCATGTCCCTCCCTCCGGTAATGGTAATGGCATCCCGACAGGACGAAGTAATGGAAAGTACATGAAGATCCAAGACTAGATAAAAAAAACATAAGACTAGTCAAGTGTGACTGATAATATTAGCCAAACTAAAAAAAAATAATTTAGGTTCGATCAATTACCTGTAATAGCGTGTAACACATAGAAGCTCCTCTAGCCCCAAACCTCGAGCACTCACCAAGGCTCCTATACAGATGAGCCAGTGCAGCAGAAGCCCAAGACGTACTCTGTACATCCTCGTGATCCTGTACCATGTCCAAGTATGTGATAGGGATCCGATGCTGAGACTTGTCAGGACAGATAGTCGACGCTATCAAGTACAATAGAAAACCAGAAGCGACAGTCTCAGAAGAAAGGTTGTTGTTCACGTTCATGCAATACTCCTTCAGACATACATGTGAAACACCACCCTTATCAAAATTTGGGCGGCTCATCCAATCCTCATCCATATCGAAGAACTCTGCGAATCGGGATCTCTGAGAGCCGGCAGCATCATCTGGCAGAACTGCCTCCCCGTCAATCGGAAGGCCGAGGATGAGCGCAACATCATGAAGCGTGATTGTCATCTCGCCTCATGGCATATGGAAAGAACTGGTCTCTGGATGCCATCGCTCAATAAATGCATCTATAAGGCCAATATGAACCTGCTGATGCATAATACTCTGCAGATGGGCAAGACCGTTGGCCCACACAATATCAATCCAGTCGCCATCTCCCGTCTGTGGCCAGTCTGTCAGCTGTGTGCGTCGGAACTGATACTTCAGAGGACCTCGAGGACGCTCCTGTAATACATTAAAGTACAAAACATATTTTAATTTTAAATTCGAACATAAGTATCAAACATTATTATCAAATATTTTAAGTAGTTTTACTTACATTGCCAGCGTATATGTGGTGGGCCACATGCTCCTCGAAGCCCAACAGTAACTCCGGGATCTCCGGGCCTCCCGGTGCAGAATGTGTGAGCAACGGCTCGATCCGACGTCGCTGACCGGGTCGGGTCTGTCTCCTCTGTCTAGACCCTCCCGTCGGAGCTGGGACAGGGTCTGTGCCTCGCCTGCCAGCCCCTCGTCCCCCAGGCCCTCGTCCCCCAGCCCCTCGTCCCTGCCGAGAATGTGGTGTCGGTGCAGTAGGTGCATGGACGGCTGTCTGATCCTCAACAGAATGTGAGCTACTCCCCGTCTCATGCTGTGATGAGTCGAACAAGGTCCGACGCTGCCCTCGTGTGAAGTGGTAGGGTAACACTGGAAAGGGCTGAACCTCGGGGGCCACAAGGACCTCCGGAACCTCCGGGGCCACGGGTATCGGTGCCATCTGCTCGATCCGTGCTTCACGACGTCGATAACGACCAGACCGGGTCTCTAAACCCGTCTCTAAGCACCTCGATGTCTGAAAATATGATCCAACTTATTCAGCTTCACCATCGGACACAGAAACACGGCCCTCGGCTTTGCGAAGAATTTCCGTCATGGCCATTCTTCTTCTGGCCGTCACGGCCATTATAATTCTGGCCGTGACGGCCATTATTAATCTGGCCGTCACGGCCATTATTAATCTGGCCGTCACGGCCATTATTAATCCGGCCGTCACGGCCTGTCGAACAATAGCCGTCACGGCCATGGACGCCATGGCCGTTACGGCCAAAGACGACACGGCCGTGACGGCCGTGTCGTCTTCTTCCTCGAGACAGCGCCGGAACGCCCTCGATGGTAATGGCCGTTTTTCACCCAATTTCAATTCCGACCAATAAATCTTGCCTAAATCGGTTTAATCTTTCAATATGGGTTTCAAATCTTTAATATAAATCATAGTTTGCACAATTTGAAAGAAAAAATCTAATTATTGCAAAACCTAGATTTAGAAATTGAATGTACATAAAATTGGATGAATTTGTCGAAAAAACTTACCATGATTGTTGTAGGAGTGGTTTTTGTGGAGAATATGCACAAAAAACTTGATTTGAAGGCCTTGAATCTCCTTGAGTGTTGTAGAATAAGAGAGTGAAAGAGAGAGTGAAAGATAGGAGGAGAAGAAGAATGTGAAAAAATATGAGTGGCATAGGGTGTAAATTTTAATTAGGTTTTATTTATATGAAATAGGGGGTAGGGTGGGCTTTGAATAGGTTACATAGGGTGGGTGCCATTTAGAAATACCCAAAATTTAGGCGGCCTCGACCAAAAATAAATAAAAAACAAAAATTTTAGGCGGACAAGGAGAGGCCCACTGCGCAAGTTCATTCAACTGAAAAGCAACCCTAGGAAGGAACCAGAGAGAGAATCAGGACGGAACGACGACGGACTCGGGAGACCGAATTCTTCACCACCGGCATATCTTCTCCGCCTCGTCAAAGTCTACAAATTCGTCTCCAAAATTGATCGGTTTGAACTTGTCCTTTTCATTTGAATTTTGTTTCGTAATGTCTTTATGTCAGCCATTTCACTTGTTGTGTGCTCCTGGCGCCTGGCTGAGAACTCCCGGCCGCCGGTGGAGGCAACCGCGCCCACACCTGCCTCCGCCACTGCTATGAGCGGAAGTCTTAATCTGTAATGTGACATTTAAAAGGCACATATACAAGAGTGAAGAGTTCGCGCTTTGCAGTACTTTGTTTTGAACGAAGCTTGAAACGCTATTTCACTTATTTTGTTGGTTTGCGAGATATTGAAAATCTTGTTGGACTGTTTATTTCTCAGTGCTGTTTATTTATGGTACTCGAATAAGTGATTTCGTGCTTGAATGAAGTTGCTTTTTATTCATATTCATATCATATAATTCATGTTACTGTTTCATGGCGTTTCCTATTTAACTAAATTTTGGAATGCTGTTTTTCCCTTCATGTAACATAGGAGACGACAATGGGGAGTAACTCTATTTTGGGAATTGAGGTCCCCATCATCGGAAGCTACTCTGTTAAGTGGGTTGAAGTTTCTGCCCCTGCTTCTAATACATTAGCGGGTTCTGATAGAGATGGTTCAACACCGCCTGTGGCCGCTCCACCTCCAGAGGACGTCACGTCCTGTTCTGTTATCGGAAATCCTCCTACTTACTTGATTTGGTACTTTATTTCTCTTCAGACGACGATTGGCTCTTATGTTTATGTTCTTGCTTTATATATTGTTTAAAAATAGTGGTATTCTCCGTGCAGGACATTTTAGCTTGCTTGTAGAAACAGTTGAAATGGAATACTAATGTATTATTGCATATAACAGGAAAATCCACAAGAGTCTACCCAATGCCCTTGAAGTGTTGGAACTTTGTGCAGATAAAGAGTTCCCTCGAATTGGACTGCGTATCCATTTTCCAGAAACTCTTTTTCCTTTTGCTTGTATATGCCAAAATGAGGTCTGTGATCTAGTAAATTTACATTCTATGTAGGTGAAAGGTGGTTCTTACTATAATCTTATATTTTTCCGCTTGATTTGTAGATTGATGATGCTTCTCGCTACCCTTATCTTCTTTATGCATTATCTGTCTGCGGTGTGGCCTATTGTTTCCGGCTCAAAAATATATCTTCTTATGCGTCTTGGTCGGGGTTCTCTACCAATGAGGCTATCCAGCTTGATTTGCAAAATTATCCGTCACATGCACCCTTGTGTGCCGTGGCTGCAATTGCTGGCTGTCTTGTTATTGGCAGAGAAGATGGCTCCATAGCTTCTTACCGATTTGGTTTACTTGATCAAAGCGTTCCAGGTGTGAGTTGCATTATAATTCGTTTTTGTCTATTGATCTTGAATTTATGCCGCTTTGCCTTTCTTTACTGTAGTTCATCTTCTTCCTTCTTGTCATTTAACATCTAGGCTTCATGCAAGAGATGCGCGATGATGCAGGATTTGGTCGTTTGTGGGGTTTGATGTCTAGGTACATTTCTGGCCGTTACAAGTACTATTAACAAAGTGCTCTATTGTCTTTAAGGATTGCTTGTTGCTAGTAAATACAACTATGAAAAGCGATTTTCTGATGGGTATTTTTTGAGTAATTTTGATGGAAATAGGTTTGGATGTGCCGGGGGATTACCTACTGCATTCCCACTCAATCTTTTTGCTGTTGGGGGTGGACAGGCTACACCAAAATTAGGATTGGGGGCATGGCATCGGATGTTAGATTTCATTTTGTCCTATGATGATACCTGTTTATTTTTTTGAATTTTATACTGACCACGTATAGTACCAACTACCAACACCAACACCAACCCAGTGTTGACCTGCCTCGGGCAGGGTCTGGGAGGCCAGGATGTACCCACCCTTACAGCTTTCCTTCCAGCTCCTTCACCATAATATACTGACCACGGATTGTAAATTAGTATATAACAGGACTGGAGATGGTTAGGTTTTGGATATTTCTGGATCTGGGAGTGCCGGAGTGGAGAGGATAATTAAATTGCTTTGGGGGAGTGATTGTTCTTTTCCCTTAAACTATTAATCTGCTTCTGGTAAATCCAATCCCGAAGTAACTTTGTGATGGGTACCTTTTTGAGTAAGATGGAAATAGGCTTAGGATTTGCATTGGCCAGGGATTACCTATTTCATTTCCACTTTATCCTTCTTCTGTGGGAGGGAGGCTGGTGGCTTACATATAAAATAGGATAATGGGCACGACATCCTATGTTAGATTTCATTTCATATCCTGTAAGATGATGCATTTTTGTGTTAATTTATATACTGACCAGGTATTACATAATTTTATATTGAACCGTACTGGAGATGGATAAGTCATGTTTTCAATTTCTCTCTTTCAGTCAAATTTTCTAGACATGAGAGTGGAGGGGATAATGAGATTGCTTGATGAAAGTCTTATGTGTGAATTAAATCCAATTGTAGGGGTAGAGTGGCTGGATCTGTGAAGGCTCTGAACATAACACAATTTCATGATAAAAAGGTCGTCTTTGTACTGCATTCTGATGGGACTCTTAAAATTTGGGATCTTTCTGGTGGTGCAAAGATTTTCTCTCTTAACATTCCAGGTATGCAATATCCACTTTTATTTCTTGCTTTAATAGTCAGCTCATAATAAGTTATTTTGTAACAGGTGATCTCTCAACTATATTCTGTAGTATATGCATGGTGTTGTTCCCCATGGATGATTGAATTGATTCTGAACTAATTATTGGAAGTTTGTATAAAGAACTAAATTTTGCATGTGCAGTTCAATCTACTCACTAAGAAGTTAGAATCAACATTATGGCCAAATAAAGCAAGGATAGAACTAAATTACAGTAACATAATGGTTAAAGAAAACAAATATAGAAATAAATACAGCTGGTTTAGAATTAAATGAATGGCTAGGTCTGACATAGTGACATTAACTTCTAGACATTGGTGTTTTCATCAACTTGTTATGGATTTCTCTACAGAGAGGAACAGAAATCTCTCTTACCATTCTTTATGCACTGTGAGACAGATGCCCTTAATTTAATGGTGATGATGCTATAATTCTCTAGATAAAAGTGAACCCCTCATGCTCAACCTGATCATATGGCCTAACTTAATTAATAGAGAAATATGTCTGCTGTGATTTGATGTGCTCCGGGGAGCAAGTACATGACTTAATTTGTTGCTGTTCGTGAAGGTTCGATGTTTGATCAATTTGTAATTAATTTGAGGAAAAAAAATCATATTGCAGCGAATTTTGTTAATAAAGATTAATCTAACTCAAGTCCATGAGCATCAACCTCTAGCTAGGATTCAAATATTTTAAATTTGTCTCATCTGGGAAGGTACTTTGGATGACCAAACAACAAATCAATTAAAAAGAAAGGAACATGTCTTAGATTACAAAGACTGGCACATAGGGGAATTTAAGACAAGAAAAACAATGGATCTGGATAGCAAATTCTCCTTGATGAAAGTAGAAAACATATGAAGTGTCTCAAACTAATTGAGTAAATGGTCAACCATGCAACTCTTTAAAAGGATGTGGTGGAAGAGAGTAGTAGGATGAAGCAATGGAGCTCCTATCTCTCATAGCTTTATTGCAAAAATTAAAATGAAGGTATTAGCCAAGGTTACCTCTGTAATCAATTGGTTCCGTATCAAGTACCTTCAGAGTTATTTTCTACCAGGGTACATAAAAGGAAAGGCATCCAAAGACATTAATGGTAATTTCCAAAGGGTATGCATTGTCACATTTGTACATACTGCCCCATTCTTCGTTGAACCAATTCCCTCCCCCCCCCCCCCCCCCCCCCCCCCCCACCCACCCCACTCAGTAAGGGTGTGCTCTTTTGATTAATTATAAGGACTTTATTACTTATAATAACCTTGAAATGTGTGAAATTGATTAATCAAGAAAATACACACTAATACAATTGCAAACTGTTGATTATTATTTATTGGCGGAATGACTCTTCTTCTCTTCATTGGTCAGTGTGGATTGGATTTGCAGTTTCTGTAAGCATGTGATTTTTTCTTGAAGGGAATAGACTTCCACCTCTTCCATTGAAAAGGAAAAAGAAAAGTCTTTCCTGTTATAAGCAGTAGCTGTTTCTAAACTGGTAAATCTATATAAGAAAAGGATACACAAAAGCCACACTCAACCAACTAAGGGCTAAGGTGAAACAAAGAGCTCCAAAAACGGATCAACATGATCCAGCCTGAGGCTGCCAAACAATAATGAATCTATAGGGCTCAAAATAAATAATCAATGAGACTCTTCACTTTTGGTTGCAAAAAACCTCCCAACTGAATCCTTGCAAATTGGGTATGCAATACATAAAATATCCTTTCTACTATCTGCAAGCTACTGGAATACAAAGACTAATGACACATTTGCTTTGGCAGTCCTTTATTCTTGGATTGCACACTACAGGCTTATGCTTGTTTTCTTTTGATTAAATGGATAATTTAAAAAATTCTTTACCTTACTCCGGCATGGCTAAAACTGAATGTACTCGTATTTTATTAATTTTTTTTTGATTATTTGTTTTGATAATAGGTACAACTTTTGAACACTTATGGGTTGGTGAAGCTAACAATGGTACCAACATAATTCCTCTGGCAGTATTATGCATTGATGATTTGGTATGTATATCGAATATCATGCTTGGTTTATAAACTTTTACGTGCAACTGTGCAAGACGTAGAGGCATTAAGGAGTCTAGTTATTTATTATAAAATGACGCATGGAACAATTCCAATAGGAGGATGTCTGGAACATATCTGCGTGCTGTCCTATTTCCTAGGTTCAATAGCCATTGTGTAATTCCATAAAAAATTGATAATGCAATAGAGCTTATTCCATTTTCAATCTAGGGGGACTTGCCAATTTTAATTTGTTGCATCCTTTTAATTTTGATCTCTTTTTGGAATCATGGTCCCCTTTTTTGTTCTGAATCTTCTGATAGGGGATCAAACTTCTATTTCTTAACAAACATATGATAATTATTGCTCCTTGGTTTCTTGCTCAATGTGATTTAGTCTTTGCTCTGGTTATTGGATATTAAATTGCTCTCTGCAAATTCATTATTCTGGTTTCATACTGTTGATTGAAAGTTTATGATTCTGAAGGTCAGCAGTGAAAGGATCTGTATATGTAAACTGAATTTTGCAAATAAAGACAAAATCACATACTCTCTGGATGATTTAACTTTACCTCAGGTAAGCTTGTTGTCACTTGCTGGCTGGTTTGACTTCTACCTCACCCCCACCCCCCAAGAATAATAGCTGATGTCTTTTATAACATTTCAGGGAGAAATGATCGATGTTAAACTTGCGTCAAATAAGATATGGGTTCTGAAAGAAGATCAATTAATAGTGCAGGATTTGCTTCATCTAAATTCACACATGTAAGTTCTCAGCATAAATTGCTCTTCTGGAAATTGAATATACTTTCTTATAGCAAGCAAGCCACCTAGAAAACAGTGCTAAATATTTTATTTTGTACTAATTTGCCCTTGTAAAAGCTTAATTTATTGCTGAAGTGCGTGTCAAAACTTGGTCGCCTGTGCTATACTTTATTATTATTATTATTATCATCATCATCATCATCATCATCATTATTATTATTATTATTATTATTATCATTATCATCATCATCATCATCATCGTCTTTATCATCATTGTTATTATTATTATTTATTATATATTATCCCCTCAGATTTCTCCTTTAAGTTTTGTAAAATTTTCTTTAACAAATGATGACTGGTAATACATTTGACTTTGTGATAAAGCTATTGGAAGTAGGCCTTTTTTAGCGCATCATGTAGTGGAAGAGATACATACACTCTTTTTCTAGGTGTAAGTTTTGTAATCAATGGAAAATATCCTTGGTCATGCTTTTAACTCCACTCATCTCTAACAAATGGTTATCCTGTCCACCACAACTTGGAATATGGATTTCAGCCTTTGTGTTGAAGGAAGACGATGCTAATATGTTGCACTGGATGTAACAAAAAGCGGAAGGTGGAAAGAACTGAGGAGGTTGACTGGGTGCTTGTAGTTTTAAAGAATGAGATGAAGGATTCTAACTGGTTGTATGAATAAGATTATAAGAAGAATTGAAGAGAGATTTATTCCTATTTTCAAGATCTTGAGGCACGAAGGCTGTTTTTTCTGTAGTTATATGTTGACATTTTATAATTTTTATGAATGGTTTCTATGATTTACATTTTGGCTCCTTGTTTTGACCAAAAAAATTCCGGCTCCCTGTAAATGTTATGTTTTTCCTTTCTTTCTTCTCATTACACCCTTTCTAGTCTCATATTTAAGATAATATTTTATTCAACCCAAAATAAAAGAGGAGGAATTAGCAACAGAATGGGGGAAGGGCTGAGGTGAATCTTTCTTTTTTATACCTTCTGAATGTTCAAATATGTCCTTGTACCCATGGACATATCCTGAATGACTTCTGAATGCTCAAACTTCCATCTTGGTGCTTCTTGAGATCCCCTGCGATCACATAAAATCTCACATATTCATTTGCTTCTGCAATTGTGAGAAAAAGATGCATCAAAGTGTATTATACATCTATTTGGGCAAGAACAATACAAAAGGAGTCTGTCTAATCATAGCCTAGTGAAATCAATTGCAATATACTCTCTTATTTCAGAAGCAGTGTTATATAGGAATCAGCTCTACCTCACATATGTAGCCAATAATGCAGCCATGCATCCAATGGCATTAGTACAATGCTTAAAACTAGTGGTCACCCTTTATCTTTTCCTTTTCTCAAAACATTTTTAGTATGAAGCTAATAAATATTGTTTTTTGCTGACCATTTTGTTATAATTTTGTTTGGGCTTACAATTTCTTGATATCCTCAGCAAGTGCACTTAGTTATACATGTATCTCATTCATAATTTCTTTTTGTTTTAGGGATGGACATTGTTATGCATTGCAGGAAGCTTTTGTTGCAGAGCAGTTGTTTCAAACTTCTGAATACTGCTTGGATGATCTTTTTGAGTTGACCTGCTCTATTTTCTCTTGTCAGAAGGTAGAATTAGTTGTTTTTTGAATTATATGCATCTTGGATTGATTTGCTCTAGCCAATTGCTCTTGCAGTCATAATTGTTGGTGAGGCATTGTAAACTTGGTACTGATTATATACTTATTTTGACATATCTTATAGGCATGAACTTTGTATATTAATAAGCATTTAGGAAATATTCATTTTATAGGCCTTTTCTGCTTCAAATTTCACTTTCTTTTCTGCATTGCTTACAATATTTGTCTACATATCCAGTTATCCATTGGACTTCTTTTGAATCACTTTATAAATTTTTTCTCATTTCACCTCTTATTAGCACTGTTTGGCTCCATTAACTTACCTCAATGTTCACCGATTTCCTACACACATCCACTGCCTTACCTGGTTAAGTAATGCAGCTTTTGTTTTTTAGGGATTTTACTACTTTGCATCTATGTGACGGTAATCCTAACTTCTCTTATATTCATTCTAGGTAGCTGCTGGTATGAACTGATTAGTCGTACATAATATGATCTTCTGACATCAATTAATATTTGTTTTCAACATAGTTGTTAGATTTGTTATTCTAAACTCTTTTCCTGGATTTTGCAGGCTCAAACTGTTCCGTTCCTTTCATCCATTTTCTTACATAAGCTACTGCATCCTGGAGTGCATAATAGCTGTGTTCTACGTACTGTCTTTGAACAATATGGAAAGCATTGGACTGATGCAGAATTTCAGGCTTTATCTGTTGAAGGATTGAGAAAGGAGATACTTTCATTGATTGAACATGAGGTTTTATTCTCTACCATCTGTTTATTATGTTTTTGCTAGTGGACCACTATATGCTCTCCAAGAGGATCTAATGGGGGTTGTATGCATGTTAGGCCATATCTGGAAGCTCATCATCAATATTCAAATGCTGGAAAGATTTTTGCTCAAGATACTTTCAATGCTGGTGTAAAAGAAATGCATCATATGGTTTGATTGTTGATTCTATGACTGGAACTGTCGGTATAATCAGGGAGAGTTCTATATCATTATTTCGTAACCTGGAGAAAATTGAACTAGTTTCATATGGTATGCATGTTGGGAACCATCACCTTCCCCTTACTTTGTCATTTGGTAAATCTTTTTTTATCATCTTACAAATTTGATCATATTATCCTTGCAGGTAGTTTGATTACCCTTGCTGATTTTACAATGTCTGGGTTAGAAATGTCTAATGAAGTGCACTCTGAGCTTCTGCTCGAGGTGCTTCGTTGTAATCGTAATCTCAGTCAAAGATTGGGAGGAGCTGTTTCATCTATATTGTATGAGGCACTTGTCAGTTTCCCAGTTGTTCCATTTGATGATATCGTGTCAATCTTACTGAAAATGCTTGAAAGTGGATGCAACTTCTCTGTAGCAGCACTGCAATTGTCAGGAGATGGAACTGATATGGTTAGACAGAAACAGTTGGAAGCAAACAAGAATTCGAGAAGATTTTCAGTCAATATGCTGTTATCCCTCCAAGCTTTGCATAGAAAAGCTAATGGCTGGGGGAAAGTACTAGATGTTATTGAACATTATGTGCAATTTCTAGTACCTTGTGCAGTTGAGGGGAACTTGAATTCAAAAATGGCATCAAATATCACCACATCTGTTGTAGTTCAGGCTACATCTCAAGTTGCTAAAGCAACATTTGAATCTGCCTTGGATGTACTTCTGTTCTTACGCTACCTTCTGAACAACAGTGGTCAAGTGAGTGCCAAATTTGATTATTTATGCTGCAACATATCTGCTTAGAATATATTACATCATTCATAATAGTAGTTTATGAGAATTGAAAAAGAGGGAAGAAAGGTTGAATTAAATTTCAACTGGTTTAGATAAATGCATTTCAACTCCATAAGGTCCTCCCCCTCACCTTATTTTTTCCCCAAAGTTTCAACTAGTATCAACTTGTATAAACACATTTCAACTACCACACCCGAACACCCATGTAGTTGAAATATTTTTCATTTCAACTACATAAACCCATTTCAACTCTAACAAACGGACCCTTAATGGTTTGTTTGGATTTTGATTATGGCATGAAATATATCAGTGGAAGTGGAACATCATAAATAATTATAGCTAAAATCAACTATGGTTTTTAATTCTCTTTCTGATTTCTACACTAGATTAGTCATATATTGTATACAATTTATGAATTTTATGTGCACAATAACATAGTAGAACTATGATGAAGCATGGATGAAGAGAGATGCATGTAACTTGAGTGTTCTTTCTGTAATGGAAAAGTGCTAACTTTTTTTTCTTAATAAAATGATATTTCTTGTTGAATGAAGATTCTCAATCAGAGTTGAACAGATGCCTGTCTATTGAATCATGTCTGGTTACATATAATGAAGATTTTCTTCTTTGTAAATTCATTCTAGTGTGTGATCTATTGAGCAGTTAATAGACCTTGTTTCTGGAAGGTCCAACTCGTTTACTATTGTATTGTATTGTATCTCAGAACTTGTGACTAGAGTGTTGAGATCTTATGTGAATGGAATGTGGGCTTTGCTCAAGTGGATTTTTGATACAAAGGATTATTTAAACACTCTAAACAATGCAATTTATGGGAACCAATATTCCATGGTTGGAGCAATGTTCAATGATAGAACGAACTAATAGTTTGCCTCAATGATTTTTTTTGGTCTATTGGTTACAAGCAACTCCACCACATATATATGAACCTTAGTATTTTAGTTATTACTTTTTTCTATAATTTGTTAGGTATTTGTAAAAGATTTGGGTTCTATTAGGCACGATGTGCTGATGTAATACTTTTATTGTTTGAGAAGGCCTTATAAGGTCACGTTTAAGATAATAAATGCTGAAAAGGTAATAAAAAGGCTAATTGGAAGGCACCATACAGAGCCTCCTTGTAATGCTCTTTCATTGGTTACTTATAAATGCTTACATCAATGATTTTCCCCCATATCCCCCTCTGAAAAAATGAATAGAATGAAAGAGGAATTGGAGATGGGAAGAAGATATTATGGCTAGACTGTTATGTTCTTTATGTTTTCCCTTCACTGTGTCAATTTCTTTGTTTGTGTCTGGATTCTTATATTTATGCTTTATTTTACCTGTGCAGATTCATTTATTTCAGCAGGAAATAACTAGAATTCAGCTTGAGCTCGTCCCTTTCATCTATGAAGTCGTCATGGACTGGCTTATCATTTATTTTATTGCTACTACACCATCAGAATCTGGTACAGTTGAGGACTTTAGCTCCCAGCTCTCATCACTAAGAATTGGTATGTATTTCAGCACTTAATAATGGAAATTAATGGGAAAATATGTGTGCAATCACTACTACAAAATTTTACTTAGATAAGAAATATTCAACCTTTAATAATCTGAACTCTTTTTCTGTTGCTATTTCCTATATTTTTTTCACTCATTTGAAGAGCTGTGTCAGCATTTGCATGACTTTCAATAAATAGAGTAAATGGCTGAAAATATTCTTATTTTGACAAAGTTAACTCTAATACACTATCTTGTGAAGATCTTCAGCAGCCTTATGTCAAATATCCTCATTGGGTTTCAGTATCTTTGTTTATTTTGTTGGAAGGTTGCGCTTGGTTATTTCTTGCTTAGTTGATCATATTTCCTTTTCTAATGTTGGTTATTATCCTGTTTCCTATGTGGTATATATTTTATTTGCTGTAATGATGGCGATTTGTTGTTCATAGTTTGGGCCCTTTTTCCTTCTTCCATGCATGACTTTGCACTCCCTGTTCTCCTTGTATGTTAAAGTTAATTGGGTTGTTCTTGTAGTGACTCTAATGCATTAAAGGAACATCTTTTTCCCACGAGGCATATGATTAAAATTTCTGCTAAAATAACATAAAGCAAGGCATTTGGGAATAACCTATGTAAGAGCTCATATTTCCACTAGAGTCCAAGTCTCATGATTCTTTCATGGTTGTATGTACATTAAGCAAGGTACCCTTTGGGTTTTTTTGGAAACACCCTCTTGACATGCTCATATGGGTGTGTACATTCCGACCCTCCGAATCTGTTCATGAACATCATTCTGTGCACCACTTTGTCTGTCCTGATTAGAGCTTTGTTGTGCGGGTTGAATGGTTGCTGAGAAAAGAACTAGAAAGAGTTGTACTGAGGTGAGAATGAAATGTTTTTGTGATGTATTGTTGGGTGCTTGATGCCTGTTGGAAAGCGTTGGAGCTGGGGGGGGGGGGGGGAGAGGAATATTGAATGTTCAATAAATGTATAGTCATTTAGGTTTTCCTGTATATTTTAGGACAAAACCATGTTGTAAGTGCAAAATACTAAAAGTAGCTGGAATATTTCAAGAGCAGCTGGATGCATGACTATATCAACTAAAATTGCCTAATTCTAGCATGTGCCATCAGACAACTAGTCGGAACCTCATTGGGTCAATGTTGTTGTTGTGATCTGTTTATTGTGCTTATGAGTGATCAAGTAATTTTAATTTTTCATTTATTGTTCTTGTCATCAATGTAATTTTTATTTCTGGTTAGATGGAAGCACTGGTAAAGCATCATGGACTGAGAAGTTGGGATCATTTAACTTCACGCTGGCTTTTGTTCTTTTGATGAATGCTCGAAGCAGTCAGTCTGTTAGTTCGCTTCCAGGTCCAGAAAATTTTGTCAGTTTGGTGCAGAACTTCAATAGTTGGATAATATTTGGCGGACCTGGAGAAAATATTTCGTCCATTTTTGAGCACTCAACAAACCTTGCTTTAATCTTACTCAAGCATGCCCAGTATAATGCAGCCGAGGTTCATATCTGGTCCACTTTTTTTGACATTTTACTAATTTGTGTCATGTTATATCTCTTGGCTGTCTTATTGAGCTAGTTCTGCATTTGGATCTCTTTTTTCCGGAAATAGACCATACTTCAAATCACAGATGCACACCTGAGGAAAGAAAAGACATCAAGAAGCATTCAGCATGCTAATAAAGATTGGTCTGTGCTCCATCATCTTCTTGGGTGCTGTCTGGTTGCTCAGGCACATTTTGAGACACATGGAGCCTTAAGAGAGAGAAAAATTAATGAAGCTGTAAAATGCTTCTTCAAGTATGTTATATGTGCTGGGTTTTTTTTTTTTTCACAATTCAGAATGAAAATCCTTGGATTGAACAAATATTACCTAGTAAAGATGAGCATTAATTATTATTATGTAGTCTGAATAAATTTCAAGAATGATTCATTTCAGCCTAGATCCTGCTTTCCAGTATTCTACCCCTAATTTTCATGACCATTTGCTATATAATGAGAAATCTAAGTAAAGATTAGAATAATCGAATGTAGACTTGAAGAGCAACAATACCATGGCCTGAAGAATGGCACAGAATAACAAGTACAATTTTGTTCAATCTAATTATGTATGTATCAATGAAGTAGCTGTTTCTTTATCGAGTTCAAAATCAACTAAAGTTCCCATCTTGAGCTTTTAACATAATTTTTTAATTCTCTAAGAGTTAAAGGGTGCCAAGCATAAAATATATTATAATAGAAAATACAGCCCAAGTTTCTCTCTTGATGTTGGCTTAAAAAACTTAATTGCTCCAGTTCTGAACCTTGTGCGTTCTGATGAAACTAATAATTGGTCTTTATTTCAGAGCTTCATCTGGAGAAGAAGCTGCCGATGCTTTACACAGATTGCCACTTGAAGCAGGACTTCCACATCTGGGTTTTAGTATGTTTATATATCAACACTTCTGTTAACTATTATGTTATGATGCTCATGAACTGATTGCTCCTAACCGCAGGTGGCTGTGAATCTGATGCATCATGGAGGTTCAACTATTACCAATGGGCAATGCAGATGTTTGAGCAGTATTACATGAGTCAAGCAGCATGTCAGTTTGCACTTGCTGCTCTAGAGCAGGTTGATGATGCGGGTTTTCATAATGGCATTGCTGCTCAGGAGAATGTTCTAATTGGTGAATCAACTATTACAATCAAAGGGCGACTATGGGCAAATGTTTTCAAATTCATGCTGGATCTTAATGAATTTTATGATGCGTACTGTGCTATGGTGTCAAACCCTGACGAAGAGAGTAAAAGCATATGTCTGAGGCGTTTGATCATTGTTCTTTATGAGTGTGGTGCGGCAAAGGTAGAAAGATTTCACAAAATTACTTTTTGTGTCTTTTAATCTCCCATCTTTTCACATGTGGTTGCTATGAAGCCTGGAAATGCCATTTGTTGATAATGTGATTGTTAGTCTGTCACGGGACACGATGCTGTATGTCTTCAACATGTTGGCATCGCCCGCTATTCTAAGTCTAACATACTCAAAAATTAAAAAGAAAACTGAAGTTAAAATTTTTAGCCTTAGGAAAGCCTAATGTTATATAATGAGATATAAATTGAAGCTGAAAATTCATGAAAGATTAGTGAATTTGTCCTCCCATCATGAGTATGTTTTATTTTATACATATTTGTCATTCTAATATAGTAATGAAGGAAATGGAAAAAGAGTTGATGTTTGAAAGATAATGTTTGTCGTCTCCATTTAACATGGTTTAGTATGAAGTGATCGGTAGGCATAACTATCTTATCTGTTATAATCTTATTGTAACTATTTCTTGTGTAAATAAGGATGATTCTTCTGCCGCAATCAACATTTACACTATTTTGACAAAACAAAAATATGTATTTTCGTCTCTGAAATGTATGTCTTACACTTTAGATGTTCAGTGTCATGTTTGCTGTGTCATATATTTGGGATTGTTTCATGGTAGAGCCATATATGAAATTGCATTATTCCCTTCTCATTCCAACTTTAGTTCTATGCTAAAGGCTTTATAAATTTGTTGATGGTCCCTCATTAAAATTGTCAAAGGGTTCTCATCTTATGTTTATCTTGGAAGACTTGTTTGCGTCTCTATCTATTTACCATTTCCTCAATGAAACATAATTTTTCAGAACTGTCTAGTTTGACCTTATATTGAAACTTTAGAGAACAGTGTTTCAGAACTGTTTAGTTTGACCTTATAATTTTTCAAAGCTAGAAGCAAAAAGGTGAACAAATAAGTCCCAAAATTTGAGCGTATATAAATTAAACACTGGGTGGTTCAAGCAACTGGCTCCCCATATCTGATTGTACTTAGAGGGAGGACTATAGTCACTCTTAAACCCTTGAATTGAAATATAAGTGGAATAAGTCTCATTTTTCTTTTGTTTGTATTTTTGGGTTTATAAATTGTGTGTTGTCTTTTTCTCAATGTAATTTTTTCAATCTATTTTTGTTTTCTCATCTGTCTGTCCTGCTGTTATTGGGCTTTTTGGTGTATCACAGATGCTTTGTAATGGCCAGCTTCCTTTTATTGGTTTAACTGAGAAAGCAGAGAGAGAGCTAGCTTGGAAGGTGCATGCCCTTTTTAATTTTTTTTTGAAGGCTGGAACTTGTATATGAGAATGCCACTATTTTTTTGACAAATGGATGTCTATCTTATAAATTTGCAGGCTGCACGTTCTGATATTGTAGCAAAATCCAATCCATTCAAGCTGCTTTATGCATTTGAGATGCATCGACAAAACTGGAGGAAAGCAGCTAGTTACATGTACCTTTATTCTTCTCAGTTGAAAACCGAGATTGCACTGAGGAGTTTTCCAAATTCTACCCTTGTTATTCAAGAAAGACTTAATGCTATCTCTGCTGCTATTAATGCTCTGCTTCTGCTTCATCCTGCACATGCCTGGATTGATCTTCATCTTGATGGAAGCTGTTTCCACACTGACTTTCCACTAAATAAAAAGGCTCGAATGTCAGAAAACCAATGTAAGTATAAACTATTGATGCACAATTGAGGCTTTGTTGAAGTCCTTGAGTTTTTGCTCATAATTTTTTTTATTCCTTTAATCACGGACAATTGACTTATCTTGAGAATTTATTTTGTTTTTGAGGAATGGTGGAAAATGGTTTCGAAATCACCAGCATGTCATCACCACTGCAATTATGTGACTAGCAAGTCCCGCAAGTGATAACTACACATATAGAAATTATGCAATAGATGTGTGTGCTTCAATATTATCATGTCTCGGGAGAACTTTTTTGAGTGGAAATATAATTCTTTCTAGTCCAGTAAAACAGTGTTTTCTAACGACAGATCCCTGATAACTGTACAAATTTATATTATTCATTTTTTTTCTTTTCTATGCTGTAATGACTTCAAATAGTTCTGGTTTGATCAAAGTCTAAGTGATTTAAACTCTTATGCAGCTGCTAGTGTTGATACTCAATCTTCCAGAAATTTGTCTTTTGTAAGTATGGACAAACTTGAAGATGAATTCATGCTTACATCTGCAGAGCATTTGCTTTCACTGGCAAATGTCAAGTGGTCACATGTTGGTATAAGAACATTGCCTTTCCTTTACTTTATTGCAGTCACCTCATAAAAAAGTCACGCACGTTATTTTCTGCATATATAGCTTTCGTTAGAGTAGTCAGTTATTTACATTGTTTTTCTCTTTTCTTTCACTTCCTCAATTTATCTTATGTTTGTATAAGAAGTCAATCTGAATGTACTAGTTATTACTGATATGAATGGCCTTAAATATAAAGATATGATTTTATCTTTGAGCTATTTATAATCTGTCATTTTGTAGTGAGAGTGAAACTACCTTTTTGAGCCTTTTCACTGTTTGTCGCACATTGAATTATAAAAAAAGCTCCTTACATATCCTTTGAATTGGTTAAGCTGTATGTTTTAACTCAGTTATGTCATTGTTGACCGTACACAATTAAGAATACAGTAATACATTGGTCTCCATGAAGTATCTTCCACATCTTAGCAAATTGTAAAACATACAATTCAAAGGGCTAGCGGCTATTCCTAGCTTGGCTGTATTAAGATCTAAATTGGGTAAAGGGATAGATAAAATAAAATTAAAAAAATGGATAAAACCCGCCAGGAAAGCTTATAAACAAATATAAAGGTACATGTCTCAAGTGATTTTTGTTCTGCTTGGGATCAATTTAATAAACATTTTATCTTAATTGTGATTCAGTTTAACCTAGCCTTGATTTAGATCCTGAAAAGTATTAGTAGCTACTTACATTTGTGCATATTTAGAAGCTAATCATGCCAATGTTTCACTTTTTTACTTGGGATGTGGAGTCTGTACATTATGAGTAACGTTTTTGTTTATCAGAATGAAATAGCTTTTTAAACAAAAAATAAAGGAAAAAATAGCTTGCTCAGTAGAACATATGGGGTATGATACATGTGATTGGTTTCAACTGCGATTCTTCTTGCTTTGTTTTCAAGTTGGTAATGAAATATAGATTTGTGTTCTTTCAGGGAATCAAATGCCACCGTCTGATTTAGTAGACCACTTGGTTCAGGCAGGTTTATACGATATGGCGTTCACAGTTCTGTTAAGGTTTTGGAAAGGATCAGGACTCTGCAAGTAAGTACTTACTTGAAGTGTTAGAATTTTTCTGTTATAATCACAGTAATCTGGATTTTTTATTGATATTGGATGTGCTTTTTGCCAGAGGACTGGAAAAAGTCTTCTCTGCCCTCTCCCTGAAGTGCTCTCCTGATAAATCCAATTCTCCTGTGGTTGGGTGAGACATCTTGTGTGCTACACTTTTTTTTTTAATCAGAATAGCCGCTTAAAGTTATACTCTTGGATCTTACTATGCTGATTTTTACAATGGCCAGATCAAACCGTCTTTTGTTAACATCATCAAAAGATGAAGAGCTCACAACTGAAACATTTGATGTGAATCCATCTGTAACACAAGCAAAGAGTATCAGCCAGTGGGAAGTGCTTGAGATCTATCTTGTATGTATATTATTATTATTATTATTTTCCCTTAAATCTTCTATTGCGTTCTTCCCAAAGGAGTTTAGATTTTCATGTTAATTCAAAGTTGAGCCTTCTGAGGAACTTAACGTATAGTATATCTGCAGCTTATGCACTCTTCCATTTTATGTCATAATCTTTACTCTTTTGCTTATGTGGGTACTTCTGTAGAGTTTATGCACAAGGTTTTCTTAAGAGCCTGGGCCACATATTTTCAACGTTGGACTAATGCTTACTTTATTGGCTTTGTTTGGTCTGGAGGCAATTTCTTTGGTTTCTCATGTTGAGATTATCGTTTGAATCTGGGTCTTTTTTCCTATAGCAATGCTGGGTGCTTCAATTGATGAATTTGAATCATCCTGAATACATCTCCTATGTGATGCTAAATTTTACATACTCATTTGATCTTTTGTTGTATTTTACTGATCGAGCATTCTTTCATTGCAGGAAAAATATAGAAGGTTCCATCCTAGGTTACCTGTAGTCGTAGCAGAAACTCTCCTCCAGTCTGATTCTCAGATTGAGCTGCCTCTTTGGCTTGTTCATATGTTCAAGGTAGTTTTATATACGACTGTAAAATGTCACAGCTGTAAGAGCATTATTATCTAAATGGTTCTATACTAAGGCTCTATACTGTCCTACCACATCTTTGATGAACTGACCAATAACCAAGGACCTCCTTACAATGATAAAATGTTTCCATCGATGTGTCTAAGCTTTGAAAAACAAAAGCTTTATTGATGCTGATTTCCATCATTAAGTAAAAATTCAGGTGCACATTTTTATAGCTTCCTCACTTTTTGTCAGGGTGGGCATCAAAAAGCTGGTTGGGGAATGGCTGGCCAAGAATCGGGTCCTGCATCCTTGTTGTGCTTGTATGTTGATTATGGCCGGTATTCCGAGGCTACAGATCTACTGATTGAATATGTGGAGGCATATAGATCGGCAGTAAGTTGGTCTATATTTCTGATTATTGTGTGCTTGGTTACATGAAGCTTGTGGGGTTTAATTTCGTGGTGGTGAAGCTTGTTAACTTATGATGCGAATGCAATTGTGTTCTCACTGCATATGTCTCTGTCTGTCTGCTGTTAAATTGCTCTTTCTATGTATTATCTCCATATTCTGACTATATATAGCGGTACATATTGTTTGAATATGGTCGTATTTCTAGCCTAATTTTTGTATATGTAGCCTAGACGAATACGACAGGGGAAAAAGCAACATCTTAATGTTTGAATATGTAGCTTGCAAGTTGAACTTTTCCTTCATATATCATAATGGAAGCTCTGTTGTGAGGTGGTTCTGTACTAGAGGTCCAAATTGATTAATAACAACGGAGAAACAACTCTTGATTCTAGCCTTTTCTGATCCGTCGAGTTATATAAATATTGTTTTATTGTCTACTGTAGTATTATAACACTTGTAGAATGTAAAAAGTACTTGTGTATTGGAT
The DNA here is from genome assembly GCA_964016875.1 of Fallopia convolvulus. NCBI lineage: Eukaryota > Viridiplantae > Streptophyta > Magnoliopsida > Caryophyllales > Polygonaceae > Fallopia > Fallopia convolvulus. The sequence goes on from OZ024734.1 coordinate 55,048,756, forward strand.
AGCTTTCCTAGGTGATATTTTCATATTCTATGAAGAATCTTGTACAAAGTAAAAATAACAGTTTATTTACTCAACCCACTTTTGCAGAGACCAGAGGATCTTGTTCGTCGAAAAAGCCCATTTGCAGCATGGTTTCCATACATCACCATCGAACGCTTATGGTGTCAACTTGAGGCATCAATTCGTGCAGGCTACATGACTAAACAATGTGAAAAGCTAAAAAGTCTTATCCATGGAGCTTTACAGGGCCATCTTCACATGGTATGGCCTTTGAATTCTACATCATATTGCTGCTACTAGATGAAGATCATTTGATTCATTTTGGTTGGTCTTTCAGGTAAAGGTAGATTCAGAAGATTCAGAATCTTCATTTCGCTTAAAAGAAACTATGGTGTGAAGACACTGCCATCAGACTGACCACAATGATTGTTCATGTGAAAACTGATTTAGCGAAAACGGGAGCCTTGAAAGAGTTTTTGAGTTTAGGTGTGAATCTGATGTCAATTTAAAGAGCTTCTCCTTGGTTCAATCTTTAATGATTAGCTGCTTATGATGTAAAAGTGTAAATTTTTCCCAACATGGGTGGTGTTGTATTAAGGAGTTGAAATTTGTTTTAAGGAAGTGATGCTTGTAATCACCTGGTCCACTTCAATTAAGTCAAGTTCTGTCAAATAAGTGTGCATCTTTAACTGGATTGACCTGACAAGCTGACCCCAGATCAGAACTTCAGCTGATACTAGCGGTTTTTTTTTTCCATAAAAAAATTGATTCACCAAGTAAACAATCAAAAACTAGGGACACAGTGGGTCTGTTTGGGTATACGAGTTTATAAACTAATCTTGCATTATAGCTTATTTTATCTTATGATATGTTTGGTAGGATTTTAATTATTATTTTTTTCACATTAATATTTGATGTGAAATTTGATATTTGACATGAATAGTTAGTTGTAGGAGAGAGGGAGAAGGAACTAGAAGTTTCAATATTGAAAACCCCTGAACAGAGCACGAAAACAATCACTAGTCATTTACTTGTTCAAAAATAGTCTCTAGCTAATTTACTTGTTCAAGAATTCAGAATACCAAACATGCTTGGTAGCTCGAGAGGCCGTTAAAAACGACAATCGTAATGGCTAAAAGGGTCAACAAAGGTGTCACATAAGGCAAGCAGAAAAAACTAAGGATAGTACAAGTTCTTGAAAAGAAAGAGCAAAACGAGATCGAAATCGGGTGAGTAAAGCACTTAAGGAAAAGCATCTTAGACAACATGTCAACCAACCTCAGAGTTTGAAATGACGTTCTCTCCACCGAGATGAAGGATCTTCAGAAGCCTCAGAGCAGCAAACGACATAGCCTAATAGACTAGATCCGATATCAAACACAACTCGATCTAACTTTTCGAAAGACAAGTACACAATAAAGTACATACGAGTCATTCCGCAAAAAGTAAATCAAACTTGTAGTACAAGTAAGCTATACCTACATCATAAGAAAAGTCCCAACTTGCCCCGCAAGTAATATCGAACTTGCCTTGCAAGTATAGTCAAACTTGTCTTGCAAGTATAGTCAAACTTATCACAAAAACAACTTCATATTTTCTTTTCTTTCTCTCTTGTCTTCTCCAAACAAGCAAATGGAGTAACAGACAAGTGAAAAATGGACCCAAAACCTAAAGGATATCAAAAATAAGCGTCCAACTCAACGATGAGCGTAAATGAGGATATGAAGATGAATCCTCAACCAAACAATAAAACTTAAAAGAAGTCAAACCATCTAGAAATAAATTTATAAAAGGAATTATATATGCTTCTTTGCGGAATTATGAAATGTTTTCTTTTATTTGTTCTTGTTTTGCAGGGAATTCATAGAATATGAATAAAAAAACCTCAAAACTTAATATGGTTTGCACAACCTTGTGTTCTTGGTGCAAAATTTCAATCCTCTCAAAATTCAAAGAATCAGATTTGAGCGAAAGAGTCGGATAGATTGGAAATTTTCTCATATTGGATTAGAAATCAAAACTTTCATTACTCGCAGGGGCGTAGTCAGAAAATTCTCATTGTAGGGGCCAACAAAATTTTCCAACATAGTTAATGTACGTTTCGAGAAAGATGTAAAAATAAAAAAAATATAAATTTAAGGAAAAAAACAACATATTTTATAGAAGAGAGACTAAAATATTTCAAAATACACTTACTTTAAAAAAAAAAGTTTATAACAACTTATATAATTATGAATTATATTTAAGAATACATTTAAGTTAAGAAAACAAAAATATTTCAGAATACAAATTAATTGAATCTATAAATATTAAAAGCTCGTAACTAAAAAATAAAACCCAAACTAAAATCCTCGTGCTAATAATGAATTGTATGATTCGAGACATCCCAAGTCCCAACAATAACTTATGTTTCAAAGTATTCGGGTTCAATCACAATATGAAAGTGGAAAGTTTAGCAAAAAATAAAAACATTCTAAGTAAGTAAATGACTTGTTAGAAGTTACTTGTATACATCCAATTTTCAAACGTTCATAACTTTTTGCTCAAATATCAGAATGGAGCATATAATATATCAAATCGAAGCTATGGACAAGAAGAACATATATATGGAAAAAAAATTGGATTGGGGGGGGGGGGGGAGGGCATGGCCCCCACCCGCCCCCAAATAGCTCCGCCCCTGATTACTCGGGGCTTCTTCAACCTTAATGATGTTATTAATGATCGCTATTTTTGTTTGAGAAAATTTTAAGAGGTTGGATCTTCCACAAATCATGATTCATGAAAGAAAACAAAGTGGGGGAAGAAAGCAATTTCAAAGGAAAGATTTTGGGTATAAATTTTTTTTGAAGAAAAAAAATGTTATTATTATGACTTTAAATATGTACTGGTGTCTCGACTCGGGCCATAAACAAGTTACATAAGTAAATACAATAATTGCATAAGTCAAGATGAGGATTAAGGTGTGACGATGAGATTTTCGGGTTCAAGGAAAAGCTACAATGCAAAATACACAGGAAAGAAGAAAGAGAAAAGGGGTTTCATTATACGGAGAGCGTTTGTTCGAGATCGTGGATTCTTATGTTATATTTTTAATATGTGTTTAAAGAGTCTTTCATGTAGTATTTTGCATGCATTAAATAATATATGTGCATGCCATATACTTAGTATATTAATTAATTTTTAACATTTATTTAAAATTATTTTGTTATTTTTTTTACTCCTCTTATGACCTAATTAATGTAAAGTATTTTTTTTTGTAGACAATGTAATGTATTTAAGACATACACATATATTCCTTTTCTATGGCAAATTTGATGCTATTCATAGGAATATTACATGAGTAGCTTGAGTAGGCAATTCCTCGCATCCTATGGAGGAGGAAGAAGGATCAAAGAACTATGAACGATTATTCATAGAATCTTTAATTTACCATGTAGTATATGGTAAATTAAATTATACTTGACAAGTACAATTTACAAATGTAAAAATATATACTCGAAATTTATGTTAATTTTTGTTTGTTTTCCTGATTAATCGTTCAATCTTCAAACCTTCTAGATTAGAGTGCGCTTGTACATGACAAAGTTGAAATAGATGTGAATTCGAACTCCATTCGAATCTGAAGTCGGATTTAAATCCATATCGGCCATGGAGGACGAGATAGAGTGAAGACCGCAGACAACTCTGGTGTGGCCGCCAACTTAGCGGATCTGGGCTGGAGTTGGCGGCAGTTGTCTCCGATCTTCGCTCTATCTCGCCTCCATAGCTGCAAAGGAATTTCATAGTATTGAATGAAGATTTAGAACAACTTATTGAAAGCGGTTATATATAGAATTTCGCAAAGCGCAAATCTTACGCTAACTTGTACTATAAGAAAGGATAGCTGTTGTGGGCCATAAAAAACCCATATGGGCCATTTAATGGATTTTGTTTCCATATGATAAATTGGAAATTTTAGTGTGAAATTAATTCAAGCGGGTATATATATTCCCAATTTCCCATGAATTCACTTTTTTAATCAAAATATAACATAAGTATGGCTTATACATACACTTTTTTGTCTTTAACAAAAAAAAACTGTTTTGTTTACTTTATTAAAACGATCTTCTTATATTGTATCAAAAAATTATATTATAAGAAACTTAATTTGACAAAGAAAACCTGAAAATCAATATAATAAATTATATTTAACTTAAATATATATATATCTTAAATAAAGTATTTAAAACATTATTTGAAATTAACTTATTATGATGTACCCTCATAAAAAAATACTTATTAATACACAATTTTAATCAATATTCTCATATAAATGTTGCTATGGAAATTTTCAGCACAACAATCTTTTAGCATGTCTATCTAATATGTCTATAAGTATAACTATATATTACAGTTGTATCTTTTCGAATCTTTTGGTTCTGAAATTACCAGAACTTTGAAAGCTTGGTTTCCATGGATGCCTACTAAGCTTCACAATGGCCTGTACTGCACCATAGTGTAATCTAGCCTGCTCGTAAGCCATGTCTAAAGTATTAGGACGACTCAATTTCACCAAATTCCTAATCTCATCTTTAAGGCCACTGATGTAACTGGTAACAAAGTATGGTTCAGACAAACTGGAATTAAACGACAACATACAAGCTCTTAGTTCTTCAAACCTTTCAGTATACTGTTCTACATCATCAGCCTGAGCAAGTTTGTTGAATTCCTCAACTACCTCTACCCCCTGTTTCTCTCCGAACCTGATACATACTGCTGTACTGAATTCTTGCCAAGACACATCTCCTTCTTGCATCAAGAACCCTTGTGCCCAATTGTCAGCCCTTCCATTCATATACATGGAAGCTACCTCGATTTTCTCCCCTTCAACAACCCCAAATATCCTAAAATATTTTTCAGCTTTCCTTACCCAGCTTCTCGGATTCACCCCATCAAACACAGGAAAATCAAGCTTAGGAACACGATGATTACCTCGGAATGCAGACCCAATCGTCGAACTGCGTTCGACCTCCCGATGAACGTCTTCAGCTGAGGCCCTTCAATCTTGATTATTCAAGACCCGATCCTGATTGCCTTGGACTCCTGGTCTTGGATCAGAATGAGATTCCGCACTCAATCTCGAACCACCCTCCATGGCCCTAAAAAGACGCCCCATATCACGATTGAGATTGCTCATCATCTCAGATAGATTCTGCATCTGCATATCCCCAAATTTCTGAGCATTTCTCAATTCTTCGAGCGTTTTCTCCAATTGAGCACTACGAATCTCCGATTGCTCTTTCTGTTGATCTAATCGTTGATTCGTTTCCTGTATAGCATCAACCATCTTGCCAATCTGCAATTCCGTCTTCCGTTGTCCTTCTTCAAGCGATTTCATCCTTGTTCCTTCTGCCATTGCCAAGGCTTCGATAGCTCTGATACCAAATTGTAAGGAGCTAGGATAGGACTGTAGCTCTCATGAAAGAATCAAGATAGATTGAGTAGTCGCTAAATTATGGTCGCTAAATCCGCAGAATGTATAGTGAACGTCATAAATCTCTTTATAATATAAATATAAATTATTTTAAAATATAAGTGTTGGTTGATGCGCCAAAATAATGTTTGTTTTGAGCAGAAATACAAAACCATTAGAGTGATTTAATCTTAAACCTACAAAATATTTGGATGAAGGGTATTTTGGTCAAAACAATATGAAACTTCAATGCATTGCGTAGTTGGTTTGGTTGCTACGGGACTCAAATTTCAAGGTTTTACTTGTAAGAACACAAATCCACTCCTCCTGTGTGCATGTCAGCATGTGTTGTACAAGACTTGAGAAATAAATAATGCCTTTTTAAGTACTTAAGTGTGATGTGTAGGGGTGAATTCTTCTAATTTTGACGAATCGGTTTAGTTTATTCACATCGGTTGAAAATGTTATTAAATCTGTCAAACCCCATTCTAACTAGACAAATTTTTTATTTGTCTGTTTTTAAGTACCTGTTTGTTGAAGAGCTTTTCAAAATATCAAAGTATATCATGAGTCATTTTGATTGCCTATTTTCGTTTTTGGTTTAAGAGGTGGTTGTGATAAATAATTTTTACGGAGTATTTATTTAATACAACAACAACATTACCATCTACCCAATTGGATTCCAAAATAGGAGGGATTTGGAGACAGGGATGGAACACTACTACAATTAAGGTTTTTAGTAGCGGACTAAAACTGCAACAAAAAGGTCATAAAACGCTACTATGGGGATAAGGTAGCGGTTTTCTAACCGCTGCTTCTGATTCCGCTGCCTTATATCTATTGTAGCGAGGGCGGGGGTTGATAAGCATGACTGTGCCATGTGGGTCGGAGTCTTGGACCGTCACACATTGGTCAGGATTGACTCATTGTATTCACAACCATCTTCTAACCTAAAAAGTTAAGTCAATCGATAGAAAATTCACCTCTTTATATATTAGTGATATTTTCCACATCTTGTCGATATAGTTTTCATAGTAGTTAGGACTTGCTATACTATTCCTTACAAGTTACAAAAGTACAATTCATTCAAAAAATATTACTACTTGTTACATTGAAATAAAGTTATTATCGTAAATTGATAGTGTGGAAAGATAGATAAATTAGCCAGTGTGAATACGACGAGTGTCCTGTGGGGAGGTACTAACTTAATTATGTGGGGGGAGGGAGGTGCTAACTAAAAAGGGTTAAACAAATTTTACTTGCTCGCTAGGTAAACTCTTTCTGTTTTCGGAAATTTTTACACACGGTGAATCAATCATTTTAACCTCCAACTTTTAGGGAAAAAAGACTTCACCTGTCTAGCGATTGTTTGGTGGAGTATTTGGCACCAACGCAACAAGCTAATTTTTCAACAGGATCATGGTGATGGAATTGCGGATTTGACAAATTATATTAGGAATCAAATTACAAATTGGGAAAAAGCAACAAAATGGACGGAAGATGAGGAAATCCTATTAACAACTCAAACGAGGAAAACAAAGAGGAAAGGAACAAACTCGAAAAAATGGAGAAAGCCTAGACATGGATATACTAAAATCAACTTTGATGCCTCAAGACTTTCCAATGGCAATGCGGTTGGGGGTCTAGTCTTTAGAGATCATTTCGGACAAGTAATAGATATCATGACAAATAATTTTGGAAAAGTTTCGATTGTTAAAGCTGAAGCACTAGCTCTCAGGGAAGCTATTAGACAGATAAAAAATAGAAATCTTCATCGAGTAGAAATTGAGGGGGATAATCTCCAAGTTGTTAATGCGATCAAAAATAAAAACCACTGTCCGTGAGAGATCGAACTCATAATCGCGGATGTCCTTGTCTCCATTCATGAATACCAGGACATTGCGATTAACCATGTTCCTAGGGATTGTAACGCTGTGGCTGATAAAGTTGCTAAGCTGGGCCACAGTCTCCCTATCGAGTTTATTAAGACTCACCCAGAACTTCTAGTTCTCATCCGAAAGGATGCTCTAGGGCGCCCTCCGTAGGGAGAGCACCCTAATTCTTACCTAATCAAAAAAAAAAAAAAAAAAAAACCTCCATCTACTACTACGAATCGAAACCTTCAATGCTGTTTGTTTCAGAAGCTCCCATTTCTCCATCCATGGCCGCCTTCTTCCTCCTCCTCTTCCTCTCTTCCATCCATGGCTCCGCCGCCTCCCTCCCTCCTCTCACCGTCCAATTCCCCTTCGCCCTCGCCAAAGCCCTCACTCAATTCGACCGGTCCGCCTACCCCGGCTTCCACCTCACCCCCGCCGCCGAATCCCCAATCCTCTCCCTCCCTCCCTCCGGAAACTTCTCCGTCGTCGAAATCGACTACTTCAACCAACTAATCTCCCTCTCCGACCCCGACCGCTGCCTCCCCAACCGCATCCTAACCCTAGACCTCACCGCCTCCCCGTTCTCCGCCGCCCGGAGCCTCAACTACACGTTCCTCAACTGCTCGGAGCCGAACCTCTCTGTTCCGGACGCGGTGGCCGTAACGTGTCTCAGCGGCGCCAGCTTCACGGTCTACGTCGCGTCCAGCGAGGAGGCGGTGGAGAAATTGGTGTCGGGATCCGGCCGATGCCGGACTATTAAGTCCGTTTTGGCCCCGATTATGTCCCTCCCGGCCGAGATCCTGACCCGATTCACTCCGGGGACTGCTTTTATGGAGCTTGCTTGGAATGTACCTGAGTGTCGCCGCTGTGTGCAGTACTATGGTTTTGTTGATGATCAGGAATTTAGTGATTGCGAGTTCAAGCAGAAATCGGGTCTTGAAATCAAATGCCGAAGTAATATATTATATTAAATTCAATTTTTTTTATATTACGTGTCATTTATTTAACTATTACTTTACCTGATTTCTCTTTTTTTCTTTCATTTTTTGATTATTATTATATAATTTAAAATTGATTTACTAACAATTATTTCACATATAAAATTGTCTTAATCATATCTAATATCTTTTTTAAAAAATTTAAATTGAATTAGCTTTACAATAATACACAATGTTAGTATTTTAGAATAATTTTTTTAAATATAATAAAATAATATATTTTTAAAAATTTAAAAATTAATATTTTTAAGAATAGTTATTTTTTAAAAAATATTTTGTTTTTAATTTGTTCAACGCTATAATATAATAATTATAATATTTAATTTATTATCGTGTATAAGGGTTTAAGCTAGTTAAGTAATTTATTTGACCATTATCTATTTATTTATCTCTCAGGTGATATCACGGTTGAAATGGTGTTGAAGGCTCTCATTAAGATCGTTTTGTTCTCCTTTGTGGTCGTGTGTGTGGTCAAAGTATGTTCCACGGCGTGGGATTGCGTGGAGAGCTACCGAAAGAGGAGGGTGACACAGGAGGATAACAGCACATCTAATTAATCATGTAAGATCGAAGAGTGATATGTAATTAATTAAGAGTTAGATTTCTCTGTAAGTTGATCATCTTGTTCCATAAACAAAGCTCAAGAAATGGATTTCCATTCAATTCCCTTTTCTCCAATATTATTATTCTCCATGCTTTTACTTTAGGTAGATGAATTTTACCCAAAATGGAATGGAGTTAGATGAAAATGATGGATGAAAATAGGTTGGCTATAAAGACATTGGGTCTCACTGTTTTTCTTTTGTAAGGTTTTTTTTCCCAAATATCAAAAATTATATTAATTTTTCGAACAATGTAATGCATGTAAATGGTTTTTTTCCTTTTTGACCAGCCTATTTTGGAAAAAATAATAATCAAACTAGCTTCAAGCCTTTCTATTGATATATTGTTGGGCAAACCATACAAATTCGAGTAGCTTTTTAGCATTATGATTCATTTTGGCTTTGTTTGGGACCTAAATAATATTCATTCTTATGAGACATGTAATGTAATGAAGAATAATACGGAAGAAATGTGCGGTTTTATGCTACTATAGTTTAATTTTGGGTATACTATGTAACTTTTTATGTAGCTTAATGGAATTTTACCGTTCCAACAAAAGTTTTCATTAAGCTTTTTGCACTTCTTGCACAAGAGGATTAATAAGAGTACGTTCTCAGTTCAATGCCAAGCTTGTCGGGTGGAAAACGAGTTTTGCGGATCGTGTTACCTTGGTCAAATCCGTTATAACCTCTTTGCTGGTGTATATGATGTCGACGATATTGATTCCTTCTAGCATTTGCAAGGAGATTAATAAGATATTTTCATTTGGAGTAGCAACATGAAAAAAGAAAGCACAAAGTTACTTGGAATGAGATCATTAAGCCCAAACACAAAGGCGGGCTTTGAGTTTGAACGATGAAAGAGCTGAACGTCGCTTTGCTTTGGTAAACTCGGGTGTAGATTTGTTATGTATGACGGGGAACTTTGGATGTCTATTTTAAAACATAAGTATGTGGATACGACTCTTGGAAGATAATTAGTTATTTTGTGTTTTCATAGCATGAAGAACACCTCTCCCTAAGAAATAATATAGATTAATCTTAATTAACCATTTCTAGTACGATGTTAGTAAGAGATGAATATTCTTTTCTTTGAAGTACTTTGAGATTCAACACTATTGATCAAAGTGTTGTTGTTCATATTAAGCATTACCTTGTTGATGAGATCTCACATTCGTTTCAACTAACTTTCTAATGACTATAGTGCAAAAAATTACATACATACAATAATAACAAATTATCTACGGAGGGATATAACATGAGCGTCGCCTGCCAAAAAAACTCCAAAAATATGTCCGTTTTTATCTTTGACGAGAAAAAGTACCTTGTTATTCATAAAACCTCATTTAAATACCCTAAGGTCCTTGAAGTATTTTAAATATCAATCTGTCTCGAAGGGATCATTAAAAATACCGATATTTTTTTTCCGGCCTAATGTCCTTGAAGTATTTTCAAATATCAAACGTGTTCAAGCCGTTGAAAGACACCACCATTTTATTGATCATTGCAGCCTCGATATGTTTTGTGACTCCTGTCATCAAAAGTTACTTCTTCAAGGATACCACCTCGCCAGTCACCATAGATCGATCGAGCTGAGGCGAGCAAAGGCGATAGGAATAGAGCCCTGTTCTCATGGAAACTTACACACTCAGCTCGTAGTAGTAGTCGTCGTCGTAGCGGTTTAGACAATTCAAGATTGTAAGTTGACATTCAAGGTAATCAATAAAGAAATTAAACTTTTAGCTTGTAGGTTCAATTGCTGAAGAAATTGAGACCATGAACACTTTTTTTTGAGCTAGCATGTGACTTCTTGAAATCACATACATATATGAGGAGAAGTTTCAACTCACAAAATAATACTCCATCCGTCCCAATATATATGGGGTTTTAAGCTTGTGCACACATATTAAGAAAGTTTTTACTTTTTACTTTTGTTTTAAAACAAATAATTATTCCTCTTTTTACTTAAAAAGTAAATTTTATTTAGTTGAAAAATGTATCATCCTCATTTTTATTGGATAAAATTGGTTAGAATGATAATTACCAAGAAAAATAAACATAGAAAGACTCAAAACCCCATATATTATGGTACAAGAGATTTAGGTTAAAACCCCATATATATCGAGACGGAGGGAATATAAAAGATGTGGGGTCTCTCGTGCATTTCAAGCAAAGAGCATGATACCATATACGTTATTTTTCCTCTTATAGTACTCAACTTGATCATGCAAATACATTGATCATGCAATTACAACAACCGCACCATGTACACCAATGGGGCACTTGCATTTGATTTGACCAAAACTGCTTCCAACATATTATTTGACCAAAACAACCTGGGCGGCGGCAAGTGCCTGTTGAAGGGTGGCAATTTGCGCAGCCTGGGCGGCGGCGGTAGCAGCGGCAGACGTTTCTTCTCCGACCATCGGTGGCGGCGATCGGAAAAAACAGTGCGGAAGATGGTGAATATAAAAAAATAATTTAGGGTTTTGGAGGTGGTCTTGATACCAGGTCAATGTTGGGTAGAAAGATAATTAATTAATTAATTAGAAAAAGATTACAAAGAGCCCTTTAAATAGGATTAGGTACAAGGCTTGCTCCCCAAGCTACAATCTACAAAGCAAATACATCAATTATGCAAAATAATTACTGAAGTGCAAAGCAGATAGAAGGTCCCAAATAAATAATTAACCGAGTTAAGAAAACATGGAACAACATATGAATTCAATTCCTGGCCTAACGAGGATCCATTGCCCGACCGAGTGAGAAAATACTAAGAAAATCATACCAGAGAGTTAGTAGACCAGGTACTTGACCTGGTAGTAACCCGGTAATCATCTGAGGCGAGGGCGAGCTAGCTTTCTAAGAGCTACCAGACCGGATATATAATGTTTTCTGAGGATTACCCGACTGTGTCCTTGCCCGGGTAGCGCTGTCTTTCCCCGGACGACTTTTAATGGACTACTTGACCGGGTAGTCTAGTTTTTCATACCGATTACTTTATTTTAGGATATGTATCCTATCTTTTCCTTTGTGAGACTATATAAACCCTTGTTTTTCATACCGATTACTTTAATTATTATTGCTTATTGCTTGGAAGACAAGTTGGAGACTTGAAGACTCTTGTGGATTTTGAGTTTGATTTGCTGGATCTTAATCAATTTTGCTTATTTATTCAATCCGGTATGTTTATTCTCATTCCTTCTCCATGTCTAACTAAACCCAAAATTTTAAGATTGGGATGAACCCAACAATGTTAGGTAGACAAATTTATTAAATTGCACGATCTATTGTTTGAAGCTTTGTTTGATTCAATCCTAGATGTTTATTGCCATAGTAACTTGTGTGAATTAGAACTTGTTAAAGTTTGAGACTGAAAGATAATAACTTCGATAAGTAGTCAGACATAGAATTGAGACTAAAAGATACTTTTTCCTGTTGGAATCAAAGAATTTGAACCTAAGTTTTCTCTATTGCAAAAGTATTTTAAACTCTCTTGCGTAATAACAATTGTCATAAAAATCTTGAGATTAGATTGATTTTGCAAGACGCGAAAGCGGATGTTGAGTCAATTTGATCTTGAATTCTAAATGCTTAAAGGTCTAGGTTTAAATTTACAATTCACGAAAGTGGAAGTTTAATTGAGTCTAGATACGTTTGCTAACATTCGAAAGAATTTAATGGATACATTAGACAATTGCCTTCAAACAAAGTCAAAATTAAGATTGTGCAATTATCCTTTAAAGTCTACCAAAAAGTTGTTGTGGGGATACTTAATCTTAGAAGCTTCTTTCCCTTTGAATTTCATCACTATTACTTGCTTGCTTGCTTATAATTAGTTCAAAGTACGCCAGAATCACATCTCAATATTTTCTTACTTTTTATGACTTAGTCTACTAATAAATTATAATTAATGCTACTTAGTCCCAAAGTTCGACACTTTGGTATTACAACCGATCTCGTACACTTGCGGAGTAAGAGTTGACCTACAAATGAAATTATATTGTTGCTAATTGCTATGCTACATATCAATAAAGATAAAGGCATAAGCCACTTATTTTCAATTATTATTATTATTAGCAACAACAACAACAACAACAACAACACCATCAAAACAACAACAACTCCATCAAAAGCAACAACAACAACCATCTAGTGTAATCCTACCTCGAACAGGGTTTGGGGAAAGGACACATGCACTCTTTCCCCAAAATAAATCGAGAGGGTGTCACTGGAACATACGAAATCAAAAGCAATAAATAATTATTTGGAAACACAAGTAAATTTAGAATCTAACATGAAGTATTTAAAGTTGTTCTCAAATGATGAAGAAACCCTTGGCGAGGCTCATAAATAAGAGTGTGCAAGAAGCTTCGTTGTACAAGGTCCCCAAAGAGTTTGGGACAGTCATGTTCTTGGCCTTTGTACAAAGTCTCTATCAACAATCCCAGCATGGAAGAGCAACACCCACAAGTGCGTAATGAACTCGCCACCGTCTGCAAGGCTTTTGGCATGCGCCCATTCATTGTTCGCATTAGGAGCCAAATACAATATCGTTTCCGCCCAAAAGTCGGCTAATACTTTCCACCTCTCTTGTGCATCAATAATCTCTGTATCAAACAACTTACCTAGTACAACACCCATCTCTAGAACATTGCTCGTGTTGCTTTGGCCACCCTCGAGCTCACCAGAATCCTCAGCAATCCGCATGAGCCTATCATATCTCTTTGACACTTCACAATCCTTAATGCAAGTATAGACATCCTCAATTGCCATTGTACAATTGTGATCAATGTTGGCGGTATTGCCAGGTAACAAGTCCGGAGCAAAAGCCACCAAATACGCGCAATATTTAGACAAACTTGTGGCAACATGGAAATCGACAGAATCACGAGCAACTTGAGGTAGTTGGGGATTGATTTCACAAAATGAGGTAGCAACGTGCCATACTAGGATCCCTTGTGCATCCGTGTCGAATTGTTTGCAAGCCATTAGGAGCTTCCTTTGATGATTAACCTCCAACGAGGCGATTCCGAAGGTCAGTTGTGGGCCATGATCCAACAAAGATTGAATGACAGCCTCCTTGATGTCATCTGTCAGGTTGATATCATCGCTCTCTTTCCTTCCTGGCAGCACAACTTGAATTCCTACTAATGTAAGTGTCATCGTCGACGCGATCTTCCAAAGGAGGCTACGCCTAGAGGAACAAGATTCAAGGAGTGAGTATTGGCCAAGTTTTCTCTGCCAAGGCTTCAACCATTCGCCACGGACCGGGCAAACGAGCTCAGCTGCTTTCTTGATGCAACAATCCCATAGGCTCTGCTTCTTCCATGACTCGCGCTTGACGTACATGCAGATCAGCATCATCTTGGACCACCTTGAACCCATGAAAAGGGAAAATTGTGCAATCTCCATTGCAATCATCGTCACAACCAGAACTAGCCTGATTATACCATAGGCATCTCTATACCGAGAAAAAGAGATCACGACAAACGAGGTGAGCAACCCGTGAAACACCAACTGCTTCATCACTTGGCAAGAAAATCCTCTCAAGTAGAAAAGGAAGTACTTGGTGTAAAAGAAATCATATAGAAACGCGAGCTCTACCTCAATCACCGCGAAAGGGCTTGTCTGTCGTGTAATAAGCTTCCATGCTTCCTCCCGATGCGAGCTTTCATAGGAAGGAACACCGACATACTTGTGTAGGAGCAACCAAAACAAGGAGAAGGAAAGACAAGTGTTTTTAAGCTGACGACTCGAGTCTCTTGTACAACTCAAGATAGTCGAGCCATCTTCGCAGTTTAAGACCTTATCGACAGTGGTGAATCCAGGATCATCAACACTCTTGTAGTGTGGGTTGACCACATACTTGCACCCTAGCACGCCTGAATAATCATTCGGGAGGGACTTGGAGGATGCCTTTAGAACGAGGGATGTGAGATTCGGATTGCTCCCATTAGCGTATTGCGATGCATACGTTCTTTCCGCAATCTTATAAAACGAATACAACATGAAACCGATCAATAAAGCCAACACAAAATGAGCGCGTTTTCCCCAATTAAAACCACGATACGCGAAAAATTGCACGATGATGTTGAAGGCAAATACAAAGTAGACAAAATTCTTGACCCAAATCTGGTTGATGCTTTTTCGATCGTGAAGATCGAGAGTGTTGACCTTGTCAACGCTCCCAAAGACGAACACCAACGACACCGCCAAGAAGGGAATGGTGTAGGGCTTGTAAGTGCGCATGAGGCCCAGAACGTAAGGGGTAAGGAGGTAGGTGGAAGTGTAGATCCCCAATGCATAGGCCTTAAGGAAGATGCTTTTGTAACGCCTCCTTAGAAACCCGACGGGGAGCAATAGCGCAAGAAGGAAGAAGATAACGAGCACCCACAATCCCAGCTGCATAAGCTCATCCATCGATTGATCTTGGAATCGATCGATCACCTCACTATTGATGTGGTTTGATATGTTTGCATAGTAATTTTACGTACACTAATAGCTAGCTAAGTAGTGTTTTATAAAGTACGTAACGCGATGATGAAGTTGAATTGTACGTACGTAGTAATAGAAGATTGAAAGGACAAATGAAGCCAAAAGGTTCAAGTTAGGCATATAATATGGGATGAAATTGGACAAATGAAGGCCAAAAGGTTCAAGTTAGGTATATAATATGGGATGAAATTGGACAAATGAAGGCCAAAAGGTTCAAGTTAAGAATTTAATATGGGATGAAATTACACAAAACACCCCTCATTTAGTACATTTTACATTCCCGCTTTTATGAGAAGTTGGTATTTAAGTACCCTTCGGCCTTCATTCGACTTTTTTGAAAATAACAAGTTCTATATGTATGTGAGTACGTAGAGATTAAGGCTCCGTTTGGTTACAATTTACGGAAACGTAAACGGAATGAAAATAAATGTAATCCGTTTTATTGTCATGATACATTGATAAAAAAAAATCAACTTATTTTGCACAACCTGTTAGCCATTGTAAAAAGGAGTTTGATCCACCTCAATCATTCTTCCATCAAGGGGGTGGATAACAAAATGGTGAAATCACACTCCCTTTTATCTCACTTTTGCAATGGACAAGATGTTGGATGATTTTTTTATATAAATGTATTATGACACTAAAAATGTGTCTAGATTTATTTCGTTTCCGTTTACATTTCCATATGTCAGGATAAATCAAATGGGGCTTGACATTATTGTCTTACGATGCTAAATGGGGATGACGAGTCCAATAATTTACTCTCTATATATCGACCAGCTTAAATGACGCCGATATGGGTATAAACTTCATCCAATGTGTCACTTGCTCATTCACCCTCACTATTTTTCCAAATGGCTAAACTACTATTCCTAAAATTAGGGCTGAGTAATCGGATATATCCGATTCGGCTCGATCCGATATATTGAATAATCCGATAATTTTTCACTAAAATTTGGATATGTATCCGATCCATTAATGGTCGGTTATCTGATAAAAAATATTTGTTTTGTTTTGATCGGATATTTGGACTATCCGTTTTGAATAAATATTCAAACTGTTTTGCATTTATGCTTAATTAATATACCGGATCAGTGAGTTTTCGAATCGAATATCTACCGAACCGGTAAAATACTTGATCATTATATAATAAAGTATGTGTGCATGTTTTAAGTACTTAGTTTAGTGCCTTCGGGCACCTACTCAAAGGAATACTTGTTACGCATTGTTTTGGACGAAAATACCGAAGTATCTCAACATCCTAAATTCGGATCACGATCGAAATAATCGAGTGAAGATCTCTAGAGTCTTAAGAAAAGAAGATGGATTTCGTATTTCTTGACTTCAAGTGTTCTCAAATTGAGATTACAATTTATAAAGCTCTCTCTTTTTTCTTTTGTTCCCGTGTGTGCCTCTTACAATCGAGTTTCTCCTATATTTCTATATCTAATTTCCCTTCCTTCTACTCCTAGAGCCACGTTTGTTCCCTCGTCGACGTCTCAATAATCGTCGCCCACTATCTATGTTGCGGGGAGTGGAAAGTTGTGACACCCCATTTCTTACTAGAGATATTACCGTCAGTGACATCAAATTTTACTTTTCGAAATCACCCAAGGCTTGTAGCAACAAAGCAAATAAAATCAAACTTTTTATATTATAGAATATTCAACGCATGCATTATGAGCTAAAAGCTCAGTGAACCTACCCCATGAAAAAAAAAGAACGCGCTCTCCCCCAACCCACGCGCCCCCAAAACCAGTTCCATGAAAACCAAATCAACCCAGATCTAAAAACCAGGCATGGACATGGGCTGGGCTGGGCCGGGCTGCTATATATAGGCCCGGTCCTTTATTAAATTTCCGGGCCCGGCCCATGGCCCAGGCGGGTTGGGCCCGTCTGGCCCGCGGGCTGGACGGGTCGGGCTGAACGTTAAAAAAAAAGCGGGCCGGGCCGGGCCGGGCCGGGCCGCACAAATGTCCATGCCTACTAAAAACGCCCCCAAATCCAGTCCCATGGAAATCCAAATCAACCCAAATCTAAAAGAAACTTCGTTATCTTTCTGAGATTAATGAACTATACACTTCAATACTTCATCAGCCTCCGATCAACAGGCTAGGAAAACTTATTTCTTAGAGTTTACTTATGGGCGAGAAGCCCCTACTTATTTTTGGGCGAGAAGCCCGTTTTGATTATGAGCGAGAAACTCTTTATACTACTTTTTCAAATTCAAAGGTATTATTACAGATCTGAAGAAAATTTTTGGCTGAGAAGCCCGTTCTGTTTACTTGATCGAACCTTTTTAGACCCGATACCCATAAGTGAGATTTGTTTGAGGGTAGATCCGACCCCGATCGACTTCAATCTCATTGGGGAAAAACCTTGCTTGAACAAATATCCTTTTTTGGATTTGATTTATTAATATAAGTTTCTGATTAGAACAGACTAATATGGTGTTTGGTGGGTACAAGTGATCGATTTTTTGACGACTTTCTCTGTCACCGGCGACGTCCTTCCCACCTCACTCATTTTCACTAGCACTGAAGAATTGAGCCATGAAAAATGGAACAATCAGGAGACGTTGAATCGATGTGTTTGCTTGTTGCGAAAGTTTGTGGGTTACTTGCGTGACAAGTTCTCCATCTTTACTTGCATGACAAGTTTTATTCACCGCAATTATTTTATTTGGGGAGGAAATTTGTGTCTACTTGCTTTGTAAATGAAACAATTATATTTTATTTGTAAGGCTTGTTTGACTTCTTTTCTTGCAGGATAGCTCGAGGCTTATATATGTACTAATTTTCCGAGGAGTTGGAGCCGAGTTTGACATTGGATCGAGTTGTATCGGCCATGTCACTTGGTGCTTTGAGGGCTTCTGAAGATCCTTCATCTCGGTGGAGGGAACATCAGTTTGTCTATTTCGCACGCCCAAAAGGGGTTGACAAGTGCCTACGACGCTATTCCTATAGTGCTTTACTCACCCCGATCTCAAACTCTTTTTGGTTCTTATTTTTCGGAGATTTGTACTTTTTTATGGCTTATCTTGCTTGCTTTTACCTCTCTTAGCCATTCACGGCTGCCGTTTTCTTACGGCCTCTGAAACTAGCCGACCATGCAAAATACAAAAAGTGATCGGGTTAGTCCTGTGATAGACTAAGCAAGTGGGGTTTTAAAATATGTTACTTGTGATAGTACTTAGCCACCAACATCGAACAACGGATGAAAGTCAGTCAATGGTCCACTAACTAACGTACGCTCACTAACTTAAAGACATGCATCGGAAAGACAGGACGCCACAACAGAGTGGTTCTTCGATGGTTTTAGGTTCCAGGTTCGATCCTTGCATCTGCCTCTTCACTTGCGTGAAACCGAGTATCACCATTCTCCCTACTACTAGGTCGAGCCGGTCGATACAAGCCGATTTTCTTGGACCGTATGCTTTGCCATCTAGTTTAGGGACTCAGAATTTACTACTAAAAGTTACTAAAAAATTATCTTTCTAAATGTCCTTACTAAAAAAAGATAGATGATACAAGCAGTTTAAAGCCAGGATCAAATCCGGTAAAAAATCACAAAGCAAGCTATACAATTTACGGTCCAAGGCAGGCAAAAAAAAATCAAGACTTAAGATATATCTGTACAAGTTAATCAAGGAAGTTAAAGGAGACATCTATTATTACCACATAAGGCATGATCTCGATCCTCGATCTAATCGATCGAATGTGCTCACATTGAATCTTCGTAACTGCATGTTAAATTATTAGAGAATATATATACAACTGGAACTATGTTAAATTATTAGAGAATATATACATACAACTGGAACAAAAATTAAACTGAAAAAAAATGGACATGTAAAATGATAATATCGGGTCACTAACAATGATGATGAATCCCTATAAAAACACATACCCTCATCGATCAATTTGAATATAAACTAGATTCACAAATCACCCTCCTCGATCGTACTTGGTTACGAACTGTTAGCAAAATGCCGTAGTCTTCCTTCCTTGGAGCTGTTGTTGTCGTCCTCATGCTTGCACTCTTTCCTGTTTCGGGTTTTGCTCAGAGTGACAGAGGCCAACGTCGGCGCCTCAAAATCCGCTGGCTCCTGATTTGTACCAATCTGAGCAAAATCCGAAATAGCAAAGAGTGCAAGTATGAAGACGACAACAACAACTCGAAGGAAGGAAGACAATGCCATTTCGCTAACCGTAACCAAGTACAATCAAGGAGGGTGATTTGTGAATTAAGTATGTTATGCTTAATGAATAAACTCAAGTATTAGCTTCTAGGTGACATAGGATAAGGTATGGCACTATGTAAATACACTAGGTAGACCAAATAATCAAGAACCGGGTTCATAGCTATTTTACGAGTTGGTTTGATAGGTGAACCGGGCTTGTATGCTACCCCGGGTTGCCCCGGTTTGGAGGCAACAAACCGGTCTCGTCTTAAACGAGCTAGCTCGTGTAAATCAGCTTGATTGGGCCCAAGCAACGAGCTCGGCCCAAAACCAAGAAGGCCAACCCATCTCCCAGTCTGAAGCTTGCCTTTAGATGGAACGACGCGTTTGATGCTCGATTTGGAGAAGCTTCTGGAGCTCATTATAAAAGCCCTTGTTAAGCTCGCGAGAGCTCATTCGCCGCTTGCACAAACCCTAGATCCAGATCTGAAAGAGAGAGAGCGAGAGGGAAAAGAGAAAGTGTGACGCCGGTGTTGAAGAAGGAGAGTGAAGGGACGATCCTCTTGCCGGAGAAGACGTCAGAAGCTTTCGTCGAAGCTTTAGCTCAAAGCTTCGTCAGCCACTGGGGGGCCGAAACCCTAGAATCTTCTTCCCTTGCTTCTTGTTGCCTTGTTTGGTTCTTTCAGTGTATTTGTCTTAGGTTCTAGTTTGATTTCTGGTTTGCTGTGTATAGACATTTGTGTAACCATCCTTGAAAGCCTTGATAGTGGATTGGGAAGGGTCTCCCCACTGAGACTCCGCGGACGTAGGTTTTAACACCGAACCGCTAACCATTCTCTGTGTCACTTGTCTTTATGCTTTCTTGGTTCGATCTTGCTTGTGTGTGTGCGATTCGAGACTAGATCTTGTAGATCTGGTTTTTACAAAGTGGTATCAGAGCGAGGTTCTGTAGATCTAAGTTCCTGTGTGTTTGCTTCCGCTATTTCTGAGTCTCATAGTCACTGTAGTAGGCCTTTGGGTCGAGGTAGGGGAACCTGGATAGAAGGGTAACAACTTATGTTGGTTTAATCCCACTGTCGGTTCCTACATCGTCTTTTTCTTTTGTTTTTGAGTACTTTAGTCACTGTAGTAGGCCTTTGGGTCGAGGCAGGGGAATCTTGATAGAAGGGTAACAACTTATGTTGGTTCAATCCCACTGTCGGTTCCTACACCGTCTTTTACAGAGTTCCTTTTTGGTTTTGATACCTCTTGAGTCAAGTTTAGAGGTCTTCTTGTATTCCTAGGTTGTGTCTTGCTTTGATCTATTTTTCTTTCACCTTTCCATTGTTGTTGACTAAGGATTGCTTGTGTTGATAGGTACCAGAATGTCAGAACAGTACAGGATAAGGCCCTATGATGGGCACATGGATTATGCCATGTGGAAGGTGAAAATGAAGGCCATATTAACTAAAGAGAAATGTTATGGGGCTATAACAGACACCTGGCCAGCTGAACTCTCTGCTGCAAGAAGGCAAGAGTTGAAAGACCAGGCTCATGCTGAAATCATGCTACGCTTAACTGATGAAGTAGCAAGACAGATGGTTAGTCACACTGAACCTAAACCTCTGTGCGAAGCTCTTGACACCATTTATCAGACAAAATCCTTGCCTAGCCTCATCTCTACGATCTGTAAGTTGTTTAATTTCAGGAT
This sequence comes from Fallopia convolvulus, assembly GCA_964016875.1. Lineage (NCBI taxonomy): Eukaryota > Viridiplantae > Streptophyta > Magnoliopsida > Caryophyllales > Polygonaceae > Fallopia > Fallopia convolvulus. Next base: position 55,070,056 of record OZ024734.1, read on the forward strand.
GGATACCAATCTCACCTTACATGAAAATCTTGATAAATTTCTTAAAATGACTCATGATCTTGAAAGGTGTGATGAAAAAGTAAAAGAAAGTTACAAAGTAGGAATCTTGTTAAATGCTATTCCTAGTCAGTTTGATGTCCTTAAAGATGTTGTACAATTTGCTAGGGATGACCTTACAATTGAGAGAATAGTAGAATACTTAACCCAGAAAAATGACTCCTTGAAAGTTTTCAAGAATAAAAATGGTTCTGAAAATGAGCAGAAAACTGAGTCTAAAAATGAGGTTATGTTCACTAAAGGAAAAGGCAAGAACAATAGGCAGAAAAAGAAGAAAAATAAGTCTAATGATAGCAATTCTTCTAAAAAGGATATGTCTACAGTAAAGTGCTATTATTGTGGTGTCATAGGGCATTATTCAACAGACTGTAACAAGAAGAAAAAGGATGACAAAAATAAAGAAAAAGATAATAATGGTTCTTCAAATGTGTTTGAATACTGTCCTCAATATTCTTTTGAACTGTTAATGTGCAATCATCATGATGATAACTTGATTAATATGCATGAGTCTACTGTTAGTGATGACTGGATTCTAGACTCAGGATGCACTTTGCATGCTACACCTCATAAACATTATTTTAGTGAGTTAACTGAATCTGATGGTGGTGTAGTTATGCTAGGAGATCATACATCCCTTAAGATCAAAGGCACAAGTACAATTCCATTAAGAATGTTTGATGGTAAGGTAAGGGTCCTCCAAAAGGTCAGGTGGGTCCCTGATCTTAGGAGAAATTTGTTATCTGAGTCAGTCTTAGATGATTTAGGTTGTCAGATTGTTACCTCAGGAGGAATAAGAGATGTTATTAGAAATAAAAATGTTCTTATTAGGAGCATCAAGAAAGAAGGGTTGTACTATGTTATAGCTACTCCTGAATTGAATGTCTCCAAAAGTAAAGTACAATCTGAAAATCAAAATACTTCTAAGATTTGGCATGATAGGATGGGGCATATAGGTAATAAAGGGTTACATCACCTATTCAAACTTGGCATGATATCTAATAAACCTGACTTGATTGACTTCTGTGAGGATTGCATCTTAGGAAAAAAGGTTGCTCACAGTTTTAGCAGGTCAACCTACACTGCAAGTAAGCCCCTAGAGTATGTTCACTCAGATCTCTGGGGGCCTGCACAAGTAGAGACAATGGGAGGTAGAAAATATTTTCTATCTCTGATTGATCACTACTCAAGGAAAGTGTGGGTTTACCTTCTAAAAACCAAAGATGAAGCTTTTGAAAATTTCAAAAACTGGAAAATAATGGTAGAAAGTCAATCATATTTTAAATTGAAATGCCTTAAGACTGATAATGGATTAGAGTTTTGTAACCATGCCTTTAATGATTTCTGTAAAACACATGGTGTTAAAAGACACCTGACTGTCCCTGGCACACCTCAGCAGAATGGTACTACTGAGAGAATGAACAGAACCCTACTTGAAAAAGCTAGGTGTATGCTCTTCAGTGCTGGGATGAAAAGTTCCCTATGGGGAGAGGCTGTGATGATAGCCTCTTACCTTATAAATAGATCACCATGCTCTGCAATAGGGCTTAAAACACCCTTGGAAATGTGGACAGGTAAAATACCTGACATTTCACACTTAAGGCCTTTTGGATGCACTGCATATGCCCAAATATCACAGGGTAAGTTGCAGCCTAGGGCCTTAAAGTGTGCAATGCTGGGATATCCTGAGGGAACTAAAGGTTATAAGTTGTTACTTATTCAACCAAGAGGTTATAAGGTAATAACTTCCAGGTCTGTCACTTTTAATGAAAAAGATTTTCATTTCAAGTCAATTCTAACACCAGTGGTTGAGAAAATAGGTACCTCATCAGACCCTAAAGAGAATAATGGCACATTCTTTGAAGAACAAGATAACCTGGAGGAAGATGAAGACTTTCACATTGGCCACTCCTCCAGAGCTTTCCAAGAACAAAGTGAAAGCAATAACAACCAAACTGAAGAGCATTCAGATAATGCAGTTCTGCAGCCTCACCAATTAGGTGGGACAGTAAGTAATTCTGATCCCTCTAGCTCAAGTTCTAGCAATGACTTGCCTGACTTGCATGATGATGAAGTGGATATGCATGATAATAATGTTGCTATACCTGAACATATCTTGCATGAACCTGCTCCTATTGTAAATGATTTGGCTGACTACCAACTTGCTAGAGATAGGGAACCTAGAGTTAGGATCCCTAATACCAGATTTGCTGAATTTGTGAACTTGCATGAATATACTCAACTATATCAGAATTACTCTAAAATTGTTGAGTTTGCCTTCTTAGTTGCTGAGGTTGTTAGAAATACTGTTCCAGACTTTTATGAACAAGCAATTAAATGTGCTCATGCTAATGATTGGTTTAAGGTAATGCATGAAGAAATTCAATCAATGTATGTAAATAACACATGGATTCTAGTTCCAAAACCTGATAAGGTAAAGTTAATAGACTGTAAATGGATTTATAAGCTTAAAGAAGGAGCAAGTGTCACTGACCCTCCTAGGTATAAGGCTAGGCTAGTAGCCAAGGGCTTTACACAGAAAGAAGGGATAAATTACAATGACATATTCTCACCTGTAGTTAAATACAAAACTATGAGACTCCTTCTGGCTATGACTGCAGTTTATGATTGGGAACTTGAACAAATGGATGTTAAAACTGCATTTTTGCATGGTGATTTGATTGAAACTATTTACATGCGCCAGCCTAAGGGTTTTGTTGATAAAAATAAACCTGAGCATGCTTGTTTACTTAAGAAGTCCATATATGGGTTGAAACAATCACCCAGGCAATGGAACAAGAAATTTGACTCTTGCATGCTTAAAATGAACTTCACTAGGAGTAAGTATGACTCATGTCTGTACTTTAAGAATGTGAAGACTAAGACACCCCTGTATGTACTGCTGTATGTAGATGATATACTATTAATTAGTAGCTCCAAGGCTGCTATTACTGGGTTCAAGCATGATCTTAAAAATAACTTTGACATGAAAGACTTGGGTCCTGCACAAAAGATTTTAGGAGTAAAAATCATTAGGAACAGACCTAAGAGAACCATATACTTGTCTCAATCTGACTATTTGTATAAGGTACTAGACAGGTTTGCTATGAAAGGATCCAAGCCATCTCCAATACCGTTAGGAGGGCACTTAGAGCTCTCCAAGAAGGATTGTCCTGTTTCTGAAGCTGACAAGAAGAAGATGGAGAATGTTCCCTATGATGTAGCTGTTGGTTCCACTATGTACTCCATGTTATGTACTAGGCCTGATCTAGCTTTTGCTATTTCTGTATTAAGTAGATACATGTCTAACCCAGGGGAAAAACACTAGGCAGCCATGAAATACCTTTTGAAGTATGTAACAGGGACTGTAAATATTGGACTTGTATATGTTGAGCATAAGCCGAGGATTGACCTACAAGGTTATGTTGACTCGGATTATGCTAGCAATAAGGACAACAGGAAATCAATCACTGCCTACTTTTATACTTGGGAAGGGAATTGTATTTCCTGGAAGTCCCAACAACAACCCATTGTTGCTCTGTCTTCCACTGAAGCAGAGTACATTGCTGCAACTGAGGCTTCAAAAGAAGCTACATGGATGAAGGGAATATTATTTGAGATTGAAGGCAAGAAATACTTGCCTATACTGAACATGGACAGTCAAAGTGCATTCACTGTTCTAAAACTCCCTTCTAGGCCCCGTCTAGGCCCCGCCTAGGCACTGGAAGGTCCTAGACCGCCTAGCCGTCCAGACCGCCTAGGCACCCGTCTAGGACCGCCTGGGCCACCGTTCAGGCCGTCTAGGCGCTAGGCGGTCCCTCTCCGCTCAACGTCCGCCTAGCGTTTTTTAGAACATTGAGTGCATTGTACTTATGCAAGGACCCAGTCCTGCATGAGAGAACAAAGCATATAGATGTCCGATTCCATTATATTCGACAACAAGTTGAGGAACAAGAAATCTCTGTGAAGAAAATCCTCGGAGATGTGAACTTTGCTGATTTTGGAACAAAAATTGTTCCTTCTAACAAGTTTTTGTTTTGCAGGGCAGCACTCCACATCGATGATGTTACTTGAGATGTGGGGATGAGTCAATGATGGCGGGAAACCTTAACTGATCCACTAATTAAGAACTTTCTTCCTAAGAATCTAAAACTTGGTTTAGGAGGGCATTTGTTATGCTTAATGAATAAACTCAAGTATTAGCTTCTAGGTGACATAGGATAAGGTATGGCACTATGTAAATACACTAGGTAGATCAAATAATCAAGAACCGGGTTCATAACTATTTTACGAGTTGGTTTGATAGGTGAACCGGGATTGTATGCCACCCCGGGTTGCCCCGGTTTGGAGGCAACAAACCGGTCTCGTCTTAAACGAGCTAACTCGTGTAAATCAGCTTGATTGGGCCCAAACAACGAGCTCGGCCCAAAACCAAGAAGGCCAGCCCATCTCCCAGTCTGAAGCTTGCCTTTAGTTGGAACGACGCGTTTGATGCTCGATTTGGAGAAGCTTCTGGAGCTCACTATAAAAGCCCTTGTTAAGCTCGCGAGAGCTCATTCGCCGCTTGCACAAATCCTAGATCCAGATCTGAAAGAGAGAGAGCGAGAGGGAAAAGAGAAAGTGTGACGCCGGTGTTGAAGAAGGAGAGTGAAGGGACGATCCTCTTGCCGGAGAAGACGTCGGAAGCTTTCGTCGAAGCTTTAGCTCAAAGCTTCGTCAGCCACTGGGGGGCCGAAACCCTAGAATCTTCTTCCCTTGCTTCTTGTTGCCTTGTTTGGTTCTTTCAGTGTATTTGTCTTAGGTTCTAGTTTGATTTCTGATTTGTTGTGTATAGACATTTGTGTAACCATCTTTGAAAGCCTTGATAGTGGATTGGGAAGGGTCTCCCCACTGAGACTCCGCGGACGTAGGTTTTAACACCGAACCGCTAACCATTCTCTGTGTCACTTGTCTTTATGCTTTCTTGGTTCGATCTTGTTTGTGTGTGTGCGATTTCTAGACTAGATCTTGTAGATCTGGTTTTTACAAAGTAAGTACTAGTTTAGTTTGTATTCAAATTGATCGAGGAGGGTATGTGCTTTTATAGGGATTGATCATCATTGTCCAAGTTGTACATTCATATATTTTCTAATAATTTAAGATGCAGTTAGAAAGATTGAGGGTGAGCACGATCGGAGAATCGAGATCAAAGATGAATTAACTTTATGTGTTAATTAATTATTTGTTTTGTTCTTGACGAACTATATGATCGACATCCTACGACGTGATGGAATGTGCTATATATATATATATATATATATATATATATATATATATATATATATATATATATATATATATATATCGACTAAAGTAATTGATTAGTAGTGATTTTTTGTGTGTTTGTTTGAACGTGTAAATTCCTGAATCGATTATCACTGAGTTGTGCTTTGCTGTCTTTTCATGTAAATTTAGCTAGAGTAGCGTTTGTTTATGCTTTCTTTAGATCCGTGCACCACACGGTCCACACCACGTCTCGCTAAAAGCCTACCACGAGTCACGACGTAAATTAAATACAAGACACGTACGTACAGGTTTCCAGAGCAAAGTGATTGTTTCCAGGTTAATCTTGACCCATTTAAAACGGGTCACAGGTCGTAAAAGTTCCGGATTTATATAGACCGAATTGTTACAGATTTGATACGGATTCGGGTTGATTCAATGGGTCATGATCGTCAATTTTTTTAACCTTTATCTTTATATTTATTAAAATAATTAATATTATATTATAAAATTATTATTTAATAATAATAAAATAATAATTTTATCGAAATTTATAATAAAATATTAAATTTTTTTATTGAAATAATACTTTATCGAGTTGGCAGGGTCAACCCAACGGGTTGGTGACCCAACCCAGTTTTTTCCGGGTCGATCAGGTTCGGATTAATCTTGACCCATTGATTTTCGGTCTGGTTTAAACCATAAAAACTTTGGACGGGGCGGGTTAGTTTTTCGAGGTCAAATTTTGACAGATCCAGCTATAATGATATGTGTTATATATACCAAAAAAATGATATGTGTTATATATATATATATATTTATCTCTTCATAAACTTTAACTACAATATTTTTATTTTTTCATCGATCAATAATTATAGTCTTAAACTAGTTTATTTTTTATCGGAAGTCTTAAACTAGTTTATAACATGTGTTTTGCGCATAAGCTTTTTGAACTGAATATTGGGTATAGGCATGGGCGGAATTATAACTCTGTCCCCCTCCTTTCAAATTGTTTTTGGTAGATATTTTTCTTTCGTTGATAACTTCGATTTGATCTATAATTATATATTAAAGTTGTCCCTTTTCGAGCCACCAGAATGATTCTGGCTCCACCATTAAAATTTTAATTTTAATTTCTATTATTATAACTTCTTTCTATCACATTCTTTTAAAATTATTTAAATTTATCTCTAACATCAAACATATATCTATTTAGTATAACAATATCTTTTGAAAGCTTCTTTAAACAAGTATTTAAAATTAAAATATATCTTCATTCTCAACATTAAATTTAACCATTTAGTACCCGTCGTACCATGTACCCGTCGTACATGGTACGACGGGTACAACTAGTATATTATATACTTCAATCCTATATCCAAGCAAAAAGTTATGATCGTTTTAAGATTATAAATATGCAAACCACTTTCAAATGTAATTTATTTATTTAGAATATTTTTTAAAAAAATTTATATCTTCATAAGGTAATTGAACCCATGAGCTTTAAAAGAATAAGTTATAGTAAAATACTTGATTATTATATAATAAAATATGTGTGCATGTTTTTAAGTACTTAGTTTAGTGCTTTCGGGCACCTACACAAGGGAATACTTGTTATGCATTGTTTTGGACGAAAAATACCGCAGTATCTCAACATCCTAAATTCGGGTCACGATCGAAATAATCGAGTGAAGATCTCTAGTCTTAAGAAAAGAAGATGGATTTCGTATTTCTTGACTTCAAGTGTTCTCAAATTGAGATTACAATTGATAAAGCTCTCTCTTTTTTCTTTTGTTCTCTTGTGTGCCTCTTACAATCGAGTTTCTCCTATTTTTCTATATCTAATTTCCCTTCCTTCCACTCCTAGAGCCACGTTCGTTCCCTCGTCGACGTCTCAATAATCGTTGCCCACTATCCACATTGCGGGGAGTGAAAAGTTGCGACACCCCATTTTTCGCTGGAGATATTACCGTCAATGACATCAAATTTAACTTTTCGAAATCACCCAAGGCTTGTAGAAACAAAACAAATAAAATCAAACTTCTTATATTATAGAATATTCAACGCAAAACTCCAAAGTGTTATCTAACATTACAAAAGTGTATGGAATTAATTAATTCTTGGATTGGTTCTTATAAGCCAAGGATCTCAACCCTAAAATTACGGAATTTTTTCGACAACACAACAACAGTCTTCTCAACTTTAATCTCTACGCTCAACTCTTGATGTGCCTCCACGAGAAATACGATTGACACCAGCCGACCATGCAAATGACAAAGTGGTCGGGTTAGTCTTGTGACAAACTAAATAAGTGGGGTTTTAAAATAGGTTCCTTGTGATAGTACTTAGCCACCAACATCGAACTGCGTATGAAAGTCAGTCAATTGTCCACTAACTAACGTACGCTCACTAACTTCAAGACATGTATGGGAAAGACAGGACACCACAACAGTGTGGTTCCTCGACGGTTTTCGGTTCCAGGTTCGATCCTTGCCTCTGCCTCTTCACCTGCGTCAAACCGAGTATCACCATTCTCCCAACTACTAGGTCGAGCCGGTCGGTACAAGCCAATTTATTTGGTCCGTATATTTTGCCATCTAGTTCACGAACTCAAAATTTACTACTAAAAGGTTACTAAAAAATTATCTTTCTAAATGTTGTTACTAAAAAAAATAGATGATATATACATGCAGTTTAAAGCCAGGGTCAAACCCTGTAAAAAACAACAAAGCAAGCCATACAATTCACGGTCCAAGGCAGGCAAAAAAAAATCAAGACTAGAAAAAAGATATATATGTACAAGTTAATCAAATTCCTAGCGAAGATTATATAAATCCAAGTGTTGGATTATGACACGTTAGTAATAAAGCAGGGAATTAGCAATGTTTCCTAAACAACGAAAATAAACAATAAAGAACACAGTATTTTGAGAAGAAAACTTTCTACCCGACCAAAAAGTCGTAGAAAGAAAAACTTATACCCATGAGACTCCTTCTCACATGATTTTCAATAGAATACTTTGTATTAAGTTTCAACGATTACAAGGCAAGTCAAGTTTCTTGGTAACTAATGCACCAACCAAAGTTCAACTAACTAGACTTCTACAACCCTAAGCGTAAACCTAAGTGAAAGTAAACTACTGACCTGAGTACTAACTCAAATGTGGATTCTTCACCAGAAAAAGCCACACACACTCGAACACTTGAAAAGCTCTCTTCTCAAGTTTATCGTTAATCAACCACACTTTAACCCTAGCTATAACCTAGCTATATATAAGAAATGGCAAGTCTGATCTCATACGCATTTCTTGCCTAAATGCGTTGATATTCCACTTAACAAATCCCAAACTAATAGGAGAAAGTATAATTTGTGATTTTGTATCCTCAACCAATTCGATTCTTTCCAAAACCGAATGATATTGGATTTCTTAGATAAGATCGTGTAAACTCGATCCTATCCTTCTTAATTTGATCTTCTCAAACAACCGTCCATAGCTGTCGAATCTTCATAGAAGATCGCTCGCAGGAGATCTGGTAACTTGCCATAAATAGAAAGTTGTGTCTCTTTGATATTCGCTTCCTAAATCCGTCACTCGTTCCCTCCATTGTTCCTTACAATGTTCCTTCACTCTTGACGATGTACCTGTTTTTCTGAAACACTTACATATAGAAGCAAGTTATACCATCTATGTTTGTTATCATCAAAACTAAGAGAAACCATGAAACAACGAATGTTTCAACACCACGATCTCGGAAATTAAAGGGGACATCTATTATTACCACATAAGGGATGATCTCGATCCTCCACTCGATCGAACGTGCTCACCGAATCTTCCTAACTGCATGTTAAATTATTAGAGAATATATATACAACTGGAACAAAAAATTAAACTGAAAAAACATGGACATGATCAAAATACAAAATGATGGTATTGGGCCACTTGAACAATGATGATCAATCCCTATAAAAGCACATACCCTCATCTATCAATTTGAATACAAACTAGATTCACAAATCACCCTCCTCGATCGTACTTGGTTACTGTTAGCGAAAAGGCGTTGTCTCCTCGGAGTTGTTGTTGTCGTCCTCATGCTTGCACTCGTTTCTGTTTCGGGTTTTGCTCAGAGTGGCAGAGGCCAGCGTCGGCACCTCAAAATCCGCCGGCTCCTCCATACTCCAGACCAAAATCCGAAACAATAAAGAGTGCAAGTACGAAGACGACAACAACAACTCGAAGGAAGGAAGACGACAACGCCATTTCGCTAACAGCTAGTAACCATTTTGTGGATTAAGTAAGTAAGTGCTGCCTTAGTTTGTATTCAAATTGATCGATGAGGGTATGTATGTGCTTTTATAGGGATTGATCATCATTGTTCAAGTTGTACATTTATATATTCTCTAATAATTTAAGATGCAGTTAGAAAGATTGAGGGTGAGCACGATCGGAGGATCGAGATCAAAGTTGGATTGAGTTTATGTGTTAATTATTTGTTTTGTTCTCCTGACGAACAATATGATCGATACGTGATGGAATATGCTCTATATATCGACTAATTAATTTACTAGTAGTGATTTTTTTTGTGTTTGTTTGAACGTGTAAATTCCTAAATGGATCCACCATGTCTCACTAACAGCCTACCCCCGTAAATTAAATAAAGACACTTACGTACTTCATCAGAGCAAAGTGATTTTTTTTGGCATACAGTTAGAATCCAATTATCGAAAGAAATGGGTGATGTGTCGGAAGCTTTTATCAATTAGAATATAAGGTCGGGATTCACCAACTAACCCAAAAGCTTAAGTCAATGAGTAGGGATTCACCCTCCTTTATATGTTAACGATTTATCTTATGTATTTCCAATGTAGGAAGACACATTTTCTCCAACACGCCCCTCAAGTGGTAACTAGTCCGATCTAGTTAGCATTTGAACATTATTTTTTTATGACTAGTCTAGCGTAATAAATGATGCTCCTCTTTTTTTACTAGGAAAACCAAACCCAGATCGAACCAACTCTAAAAAAATGTTAGATTTCGGGGACCGAAAGAAATGAGTGATGTGTTGTGATTTTTTTTTACCACTTAATATATAAATCAAAATCCACCTTCTAATTCAAAAACTTAAACCAATGGGTAAAGATTCACCCTTCTTTATATTCTAGTAATTTATTTTATGTATTTCCAATGTAAGAAGACATATTTTCTCCAACAAATACACATATTAGCTATAATGATAGGTGTTATATATTTATCTCTTCAATCTTCATACACTTTAACTATAATACTTTTATTTTTCTCATCGATCAATAATTATAGTCTTAAACTAGTTTATAATATGTGCTTTGCGCATAGGCTTTTTGAATTGAATATTGGATATAGGCATGGGCGAAATTATATGGAGACTAGAAGTAACTCTGATCTCTCCAATTCAAATTAATGTTTTCGGCAGATGTTTTTTCATTGATAGTTTCAATTTAATATATTATTAACTTTAATTCGATATTCAAGTAAAAGTTATGATCGTTTGAAAATTACAAGTATGGAAACCATTTTTAAATATAATTTACTTAGTTAAAATTTTTCTTAAAATTATCTTCAAAGGGTAATTGAACCCGTATAATAAATTATAAAGTATGTGTGCATGTTTTAAGTATTTAGTTTAGTGCCTTCGGGTACTTATTCAAGCGGATACTTGTTACACATTGTTTTGGACAAATATACCGAAGTTTCTCAACGTCCTAAATTCGGGTCACAATCGAAATAATCGAGTGAAGTTCTCTAGAGTCTTAAGAAAAGAAGATGGATTTCGTATTTCTTGACTTCAAGTGTTCTCAAATTGAGATTACAATTGATAAAGCTCTCTCTTTTTTCTTTTGTTCTCGTGTGTGCATTTTACAATCGATTTTCTCCTAATTTTCTATGTCTAATTTCCCTTCCTTCTACTCCAAGAGCCACGTTCGTTCCCTCGTCGGCGTCTCGTTGTCCACTATCCACGTTACGGAGAGTGGAGAGTTGTGGCACCCCATTTTTTGTTGGAGATATTATCGTCAATGACATCGAATTTCACTTTTCGAAATCACCCAAGGCTTGTAGCAACAAAACAAATAAAATCAAACTTCTTATATTATAAATATTCAACGCAAAATTCCAAAGTGTTATCCAACATTACATAAGTGTATGAAGTTACTTAATTCTTGGATTGGTACTTACAAGCCAAGGATCTCAGCCCTAAAATAAAATTTGCGGAATTTAGCGGAAATCTTTAAATTGGAAATCTTCGACAGCACAACAACAGTCTTCTCAACTTTAATCTCTACACTCAACTCTTGATTTGCAACCACGAGAAATACGGTTGACATCAGTCGACCATGCAAAGACAAACTAAACAAATGGGATTTTAAAATAGGTTCCTTATGATAGTACTTAGCCACCAGCATCGAACTCCGGATGAAAGTCGGTCAATGGTCCACTAACTAACGTGCGCTAAATAACTTCAAGACATGCATCGGAAATACAGGACGCCACAATAGTGTTGGTTCCTCGACGGCAGGTTCGATCCTTGCCTCTGCCTCTTCTCTTGTGTAAAACCAAGTATCACCATTCTCCCTACTATTAGATCGAGCCGGTCGGTACAAGCCGATTTTCTTGGTCCGTATGCTTTGCCATCTAGTTCACGGACTCAGAATTTACTACTAAAAAATTACTAAAAAATTATCTTTCTAAATGTCGTTACTAAAAAAAGATAGATGATATATACATGCAATTTCAAGCTAGGATCAAACCCTGTAAAAAAACCACAAAACAAGCCATACAATTCACGATCATAAGGAAAGGACTATCATAAGGAACCTATTTTAAAATCCTAGCGAAGATTACATAAATCCAAGATCTAGGAAACTAAAAGGGACATCTATTGTTACCGCATAAGGGATGATCTCGATCCTCCAATCGATCGAACGTGCTCACCTTGAATCTTCCAATTGTATATATATTTATTGTCTAATAATTTAAATTACAGTTAGGAAGATTCAAGGTGAGCACGTTCGATCAATTAGAAGCTCTAATCGATCAAACGTGCTCACCTTGAATCTTCCTAAGTGCATGTTAAATTATTAGACAATTTATATAAAATTGGAAAAAAAATTAAACTGAGAAAACATGGACCCATGATCAAAATGATGATATCGGATCACTAACAATGATGATCAATCCCTATAAAAACACATACCCTCTTCGATCAATTTGAATACAAAACTGGATTCACAAATCACCCTCCTCGATCGTACTTGGTTACTGTTAGCGAGATGGCGTTGTCTTCCTTCCTTGGAGCTGCTGTTGTCATCCTCATGCTTGCATTCGTTCCTGTTTCGGGTTTTGCTCAAGAGTGGCAAAGGCCATCTCCTCTGTACTCTTGAACAAAATCCGAAACAGTAAAAAGTACAAGTATGAAGACGACAATAACAGTTCGAAGAAAGGAAGACAACGCCATTTCGCTAACAGCTAGAAACCATTTGTGAATTAAGCAAGTATTGCTTTAGTTTGTATTCAAATTGATGAGGGTATGTATGTGCTTTTTATAGGGATTGTTCATCATTGCTCAAGTGGCCCGATCGTGCCCATGTATATATTTTTTTTCAGTTTAATTTTTGTTTTTCCAGTTGTACATGTATATATTTTTTACGTGTTAATTATTTGTTTTGTTCCTGACGAACAATATGATCGATACGTGATGGAATATGCTATATATCGACTAATTAATTTACTAGTAGTGATTTTTTGTGTGTTTGTTTGAACGTGTAATATTCCACCACGTCTCTCGCTAACTTCCTACCACGACGTAAATTAAATACAAGACACCTACGTACTTAATTCATAGCAAAGTGATTGTTTCTTGGCATACAAATGATACACGTCTGTTTACTGATGTTAAATTACATAGCTAGAAAGACAATTATTTTTCATGGGTAATGATGATTACTAAAGAGATTTCAATTGTAGACACAAAAAAAACTAGCTGTTGATAGCAGACTAGTTGAACTTAAAAAAAAAACATAACACATGCATGCTACAAGAAAATATATAGGGGAGAGCTCCACAGAAACGCAAATTGTAAAGAAACGAATGTCGTAATAAGAGTCGTTGGATTTGCAAGAATGGATGAGTAGGATTAGGGTATATAATAATAGGAAAATAGAAAAATGACATAATATATTTACCAAAATGAAAGTTACTAGATTCTAGCCTAAATTTAAGGGGTGTGTTTTTTGATAAAATTTGAATTTTTGAGCAGACTTTACGAAAAAAAAGACAAAATCTTGCACACATTCATTGTAAATTCGATTGTACTATCTTTAATATTCGAGTACATAAATATCTGAATTTTTCATGTTTATGTTTGAATATGTATTAAAATTTTTTGAATATTATTCAAATGTTTTTCGTATTTGTCATGGTTTGAATATCTAGTCCACTTTCTTGAATGTGTATTATGTTTTGTTTTATTGGAAATAAAAATATGTATCGAATATAAGTGTAGTAAACCTTGAATAAGTAATTGAATATATTGAATATGATTTTAAAAAAGGTCATTACATGTTCACACTCTAATTCCATAAATGGCTAAAAAATGAGAATACAATATTCGATTCACAATTCATGTCTATGAATTCAATAAACAACATATAAACATTTAGAGTATAAAGACGCCTCTTTTGTGTAAAACGACATATTTGGTCGTTATCATCCTTCTTTCATTCTCCTTAGGCTTCTTTATGATCTTCAACCATCTCGATATTTGCCGACCTTCAAGACTGCATATTCATCATATAATACATAAACATTCGAAAGACAATAACTATAAATTCAAACTTGCTTGTGTAATATTCACATATTCAAATATCTGGCTTTTTGAATTTCAACCTCATATTCGATTGTTGAGAATGCATATTCAGAATATCTAATTGCATATTCAATAAATATACTCAATGCATATTTAATCGTTTATTATGCATATTGTATTTTCAACAAAAAGCACATAAGCATTCAGAGTAAAATTCCTACGAATTCAAACAATATATGCATATACACAAATCAAAATATCTAGTAGTCCGTGAACTTCAACCTCATATTCGATTGTTAAGAATGCATATTCCGAATATCAAATTGCATATTCAAAAAAATATACTCAATATGCATTTTTAATTGTTTAATAATGCATACAAATTCAATCAATATATACATATATTCATTCACTAATCAATACGTAGAGGAGTTACTATTCAACATTTATCCATATATATTCAACTATTCAGAATGCATATTCGGAGCGTCAAATAAAATCAACTACCAACAAGTATATATTCAGTGTTTGTCCATGTATATTCAACTATTCAAGATTCATAAACATAAATCGGCAACATATGCACATACCGTGTCTAATGTTTATCCATGCATATTAGCATTGAAATCCCCAGATCTGAATAACCTTCGAACGAAAAATTCAACTATTCCGAGAAAATAATCAAAGCATCGAATGTTAATTATCAAACGAAAAAATTAAATTGGCACAATAAAATCTTAAATCGATGATGTCGTACATTACAAATTCAATCTCGAAAGCTAATCCTTGAACCCACACAACAAAACCCACCACTATACAACTTATAAGCACTACTTATCTAACAAAAACAAAATTCAAAAAGAAAAGGATAAAAAAACACTGAAAACTGCTTAATTATGTTCAATTTACTCCCCAATCTCAATTTTTAATAATGATCCATATAGATCTCCTCATAAAACCACACCCGTCGATCAAATTAATTTTACCTGTATAATATAATCCACCGTCGAAATTGAAAATCGTCTTCTTTCGATCTCCTTCAAACTGTTGTAATACAAATCTTCAGATCGGAAAAAACGAATTTATGTATGAGTCGTCACCATAGAGATGCAGAGCATAGAGAGTCGAGAGAAATCTGATTTGAAAATAAAAAGAACGATTTGGATGTATTTTAATGGTGGATTTGCAAGGGTACCCCTTGCACAAAAATAGTTTGCAAAAGTACCCCACATTATAAGAAATTGCAAATCATGCATTTTGGCATTTATACAATTTTATTTTTTATTATTTTATTGTTTAATTATTTGAATTTATATTTGTAATGTTTTTTAGAAATGAATTATTAAATTCAAAAAATTAAAATCATAAAACGAAAATTGTAAAAATAAATAAATAAAAGGCATATGAAAAGATATTTGAAAAGATGTTTTAAAGTGATTTATTAGTTATAATATACGGAAACTAATGAGGAAAAAAAGGAAAAAAAAGTCAAAGATATGGCAAAGATCCTAATGGATTGAGATTTCCGTAAGAATCTAGTCGGGCTAGATGTTATACTGTCATGCTTGTGTATTCTACTGTCATACCACAATATGCTCCTGTCACGGACTTAAAAAGAAGAAAGAAATTGCTAACGAATTATATTTGTTACGAAATCTTTTCTATCCTTTATCTTAAAATATACGAATCTTAATGCAAACAATAATAGCCAATATTCTACATAAAGATACAAAATATTTTCTATCCAGTCTTATCTGTTCATTTAGTTTTGATATACGAACAAACGTAGAGGCACATTGAGTTCTACCATGGGTAAGTAGTATACAATTGAATTATTTCGATAATCATTTATTGCTTCTAAGTATTACGATTGAATTGTTTCGATAATCATTTATTGCTTCTAAGTATTACGATTTGTGCATTTTCAGGTCGAAACAACATATTACTTACGTTAATACAAATGGTGAATGGAATGTCTTGGGAGATAACTGGTCTTATGAAGGGGGGGGGGACACGAAGGCAATAGCACTCGTTGTATCCGATACTATAAAATTTGAATCCCTTAAGGATAAAATAGTGGAGAAACTATCCATTGATTGTGAAAAGTACAATCTACATCTGCACTATGTGTCGCCCATAAAGGTTAACCTTCCACCCTTTGAAGTTAATGGTGAAGATGATCTTGAAGCCTACAAATTTTTGAATTCAAAATCATCAAAAGAGGGGATATGGTCGATAGATCTGTACACAAGCATTAAGGAGAAGAAAAAATTTCAGTTTATGGACGAGGGGGTTGACGGGAAAGTCTTTGAATTTCAAACTCCAAACTCTATGCAAGAGATGAGAGTCCCATCAAGTGCACCTCTTGTAAGCCAGTGTGACCGAACACCGATTAAGGATGACATGACTTTAGATGAAATCATCGACGATAATAATAATGTCTCCTATGATGTGGGTGTCAGGAAATTTGGGAATGGTGACAGAGACAGTGACATGTTACGAAACAGGAATACTTCCCCGATTAATTTCGTATCATAGGAGTAAAGGCCTACTGTCGTACTTCATTCATTATCTTGTCATCCTTTGCCAAAAATCCGCTTATGTAGACGGTTTCTTGTCATTCCTTTTTACTTGTGAAACGTCTATTTGGTCAACCTTTCTAAACTTACTGTCACATTACAATTTGTGTCTTTTCACCCTATAAGAAAGTTGAACATGGATTGATGTTAGCTTCATTTCAATTCCAAATTCATATGAGAAAAGTTATATTGTCACACTTTAATAATTATCTTGTCATCATACACTCTTTATCCTGTCACCCTATAAGAAAGTTGTACATGGATTGGTGTTTGTTTCATTTGAATTTCAAATTCATATGAGAAAAGCTATATTGTCACTCTTCAATAGTTTTCTTGTCATAATACAATTTTTATCATGTCACCCTATAAGAAAGTTGAACATGGATTGATGTTAGCTTCATTTGAATTCCAAAGTCATATGAGAAAAGCCATATTGTCACACTATAAGAATTGTTACTGTCATCATGCAATTTTTATCTTGTCACCCTATAAGAAATTAGAACATTTGTCACCCTATAAGAAATTAGAGCATGTATTGATGTTAGCTTCATTTGAATTCCAAATTCATATGAGAAAAGATATACTGTCACACTTCAATAATTATCTTGTCGTCATACAATGTTTATCCTATCACCCTATAAGAAAGTTGAACATGTATTGATGTTAGCTTCATTTGAATTCCAAATTCATATGAGAGCCATAACCTGTATCAATTTCCAGCACACACAAGAAAGTGAAAGAGTCAAAATAAAGTCAAAAATAGTGTCCTTCATTGAAAGTCACAAACCAAGGCACAAACTAAGTTCACATAATGATCAAAACTAACATCAAGTTATCCACCAAAGTGGATTACTAACATCAAGTTATCCACCATAGTGGATTACTAACATCCAGTTAACCACCAAAAATACATCTACAACACTTCCCAACAACAATAAAGTGAACCTAAACTAGTTTCACAACCAAAGAACTCAAGACGAATCCCATTTGAAGTACCATATGCTCACTGCCAAAGAACTTCGATATCCATCTACTAACTTGTCCTCAATGACCGAGATATCAGTATTCTTAGTGGTTAGTAACTCAATGTACTTGATGGTGTACACCCTGCAGTCACCCCTACAAAACAAAATTAGATTTTAGTATAGCTTCATATAAAAAAAAATTAGATTTTAGTAATGCTTCCCACATGTTTTCCGAGTCGAAAATCAGATTGGCTTCTGCATTTCTTTCGTTGTATTCTGTGGTGACCTGTTTTGGCAAAGAAGATACCATTCTATTTTCATAACATTTTTTAAAATAAGTGCAAAACAGAAAGGATGCAGGGTTAGAACTTACATTTGTTGTGTTAAAAGCTACATTCACACAATCTGGTAAGATACTAATTGACTTTGGAGGCAACTCTTGTGAATTGTTTCGGAACACAACGACACTAGATTCTCTAAAGTCATTATTGATCAGAAACGCGACACATCCATCTGTCTGGCCTCTTCAAAAACATAGGCCTAGAAACCAAGAAGTGAGAATAATAACTGAAATTAAGGAAACCAATTGGAAAATAGAGAAATGGAGATAATAACTAAAACTAATAAAACAATGATGGTTTGGGTTTGTACCTGCTGAAGTTGGCATAGGGAGAAGTTTGTCTGCAGACCATTTAGTATTGTTTTAGAGCAATCATTTATAGTCAGGTGCAATTGTTTAAGATGGCCCCATTTTGGTTGCCTTAGAAGAGCTAAACAATGACAACATAGAAATCAAGAGTTGGACACATATAATCTAAAAATGAAGATTTACATGTGTTTTATGTATATATAAAGACTCACCATACTCATCAAGAGGAGCTTGATCATAATAACTTGTTGTAACATAAGCAGACGTCGTTCTTCCAAAATTTGTCCCTCCATGATACTTAAGGATACAGATTGTATTGATAATAAGCATATCAGCACAAAAGCTTTCACACTGGAAACTGAATATATGCAAGAAGGATGATGGCAGAAGAAATAAGACTAGTACCATATAGTAATTCACATAGCTTCCATGCTTAGCAATGAAAAGCGCCACATGAAATGCAATGTCTTCAACAGATCTCAGATATGGATCTCCACCAAATACTTGAAATCTTCCAAGAAAAAATAAAGAAAAATATTAAAAGGCAATTATTTTAGCTAAAGAAATGAAACCAAATGAGCTCTAAACACCTTATACTTTTTCAGCACATAGATTGAAATAAGTACTTATTTTTGCTGACAAGTTACTATTATAAGTTATTATGTATAAAAATTTGGCATCAAATGAAGCCTAAATGGTGAAATTCTATAATAATCCATACAAAGAAGTCCAGTTTTCAGTCCACAAAGAAGGCTTGTTTGGCGAATTAGGTCCTGCAAAAGTCTCACCGCATCTCATTCCATTACATGTATTTATTAGCAAATGCAACAAGACATAACTATAAGAATGACAAACCAACGAAGTAACTATATAGCATGAAAAAAAAAACTAAAATCAGATCAAAGAATTTTTGAAAAGAAGACTATTAGTACTAAGTACTAACCACAGGATCAAGAGCATCACTTTGTTTGCACATAACCCAGGGAACCGCTGTCTGTATCCCAACCGCCATATATTTCCTCACAGGCACCTAGCAAGTCTCCACTTTCATGAGCATGTCAACAACAATTCAGCAACAAACCAACTTGGGCAAGAAGGCAAATTCAATTTTCAACTTTTAACATATAAGTGATTGTGAACATATATAGCACCGACTCCTCAATGTGTCAACTTAAATGCACACCCAACAAAACCCAAACAAGCACAAATCAATAGGTTGTTTATGACAAATTAGGCACAAGACAAACTCAGCAAAACCAACTAAATAATCATGACCAAATTAGCACAAATGGATAATCATGACCAAATCAGCACAAATTCAGTAATAAACAACTTAATTCAGCAACACTAACTAAATTCAGTTCAAATTGGCAAGTTTTAGATGGTGGAAACTGTAATCGATCGAGCCAAATGATATTAATAACAAATAGTAAACTAGCTCAAGCTTCTCATACATTAGAACACTAATTTCAACAGAGAAAGATACTTACCTCCGCTCACTAGTCAATCAGATGAAGGCACGAGTAGGGATATCTGAGCATAACTTTGACGGCGTAGCACCAGTGGCGGCGCTGAGATTGTGGCAGTGACAATGGTAAGATGTCCGGTGACCGGTGTTGGTGGCAATCAATCAAAGGAAGGCTAGTGACGCTGTCGGAATCTGGGAAGTGGATCAGCGCTGATGTGGGCGAACTCGCGTGGCCTTGCGGTGGTGTGGCGCAGCAAGAGCGATGAAGGGAAGGTTGGTGGCGCTGTCGGAATTTGGGAAGTGGACTCGCGCTGATGCGGGCGAACTCGCGTGGCCTCGCGGTGGTGTGGGGCAGCAAGAATGATGAAGGGAAGAAGATGGAACCCGAAGAGAGGCGGTAGGGCTCCGAGCAGATAAAAGGGCGTCGGGTGGTAGGCGAGAAAGAGATGGAAGGAGGGCGGCGCACAGAGGTATCGGGAGCGACTATGGAAGAAATAGAAGGTAAATCTAGGGTTCATTCTCTATCAGGAATTCAATTCAATAGGTAAGGTAATCACTAAAGTGATTAAATTTAATTTTTAAAAATCATTTAATTTGAAGCTAAAAATAATTTTAAAATGATTTTATTTAATAATTTGAGTTTTCAATATTAAAGAAAATTGAATTATTTTAATATTTGTCTAAAATAGGAAAGGGCATGTTTTTGGGCGTTTTTGCTATAGTTTTAGGCATTTATGTTATTTTTTTAGGCATTGATGTAACAGTAGAAATAAGAAGGCATTTTTGCAAACAAATTTTCAAAATGGGGCATGGGGTACTAATTTCTCTATTTTAATTTGGAAATAATTAATATAGGGGAGAGAAATCCGATTTGGTATAAAAGAATTGGAGATAGAAAATTTTTAAATATAATAATCACTTAATTTGGATAAATCTAGACCATCAAATTTTTTTAATCTAATTGCTCTTATTATGACACTAGTTTTTCTATAAGGAGGTGTTTCTCTAGAGTCTTATTCTATATACGTAGCATAATTAGTGCTATAATATATATATTAAACAAGTCCGGATTTTTTACATCCCACTATACAATCTAAAGTGCTCCAATTTAATTATTTAATCCATTAAATGATGATAAAAAAAATTCTAAAAAATTTATTTATATTCTAAATACTTATTCTCATATATTTATAGAGCTTTGTGATACAAATTTCTGAAGAATATTTTTAAACGCTAAAAAACAATTATTTAACAATTTTTAATGTAAACAAATAATAATAATGAGTTTTTTGGAATAAAATATATAAATATATGTGGATAAGTATTTAGAATATGAATATATTTTTTTATCATTATTTGATGGCTTAAATAATTAAGTGGATCACCTTAGATTGTATTGATATTAAACTACTTTTAGTTGCATATTTAATGAGGGTAGTTTTTTTTTTCTTTGAAAAGCATATTGATAACATTATACTCCAAGGCTTACAAGATCAGCAATACCATGAGGTACAACCTCATTAAACACTTAAACTAAACCCACACACAGGACAGTTCTTGCAAGTAGATGTGCTACACTATTTCCTGATCTCCTAACATGGAGGAAGTTAAAAGATTCAAAAGACGAACTAATCCTCAATTTGAATCGCATGATTTAATACATTAAGTTACATTAAATTATAATTTAATGTAACTTAATGCAACTTAATGTATTAAATTAGCAATCCAAACAGAAAGTAAGTGAATATCATCAAGTAGAAGACTAGAATAAAAAAAAACAAGGAAAGTGAGAATAGAAAGAGTGGACAACAGATAGAGAATCAGTCTCTACTTCTACCATGGAGAGGCCTCGATCTTCTAATTGCTTCAATAATTAGCCCTTCTTTAATTGCTACAAGCTCAACAAAACCGGATGGCTATCCTCTCTAAAGTCTCCTTCTAGTTTTGAGCATCTCATGTGATTTCATACTTCCTTCGGTGAGTGCACGCCATTAAAAGTGTTTTTGTGATCCTTGGGGCGATGCGAAAATCTAACATGCACCACCGATCAAGGCAAAATCGCCTATAAGCTAGTGGCTTTCATACCGCGACACAATTTTTGTTTTATTGAGAATTTGTCTTCAAATGCCCAACACTAAAGATTTTAGTAATGTGTTAGTTTCATTTGATTTTGGTTTATTACTAACAGTTTAGATGCAAATTTTTGCTATTCCAGAATGTCAACGTTACCCTATTTCAAGCCTTTGTTGGACCTTTCGAAATTAGAGCCATTTCATGGGACGAACTATAAGAGTTAGTCTTAGAAGATTTTTTTTTTGGTAAAAAGAGTTGGTCTTAGAAGATGGTGATGGTTTTCATCAAAAAAAAACAAAAAGAAGATGGTGATGGGTTTTTTCTAGCAGTTGGAGGTTGACTATCTCCTTCTATAATCGCCTCCAACCTCTTCCACTCTAGTAGTTCAAAACACTACCACGAATTCATCGACCCTATCGATAAAGTCACTCCTAGCACTCGGGCTTCGTGAGATGGAAACCAGGAAAGTAACTCGACTATAGTAGGTAATACGGAACTAAAAAATATGAATCTAATAACAAAATAGTATGTGGTCATATATTGAGGCATGTAACCAATTTGTTCTTAATTTAATTTACTTGCTCCCCACATATCTACAAAATTTATGTGGGATATTTTGGAGACTAAATATTCTGTTAATCGATGATGCTGTGAAAAAAAAATATATTTGTGGCAAGTTTTTTCAACTCAAGATGATGAATGATAAGCCAATTATGGACCAGGATCATGAGTACTATAATTTGGTGGCTGATATCGTGGCTGACGAGATGATGTGCGAGGTCCTTTAGGCGAATTTCCTGATCCAAAATCTGCTTGAGTCATGATCCCTTCATAAGCTGAACATAAGAAGAAAGACATTACCTTTTAAAGATAAGACTAAACCTAAACCTTCTAAAATTTTGGTTAAGACTAGTCTTCTTCCAAAATTAATAGATTTAGAAAGGGTGATTTCAACCTCTAGACAAAAGAAAGACAAAGTTTAAAATATGAAGAATTTCAAGAATCAAGGAAAGCCTCTAGAATTAGCTAGGAGAAAAAGGGAAAAAATGTCAATCACACGTTTCTAGCAAGTTTGTGAGATTTGCCCATTTTTAGGCTGAATTGAGCCACTAAGGGAAAAAAATGAAAAGATATTCAATGGGTCAAATAATAAGTTTTTTATTGTTTGATGTTTTTTTATAAGGTAAGAATTCGGAGACCAAACAAGTTTGGTGAATCGAGAGACCGTATAAAAACGGCAGTCATGAATGGCTAAGTGCATCAAAAAAGAAGTACACAACAAAAGTAGAGATGACTAAAATAAGTACAAACACAAAAGAGAAAGAACAAGGGAGAATTTGAGATCGGGGTGAGTAAAGCACTAATTAAAGAACAACGCCGCATGCAAAAGTAACCCATCGAGGGTTGTGCGAACTGGACAGCTGACGTTCCCTCCACCGAGATGAAGGATCTTCAGAAGGCACAAGGCACCACATGACCTAGCCCAATACAACTCGGTCCAATTCCAAATTCAGTTCCATCTCTATAAACCGTATGTACTACAAGAAAGGCACAAGCTATCCTGCTTCACAAAAGAGAACCACCCAGTGGCAAAACATTTTTCCTTATTCCATGCTTGCGAACCAAGCATTTTTCCAATATTTTTTTCTTCTTATTATTATTTTTTCCATGCTTGCGGCCCAAGCACTTTATTTCCATTTTTCCATTTTTTCTTATCTTGCAATCGATGACGCCAACGAGAACCTGGGAAGGTTGGCAAACCAACTGACGACAAAGGCTTAGGCGACGGAAGTCTTTGTAATTAGGCCGACGACGTAGGAGGGTGGGTGAACCAACCGACGATGGATGAGGGCGTCCCCATGGAATCAAGCCAGCGACACAAACGCCTATCGGAAAGCAACGGAAGGAGCCGAGAGGAGTGGAATCCTGAAAAAAGTAAAGGAAATATTTAGGCAAACAAATTCAAATACAAGATCTCAACACATTCATAACCCTCAAGGCTAAAGGAGGTACGGTTCATTTGATTATATATCATCCTGCTAAATTGTGTAGCTAATAACAATGCCAAAACGATAATTGTGTATCATCCTTGGTATTTTTCATGTGATATATTGAGCGGAATCAGAACTCGAAAACGAACGTGTCGGTTAGCCTTAGTGATTTGAAGGCATGAAATATATAATTTTGCAAATAATTTTTGTATGCACATTGTGCTCAATTTCAAACTTTTTTTTTAATCTAAATGAGTATTAAAAACGCGATATGTTTTTTATGCACATTTATTTTTGCATATGGTTCCCTCTCAATCTTTTTGTTTTGATTATCCTCTTGAACTTCATCTTCGGTGTACTGAAACTATTGCATGATGACATTTTCACTCATATAGTAGATGTTCATTTCATAAAAAAAAAAAAAGAAAGAAAACCAATGCATGACATACATGAACTAGTTTTTTAATGTTTTATTAAGTTAGTCATGCATATGGACCATAGGAAAATAAATTCATGGTACCAACAAAATACGACATAAAAAGCTCTAAAGAGGCACCAAAATCAACGAGTTATGGCCCAAGATGAAGAAATTCAAACACATACCTCCAAACATCAGAATCGAAGACACTTCGTTGACAGATTTAACGATATAGCCCATGACCGAATTAGCCTATCGAGCATATAAAGAATATCTAACACGATGATCTCGATGTTCTAGAGACAACTCCACACACCATTGATAGTGTTAATTAAATCTATAATAGCCACTACTTTTATAAATAAATATTTTAAAAAATATCCTACTCAATATCACTTAAAGTTAAATTCCGTCTTTGAAAAAATGAATTAAAAAACTTTATAAATTAAAGTTTATTTGGAAAGGTAATTTAATTATCGGTATAAGTTATGAGGACGGAAATTTAATAGGATGAATTTAATTTGAGCAAGACAATTATTTGGATTGAACTCAAATAAAAATAAATTGGGCCTAGACAAAGTCCATTAATCTCGGCCCAATAATTTTAAGTCCATATCACTTAAGTAAGGTAAAAAAAAATGGAAGATGCAGGCAGGATTTAAACCGATAAACTCCACACTTCACACCCTCACTTACACTCCCACTTACTATGCCAAAATGTTTTTCTAACAATTAAGAGATTTACAATTCTCTTATCTCCTTCTCCATGAAAGCTTCCATATGCATGCATCGAGTGTTTGTCCTATTAAAGAGAGAATTGAGTGGAGGTCTCTTCTCTTACACCACCTCCACCACACCACCCAATCTCCTCTTCTCTTACACCACGTCCATATGCATGCATTATATGGATTTAAAACTAGGAAATAAATATATTTCACTTTATTGAATTATCTGTGCGATATTTATTAAGTCTTTTCCCGAAAACTTAAGTCGCCCATAACTCCACGTTATTCTGAAAGCCAAGTCGAGTTAAGGCAAGTGAATATTTTCCCTTCTAACATTTTTAGTATTTCGATTCTGTCAAGAATATTCTTCTATGTTGGAAATTACTTGTTTGTTAAATAAATTTGCTTAGAAATAATGACATATTGTCTGTTATTCTTACCACGCTAGTAGTGAACTTTAGGACCAATGAATTTTGGCCTTATGTGTTTATTATAGGCGATATTTTTTTTTTGGTAGAAGGAGAGACGGTACTCTCCGGCCTCTCAATGAGGCGTTTTATTAATAATAAAAAAGGGCTAAATGTTCCTCAAACGGGGAATAGCCCGACCCCTTATATCATCAAGAAGCAATAGGCGATATTGTATAATAGCTCGATGCCTATCTATTCAAAATGAAAGAGATACAGATCCTCAAACATCGGGATGTGGTGAGATCTTGACAAACCTCTATCAAAACCTACAATGTTTTTGATCCGATCTCAGAACACAAAGCCAAAAGAGGATAATCTATCTACATTCTTTACTCCATCAAAATTGAGTTTGATAAAGTTTAGTTTGAGTTTGATTAATTTAATCTTTATCCCTTTTCTTATAGTGTGGCTAGTTAGATTAACCTATGATCTTGGTCCGAGTCGTTTTTTTTGTTTTGATGTGTAGCCAATCACTCATCCGAAAAGTGATGAAGTGACATATATCCTGGATTATGTTCATTGTACTTTAGTTGCCCTAGTTGAAAATTTTCTAACTTCTAAAGATCCAATTACCCTACCAAAACCAAATCAACCATTCAAAGTTTTTTTTTCTTAAAAATTCTTTTATTTTTAGGATGATCCATTTCAGTTTTTTTGTTAAATGGAGCATAATTTTATAAAATTATGTGAACCTAATGTTATTTAACATTTTTTTTATACAGGTAAATCTTCGTTGTAGATGTTTAAGGTCCTCCAACTTACTACCCACCTATTTTAGGGATAGATTTCCAGTTTTAATCAAAGAAAATTTTTAGGAAAATTCTGTGTGGTGACCTCGATGTGTTACCAATTCCACATAGTACACAAGATTTTTCGAAATTTCGCATGATAATCTTGAGGTTTTACAAATTCCGGGTGGTAACCTTGATGAATATGCAAAACATTAAGAACACCACACAGAATTGACAATACCTCTAGATCACCGCACAAAATTTGCCAAAATTTTAACAACAAATCAGGATAATTTTTTTTTTGATAAAACAAATCAGGATAATTGGTTGATGAAGAAAGAACAAGGGAACAACCACAATTCTGACGTGTCACTCTGTAATTTGTCAACGGTCGAAATTAGGATCCAAAAAACACCATTTTCCAACTCATGCAAATTAAACGGCCAAACTAAACAAACCCCAATTCCTGCCGGGTCCCACTGCTCTAGTCTCTTTCTTTACCACCGCCACCTTCCTTTTTTTCAAAGTAGCCGTTGTTCCACACTAAATATTTTTCTATTCATGCAAAACTAAAACAAAGGGAAATTAGGATTGATACCTTTAGTTTTTGACTTTTAGGAATGTAACTCGAAAAAAAATTATTCTTAGCCGTACCCTCAAACTCTTGTAAAAGTTCGATTTATATCCTTATTTATGAATTTTTATTAATTAATTACTAAATTATTATGTTATCTAATGAAAAAACTATTTTTATATTTAATGAAATTAAAACACAATGTTAATTTAATAGCATTTAAGATAAATTTAAAAATAAATTATAAATTAAATATTAAATTAAATATTATATATATATATTTCAAGTACATTTTATGCCTATAATAAAATATTTTGAGTTAAAATAAAAGATATACAATATTTATATTCAAATAAATATATTACATAATAAAAATTTATCATGTATAGTTATTGTAGTAATTTAGAAAATTTTAAGAAATTAATAAGACTTTCATTCCATAAAGCAAATTTTCTAATAAAAACTTGTTAAGTATAGGAATTAAAATTTGTAAAAATGTATAAATATATGTAAAATTTTCATTCACTATTATTAGATTAATAATTTTATATATTGTTTTCCTATTATTCTAAATTAATAAAAAAAATTATTATAAAACATATTAATTTTAGTTATAAAATAACAAAAATTTACAAATAAGGGTAGTAGTCGAACTTTTACAAGTGTTCAGGGTACTATCTAAAATAAATTTTTTTTCAGGTATTATTAAAAAAACCAAAAAATCAAAAAT
The DNA here is from genome assembly GCA_964016875.1 of Fallopia convolvulus. Lineage (NCBI taxonomy): Eukaryota > Viridiplantae > Streptophyta > Magnoliopsida > Caryophyllales > Polygonaceae > Fallopia > Fallopia convolvulus. Next base: position 55,097,582 of record OZ024734.1, read on the forward strand.
ACCAACCGAAATTTCTCTAAAATAAAAAAAACCCAAAAGCATAAATAAAATAAGAAATTAATAAACTAAAAGAATTTCCCTACCCATCAAGCAACCACCTTTATATTATGCTTTCATTCAATTCTACTCCGCTCCTCTTTCCTCCTCTCTATACATAACACTCTTTCCATCCCCCCTGTTTTTATTTTGCTCTGTTCCAATCTCTTTGGGGCATAAAACCAAACACCTTGCGTGCACAATGTTCTCCTCCTCCGATCCAACCATTTCACCCACAACCCCGCTCCTCTACTCATCCCCACCGTTCAATTCAAGCAGCGAATCGGAGAATTCAAGCCCAGAAACCTCCCTCCGCTTCACCCAAATCAAACCCCCAATTTCAAATTCAAACTCCCCGAAGCTCCTGGAAATAATCCATGGCCACTCCGGCCCCGTCTCCTGCTTAGCCCTATCAGGCGAGTTCGTCCTCAGCGGATCTCTGGGAAAAGACATAATCGTCTGGCAACAGCCCGATCTAAAGCAATTCGCGAGATTCGGGCAAGGAGACGGGTCCGTAAAAGCCCTAATTACAGTCGGGAATCGGGTTTTTACCGCCCATCAGGACAGTCGGATCCGGGTCTGGAGAATCTCGAGAAGCTCCGAGAATGTCTTCAAGCTTGTTAATACGCTTCCGACGACGAAGGACTACTTGGGCAAGTTCATGAAACAAAGCAATTACGTTCAGACGAGGAGGCACCATAGGAAGCTCTGGATCGAGCATGCTGATTCGATCTCGTGTTTGGCGGTTTCCGGAGATTTGATCTATTCGGGGTCGTGGGATAAGACGATGAAGGTGTGGAGAATGTCGGATTTGAAGTGTTTGGAATCGATTAAAGCGCACGACGACGCCATTAACGGACTGGTTGCAACGAGAACAGGGGAGGTTTACTCTGCCTCAGCTGATGGCAAAATCAAAGTGTGGGAGAAGAACGAATCGTCTTCGTCGTCGTCGTCTTCGCATGAATTGAAGGCGATTTTGGAAGGTCACAAGGACGTTTCGATGAATTGCGTGGCGGTTATGGAAGGCGGGTTTGTGTATGGAGGCGGGTCGGATGGGTATTTGATGGGATGGAAGAGGATGGAGAAGAATGGAGTTAGTTGGGAGGTTGTTTGTGAGATCAAGGCGCATGAAATGGCGGTTTTGTGTGTTTGTGTGAAGGAGGATTTGGGGTTTGTGTGTAGTGGATCGGCGGATAGGAGTATTGGGATATGGAGTAAGGAGAGGGGTGGCGGTTGTGGGTTGCGGAAGGCTTGGGTTGTGAGCGGCCATGGTGGTCCGGTGAAGTGTGTTCAGGCTTCGAGGGGGGCGGTTGGGGGCGGGTTTTTGGTTTATAGTGGGAGTCTTGATAAGAGTATTCGAGTTTGGTGGGTGCCTGATCAGTACAAGGAGGGGGAGTCGAACTCGTGACCTAGTTAGTGAACACTCGGGTCGGACGGTTTCGAATTCAGTCATTTCAGGGTTGGGTCGTTATAGGTCACACGGGTCAATCTTGGTCGGATTGTTGGGTTCAGTCAAGTTTTGACAACTCTAATTTCGATTAGTGGATCTTTTTCGGGAATTCCGAGAATAATGGCTTTATTTATTTATTTTTATATTTGAATTGGTAGATTGGCAGACTGGTTTTGAGATCAGTTGGTCCATAGTATATGTTGTGTGATTTTGAGATAAGAGAGGAGTGAAGGCAAAGTGAGATGGGGTGTATGGTGTTCTTGATTCTTTTTCTTTTGCAATTTTTTGGTTTTGGATTTTGAGGTGCTGTATTCATTTGTGTAATGCTATGAGATAGAAGACTGGAAGAAGTGTACAAATGTTATACATGTTAATTGTAATTTGTGATGAAATGAGAATAATGGTTGTTTTTTAGTACAATGGTTGTGTAAATATGTTTTGACTTAGTATTAGATGTCTTAAAAAGATTCTTTGGAAGAATCTTTTATAAATTTTTGTCTGAGTGAATACAAGACAACAACAGACCAATTATATACTATGCAGTCTGCCCTTATGTGCAGAACTGAAGTCACCTGGCCTGCAAGAATGATTATGTTCAAGGTGGTGAATATTTTGTCTTTTTATTGTATTTTTCTTATTGTGCTATAGTGGGTTGCAAATTGAGATTAAAAATTCAGTTAATATAAATCAACTCGAAAATATAACAGATCACAATATAAACTATATGTAGCTCAGTTTAAGTAAAACTTACAAATAACTCAAAAAAATTTAAAGTTTAGTTATACTGTAGATGAATAAAAAAAAAATACTCTACAAAGTACTCTCCATTGCATAAATAAATGTTGGATTGAGTGGAGGAAAGCTAGGTTGATGCTCCCCAGCTAGCCATCATCCGGGTCCTATTAGTATAATCAATTTTGCTTTACATCATAAATAAAGAGCATTTAAAGCTATGGACCCAAAAAATATTAAAGACTTAAAGCTCTTTTTCACTAGAGCATTAAAAAAAAAGCAAATTAAGATTTTTGGGGTTTAATATATTTTTGCCATAATATTGTAACCGAATGAATTTGTTTTTATGAGGTATAAATGTATCTATCGACCTGTTTGGATTGTATGTGATAATATATTATTTTGCATTATAATATATAATTTTATACTTTCTCTGTTTTAAAATAGTTGATCTTAGACAAAATTGCACATCTATTAAGGAAAATTTGTTTTTCCCAAATTATCCTTATAAGTACACTTTACTTTTTCTCAATTATCTATAATGGACTTGAACAAGTATTTTGAAATATGTATAACGTGGGGTATAGATGGAAAAAAAAGTTATACGAACAAGTATTTTGAAACCAAAAAAAAATGGTTTTAAGAACATCTATTTTAAAACGGAGGAAGTATAATTTATATTATAATATAAGAGAATATATTATTACATGCAATCCAAATAGACATTATATCTTTTTTCTTAAAAATTTAAGATTTAATTAAGTTTACATAAGGTGGTTCACAATATCAAAATCAAAAGTAATGTTGAATACTACTCCCTCTGATCCAAAATAATTGTCGCTTTAGTTTTGGACACAAGAATTAAGAAAAATATTAACTAAACTCAAAAAGATAATTTTTTTTATAAATTTTACCACTCATCACCTTTTTTCAACCAATGAATGAATAACATTAACTAATAAAAACACATTCCAATAACAATTTTCATAACTCACTCCTAATCAATTGCCTAGAAAATCTAAAACGACATATAAAATGGATCAAATTTGAAGTACTAAAACGACAATTAATTTGAATCGGAGAGAGTATCTCATTTTAGTTTATGTGGGTAAACATAATTGATGATTGAAGAAAATGAGGTTGTTGGAATGGCAAGTTGGCAACTTAGGAAAATGATAGAGCGATACATTCGATTATTTAGTACCATCTATATAATAAGTACACCCTAAAAACATTAAAGAAATATCTAATCCAAATGATCAAACAAAATAGAAAGAACCAATATTTCACTATCTCATAATTGAGTATGATATTTTCATGGCTTGAATGGGGTGCATCCTAACGCTCATTAATTTTTATAAATAGTTTTTGAGAATGATTTAACCTTTATATCAATTTTGATGTATTCTAACTAAATTTAATTATTGTTACATAATTGAATATATTTTAGTTTTTTTTTGAGTCTAACATGCACGTTCTCATGACATGTGCATTTTATGGATATAATAATTTTGACTCATCAGATCTCACTTTAGCAGGACTATACTGGATGATGATGTTGTACTCTAATGTCTTGAATTTTATTGCTTTGTGATGATATTTTGTCCAGTCTCTCTTCCTTTGATCTAGCTTATTTTCTTCATATTATAATATATATATTTGGTAATGGTTGTTTAAATCATGTTTTAAGGCTTTTGCTTTTGTATGAACAATGGTGATATTCTCATGTATGGATGATTTGATCAATAGTTTTCTTAAACTAGTGGAATTGGCTCTTTTCTAATAAAATGCTATGTTTTTTTTTGATCGAAAGAGAGACGGTACTCTCCGGCCCTTTAAGGAGGCATTTTATTAATACGAAAAAAGAGGGCTAAAAAGTCAGCAAACGGGGATAGTCCGACCCCTAACATCATCAAATAACAATAAATTAATCCCCTCAGGTGGGGCAAGCAATACATGCATACCTAAAGGAAACGATAAAGCAAAAGACGCGAGGTAATCCGCAACCGAATTTGCCTCTCGATACATATGACTAAATTGGATAGACCAATCCCTACTAATAAAGCTTTGGCATTGGCTAACCAGGCTATAAAGAGGATGACTCTTCTTCACTCCCTTCTCAAGAAGATCCATAACAAGCTTCGAATCCGCTTCCAAGATACTTGACGGTAACCACTCTCCCAAGCCAGCTTAAGGCCATTGAGAACGCCCCAGAACTCCGCCATCGGGACCGAATACATACCAATATTGTGCACAAAGCCTTGAATCCATTGACCCCGGTCATCTCGAAGCACACCACCCGCGCCCGCATACAGGCCACTCTTAACCACTCCATTAGTGTTAATTTTAATCCATGTTTTGCTTTAAATAAAAGGAGAGAAAGAACCACCAATACATTGATAGAAGAATCATAGGAATCGCTTTTCACTTCATTTATTACACATAAATACTTTGATATATAATCGAGCTTCCTATATCAAATTCAAGCAGTACAATATATGACTTCTAATCTATATTCTATATCTATATTAAAGGAGAGGTCTTCCCGTCTACATAAACTACATTACATCTTGTCGTTGAATACATATATCTTGGTGCATGAAGCCTAATAGTTTTATCAATTTAATTAATTTTATATAAAACTTTATAGAGTTTATTTAGTTTAAAATCAAGTTTCTAAGACAGCATATTTAATTTATGTTAAAAGTGCATATGTTAAAAAAAGTATAATTTTATTAACCAATATATTTGGAATTCCAACCTAATTCCAAATTAGATATGAAAGGAGTTGGCAATGTAAAGTAGATTGTATGTCAGCGCGTATAGAGAAAGTGTTGGATTGTCGGAAATCGAATTCTCGGTAAAAGTGATTTCGACCGTTTGATGTTTGACTGGGCCATGCCATACCTTTTCAGATAGGGAATTCGCTAATGAGTAAAATTCAGTGAATCGCCCTGAGTTGCGGCATATTTTAGGCATTTAATAACGTTTCAGGGCTTAACATAAGGTTTTAAGTATTCTCGTGAATTTTTCGTAATTTCTAGTTTTATATCTTTTTTGATTTTCTATCTTATGTCGCCTCTATAATAGATTGTTTGTAAGCCTTAAAAACTCATCTTATCCTTATTTTCATAAACATAGAGTTTCTCTATTATTTTGGTGGATTTCTAGCTTCATGTTTTAGGATTTTGTTCCTTGCGACTCAGTCACGTTTATATGTCTTCTTTGTGCTTCCTACTGCGTCACAATGTTAAACATATACTTTATCTCTTTTGTAGTAAAATAATGAATACACTATGAAATACTTAAGTTTTTTTCCCTCTCGTTTTAATTGGATCCTAAATAATCGAGGGTTTTGTTGGGACCAAAACCTTCAAAAGTGCAAAAAAGTAATATTCTTTAAATTCAACTTGAAGAAAAGAAATAAGTGGAAGAGGAAGCCTACCAAACCTAAATCCACCCTCTCATTTTTTTAGCTTTCCATGTAATCATGCAACCATGCTTGACAACTTTTTGCTTGAAATTCTTTATTGATATTCGTCATTGTTCGATAAAGATATACAATAAACATATAAGACTACACATACGTAGAAACTTAATTAGCAAACAAGAATTACTTGTTAATGTAAAGAGGTCGGGGACCAGTGTAAGAAGTTGGATCATTCCGTAGCTTTGAAATGACTTGTACAAGTTATAAAATGATATTGGAGACGTAGCTAATTTCGGTAATTGGGCGGCTCTCCACCAACTTTGATTTGAATGTATACTTTTCTTGTATCTTTATTATTAATTAATAAGTATTGCTATATGGTGATTAGGAAGGCTCTTGTTTCCAACAAACATGGGGCAAAAGGCAAATGGGAAATAAACGACAAACAACCAAACATGTTCAACGGATAACTAGAGCCATTGTCTTCTTGTAGAGAAATATGTAAGAAGTTAGTCATGTGTTGGTTCCGGTGGAATCGTGGAACCGAACGGAAAAAATTGGCGGTTTCGAAACCGGGGCCGGAAACGAACCGGAACAAGTGGAACCGGAGATCGGCCGGTCTCGGTTCCCTCCGCGATCATGGTTATGCAAACCGCGATCGCGGCTAACTAGCTGTTGGAACTGCGATCGCGGTATGCAAACAGTAGTCGCGGTTTAGAATTGTATTACATTCTGTCCAAATAGAAAATGTAAAATCGCGACCGTGGTAATTCGAACCGCAATCATGGTTATTGTTGGGCTGTCTCGATTTGGGCCATGCGAGCGGGTAAATATTAACCATGATTAGGAAGGATCTTGATTCCAACAAACATTGGGCAATTGGGAAACAAGCGACAAACAACCAAACATGTTAAACGGATAACTAGAGCCCTTCATTGTCTATTTGTAGAGAAATATGTAAAAAGTTAAGTCATTTGTTCGGTTCCAGGGGAATTGTGGAATCGAACCGAAAAAAAAAACCGACCGTTCTAAAACTGGGGTCAAAATCGAACTGGAACCAGAGATTGGCTGGTCCCGGGTTCCCACGTTCCCTGGAACCGGAGAACCAGTCATAATGATGAATAATCCCATTTTATGTAATACTAGGAAAACAGACCCGTGCTACGCATTTTCAAAACTCTCGGGTTTCGAAAATCCGTTAACTAGTTTTCATTACAACTGCTTTTTACTATCTTTTCGTAATTGGGCCTGAAGCCCAATAAAAGCCTAATTCCACTTTAGTGTGAATCTAAGCCGAAGGGCCCAAGTTTGGGGCCGATCTCCTCTTAAACATCAGCCGGCCCACAATCCTTTTTTTTTTTATCAGGCAGTTGGTAGGAGTTAAATTTAGTTCGGTATGGCTATTGTGTTCAAGTATGGGTTTTTATGAGATTTATCCGAGTTAGTTTGAAAATCCGGTATAAAATAGATGTGTTTTAGTTGTCCTTAAATCTTGTAAAAATTAGTAAGTGTTAAGGACATGTATGACCTTTGTCTATTAAAGTTTTGTGGTGTTTCGATTCATATGGAAGTCCTAGTAATTCATACAAGTCGAGGGAGTTTTCAATTTTTTAGGATTACACTGTGAGTTTCGAAAAATTGTTAAAAATCTTGTATAAGTCCAAATTGGGTGTTTTCTATGCTCTTAGAATTGTTGAGAAGTCTAGTTTATGTCTGTAAAATTTCCTAAATTTTCATGAACATACGTGTAAATTCTTATAACTTTTTCATACATGTAAAAATCCATAACTTTTTCATAAGAAGTCGTTTTTGCATGATTCTAAATTCTTATAACTTATAACAGCTAGGTAAATGTCTCCATGAAGTTTCATAAATTATGAGTCAGTTTTTATAGAGTTTTTCTATTTTTAAACTTGATGCTCAGTTTTTAGGAAAAAAAATTTGGATCTTCACTTGAAAGTGATTTTCAAGAAATCGTTTCTTGATTTTGGTTTTTAACAAAGGCATGGAATTTAGAGGATCGAGTTTGGAGTGTAAGTTGGGTAGAGATTATGTGTACCAGAATAAAGGTAGGGTGTAATGGTTGGAGTCGCAGAACGACTTACCTTTAAGAGTGTGAATAGATTTGGGGAGTTTGGGGAAATATGTATCTTATGTTTTGCATCTATAAGCCCTTAAGACTTCGTATCACTTATGCTTTTGTGTATCGTTGCTTAGGAGGTCCTTTCATTCATATCTAAGGTTCCTTCGTTCAAGTTGAAAATTCGACTTTAACGTAAGTCGTTCAACGACTTGCTCGGTTCCATTTCTGTCTGGTTAGATTTTATGTCGTGATTGTAGGATCGGTTTTGGGAATTAGTCCTGATTACCTTTTTGAGCTGTTTGGATTGCTTGTGCTGATGTGTGCAAAGTTGGTTTTAAAACGTGTTTTATCGTCTAAAGTTTTTAAACGTTTTCTCTGTGTTGGTACCGTTTCCGACACAGCCACGTGCGTAGCTGACGGAGAGGAAGTGTTTTCTATGTATGGTCCGTATGACGGGAAAACTGTGCACATTCAAAAGAAAATGATATTTGTATTTTTGGTAAGTGTTCCAGTTGAGGCTTAACCGAGGTTAAAAGGATGGTTTGATGTGAGGAGTGAGAGGGCCTGCCTCGAAACTTGGCGTGGGGTGTGAGCACAATAGGATTGAAATGTAACGGATGGAGAAGGGTTGCATTGCCATGGTAGTGTGTGAATGTGAGTTTGTGTATGTGTGTTGTGAATGGTTTGTGAGAGTGACTGACTGACTAACTTAGCTATTGGCCTTTAGTGTTATGGGTGTGATTGTGGGCTTGTTTACTAACTATAGAAACTAGTTCAAAACGTCATATAATTTCCGCGTATTACCTAACTTGGTAGATTAGTAGCTTACCCCTCGAAAATTTATTTTTCCAGTTTTAGGTAGGAATCAAGGAACCGTGCAAGAGCCTAGGCCAGATGGTGGAGTGGACCGTTGAGGTGCGTTTCATTACTACAGGGTTTGGGGTGTTTTGGATTATTTATTTGTAATTAGTTTCTGTTGAATCATTTGTTACTAGGTTTTAGATAATGTTGTTGCTCTAATGGTTAGAATTTGCGGAATGGTTTATTTGTCAATGTTAGATAGAGAGAATGAACAGATCCTAAAACTCTCTTTGTTGATTAATAAACTGAAATAGGAACAATCTCAAAAGGGACAAACCCCAATTGAGCCAATCTCAAGGAGAAGAATATCCAAGAGCCCAAAGGCAAAAAAGCCTTGATCCTTTTTGATATTTTCTGGATATTTAATTCCTAATGGGGAAACATTCCCTTATTTATGCTGAAACACTAACCGACTCCCACTTCACTGACATTCTTTACCCATTTTGCCCCTTACTAACAACTTCAAGGCCTTGTTTGGCAATTGGCCATCCTTTCTCCCTAACATCATATTTCAGTGTCTAACAATACCACCTCCCTTCAAAACAACCTTGTCCTCAACGTTGGCTGTAAAGTAATGAGATGGATTGTGCACCCAAATCAGCCTCAGGTTGCAACTTATAGAGCGGTTCAATTGCTTGAAATCCAGTTGTGGAAGGACCCTGTTCTTGCAACCTCCCAGTCTGCCATTCTCTTGGTGATTCAGCTTGCAACTCCACGTCATAATAAGAAAATGAGAGTTGAAACTCTTCTTGGGTTAAGCAAAGTTTTCCAAATCAGTCAATGATTTCCTTTCCTGCCCGTGCACTTGAACTTTGAACATTCTTTGTTCTTCTATATATGCTAACTTAGGAGGACGAGGAGAGTGATAGAAAGGATTAACCATTTTATTAACCCCAGGATTCCCTTCCACTTGTTGCCTATCTTCATGTTCAGCCTGATAATTATCAACCTCAAAAACAAGCTGCCCAAGGAATGTAAACTTCCCATTAGTTTGCATTATCTCCTCACCCATTAATTTGAATCCTCCATAAACTGTTGTAATCGCATAAGCCTTATCCCCAAGACTGTAATTGAAAGCAAAGCCAAATACAAACAACTATGGAGATTGAAGAAATAGGTTGTCACCCGGGTCAACCCCAAAAGCTTCCCTTCTTTCGCTCCACTAGCAAGAGTTGCAATCCCCTATGTTGTTGAAGACCAAGAGAAGGGTTACAAGATCAGATCGTGAGAGTGGTGGAGGCTCCACTGGTGGACAGTCAAAACCCCACCCTTCAACATAGTTGTTGCCTTCTCTGAGGGTTATGACTTCCCTTGCCAATCCGTTCAAACCAGCCTTGTCCTCAAGGCTGTGTTTGGATTCCAAAACGGACGCCAATAATGAGACGTGATCAACCCGGCTGTCACCGGGGTCGTCGCCGGTGACATCCACCTTACCACTTAAGACAATGGAGGGGGCAGAAAGAGAAAACGTTGAAATAAAATCTACTGCCGAGTGTTTAGGCGTGAAGTCTGGTGGTAGTGGCGGTATTTCCGACGGTGGTAGCAAGGAGTTAGGCTGCTCAATCGACAAACCAGGGAATTCTGTAGGTCGAGGAAGATAAACAGTATCCCACGTCGAAGTCAGTTGTATAACTTGCAACAATTCAGGGCCCTGTTTCTTATGAGCACAAATGGATCCCCCTAATGAGTAGAATAAGTTGCTCCCAGAAGATGGGCCCAGTCGACCACATCATAAATAGAAGAAATGGGCCGGGTAAATAGGCCCATAATTATAAGAGATGTACCCAATTCACAATTCATCTTTTCCTCTTCTTTGTACTGATGGAATGTGGGCTCCAACTCTATCAATGGGAGCTCATGCCAAGGTGGTGGGCCTAAGGATTTCGGATCTGGCCCGACTTTGGATCCAGCTTGTTCCGTACCCATCATCACAAAAAATACGGGTTCAATTTCTTTCAGCCTCTTCTGCCCTAAAACCCATACAACATTTGTCGATGGTACTTCATGTGCCGCCTTCATCACCATTCTCTCAATTTCTCTCGCTAATTTTTCCTTCTTTGGGTTCGCAAGGAACTCGTGATCATTCTTCGTTTCTCCCTCTGAGTAGCGGTCACGCCTTCTTCTTCTTCAGGTTCAACGATGAGATTTGTTTGAGTCTCAACCTCACCCTCGCCTTCTCCCGGTGCAATTTCGACCCGAAATCCCTTGGCTACAGAAGACTCATGCTCACCATTCTCCTTGGTGTGGGAGTTGTCGAATGGCGACTCTTCATTGGATTAATCGTCTTCTTCTTCATTCTTGAGATCTCCTGGCCAAGCTCCGGATCTTCCATGGCTGCAGAAAATTGAAGTTCATCAGCTGCAATGTTGTCCCCTTCGATCTCTTTCAAATCCAATCTCAATGAAGAGGTCCAACGCTCCACTTGCTCTTGGTAGGTAGCAATTTCCCTAGTTCTTTCTTCTCTTTATCTGTCTCTTCTTCTTTGATTCCTTCCATAGTCACCTCCAAACATGAGCCTAACATCCCCACTTGGATTGCAATTGTATCCCACGTAGATCTTGATCTGCTTTTCCCTTGTGAAATCCATGAAGAGAACAACACTCTTACTTCTTCAACCCAGTTATGGATGAAATCCATAGCTTCTGCCTGATTCTTCTCTATCTCCTCCATTTCAGATTCTCTCAATTCTTCTACCACGTTCATCATCATATCTATCCCCATTGAAAAACTCTCAACAAGAGCACCAATTGTTAGATAGGAGAATGAACAGATCCTAAAACTCTCTTTGTTGATTAATAAACTGAAATAGGAACAATCTCAAAAGGGACAAACCCCAATTGAGCCAGTCTCAAGGAGAAGAATCTCCAAGAGCCCAAAGGCAAAAAAGCCTTGATCCTTTCTGATATTTTCTGGATAATTCCTAATGGGGAAGCATTCCCTTATTTATGCTGAAACACTAACTGACTCCCACTTCTCTGACATTCTTTACCCATTTTGCCCCTTACTAACAACTTCAAGGCCTTGTTTGGCAGCTGGCCATCCTTTCTCCCTAACATTATATTTCAGCGTCTAACAGTCAATTTATAATAATAAATCGGAGCATACAAGCATGTTTTAACTTTCATATTTTATTTACTAAAAAGTTGGATGATTTATCTGTATTCTCGTTGTGTCCGCGTTGTAAGATCCGAATGAATTTTTTGTCAATCTAATGTAAGTAGTACCCGGAGAGCTCTACACCAAGTAGCATCACGTGTAAAGACAGGGTGTTACATTTAATTTCTATTTTATGTTGTCCCCTAATTAAAATTTTAAGATATATGTATAGGGTAATTCATGTTTTCAATAAGTTATCCTCTTGTTAGGATTATGAATATTCCGAGTTGTTATTTTTTTTAGTAGGTAAAAATTCGGTTATCAGACAAGCCTAATAAACCGAGAGGCCGATAAACGGCAGCCGAAAGTCGGCAACTGCAGACAAGCAAAGAATATACAAGCAACGGAAAAACACCCACCCCTAATCCCAATAACGTCGATGTGCATACCGGACTTGTGCAAGACCTGCAAAGACAAGTAAATAGAAAAAACAAAGAGTTAACCCTCAATGGGCCTAAGCCCAAAGCAAGGGGCCATAAACAACCCAACAAAAGCCCAATATGATGGACTAGAAGAAATCACCAAGCAAGTCAAGCCCAAAGGACCAACAAGCCCAACCAAGAACAATGAAAATTCTAGCAAAAAGCCAACTTGACATCTTCTGGTTGCCCAAAAGCCACGTCAGCCGAATGACGACATCCATCAAGCAAGAGACAGGATTGTGCAAGCAATCGTCGACGTTCAAGAGTGGATCTTCAAACACGGGCCGAAATCCTAACAACAACCGCCTGCCTAAACCAGATTCCATACAAACAAAACTTCTCGGATCCAAATTACACTAAAGCAAAACCACACACCCGATTAGGCAAAGATGCTATTGTTTTCTCAAAAGGGGCACAATCAGTAGATAAGAACACAAACGAGTAGTGTCATCGATAATTCATCCACTACGAATACCGGAGAAAAATCGAACGGGCCAGCCTTCTCGGCAAAGCCTATAGCAAAACCTCCACAAAGGTAGAGGAAACTCAAAAAACGAAACTAGATATCAATGAAGCATCATCGATTGTCAGGATTTAAATTGAAATGATACCAAAAGGGTTGTTAGTTGTAAAACTACAAGCCTTCTCGGCAAGTCTAATGCTTTCTCGGCGACATATAAGGCCTTCTCGGCCGGGGATCAAGATCTAATCGGAAAAAACCCCAAGCTTCCACTTTTCTAGAGAGAAGGCAGAGCCTCTCTCTTCCTCTCTTTGGTTCGGTTATTTCCGAGTTGTTATTTTATAATTGACCAAGATAATTCCCCTATTGTTTCATGTGTATTTATTAAAGAAAAGTTCTAACACATATAAAATAGAAAGAAGTTTAATAACAGATCTATAATACAAATACTTGCCAATCTACTATATACATGCATGAATGATACAATTTTCTTAGACGATACATTAGATATTTTTGGAGAATATTATAAAAACCAAAAAATCGTGTCATACCTGATTTCAAAAAAAAATGCAATGAAATAATTTTCATTGACAAAAGGATAGTATCCATTTAGTCACATGCATTTATTACAAAAGGAGTAGTCATTAATTCCATTTACTTCAATATTCAAGGACAAATATGGTTATAATTTTTTCAACTTTTTCTTATTTATTTTGATAGAATTATGATCATTTATCATTCTCATTTAATTAATGTCTAACAAAGTTATAACTTTTCGAATTCTTGCTTGTTTTCTAAAAAATCTTTTTTGATAGAATATAAGGTTGCATAATCTCATTTTTTTTAATTTTCAATAAAAATTATTTATTTTTTATTTTTATCTTATAATGTTTATTAATTTTTATTTCTATCTCATTCAATGAATATATGATAATTCATTTATTGGTCGAATGACGGAAGCCCAAAAATAATTTGTTAAGGAATTAGCTATATATACGTGCCACATGCCCGTATAGCTGAGCGATTGAGAAATATGTACCCCGACAATATGACCTCGAGAAAGCAAATTTCAAATCTGATGGCAAAATATCTAAAAGAGGACAATAAAAATCTAACGGCCACCCAATATTCATTGCATTTTCTACAAGGAAACAATTACAGAGTCTATTCGAAGAGGATACATGGTTTCGAACATATTGATATCCTCTTCTTTGCGTATCCCACCTCGTTGCATCTACTGAAGTTGTTTCCATATGTCGCCATTATGTACAACAAGTCATATAAGACCAACATATACAATCTTGCAACGATTGAATTATATATCTAGCCAATTATTCTTGTTATAAATTAAAGTTCTATATTTGCTTCATATATTGAAAGGTATGACATGACTTTGCTGCATATGGTCAGGTTTACATGCACTAACATATCTTTCAACATCGGTTTTGCATCTCTCAAGAGAAGACACCGCTAGTTATACATGGGTGTTAAAGTGTTTGTTTCGGGAAGTAACACATTCTAATCTGGACCTTTACTTTCCTCGATCCAACAACTCCCTTTACTCCCTATTTTACACTATAAGTCTTCTCCTCACTACAATCACACTCTTAATTTTCACAATAGATAAAGTGTTCATAAATCTTGATAAGAGGCCTCCTTGCCTTGCTCACAAAAAATTACAAGATAATTACAGGTACGTAGAATCTATGAACATGGATAACAACCACGTATAACCTTGTTCCAACTATCATTTGCATGATATATAGCTAGCGAAGTTGTATGTTCTTACAAGGATTTAGATTTGGCACTACGAAATAGACGATTATGAAGCTTAACCTTTTCAGTAGCCTTAACGATGAGGAAGAAGAAGATGCGATAAAAGATTGCCATTCCAAGCAGAATGGCAAGATCCACCCATTTGGAGTATCCCATTTCAACTTGCCATACGATCGTCAAGACCTCAATTCCCTTAATCGTGGGCGATCCACCATTGCCTTGTTGGTTGTTGGGGAATTCCAACCCTTCAAACTCGTTCTTGTAGAAGCCTTGGTTGGCATACTTGTGGAACGCAATGTAATACATAGGGTACTTCCAAACCGGATTCGGGAGGTCATTTGGGAGGCGGAAGAAGCCTCCATTGAGCATCATCACGCCTTGTATGCCAGCTCCTGTAATGATCCCCATGAGGAAATCGGGCACGATGCTTGCTACAATCATCATGAGGCTCTCAACTACAAGCATGCACGAGAAAAGCAACAAGACGAAGTAGATGAAGTGATCGGGTGACCTCTGAAGGCCGACGAGGAAGTAGGCAATTGAGCCGGGGAGTAAGGAGATCATTAACAAGTATGGGATGGAAGATAAGGTGTTCCCTAGTACATATGCCCCCACACCGTAGTGTCCATTCAGTCTTTCTCGTTGAAAAATTTGCATAGTTTAAAATTAATTAAAACTAAATAATAATGAATGACTAAAATTAAAATTAATTATAAGGTCATTGTAGTTATATATAGCTAGAAACCTTGACTTCTTCAACAAAAGAAGGGAAGCCTCTAATGGCCATGAATGTTAAGAAAGCTGCTACAAACATAAGCATCGCCCCTCTAGCCTGCAACCAAATCCATCATAAGGCATAACGCACCAACAACGTATTGTAAGAACAAGTGCACTAATGTGTTTTAAGTTCAAGTAAAACGATTTTTGTTGTATGAACGTGTGCTCGGTTTATATTCTTTATTTTGAGTTGGATATTCATGCTTTTGTATGACTATATTCATATTTTTATTTACATATTCATTTTATTGAGTTACTTATTTTTATAAATATACAACTTAAAAATATGGTTATGTAACTCTATAAGCATGATAAAGAAATAGAGTATTAAGTAAACTTCAAAAATACAATAATATAAAAATATTAATATGCGACTTATAAGCATGAATATAGTGTAATGTAGAAAGAATGAATATGCAACTCAAAAATATGAATACAATGATACAAAATCATGAATATGCAACTGAAAATCATGAATATAAACTAGGCACACGTTAACACAATAAAAGCCGTTTAAGTCGTTTTACTTGAACTGGATTTACCTAAATAGAGGCATAAGAGGTTCCGATATCATAGAATATAGTTCCGACACATAGGCAAAGCGCGACGTAGATTGCAAGGCGAAGCCAGTAGTAGCCAAGGTCCTTATACATGTTCACAAAAGACCTCCTTGTTAACACAATGCTTTGTGAGATCATCGTTGTGTTCCCCCTTTTCTCTCGTACTAAAATGTTCCCTTCCTGTGATTAATCAAGAAAACAACTTTGTTTATGAATTGCTTGGAATTTTCAAGTGCATACTTTTTCAACTAACTCAATTTATACCTTCAAGCATATTGTAGACACGTGCTTTTCAACTTGTTGGCAAGTTATAGATGATTTATAGGACTTAACGAGATTGTTGATGGCTTCTTCTGTGCTCATGGCACCACCTTCTCCGAATCCTTGCTCTATGTCCTGATTAATTGAGTATCGGTATCAACGACAAGAATATATATATGTATGCATAGATTGAAAATTGATCAAAGTAATCGATCAAAAGAGCTTGCTAGCAAGATCAAATATATGGAAGAATGATACCCGCTCGAAGTCGTTGTTTATGATTCTAAGGTAGTGATCTGAAGGGTTCCTTAAGCTTGGGCATGGGAATCCGCTCGAAGCAAACAACTTGCATGAGATAAAACAAGATTAATTTTGCGTTAGCTTAATATATATGTATCAATGTACTTGTACGCGTACGTAGTTTGTGCGGTAACAGGCTTAGCATACAAGCCCAATGTGATTCCAACCCAAAATCATATGGCAATGGGTGGACTCATGAGCTTATATACTAGACAATTCTTGTCCTAATTTTTTAATGTGGAAATACTCACAACATGCCCCCTCAATTACAATTTCCTGCAGTTGACACTTGAAAATAATCCCACAAGGAAGCTCCTATATTGGGCGGGCTGCTTAAATATGCTCATAAGGCCGATAAGTCCGAACAGATCCCTTAAGGCTCCTTAACCGTCACTATTGGGACCTGATTGCTCCTATATTGGGCGGACTGCCTAAAACAAGCTCATGAAACCAGCAAGCCCGAAGACTCCAAGAAATAAACCCACACTGAAACCTGCTCTAATACCATGTGAAAGTTCATGAGCTAGGAGGTCGTGCGTACATAAACTCAATACACAAAGTCCAATGGGTTCCATCCTAAAGCCAATTGGCAACAAGAGTACTTATATGTTAGACAATTTATATTCTTATTTATTCCCAACAATTTGCCTGAAATTAATTTTGTGTTAATTAATTACCTGGTTTGCATCAGAAGTGGGGCCGAAATAGACGAGCTTCCCATAAGCAAGAAGGCAAAGGCTATGAAAGAGCTCAAACACTTCACCGCCTGGTTGATGAAGGGATACAACAACGGTCATCCTATACTTGTCTGCCAGCTTGATGATGTGGTTGGTGACGTGGAAGGATGCGGCACTATCAAGGCCGCTCGTGGGCTCGTCGAGGAAGAGCAGCTCCGGCCTCCTCAGGATCTCTAAGCAAATGCTGAGCCTTCTCTTCTGCCCGCCGCTAATGCCCTTGACGCTCCACCCCCCGACCCGCGTCTTTGCCGCATCCTGCAAGCCCATCTCTCATATCACCGCGTCAGCCCTCTCCGCCTTCTCGGACTTGGTCATGCTGCTCGGTAGTTGCAAATGTGCTGAGTAGTGCACGGTTTCTTGCACCGTCAAGGTGGTCATAAGCGTGTCATCTTGTGTCACGTACGCCTATACACGTACGTACATTAATTTTCGGACTCGAACCACTCAGTGCACAATAAAAATATTAATTTTGGTAAATTTAATTATTATAATGTGGGATCTAACGATTCAAAATTCTCTTTGTTAATCTTTGTGGATCAATTGAAACCGTAAACTATTTTACGTACCGAAGTTCCATAAGCAAGAGCTTGCTTGCGACCATTGATGAGGATTTCTCCGGTTTGTCTTGCATTTAAACTTAGCCTCCCTGTTGTTCATAATCAACTTTTTGAGTCAAATACTGTTTAAAACATCCTCAAATGTCATGCTACTATTTATCTAAATATAATATATTTAATATATATAGGAAATGACCAAATACTTCGATAAATTGTGATAACGTTAAGAAGGATTCAAAATTTTCTTTGGCTGGTGTTGGTTCCTCTCAATTACAGTACCAAGAGCTTATTCAATCCATGTCAAATTCAGTACAAGTGTAGGGTATATCTACTCTTCTTGATGAAAAACGTATTTGTTGATACTGACAGCCATAAACAAAAGAAAATACAAGTTGATAGTGAATGTATTTCAAAGGATTGGATACAAAATAAGGAGATTGCAATATCTTTCTTCTTCTAAAGCTGCAAAACAGATTGCTCTAATTTCACATCTTTTCTTCGTTGTTGATAGCTGGCTTTCTACATGAGTCAAACTTGCACATATGCTCACCACTAATTAAAATTCTTAGTAATATATGACTGGAAAAGTCATATGGAAAATTCAGAAGTTTGTTTAAGGCATAGCATATCAGCTCAACGGGATCCGATCCTCTTACTTCCGTACTAATACGAGCAAGAACCCAAGGCTTATCATATGAATCAATTTCAAAAGTATCGAAGGAACAAGTGCTCAAGACGATAGAGGAAATCCTAAGCCAATGGAAATCCAAAAGAATGACCAAGCTTTTCCACCAAACAAGAGCTCGGATATTAAAGTTGTGGTTTTACACCTTTATCTTGTGACACTTCATTCAGGAACTACGGTTGTTATTTGGAGGTTATTTTGGTATCTTTGGAAATCTAACTTGACGAATTACATTTCATTCGAGTCCAAATTACAACGCAAATGGGGTCAAAACTATGCATCAATAAAACTTACAATGAAGGGAGGCACTAGGAGCTAGGTCACAGGTCATGACCCATGTCAAGGATCATGACATGATACATGGGAACAAGTTTTGGCTCCTCATATATGGTTATGACGCCCGTCGCGCTTCGTGATGTTATCGTTGAAGCAAGGTGTTTCACTCGGCTCCAAGGGTTCCCGCCATCTATATTAATTTTATGGATTATTTTTATGATATTCTAGGGTAGTTTAATATCTTAGGGATTATTTTTATTTGGGTTTTATTATCTTTAGAATAGTCTGTTATTTAAAGTCATGTAGCCCTAGAGGCAACTCAGAACATCTTTACATAAAATCGAAGAACACTTCTGTGTCGTTTCTAAGTTTAATCCAATTTGATTGAAGGGAAACCTGTGAGATTCAAGTTGTTATTCTTTCAAACCCAATTGAAGAAGGGTTCATGAGATTCGGTTTCTTCAAATATCGGCCTATCTACTCCAATGAAGAACAATCAGGTCAACCAAAAGACGAGCGATTCATCATCAAGTGGTTTCAGTCGTCAAGATTTCAAGGTTGTGAGTAGTCATGTCTTTGATTTTGGTTGTTTAATTCATTAAGTTTAGCACTTAAATTGTATAAACCCTAGCCAAAAAAACCCTTGTTCTTAATTTTGTTCTTAGTGTGACTGCTAGTATGTTGATCCTCTAACCACTACTACATATCTCCTCCGCCACCAATGTATAACCAACTACCTGCCGCCCCACCCAATTGTTTTGTTATTTCGCTAATTGTTGCTTACAAAAAAAAATTTTATTTGGCATTAAGAAAGGGAGAGATTTGCATTGTCTTGTTTAACTCTTTGCTTTCTTTTGACCCTTGCCTTACTTTGATCTTGCATTGTTGTTGCTTGAAATTTTGAGTTTACATCTAATTCTAGGATCTATTTTCCTCTGTGTCTTGTACATTGTAATATAATGTTTTTTCTTACAATGTTTCAGGCCCGTGTTGAAGTTCCTAGGGAAGATGATCATGCAATCTTCAATGTTGCATCTTTTTCTGATGACTTTGGAATCTTTGAAGGTTTACCCATCTAGGATGAAAACATATATGATGAGGATAACATTACTCAAGACATGCCATTTTTAGTGTTGCCTCTCTTTTTTATGAAAGCCTCCAGGATTTTGATGGTCCTATAATCTGGGATGAGTCACACGTTGTTTATGACTCTATGCAACTAATTTATGATGTGTTTGTCGCATGAACATGAAGATATCATCGTGCTAGATTGCAAGTCGGTAGTGATGTTTTCTCTGAGGAAAATATTGAAGATTATAATGATGTGGTACTCATGCGACCCCGTCCTTGGATGCTAGCCAGAAGGCCAAGTCCTTCACGCTCCGCTCAGATGGCCCCGTCACCCGTGCCAGGGCTCGTGCCATTGAGAGCGCGACACAATCACTTGTTTCGTGCCTTTCCGCAGGTCACGGCGCGCCATGCACCGCAACCTCGCTCGGCACCATCAGCATCGTTGGCGCGTTGGAACCTCTAGACGACCTCTCGGAATCACCGTGCCAAGGCTCGTCGACCTCGCACCTCGCATCGGCACTCGGATCGCAAGACGAGGTCATCGCGAGCCCTCGCCAGGACCTCGTGCCAAGACTCGGCGTCGAGTCGCAAGACAAGGTTCTCGCGCCGAGGTTCGAAGTCGGATCGTCACTTGAGGTTCTCGGAAGCCTCGGAGAACCTCATGTGCCAGCGTCCTCGCCAGCGTCGTAGTCCCGCGCCAGACGCGTGCCAGTGCCGTGTCTTGACCTCGCCAGCGCCGCACCAGCCTTGTCGCGAGCGTTGAGTATTGTCCAACAAATTGTTTATCACGGACGACCTATCCTATTTATATTATTTTTTGCATACTTTCTTATTCTGAACCTTACTATTAGTGTTTTTACATAATAAGAAAGGGTTTATTGGGCCTTGCGCCGATGGACTCTTGTGTTGCGCCGCTGGGCCTAGTCTACGCACTAGCCCTAGGCGTGCCTCACTAGAAATTAGGGTTTCTATGTTTTTTTCTTGTGCTGCACCTATATAAGGTGCTTATGTTTGTTTTTCGGCCTTATCGCACATTTTAGGGGTTTAATATAGTTGAGGTTACTCCTAATTACTCCCTTTTGTGCTTGCGCCGCCACTATTATCATCAAATTCTCGTGTTCTTTCGCAATTGCCCTCGTGTTCGATCAAGACTTGCTCAATCCAACGTTAAGTCGAGTCTCTCAAGTCTTCCGCCGCGCACGGTCGAGACCCAATAATCAAACACCGAGTCGATCCGTCGCATCCCGGACTAGGGACGCATCAGGTACTATATGATAATTCTTTTCCTTTAGATCCTTGGAAATTTGATTGGGAGGCTATCCAATGCGGTTTTGCAATTCGGATTCATCCTTACATTCATGATGATCGTCATATTATCTTGTTTCCTTTAGCTGCTTCTTCTCTAGCTTTCAAAGAGTTGAGTGTTGGCTAATTCATATTGAGAGGAGACATCATTTTTCCGCCCATGCTAAGACAAAGCCAAAGAACTTGTCGACTATCGCTCAACTGCCAACTCGCGCGCGATCGCCAATTGCTAGATCAAGGCCATGAATGTATCTCCTTTTACTTGTGATGAGTTCGTTCCTCCAAACCTTGATTCGAGGATGAATCAAACACAAGAAAGAGAGATCGAATGATGCGAGGAAGAAACTAAGGCTTATCATATGGTTCACTTCCAAAAGCATCAAAGAAAGAAGCACTCGAGACGATAGAGGAAATTTTGGGCCAATATATAGAAATTCAATACAATGACCGAGCTTTCCTACCAAACAAGAGCTCGAACATTGGAGGTCATTTTTAGTTTCTTTGAATTGGAAAGGTTTCTCGACGAGATACATTCCATCTCCTTACTGATATCGAAGGGATCAAAACTATGCATCAATGAAACTTATAGTGATCGAAGGGATCGAGGAGCTAGGACATCCTGGGTCATGATAAGATAAATGGCATGGAACATTCCAAAGCTTAAAAACGTATTAATTAAAAAAAAGCTCTCTTTTTCGCTCCTGCTATGACACAAACTCAGCCTTCGGCCAACTCTTCGGCCACCGACATCACGATGGACGATCGGAACAAGGACAACCCTCCAGGAGACCCTCCGGACAAAAGGGGGTCATGGAAGGATGTGGTGGTTGTGGGAGGCGCTTTGCAACAAAAGACGATAATTGATGAGAAGTTTATTGACGGAAATATCCAGATCCATTTTCCAAATGGGGAGGATGGTGATCCGGCTGTGACTATTGAGGATGAAGTTATGGATGCTCTTGCATCGGTATGGAAGTGGTCGGTTGTGGTTAAACTCCTTGGCCATCCGATTGCTTTTCAAGTCATGGAAAAGAAAATTAGGGAGATGTGGCGATCAAATGTGAGGTATCAAATTTTGGATCTCACTAATGGTTGCTACTTGGTTTGATTTAGTAGGGAAGAAGAGTTCATGTCTGCTCTCACCGATGGACCATGGACTGTGTTTGGTCGCTTATTGTTCGTAGTTGGTCTCCCAATTTTCGTACCACGGAACCAATTAGGACGGCACCAACTTGGATTAGATTGGCCGACCTTCCGGTTACTCTTTATGAAGAGGAGATATTATTGAGGATTGCAGAGGCTATCGGACGTCCAATTAAGGTTGATCAGAAGACAATGTACACTAATCGGGGTAGATTCGCCCGGATATGTGTGGAACTCGATCTAGAGAAACCCCTCAAGGGATCTATTAGCATTAATGGTGATAGATACTTGATCGAGTATGAAGGCCTTCCTACTATCTGCTTCGACTGTGGAAGATTTGGGCACATTAAGAGTCACTGTCCTTTCAGGCCGAGTGGGAACTTTCAACAGAGTCCGAATGGTCAGTCGGTTCAGAGTGTGGCGGAAACTGGTAATCCGGCGACGGAAGGAAGTCCAACAATCCTCTCGAGTGACAAGGGGCAAGGATCCGAGCATACACGTTTGAACAATCCGGTGTCTTCTGTTCCGGCGAGTAATGCAAACGCCGGGGGGAAACCAGGTCAGTACGGTGAATGGATGGTTGTCGAAAAAAGGAAAGCGGCTCCGAAAGGAAATCATCAGAATCCTCGATCAAATTAGCAAAATTATCGATCGAATAATATTAGGAAGGTGATATCAAAGGAAAGCCTATCGAATAATGATAAAGGAAAGAATAAAGTAGTCCCGGAATTGAGCGAAATTGTCCCGCAAGAGAATAGGTTTGGAGCGTTGAGAATAGTGGAAAAGGAAACAATTGATGTGATCCACAATTCAGTTGAGGAAAGTGCGATCAGTTTTAAAGAGCAAGCTAAGAAATCGGAATAAAAAAAATCAGATGGTGGGAATGAAGTTGGCCCACAAGTTTTTAAAGGTGCGGAGAATGGAGGCGAAATGGGAGTGTTTGTTGCCAAAGATAATTTTGTACAGGTTTTCAATAATGGGCTGTTCCAACACAAGGCCCATGTAGGGAAGAAACCCATCAAAGTGGGAAGGAAGAAGGGCATATTCTCACCAAATTGTAATCCTGATGGTGTTTCGGGTGGGGCAAAGAACGGGCCAGCCCAAATTTTAGACAAGAGGCCCAGAATTGGTTTAGAAATGAATCAGGAAGAGATGGGCGTGATAAGGGACAATAGCAATCTGAAGGTTAATATACAAGAACCAATTGAGGTTGTCTCGAATGGCCTTTGCATGGGGAACTATAAAGATCAACCATTGACGTTGAAGGAAGTTGGGGTGCAGTTGCAGCCTCAAAATCAACCTGATGACGAAGTTGACGCGGACGCTATGATGGCGGAGAGCTCAGCGGCTAAAGGGCCACTTTGATATTCTTTTGGTTCCTTTGTTTCTCTATTCCCTTATTTGTTAATGATTAATATCTTATTGTGGAATTGTTTTGGTGCAGGAAAGCCGGGTTTTAGAAGGGTTGCTCGTTATATGTGTAGACACTATAAGGTGGATATTTTGGCGCTTTTTGAGCCTCGGGTCTTTTGGGGAGAGAGCGGACGAAATTTGTGAAAAATTGATCAAAAGGGATTTCTCTCACTATAAAAGAGTCGAAGCGATGGGTTTCGCCGGTGGAGTTTGGTTGCTTTGGAAGGCTTCTACTGTGAACCTTAATGTTGTTGAGCTGAACCGAGACTATATTCATGCGACTTATGTTGACTCGGGCACTACCGTGAATTTGTTTGTGGTGTATGGACCTCCTTCAGTGGATCGTAGAGAGAGTTTTTGGACTAATCTTGAGGCTAAAGTTAAGAGAGTGAAAGGGCCTACTATTGTTGGTGGTGATTTCAATTGTATCTTGTTCAACCACGAAAGGGAAGGGGGGACTGGAGGTTTACATGCTGATTCGGACAAGTTTAATAGTTGGAAGAATAAGTTGGGCCTTGTGGATCTCGGTTTTATCGGCCCCCGATTTACTTGGAGTAGGCGATTGTCTCGTGATTCTGTAGTTTCTAAGAGGCTCGATAGGGTGTTTATGGATGTTGAGGGATGCGTTCGGTGGAGCGAGGCTAGGGTTCGACATCTCCCGAGATTATCCTCGGATCATAACCCTCTCTTGCTCTCGCTGAACCCGGATATGAAGCAAGATAAAAACCGGCGTCCTTTCCGTTGTGAGGCTGCGTGGATGACCCATCCCGAGTTTAAGGAGAAGATTGATAAGTGTTGGCGTAAGGAACTCCCTACTCCTGGTGCTCTTTCTATGTTGAAAAATGATCTTTTGCGGTGGAATAAAAAAGTGTTTGGAAGCATTCATATGAGGAAGAAGAATTTGCTTGAGCAACTGGATAGGATTCAAAGTCACCCCAATAGATCCAATTCGGCGGCCCTTCTCGATAAAGAGACTAAGATTCAGAATGAGATTGAGCTTACCTTAGAACAAGAAGAGATCCTTTGGTTCCAAAAGTCAAGAGAACAATGGCTTAAGTGTGGGGATAGGAACACCTCCTTTTTCCATACTTCTACCCTTATTAGAAGAAAGAGGAATCGGGTGGAGTGCCTTAAAAACGATCAGGGAGTTTGGATTGATCGAAAAGAGGACCTTGAGAAGATGGCAGTGGAGTTCTTTTGTAAACTTTACTCGATTGAAGGGGTCCAACATTCAGCATTTCCGACCCTGCGTAATGGCTTTCCGAGCATCGAGCAGGAGAAGTATGACAAGTTGATTGAGCCGTTTTTGGATGAAGAAATTTGGCAGGCGGTGAAGCATATGGGATCGTTTAAGTCACCTGGTCTAGATGGGTTTCAACCGGGTTTTTTCAAGCATTGTTGGGACACGGTGGGAGCCTCTGTTGTCAGCTTTGTCCGGGATTTCTTCTCGTCTTCGGTTTTGCCTGAGGGTGTCAATGATACGTTGATTGTGTTGCTTGCCAAGAATGATACTCCGGAATCTCTTAACCAGTTCCGACCGATCAGCCTTTGTAAAGTGATTTATAAGGTGGTTACTAAGGTTCTTGTTAATAGAATGCAGGGTGTTCTTAACGATATCATCGGGCCGACTCAAGGAAGTTTCCTTCCCGGACGTTTGATTATGGATAATATCGTTGTGGTTCAAGAGGTTGTTCATTCTATGAGGAAAAAGAGAGGTGCTAAGGGCTGGATGGTATTGAAACTTGACCTTGAGAAGGCGTACGATCGCCTACGATGGGATTTCATTGAGTCTACGCTTGTCGCAGCGGGTTTCCCGGATAAGTGGGTTAGATGGATTATTGCTTGTGTTACCTCCCCTAGAATGCAAATTCTTTGGAATGGTGAAATTACAAACCAATTTCCGGCTTCTAGAGGTGTGCGTCAAGGGGACCCGATTTCCCCGTATTTGTTTCTGTTGTGTATTGAAAGATTAAGCCACATCATCAGAGATTGTGTTGACAATGGTAGTTGGAAACCTATAAATTTGACAAGGAATGGTCCCTACCTTTCTCATATGTTCTTCGCCGATGACATCGTGTTGTTTGCTGAAGCGTCAATCGATCAGGTTCGTGTGATCAAAAGGTGTTTGGATATGTTCTGTAGGGCGTCTGGCCAAAAAATCAGTAACCACAAGTCCACGCTTTTTGTCTCACCGAATGTTCATGCTAGTCTGGTTCGCAGATTAGAGGAAGAAAGTGGCTTTAAAGTTACGAAGGACTTGGGAAAGTATCTTGGTCTCCCAATTCTTCATAAAAAGGTTAACAAGAATACTTTCTCAGGGTTGATTGACAAGTTCAATTCGAGACTCTCGGGGTGGAAAGCTAAGACACTTAGTGTTGCGGGGCGTGTGACTCTGATCAAATCGGTTCTGACTTCGCTACCGGTTTATACGATGTCTACTGTTTTACTCCCTAGTAGTGTTTGCAAGGATATTGACAAGATTAATCAGGCTTTTCTTTGGGGCAGTAGTGCAGAGCGGAGGAAAACGCACAAAGTTGCTTGGGAAGAGGTCACCAAACCAAAGTGCCATGGTGGGTTGGGAATTAAAACTATGCAAGACATGAACCTAGCGTTGGTTGGCAAACTCGGTTGGCGTTTTATCATGGAGGGAGAGGGCGTTTGGTGTTCTGTCCTTAAGAATAAATACGTTGATTGCGCCCTTGGGCAATCCTCAGCCTGCTCGTATGTTTGGAAAGGAATTCGAACTGGCCTTGCTGAAGTTGTGATTGAAGGAGCTCAGTGGTTGGTGCGAGACGGTGTTTCGGTTCGGTTCTGGAGTGATGAGTGGATCATGGACATGCCCTTGATTAATATGGCTACAGGTGTTGTTGAGAATAATTTACTGAAGGCTATTGTGCGTGATTTCTGGATTGCTGATTCTGGTTGGAACTGGGGTCTGTTCGCTCATCTATTACCTGCGGCGGTTTTGATGCAAATCTCGGCTGTGATTCTGTTACCTGATTCTGGCGCTAATGAAGATATGATTTGTTGGAGATTTTCCACAGATGGAGATTATTCGGTGGCCTCTGGATATGATATGCTTCAGGGGAATTTTTATCGGCAAGATATTGATCAATCTTTCTACCGAAAAATCTGGAAACTCCAAGTGCCGGAACGCATTAGAAATTTCGTGTGGCTTGCTAGCAGAGGGGGGGTTCTGACGAATGCAGAGAGACGGAGACGACACATGACAGCTTCGGATAATTGCCCCTGGTGTATTGACACTGCTGGAGCGGCTGCAGAGGACTACGAGCACTTGTTTCGGGATTGTTCGAAGGTCAAGCACATTTGGACAGCTTTGAACGTTACTGATTTTATGCCTTTCTTTTTTCAGGTTCCGTTTGCGGCTTGGATCAGATCTAATGTGTTGGAAAATGGTCAATTTGACGGAGTTGAATGGCGAACTGTTTTTTCGGTGACTATTTGGTGGGTTTGGCGTTGGAGGAATGCTAAGGTGTTCGCGGAAGATCAGAAGATAACGGACAAAGTCGGATTTATCATTCGTTATGCAAAGGAGTATGCGATGAATGCAGGTAAGTTTTCTTGCTTTGACTGTGTCAATTCAAAAACTATGCAGGATGTTAGTTGGGAAGCGCCAAATGAAGGTTGGGTTAAAGTGAATACCGATGGGTCGGTTAGAAATGGGGGCATGGCGGCTGCTGGCGGGATTATTCGCGATCATTATGGTCAATGGGTTTGTGGTTTCTCCCATAATATTGGTGCTTGTTCTGTTCCCATGGCGGAGCTTTGGGGAATCCTTGACGGACTCAATATTGCTTGGGATAAAGGTTTCCGTCGCGTCATCGTGGAATCGGACTCCCAGCTTGCTATTGGTTTCCTCAATTCGCGGATGAAGAGGAGTCATCCGTTGTTTAGCCTGGTTAACCAATGTCAAGGCTTTTTTAGTAGGGATTGGAATATCCAATTCCGTCATGTGTATCGAGAGGCAAATTCGGTTGCGGATTGTCTCGCGTCTTTTGCTTTTTCTTTTCCACTAGGTTTGCATGTATTGTGTGCCCCTCCTGAGGGGATTAATTTACTGCTTTTTGATGATGTAAGGGGCCGGGCTATCCCCCGATTGATGACTACTTAGCCCATTTTCTATTATTAATAAAACGCTCCCTTGAGGAGGCGGAGAGTACCGCCTCTCCTTCTACCAAAAAAAAAAGATAAATGGCATGGAAGCAAGTTTTGGCTCGCCATGGTAATTATTTGATTTATCTACTCCGTTTGACAATACTTACTTTAACAGAGTTAGATATATGATAATAACACACAATATTCTTTCTTTAAAAAGTATGGATGTTAGGTTTACGATAAAATAGCTAGGCACCACATATATAATGCAATGTACCGAGGACCCTTTTTTAATGAAGTGATTAGCACATGACCTAGACAATAGTTGATTGCCAGCTTGATTGGTCAATGCAAGTCTCCATTGTTATAATAAATGTTATGTTGTTACAAAATGAATTGTGCATTCATGTTTGGTACATACGTATATGTTATCATAAAAATGTAATGTTGTTACAAAATGAGCATTACAAAGTAAGAGTTTCTGTTTGTGCATCAGTGATCATTAAATGTGCCTACTCAAATCTTCTTATAGCTAGAACCAGCCAACCAGAAAATGAATAAAATAAATAAATAATACTGTAGTTTTTTTTATCTCAATAAATAATACTGTAGTAATATGAATTTTTTTGTTGGTCGAAACTGTAGTAATATGAATGAAGGGGCAAGAAAATGAAAATATGTGTATTATAAAATAAAAATAAAGAATAAAGAATGACCTGCTAAAGCATCCAAGAGTGTGGACTTGCCACACCCAGAGGGGCCCATGACGGCGAGCACCTGGCCGGGCTCGGCGTAGCCCGTGAGTCCGTCCAAGATGGCCCGCTGGCCGTCGCCCACCCACAAGTCCTTCCACGTGAGCAAGACGCCATCTCCCGTGGATGCCAAGTCAGCTGGCGTGGTCGTCGACAGCGTTGACTCCTGGGCTGAATCAGCATCAGCCCCCTCCAAATCAAGCTGGTCCAAGGCGAGGGAGCTTGAGCTGAATCCGAAGCCGAAGGGAAAGTATTTCCTGAAACTGGAGGATCCGCCGCCCCTGCTACTCCCCCCGTTCGATAAAATGGGTCTCGATGGACTCGGGCTCGGGCCCGGGCTCCATCTTGGCACCTGTGGAGTCTTACTATTACTCTCCATATTGGACGTCTAGTATTGGGAAGAATATGTATATATATATAGCTAGCTTTACTTGTCTTTAATTGTAACCATATAAATGTAATTCTTGTCATATATAGTTAAGAGTAGTACTACAACTTGTTATTTTGAATTGGTAAATATCTAACACCTTCAATGCATGGTTAATATAATAATAAATCAATTCGACCAAAAAAAAATATGATAATAAATCAATGAATGATTAATGCTGGAGCTTTAATCAAATATAAAATGAAATATAGTGTCTTGTACATATTTGTTACGCGTATTTGTCTTCGGTATACAACATGTGCTAAATTAAAAAAACTTATACTTACGACCACAAAACAAATTAAAGAACTTATAATTCAATTTGCTGGATTAAAAAACTTATGATTAATTTTTCCGCCGGAGTCCAAATTAGAATAGTTGTCTATGCATTTTCCGGTCTAGCTCAATGCTATATTCTACATTTATAAATAAATTTAAAATTATATGTTTATATTTCAAACAACTATATATATATTTGTGTGTAATTTTTTAGGTTAAAGGTCTTATTGTATAATTTTTAAAAATTAAAAAGGTAATATTTTGTATGAAAATCACTCTCTTAAATATTTTTAAATATTTTATAATATGATTTTTAAGATATAAATTTGTACACATATGCATATATTTATTTGAAATATAAATATAATTTTATTAAAAAAAATTTATTCGAAAAGAAGGTCCGTCCCTTTTTTTTTTTATTAGAATTCTTCATATATAATTGTTTGACCATCTTCATTATTCTGCACTTCTTGTACGTGCTTGGCTTTTTATTAAACCTTAGTATTAATTTTTTTTTTCTTTGATTTTTTCAACTTGTTACTTATCTTGCATAGTTGCATTGCGTTGGGTATCCACCAGGAACGCCGCATTCAACAACTATGTCTATATATACACAATTACGTACGCCTTGGCATAAAAATATATACCACCACCATCTCACATTAAATATGACCAAAAAACTAGGATATATACACCTCACAACTTCTATTTCTTTTTTGGTAGATCTAATTAAGCTTGTTAAAAAGATGTTTGATAAAAAATTTGACTTTACAAGATGAGTTTAATGAATTTGATGAAAAATGCCTTAACTTTGAGAATTAAATATATGAGATGCCTAAAAATGATATTATTGCATGGAGGGACGAACCCGGAATTTAAAATTTCGTTAGGCTGAATTTCACTGATTTTTTATGGTTGGACTAAAATTACTTTAATTTAACTAATTACTAAATTTATTTTTTTTAATTTTTTTTAAAACTAAATTTACCCTTTTTTATCTTTTTTAGGGGATCTTTTAAGCGAACCACTATTAGTTGGAGAAAGCAATGCAGACGGCATCGCAACGAGCACAATCCTCGTGTTTAGATTACTTTTTCGAATTTTTAAAAGCTAGCATTCGTCGTTGAGTCCTTCATTCTGTCTTTCAGGAAGGGGACGAAGTCGATTTTTAAATTGGGCAAATACGTCCATAGTGACTAGGATGGATATCTCGTATACGAAAACTAATGAATGGTTCGCTTAGGGAGAGGGACCCCCGATGAGAAAAAAATGAATCTCTTAGGAAATTGTGGTGTTTCTTAAAGGTCAAGTAGTTGTTATTGTAATGAAAAGAGATGAAATGGCTAAAGAACTTCAAGAGGTAAAGAAAAATGAGTTTTGTCCTACTAAACATGGAATTAGGTTTAGTAATGATAGTTCCAAAGGTCCTAACTTGTGTTTACAAGGAAAATTTGATAAAAAAAAAGGGTAGGGAACTACAAGATGTTGAAGGTAAAATAGCACATTGAAATGAATTTCTCAGGGTCCTTAAAAGTGGTAACAATGAAATGGGAGTATTGTGAGATATCTCACATTAAAACTTTGGGAGTAAAATTGCCTAGTGTATAATCTAATGAGCTATTCCACCCATTGCCATATGATTTTGGGTTGGAACCTCATTGGGTTTGTATGTTAGGCCCGTTACACGCACGACCCCTAGATTATTGGCCCACCGGACTTTAATAGGGATATTGGTGCATGTGCACATGGCTCAATAGTTGAGCCTCTTGCCAATGTGCAAGGAGTCTCAGGTTCGAGCATGAAAGACGGCGGTTTAGAAACCAGTTCTCACTCGTAAATGGATGCTCTAAGCTAGTCCAAGTAGTACTTGGACTACCCTAAATCTTACCAGATCAAAAAAAACGAAGTGGGGACTGGTACACCAATAAACCAGCTCACAAAATGTTCTTTAAACGGTCCTTAGAAAATTGAACATAAAGATCTCAACATGATAGGGTCAAGGAGAGAACCTTGCAAAAGGATCCTCTTAAGAGGCTAAAACTAACTACTAGTTAGGTGATTATTATAGGGTGTGTTTCCATTGTGGATAGGGTGGTCACTTTCAGAGTTAGTGCCCTAAAACGCAGGTCGTCAACAAGAGCAACCAAATCAAAATCAAATGGGAACAACCCTCGTCTTTAGAGACGTAGAAAAAGAAATAGAAGAAACAAAGGTAGAAGTAACTTTCAAGTTAACAACACTCGACAATAAAAAAAAAGGGGGGAAATGTAAGTCTTGTTGAATTTTTCACCCAGCTAGTCCAAGATCCAGGGTGCCTTTTGTTGGCCTGGGAATAATCTCCATTATTGACTTTAATTTCGAAGTAAAGAGAAAGATTAAGAGAATAATTTAAGGCTAAGGATATATATACACGTATTTTTTCTCCGCACACAGGATTTGGCACGCTTCATGAAGCGAGTCGCTTCATAATGCGAGTCATATACGGATACCCGAGCGAATTTTTTACAGAATCGGCAAAATGACACGCTTCACGAAGCGTGAGGCAATATTGTGCGATTTTCTTACCCAATCCAATATTTTTTACATATATAGGTTCCTCTCGTCGATAGCTTCGATTTGATAGGTAATAAGCTCAAATCCGACAACCGAGCAAAAAGTTATAAACGTTTTAAGATTGGACATACGCATACTTTCGCTTCACAATGTAAGCCATTTTTTAATTTTGCACAAGAATTAAGACAAGTTTAAAATAAAAAAAATGATAATTTAATACTTGTTTTTATCAATGCACTATTAACTCTTCAAACAGTAAAATTGCTTGAGTTAATGAATTTTGTTGGAAAGTTAAGTAAAGTAAAGAGAGTAATGACCTATTTTAGAAAATTTTATATAAAATAAGGGAATGAATAACTTACATTATAAAATATTTTTTAGAACTAGAAACGATTTACATTGTAAAACGGAAGGAGTACTGTAATAAATCAATGAATGAAGCCAATCCATCCAACACCTTCAATGCATGATTAAAGCTCCTAACAAATACTCTTATAAAATGAAATATCCAGGATGGTAGTAACTTAAACTTTCAATTTTCTGGATTAAAAAACTTAAAATTAATTTTACCGCCGGTGTCCAAATTAGAAGGGAAGTTATACATGCATCTCCCGGTCTAGTTCAAATCCTATATTCCACATTTATATTTCATTTTGTTTTCTAATTAGTTATTTAAATATGAAATTAACATAAATAAATTTAAAAATTTTATATTATATTTCAAACAACTTATATACATATGTGTGTAAATTTTTAGCTTAAAAGTTATATTATATAATTTTAAAAAATTAAAAGGATAATATTTTGTATGAAAATCATTCTCTTGATTTTTAAATACTTTACAACATGATTTTTAAGATATAAATTTACATACATATTCATATATTTATTTGAAATATAAATAGAATTTTTTAAAAAAATTCTATTAATTTAATATTTATATTTTTATAAACAGAAGGTCCGTCCTTTTTTTAAATTAGAGTTGTACGTGTAGTTTGACCATCTTCATTATTCTGCACTTTGCTTGTACGTGCTTGTTTTTATCAAAAAAAAATTCTTTGATTTTTTCAACTTGTTACTTCTTGCGCTCATAGTTTGCATTACGTACGCCTTGGCGTAAGAATATATATATATATATATACCACCCTACTTACATCTCACATTAAATATGAGCCAACCATCACAAATTTCATAATTCATATACTCGTATCTCTTTATTTTTTGGGTAGAAATACTCGTATCTCTCTACTATCAAACACAAACCCAATAACTAATCGATCTTATTAATTAAATAGGTCAGGTAGCTAGGCAGTTTGTTGATGGATATTAAACCGACGTCGTCTAAGAAGAAGCTGCAATGGCTTCGCTCTCAAATCATTGGCCACGGCGCCGAGTTCCGATCCCCGTTTGGGCGGCGTCGGATTACCTACGCCGACACCACCGCCTCCGGCCAATCCCTTCTTTACATCGAAAACTACATCCTCCGCCACGTCCTCCCTTTTTACGGTACGTAATCAATTAATTAAAGTAGTGCATTCAGTCTTCTGAGGGATTGTCTAGCACCTAAGCAGGTTTCGACAACGGCGCCAATTCGATGACGATAAATTTGGTCGTGTAAATCATGGCTATACAAAAGAATCCAAATTAACTAAGAATCGTAGTCTTTAGGAAGTCCGGGTCGAATTCACAGGGAGACAAGTTTATCTCTTAAATGCAAAACTAACCGATTGACAAAATTTGTGAATAACAATATTCGGAAAGATAGCTTATGTAAACAAATATCAACATTCGTACGATAAATTGATCATTGATTTCACCTCAAGTTCACCTGCATTGAACAGGGAACACGCACACAAGTGAGAGTTATGTAGGGAACCGAACGACGAAGATGGTAAAGGAAGCGACCCGCTACATCAAGCGGAGCCTAGGCGGCGGCGACGACGACGCGATCGTGTTTTGCGGGTCGGGGTCGACGGCAGCCATCAAGCGGCTGCAGGAGGTGATGGGGATATCGGTCCCGGAGACGCTACGAGGAAAGGTGGTGCTGAGGGAGGAGGAGCGGTGGGTGGTGTTCGTGGGGCCCTACGAGCACCACTCGAACCTCCTCTCGTGGAGGCGCAGCCTTGCGGAGGTGGTGGAGATAGGGCTGGCCGCGGACGGGGAGGTCGACGTGGAGGATCTGAGGGCCCAGCTCGAGCGGTACAAGGATCGCAACCGTCCGATGATGGGCTCGTTCTCGGCGTGTAGTAATGTGACCGGGATCGGCGCGGACACTAGGGCCATAGCGACGCTGCTTCATCGGTATGGGGCGTTTGCTTGCTTTGACTTTGCTGCCAGGTAATTACTTACGCACGTACGTTACGTTATATATTAGTGTAGGGCCGTTTGATCGGTCCAAAACCGAACCGAATCGAGGAAAACTGGACCAAATTAAAAATTGTATTTCGAAATTGAAGATCGAAATTGGTTCGGTTCTATTTTGGTTCGTTTTGTTCGGTTTAATTCAGATAGGAACCAAAGTAACCGATTAGGTACAAAATCGAGCCAAGATATAGAATTGAACACCCTAAACCGAACTAACCCGAATCGAATTAGAACCAAACTAAACCGATTTAAACATAAAAACCAAACAAAATAGATACTATTTTTTTATAAATAAAACTTGTAGAATCACATAAACATAACATGCAAAATGAACAAATACTATATTTTATAAAATAAAACCTATAGAATCACATAAATAAAACCGACAAAATGGCTCCCATGAGAAACCTATATACTAGAATCACATAAAATAGTCTGATTTACCTCCGGTAACTAGTTACTACTCCGTACTTATTAGTAAGGGGATTTTTTTTTATATTAAAATAGTTCTGTTTATCTGAACCGAACCGAGAAGAACCAACCTGAATCTAACCGAAAATCGAACTAGTAAAAATCTTGAACTGAGGGCCGAACCAAAGTATCTTGGATCGGTTCAATTTGATTCGATTTTCAGGTAAAAACCGATTTACCCGAACCAATAAACACTATATTAATTAATATTTCCTTGTGCGCGGGTGCAGTGGACCGCATGTGGAGATCAGGATGAGATCTGGGGAAATGGACGGCTACGATGCGATATTCCTGAGCCCACATAAATTTCTTGGTGGGCCAGGGAGCCCGGGGATACTGTTGATGAACAAGGCGTTGTATCTGATTGGCTCTACTTGCCCTTCAACGTGTGGCGGGGGCACCGTTTCGTATGTTAATGGTTTTAGTGAAGAGGTATATAATTAATTAATAATATATACAGTATTATTCAACTTGGTCAATGGAATGAACGGTTTAATCTTATTATTATATTATGTTTTGACTTTTAATAGTTATATTATGCTCTTTCTTGCACACAACAAATTTAAGCTAGTGTGGAAAATCAATTAAGTGTCAAAGCTGATCTCCTCGATCACGGACGGTGACGAGTTCGTGATTTTTTGTTTACGTGTTGATCGATATGAAATAAATTGCTGAATTTAATAAAAATTGGTTTAAATTAAGCTATGTATGATCTGGTATTCGTTACAAAATCAGAGTCTGACTCAGTGTGCCCATATTTTTATATTTTTAACAAGTGGAATAATATACACATACACGGTACACGGTGATATATTTTATATAGGAATATTATTCTGCCTCATTTTTTAATTATTTCCACCGTAAATAATTCTTAAATTTTGATTACAATTTACAAACGAGGATATTAAAAAAGAAAAAAATAAATTGCTTTGATGGTCATCCAATCATTTAATTATAATGGTTGAACATTGAATATTTATATTTATATTATTATATATATCCATATATCATCTAATCATTTAATTATACCGGTTGAACATTGAATGTATATCATTTATATTATATTATTTAATTTTTTTCAGAAAAATCAGCTATGTATACATATCTCCCAATTAATAATAATAATAATCAATGTGATTAGACACTTGGGCTCTGTTCGGCATTTTAGGAGCGGAAGCTTTTTTACCAATTCAGCTAGCGTAATTCAAAAAGATTGGGTGTCGGAGCTTCTTGAAAATCCCAAAATTCTGCTCCATCTAGCTGAATTCCCTCTGTTGAGAATCCTCCTTCCAACATCGGAAGTTGAGTGTTGGGTTACTCCTCCTATTGCCAATTGGTTTTAGGATGGAACCCCATGGGCTTATGTGTTGGGCCGAACGCGCTTGCGCGCATGAACCGACGTGTGTACCCCATGTCATATTGGCCAACCGAAATTTAACACACTCCCAAAACGCTACTGCCGAACAGATCCTTGAATGATCATGAGATGTTGAGCAAGTGTTTGATTATTGTTGTATATAGGACACCTTATACCATGAAGACATAGAAGAAAGCGAGAGCGTAGGAACTCCTCCAATCACTCAAACAATAAGAGCCGCCCTAGCCTTCTGGGTAAAGGACTACATCGGTCACTCGACAATCGAAGATAGGGAGCGAAACTACATCGAAACCGCGATCACAAGCCTCTCCCAAAACCAAAGCATTGAGATCCTGGGGAACACAAGCGACCTTCCCACCAGAGGACCTAGGCAAGCCATTTTGTCATTCCTTGTTTATCCAAACAAGAGGAATTTGAATATGGGCCGCCCAGCCCAGGAGGCCCAAGAGGAGACTATAAAGCCCAGGCCCCTTCACGGCCCATTTGTAGCAAAGCTCCTCAATGACTTGTTTGGGATCCAAGCCCGGGGCGGTTGTGCTTGCGCTGGGCCCTATGCTCACTTCTTGCTTAAGGTTGACAAGCAATCTTCCCTTGCTATTAGATCTTGCATCCAAAAGGTAATTAACGTTCAAACCATGAACCCATTTATTTAGAGTTTTTCAAAAGGTCCATTGACCCGTAATCCTGACCCATAGTTTACGGGGTGGGTCACGAATCAAGATTTTTGAGATTACGGGTTACGGGTCATTTTATAACCCGGCTCGTGATCAGTAGTATTAATATTATTATATATATTTATTAGGGTTGTTCAAAATGCATGTTGACCCGTAATCGGTAATCCGACCTAACTCGACTCGTAAATTATGTGTCAGGTCGGGTCATGGGTTAAAAATTTTGGGATTACGGGTTACGGGTCGACCCACGAAACCCGTACTATAATATTATTATTTTTATATATTTTCGTACAATAATATAATAATATTATATATATATATACGAGTTGATCATGTGTTGACCTGTTTGACCCGTAAAATCTGACTAGGTCAAACAAGTCGACCCGTAAAACCCGTAAAGAAAGTTACGGGTCGGCTCACGAATCGATTATTTTTTTGGGTAGGGTCGGGTCGACCCCGTTGAACAACCCTAATATTTATATATATTTACGGGACGATCTTGTTGACCCGTTTGACCTGTTTGACGCATTTAACTATAATAATATTATTATTATATATTTATGGGTCGATTATGTTGGTCAAACGAGTCAACGTATTGACTAATTTTTTTATGAGTCGACCCATAACCCGTAAACTAGTTCACGGGTCGGATCAGATTGACTCGTTCAACATCCCCAAATTTATTTAATACATACGAATTCAAAGCACCAATACCCACTACACTCACTCCTTTCGTTGCATTATGGTTCACATAATACAGGGCTACAATGGAATGAAACCGGGATGGACTAGAGTTAGCTTCCCATTTTACATGTCAAACGACGAATTTGAGCTCATCCTTGACGCAATTGAGTTTGTTGCTAACTACGGCCAAAGGTTTCTTCCCTTATACGACTTCAACTGGAAGACAGGAACTTGGACATTCAACTCGAGCCAATGGGTATCGCAAGTCTTACCAACATTCTCAAAGTACAATAAGCACGATACAAGCATTAACAACAACAAGAAAAACATAAAACAAGGCAATCCTCCGAAGCTTACACCATTCGTGATGGATTTGGTATCTAATTCTTTCAAAGAACTCGACTTAGATGTTAAGACAATGATTAGCGAGATTAGCGACGAGGATTGGGATGAAATGGTTCATGGTCATGAACTGTATATGGAGATAGCCATGTACTTGGCTGCTTTGCTCTCCAAGGTCCCAGAGAATCGCAAGGTTCCTGAAGATTTGGATTCTCACTTGCTCTTCATGGTCTAGCTTTACAATGGCTAGGAATTTTGTTCGACCTATTTCATTTATTTATCTTTCAACATCGGTTCATATTCGAGGCTTGTATTTTGGACATTATAGAACGAGAATAAATTTATACTTTGTATATATAAGTCGAAGTTTCCTTGTAGTGCAATTGCACATTTTAGTTTTGATTCTGAATAAATGTGTTTTCTTGGTTCTTTATACATATACGACTCTTTTAGTACAAAAGGACAATATTATTTGAAATCATCGCTTCAATTTGCCAATGGCATGATTTATTTTCTTATAGTGCAAGCTCTCACTATGATGGCCCCTTTGCTCCTACTAGGTGAAGAGCAGCGCAAAGCTGCGATATGAAGCAGCACGCCTTAGCATTGTTGGTATTGACTATTGAGAATGAGGACTTCTTCTTGGGCATGTGGTTGGTTGAGGTGAAGGATTTCGAATCATCTCAATTTGGTTGCCAATGAACAACATGATCATTGGCGGATACATTGAAAGTACATTCACATGGGACATGGATTTGCAAACAATTTCAACTACCAAAGCTTATGGGATGCACACGTAAAACATATACACAAAAATTACAAAATTGAGTTCATAAACATCACAATTCCTAATGGTATTCAAAAATAAAAAAGCATAAATCTCACACAAAGAAGCACCTAGACTCACTGTTCTAAAAATCACTTCTAGACCCCACTTAGGCGCTGGAAGGTCATAGCCCGCATAGTTGTCCTCGTCTAGGCGCTAGGCGGTCCCTCTCTGTCCAGCGTCCGCCTAGCGTTTTTTAGAACATTGGCTGGCGTCCCTTTGAAGGAGAGTAGAAGCCTTGTTTGTGCCACGTTTCCTTCTTCTCCTCAAAAGCATCTTCCTAATAAACCCAAACCCTCCTCCTTGCTTCTTGATCGGCACTACTGCTAAAGCCTTATTTTCATCGGTATCTGGTCGGTGCTTCAGTGCTTTCTCCATTCCTCCCCCGCAAACCCTCTCTTTCGTTCTAGTACCATCATCATCATCATCGGCTAGCATCCTGTCACGCAAGGAGTAGTGCTGGTTTCCCTTCCCCTTATCAAGCTCATCATCGCTTGGATCGCTTTCCTTGCACGTTTCATGCACCACCAAAGCTAGTTTGGAGCAATCTGACATCAACTCCCACCCCTGCACAATTCAGCATCAAACAATATAAGTCCACTCAAGTGAAAAACACATTACTAGTACAGTTTCTTCTTCAATTCAGCATCTTACAATTTGTTTTTCTTCGAGATATGGACTCCCCTTTCTTGAGAGGCTGCAATTAAGGAAGTTCACCGGTTAGTATAGTACACATTAAGGATTTCAAAAAATACAAAACCAAAAACAAAAGGCATAGTACATTTCTAGCTGAAGTTGAAGCTCAAGACATGTTGTTTCTAGCTCTTCACAAGACTGATTCTTGTCCTCGAATTCAACTTCCAAGGAGGAAAGCTTATGCATCATCTCGTTTTGCTTAACCTTAGCGACAGTAAGCTGCGTGTCAAGATCTTCGTTGATCGACTTCAGATGCTCAATTTGATCCTCCATATCTCCTCTTGATTCATTTGCATCTTCCACCTCTTCTTGTAACCCTGCAATTCTTTCTTTGGATTCCTCAAGCTTATTCTCCAGATCTTTATTGGCAAATTCCGCGCTCTTAAGCTTAAGCTTCAGCAATTGATTTTCTTCCTGCAAGTCGCTCTGAATCTTGATCATCTTCGTCATCATCGCATTTGGATTATTAACATCAATCTCACTCCTTGATCTCTCTAAGTTGAAATGTTTTCTGACCCCGTCTCTCACACGAGAAGCGTTCTCAAGAGGGATGCAGTTTTCAACAGCAAATTCCAAAACTGACGCCAATTGCATTGCAAACTCATTCAATCCATGGCTTCCGTTGAGCACAAGGCTACAAGAGACGATAAACTCTCTCAGGATCGGAATAAGCTCCGAGTTCCTCCATCGGAACACATGAACCGAATAATCAAGATCTGTACAAGTTGGGGATTCGTCATCCGTTGGGGGGATGATTTCTTCAATTAGCTCAACCATTCGACAGATGGACCTATTCAGATCAGATTCCCCCGATTTAGCTAGGGTTCTCGTCGCATCGGCCTGGAAAACAGGAATAATCTGCTTACTGGCTAATAATTCAAACTGATTCTGATTGTCTCTAGTAGCTTGAATGATTCCCCTCAGAGCCTTGTTCTCCTCTTCCACATCACAAAGCCGGTCAACCAAGATATCGATCTTTCGACTCGATTTCTGAGAGCGGTCTCCGTTAGGTTGTTTGAGCAGGAGCTCTCTCTCCAGAGCGCAGCACTCGCACTTGAGAAACGCGTTCTCCTTCTCGATCGAATCGAGCCTCGTCATCAATTGGCGCTTGTCTCCCTCGAGCCTCTTGTTTGCTTGTTTCAGATCCGCCGCCTCCGTTTCTCGCTCTGCTTGAAGGCTGCTTATCTGCTGAATGCAGACCTTGAGTGCGGCGTCTAGATGAGCCAGTCTCTCTTCTGTTGCCACCACTCCTTCAGCTTCTCGATTCAAGCATTCTGCAGACATTTCTTTATCACAGATCAAAAATGGAACCTCAATGACCACTCAAAACAGTCAAATTTCAGCACAGTTCCACAATTTCGCCAAGTGCTTGCTGCTCAAAAGTAGTACAATACAATATAATTAAAACAAACGCATTGTGCAGGTTTAGTTGAGCATCAAACACAGATTTAGTTGAATTTGAAATCTAGATGATGGATGAATCAGCAAGAGATTACGGAGGGGATAAAATTGAGGATTTGAGGAGAAGGCAGGGCGAGTGAGGAAAGGTGTTGATGGAGGAGACTGTCAGTGTCCATTGTCGGGCCACAGGAATACACACGTTAAAAGCAGAGAAAGAGGGAGCCAATACTGACAAAGACGCACCATAAAGTGGGGCCTTGTGTAACGGCTTCGTGTCACTTTGATTTTGAATTAGTTGCAAGATTTGGTCCATTTGGATATGTTTCGTCCTCTTTGTATACTAGGTAAGGTGATTACAATATGAAATGTTTAGCTACAACCTTAGACCATATACAATGTGGTACTTAAATAAGAACACGTGGGTTCTTAACCTTTATTATAATATTTTATATTTATTTAGTGCGGAGTCCTGATTAAGTATTCTTTTAAATTTTCCTCTCTAATAGAGAAACCCGTGTAAATGAGTACTTAAAATTTAGACACATCTTTACAACTCTAAAATTTGTCCCTCAAGAATAAAATAAATGCACTACAATCCCTATTAAATCCATTTATTCAATTAGAATAAAAAAATACACTATTTTTACATATGCACTACAATCCTTATTAAATTCTTAATCCATTTATTCAATCAATTATTCTTAAAATAAAGAAAAGCACTATCTCTAAAATTATACTTCACTATTTAATTTCATCAAATCACACATACAATTACCATTTCTATTCTAATTCAAATAATATACACAATCACGTATATCCATTTATAAAATAAATAACAATAGGCACGAAATCTTATCCCGTCTATCGGACGGGGCAAGCCTTCTAGTGATAAATAATTATTAGCCTCGAGAATTTTT
Organism: Fallopia convolvulus; assembly: GCA_964016875.1. Lineage (NCBI taxonomy): Eukaryota > Viridiplantae > Streptophyta > Magnoliopsida > Caryophyllales > Polygonaceae > Fallopia > Fallopia convolvulus. The sequence continues at coordinate 55,138,953 of OZ024734.1, forward strand.
AATGGGTGCTTGAGTGGTGGTTATGTAAATACTTCTACATGAGTAATTAACATTTTTCTTTAAATTTTAGACAAATATTTAACAAGCACTCTTGAGTACCTTGGCAAGTACTGCCATTGCACATGACCTTAAATGATACTAGGTGAGTGTCTCATGGACTTTTTTTGTAGCCAAATTGTTTTGTTTTATATATACTGACATAATTCTGTTTACGCCATAAGTACGTCATGATATGACATAAGGTGTATCGTCATAGCGCTTTTGTTTATGTTCCTAAAAACACACGTTATAAGTCGTTATATACAACATAATTCGTTGTACGTTATGGTGATTTATTTTGTCCCACACAGATTTATATATAGCTATTTATTCTGTAACAATATTTATAATCTATTTAATAGTATTAAAACTTTGGATCAAACTAATAATCATTTTTTATTATGTTAAAGTCGTTAGCTGTTATAATAAGATAGTTGTAGTATAACAATTATCAACATAACTTATTATACATTATGAGTTCTATATATGTTGACATAATTCTTATTATACATTATGTATGGAATCGGTATGAAATTCATTCCCCATACCTGATTTTCCCATTCCCTCATACCTTATGTTGGAGGTGGGTTTCTCCCATTCCCTTACTTCATCTTCTTCCTCCTTCTACCTCACTATGGAGAATCCATAAGAAATCTCAAATCTAGAAGCAAATGAACCTAATTTGACTTCTCCAATTTCACTACTCACTCATATATGAAAGCAAGTCGTTTATCTCTTCTCTAATTATTTCACTATTCACTCAAAATTGTTTTTTCTATAAAGAAATTGGGGATAGAAAATAATAAGGGGAATGTATAAATTGATGAGGAAATGAAAGAAATTCAAACCTTAAAAATATCTAATGATTGTTCAAAAAAAGAAATGGAGCAGAAAATGAGAGGAGAAGAAGAAACCATGATAAAGGTAGAAGAAGACATGGGAGGAGATGAGAGCTTGTTCTTTTCCATACCTACTAGTTGTCCCCGTCGTGCCATGCACGACTATGACTCAATATTTTTAGATATACTACAAAAAAGATATTAATAAATAAAAATATAATATAAAATTTAATTTAATTAATTTATTGCCCGTAATATGCATAAAAATTATTTTGTTTTTTAAAATCAAATAAAACAAATTAAATTTAGATTATTAAGTTTAAAATTGAGAATAAACATAGATTATAAAGATAAAATAATCTACATTGCTCATTTTCCTTGACAATATTTCATAAATAGGTTTAATTTAAAAGAAGAATATAAAATATGAAGAAAATAAAACAAAAAAGATATATTTTGAAAATATGGAAGAGATGAGATTTTAAAAAATAATAATTAATTTAATAATAATATATGTAATTGAGTATCTTTATTTTTTAATATAAGAGAAAGAAAGAAACAACTAAAATATTAAAAAGATTGAGCATATATATATTTTATTGGCTTATAAGGAAAAAATTCAACAATTAGTTAAATTTTTTTAGTTAAGATATTATCTCCTACCAAAAATTAAGATATTATCTAAATTTAGGAAATAAAAATAAATTTTAATTAAGTGGAAAAAATTTTCCATGTGGAATATGAAGAGGAAAAAATAATTAATGTATAATTTTTATGGAGCAAGGAATAAATGACATGTGGCAAAATCTTATGTGGATTAATAATAGGATGACATGTGTCAAAATCTGAGGTGGCGCAATGTAGTGGCTCCAAACCTTATTGCTTTTATATATATAGTAGATTCCAATAAAAAAAAAGTTAAAAAACTAAACACTACATCTTAGGAATGGAAGAACCCAATTTTTAATCTCATACCCATTCCCGATTCCAACCCCATTCTTGGAATGATAACAAACAACCCTCTAATGGTATTAAAACTTTTAAAAAGACAAAATCCTAAAATATTTGTTTTCACCGCCTCTTAACTTGACCTTATTCATCATCATCAAAACCCATCAATCTGAAATCTCTATCTACTATGAATTCAAAAACAATTTCTATCCCGGTGCCGTCAGGCTTTGTTTGATTTGGGTGGAGTTTGTGTGTTGAAGAGTCTCTTTGGAGCACATATGAGACGCTCTATCTTCTATGGACAAAATCACAACGTTTCGCACAGAGATCCGAGCATTTTTGGCGGCATCAATGGTGGATCCTCTCATTATTAATCTCAATGGTGATACTCAGGGTGGTTCGGGGGGCTTCCTAACTCTTTGAATCAAGCTTTCTTCTTCCTCGATCTTCTTACAAACCAAAGTAATAAACCGATTTTGTTAAAAATGAGACCAGAACAACCTCAACCGAGATTTCTTATATCATGGGTGAGAAGCCCCAATTCCAAGAGCGAGAAGCTCTCCTTTTAGAAAAAAGAATAATAATAATAAAAAACTTCATAGGCGAGAAGCCACCAATTTGTACAAGTTGAAGGCACCAATCTTTATTTGATATTCATACTCGTGGATCCATGACCCTCACCACAAATTTCTTAACTCAAATCCGAACAACTAATATTCGATTTGAAAATACAGTATATTATAAAAGTAGCATACTCTAATCATATTTGCCTTTATTTAACCCACCAAATTTCTCTGTGTAAATTTGGTCATAGATTACCCTTTTTTGTGCAAATTCCTACCCAAACGAAAAAGAAACCCCTTAAGGGTTGTTCCAAGCCCGTCAGTCGCCGCCGTGGGTTTCAACTTTCAACCACCAGTGTTCTCCGTTGATATCCCGTCTCTCGAGGCGATACTTACGAAATAAGTTTGACATAGTTACTTGCATTACAAGTTTTAGTTGCTTGTGGGACAAGTTTTAACTTTATTTGCGCTGCAAGTATGATTTACTTGCGCTTTAAGAGTTGAAAACTTTTTTTTTTGCAGGATGACTCACACTTAATTTCTGCACTAATATGTTGAGGAGTTGGAGATGTGTTTGGTATCGAATCGAGTTGTATTTGGTCAGGTCGCTTGGTGATCTTAGACTTTTGAAGATCCTTCATCTCAGTGGAGGGAACGTCAGTTGTCCATTTCGCACACCACATGATGGGTTGACTTGTTGCCAACGACGCGATGAATTTTAGTGCTTTACCCACTCCGATTTCAAACTCATTTTGATCTTACATTTCGACGATTTGTACTACCCCTGGTCATTTCTGCTCGCCTTGTGAGTGACTCCTTTGTTGACCCACCTAGCCTTTTATGGTTGTCGTTTTTACGGTTTCTCAGACTACCAAGTATGTTTGGTATTCCTAATTCTTACATTTTCAAAAAAATGGTATTAAAACTTTGGATCAAACTAATAATCACTTTTGATTACGTTAAAGTCGTTAGCCGTTATAAGTCGTTATACGTTGTAATAAGACAATTGTAGTGTAACAACATAATTCTTATACATTATAAGTTCAATATATGTTGGCATAATTCTTTCTATGTCATAAGTACGTCATGATATGACATAAGTTGTATTGTCATAGCGCTTTTGTTTATGTTTCTAAAAACACATTTATAAATCGTTACGTGCGACATAACTAACCCTTTTAAATAATTAATTAATCATAAATTAATATAAATTAGTTAATTATTTTCATTTTAGAATTCTTAACCTATACTCTTGAGACATAGGTTAAAAAAATCGATTTATTTTTTACTCTATTAATTGAGATAGTCAACGATTTTTTAATGGATAAAACTTGGAAAATAAAAACGTTTGATTAAAAAAAAACGAATACGCAATCCGGGGAAAAAGAGGGAAAAAAGAGAAGAAAAATCTGACATCCACCTTAACTCGCCTTCATCTCTCAACTCCGCAACCCTCCGGAATCAAAATTCTCCTCTCATCGTCGGTTTCTCCAAGACATCCGTCGTCGCCGTTGGTTTCCGCTGCCACCTGCTTCTCGGCAACAAAGGATCTCCGGACGATCTCAAAGCATATAAGGTAAAGGATAGGGTTCCTGCAATTTTAATTGCACCATGGATTTTGTTTGCCTTCTAATGTTAGGGTTCCCGATGTTTATACCATCATGGCGCAAATTGAATATAGATTTTGATTTTTGATTTTCTGTTTCGGTTTGGTAGTAAAGGTGAATTTGCTAATGGATAGGGATATGGTTTTAGACATGGTCACATGTGCGTTTTATCAGAATTGTGAATTGTCTAAGGGTTTTCTGTGGAAAAATGGTTTGATTCAGTAATCAAGGCCCCTAGAGCAGCTGATAATGAATCAGGATTATTAATATGGAGACTGTAAACAAAATTTTGTTTGTAACTTGCGAATTTTAACAAACAGTTATGTGTATATTTAGTGCTGAACTATAGATGTAGTAATCCATATTCACTAGGATGTTTTTTTGAATTAGTGATAAAGATGGGGAGTCATCATGTCCACATTTAGCATTTCGTGATAAGGGAAGGGAATCAATGAGTAAAAGTAGCAACATTTTGTGACATTCAAAGACATTTGAAAAGAAGGTAAACATGATTTGGAACACACATGAGTTTTAGATGTATTATAATACTTCTGCAGTTATTTTTGTTGCCACATTAGCGATTAAGTTCTAAAGTGCTGTGTTAAAATTCTATAGTGTTGTGTAGAATTTTTTCAGTTAAGAGGCTAGGCTATTGATGTATTTCAGACTATCTTAGTATTTCAATTTTCAAATACAAATGCCAATAAAAACAAAGTAATGTCCTTAAGTTAAGTTTCTAATTTGGATTCTCATGATTGTATGCAATATGAAACTAACATAATCTTTGCACTAGATAGAATCCTTAAGCACATAGACATAAATTGCAGCTTGTCTGCTCTGTTCGGTGAATACTGAATAGTTATTTAATCACTTGTAGGTCTGGATACTTGTTTCTATTAAGTTGTTTTACATGTTTATTGTATTGAACTGCGCTGGAAATGATCATGTTTGATTCTTTGGGTGCTTTCACTGACATCATAACATGTAATCTTTTCAGAAATCTTTCAATTGATTAGGCATTTCATTGAATATTAATTGTGTGCTTTGTGCCTTGTTCGCCAGGCAGTCATGCAGAGCCAACTTGCCTGCAGTGGTTGTAGGAATATACTTCTTTATCCTAGAGGTGCTTCAAATGTCCGTTGTGCAGTATGTACTACAGTTACCCCTGTCCAAGCAAATGGTAAGCTATTGTGTTGTTGTTGATCCTTTTACATTCTTGTGTATGTTTATTTTATATCTACATATGTATGTAAGTATATATATGGATGCGCATATACACATATGTGTATGTATACATGTATTTATGTAAACACCATCTCTTTATTATGGCGCATTGCATGTTTTCATTAAATTCCTTGATGGCGGATGTTCTCCCCCCTCTGCTTGAATGTAAAGTATTCTCCTCATTAGTAACAAAGTGAATCTTACAAATAACTCTATGTGGAATAACTTTATTGGCTTTTTTGGGAGCGAGGAAGAGGAAGGGAGGCTTATTGTTTGCTGTTTATGTTGAGGAAGATGATAAAAATATGTTTCAGTTGAGATGGTTGTATCATTGAGAAATTGAGAAAGTGTAGTAGGTTAAAGCATATAGTAGTGATAGTGCACAAAAACTAATATCCAAGTTTCACATTTTCTCTACTGTTGGTGATGTTCTCTTGATGAAGGGAGGCATGTGTAGGAAGATTGGAGTATTGATCATCTGGTGGGTGAGGGAGTTCTTCAGGATTTTAAGTTGAGTATTAGTGAAAATCTTGGCTAGACGGAGCTCTGTAGAATTGGTTTTAAACAGTTATTGAAGTTTCAGTTAGTAGACAGAAGAAGGCTAACTCTCATCAGTTCAGGATTTGTATATGCAAAGTTTGATTAGAGAAGAGAAAGAGTTATTGCTAATGATTTATTATAATCAAAGGTTCATCTTTGGAGAAGAGATAAAGTGGCAATTTCTTACTGGTGGATCTGAGGTGAAATGCGGGATTCATTGATGTTATTAATGTTAGCTTCCAGATATATCTATGATAAGGGTGTCGGGATTTTCTGGATGTCATAATGGAGAACAAAGATATTTGGTATAAATAGAGGGACTGTGCTCTAGAGGCATTGATTTACTTAGTTCTGAGAGAGTTTAGCTCTTGGCTTCTAGAGTTATTCTGTTGAGGAGTTTGAAGCGAGGTGAGTTTTTTCTCCTTTTTCCTTCACTGGCTGATATGTTCAACAATCAACATTATATCAGGTAATTTTGGTGTAGATGGTACTCCTGAAGTTTTAAGGCTCATAATTGGTTTTCCATTTTCCATTTTGTGAGTCTTGCCAGAAGTTGAGGACTAAGAACTACAAAATAATGGCATGGATCATGGCACTAACTTAGGATTTTTCTTCTCACGCAGGATTCCTTTTCGTTTATATAAATGATGAAGCTTAGGTATAGTAGCTACTTTAGCATTCTCACGGAGTTGGATGTTGAATTTTGTATTGATCTACATGTATAGTGTTTTATTTGGTTGGTTAATTCTACTGGTGAACTTGTGCATGTATCTGTTATGCATATAATATTGTCTTTTTCATTTTCCTTCATCAAATATTCCCTAGTCCGGAGTTCATTATAAGACGGATACTTGTGTTTTTATTTGCAAGCTCGAACACTATGAACATTAGCATCCTCACAATATTCATTTTTTTCTTAATCAAATGAACGATTGATTTAGATGCCTTGAGTTTCTTATAACATAGACAATGAACGATTGATTTAGATGCCTCACAAATGAACGATTTATTTGCAAGCTCGAACACTATGAACATTAACATCCTCCCTTTGTTGGCCAATGTCAAGCTTTGGATTGATTCATTTCTGGTTTTTATTTTAGCTTGCGGTTTAATTAGTCAATTTGGGTTATGTCTGTCAGTCATATTATTCTTTTTCAGTTTGATGTTTTTCTCTAAATTTTTGGAAAATATCATGTTTGCTGTGTAGAGAGCATATTCATGCTGTTTTTATCTTGATCTATTGTGGAAGTTATTTACTCAAGACAATACCATACTTCACAGGAGGAGACATGGATCACCTGATATGCGGGGTTTGCCGAACCCTATTAATGTATACACGTGGTGCTACTAGTGTGAGGTGCTTGTGTTGTCACACGGTGAATCTCACACCGATGAGTTTCACACCAGGTATGCAATGTGCTTCCTTATTTTTATTTCATAGAAGTCGATACGATGCATTTTTACCTGTTTTCGTGCTTTAGTGCTTACAAAATATAAGAAACAACTTTTTTGTTTATTATTTGTTGTAAATGACATCTTATTACTCAAATTATTCTTAAAAGTACAATTTTCTACAAGACAAAACTAAATGCAGGTTATGCAGGAAATGAGTTCATCTAAAGAGGTTCAACCGATTATTAGTACTATGTGAACTATACTGATCTTTTGATTTAGATATTTAACAAGCCCACGGTTCAGCCTATAGACAAGACAAAGAACTCAAACCCAAAAGTGTCTTCTTTAAGTTATTGTTAGCTTATGAATAGTTATGACAATACCTCCAAGGCCTCAAATTACTAGTAGAGATGACGGGCATTAAGCAACGATTTTGCTTTATTATTAAGGCATTGTTGGCTTATGAATAGTTATGACAATACCTCCAAGGCCTCAAATTACCTTTTTCAAATTCTATTTGTGGTGAGAAAATAGAATGATGTGGTGAGTATAATTTCTAATTTTCTTTTGGCGATGAAAAAGATTAAAGCTCTTGTAAGAATTCTTAACAATTATTATTCATTTGGGCGTGGTTTCTCACTCTGTGTTGAATATCTTGCAGTTGTTAATTCAGCGTGAATAGTTTAACCTATGTCTGATTATGATTATGCAATAAACTATCTTGTAACTTGTAAGTGATATTTGCAAAAAATTTCCCTTGTGGCCTTGTATAAATTTTGATGCTAGGAGAAATGCATGAGGCTTGCAGTGGTGGAACAAACACCTTGAGTATAGATTAGTAATTTTACTGGTGCCAAATAAGAATATGCACCCTATCAAGTTGGGGTATATGTATGGTAGATAGTTTGTGCTAATCTTTTCGTCTTCTACTTTCTCTCACCTGTTTTTTTTCAGTGATTGCGATATAAAACTAATTTTAATTCTTTCTTTGCCAGCATCAAATCAGGTTGCTACTTTAAGCTGTGGAAATTGTCGCATCACACTCATGTATCCAATTGGAGCACCCTCAGTCAAGTGTGCAGTTTGTCAATACATAACCCATACTGGCGTAAGTAATTAACCCTCCTAACTCTCTTACATTTATATATACAATGGTAGTGGCACCAAATATATTAAATTTTAACATAGATGACTGACTTCTGAAAATGCAATTGTAAAATGAAAATTATTTCTGCCTCTTCTTTTGTTTTAATACTTCCTGAATTTTTTTTTTTTAAAATTGCTTTGCCTGCAGACCGCAAACACTCAGTTCCCTGTTCAGAGGCCATATGGTTCAGCTGACACTACACCCATGCCTTCAACTTCCAACGTGAGTTTGAATCCTCTTGCATCAACTTAAACGATTTGTTCTTCAATACATTTCAACTCAGCAGATGAAATATGTAAGCTGATGATACTTTCCATCTCTTGCAGCCTCCATCCAATGCCCCAACTCAAACTGTTGTCATAGAAAACCCAATGTCTAGGGATGAGAGTGGCAAACTGGTATGTTCCACACGCTTGTATGAGTTAACCAAATTCAGCTTAAGGGACCGTTTGGTTACAAACTACAGAAATAGAAAGGAAACGAATCTAGTCCATTTTGGTGCCATGTTACATTAACAAAACATTTCATCATGAGCTTGTAGCTCTCTATTCATTTCCTTAATATATGGGTGGTTTACAAAACTAGATTTGTTTCCTTTCTGTGTTCATTTTCGTAATATGTGACCAAACGGGCTCTAAAGTTCGTTTATCAGTAATGGCTTGGACCTAATGTTGTGGCTACTCATGCTATAGGTTAGCAATGTTGTGGTTGGAGTAACTGCTGGGAGGAAGTAAATTCTTTTTTGGTGGAGATACCGCATAATTCAGTCAGATGATATATTCGCGCCATTGCTCGGTTTGGCTGATATGTCCTGAATGTGTGTACAAACATTGGAGGTTTTGTCATTGTTTTTGAAGTAAGGGTGTTCCATGTATATTTGTTCACTTCAAACCTAAGGTTTGGTTCATCAGCTTTGTTAATCATTTGTGTATTCTTCTGAAAGCCTATATGTACTCTAATGTGAACCTACTCTGGACATTAAAATGTCAAGCCACAACATGGGCCATGATTGTATCTTGGTTAGCTTGCCATCGAATATTTTATGGGGACATTTTTTGAAAGGTTGTATAAGTTTGTGATTGGCCTACTTTTTTTGCATGATGTGCGTCATTGGATTTGTTTGCTTCTTATTTAGGTCAATTTGATCAAGATCCGACGTTATAATTCTAACGATGCTATGATCTAGAATTAGCAAAACAATTTACGATCCTAGGTAGAATCTTATTAGAGGTAGGATTTTAAGTGTTTAAAATAAATTCGATTTGGTCAGTTTTGGGCTAGGTTACCGAGGGTTCGCGTTGAGTATGAGTTTGAATCAATTGGGTTAACTCATGGTAAGTCAATGTACTGAGTTCAGGTTGAGTCAATGAGGCTACTTTCTTAAAAAATCTCACTATTAACACATTTAAATAATTAAAATAGTAATATAAATAAATTAGACAATTAAATGATTCATTTTTTTTCAAGATACTTGAACATATTCAAAAAGTTATATCATATTCATTCTATATTTTGAATGTCATTTATTAATAAAATTTTACATATACTCATTAATCGAGTTAGTTTTGGGTTCAAGCTATACATCTTTGGGTTTCGGATGAGTTTGGATCAGTGTTAGATACGGTTCAACCAGGTCGGTTTTTCGATTTCGGTCATGTTTTAACAACTCTATAAGATATACAAAACTTAATTTCCTTTTATCTCTTTTTTGCTTGTTTGGGATGGTTTGCATCTAACTACCCTTTCTATTTGAATTGAAATTATATAATACCACATTTTATCTCCCATTTGCTTACCAATGATCATCCATCCATCCCCTATATTTCATTCAGAATTTCAAAGTCCATCAAAAATATTAAAAATGCAAATCATGTAATAAGATGTTATAGTAGAGTGAAATATTAGTCAAATGAGTAGATTATAGATAGCCAAAAAAAAACCGATATAAATAATCTAAGATAAATGTTCTTTCTGTTGTGATAATTTTGGAAAAGAAGCTTATGAACTTAGATCTGATTTTTGCTTGATCGTATTACATTGATCTGTTCATGCTATTTATAGGGCCAAAGATTTGGCCTAATTTTGCCATATCCAGCTGAAAAGATAGAAAGTCGTAAAGACCGCCTTTCGTATGTTTACAAGCCGTATGAACCAAAGCCTACTAAGTACAAAACAAACATAATACAAAATGAATGGATAATACACCTTTGATTAATTATCTCTTAGCACTTTCATTGTTCTTTATTAACATTTTTAACTACAAAAATCACACAAAAAATGCCACAAATAATCGGAGATAGGTAAAAAAGAAAAAAGGAAACAGATAACGCTTGTTATATTTGTATATCATCACAATGCTGTGTAGTGACGAAGATGAAGCACAACATAATCCACAGAACTCACAAATGGCGATAGCTACTCTCACCACTTGCAGAGCACTCTCTCCCGCTACTTCTTCCATTTCCCACTTCGATACCCGCCGGATACCATCGCGTCTTTCAATTCCCAAACGCCTCTCCTTCTCCGATTCTCCGGCGGTCCAATTTCCCGGCGAATCTACTTTCCGGCGAAGCAAAAGAACCCTAACAGTTGTCACCCGTGCGGGTCCCAGCTCCAACACCTTAATCTTCGCCTTCGTCTTCCCATTCACTCTCCTCGCCGTCACCGTCTTCGCTGCCATTCGAATTGGCGATAGGCTTGATAAGAAGTTTCTCGAGGAGGTATTTTCCCCCATGAAACTAGATTGATTTTCCAGTCTTTTGGCTTAATTTTGAAATTGATTGCTTGAATTTTGGGTCAATTGTGTTGAATGTCGGGTTAATTGAGCTAGATTCTCCGTTGCTAGATGATGTCCGCCAAGTGTTTGATGAAATTCCTGAACGAAATCTCATTTTCAGTTTTTTCAATTTTGAGTCAATCCATAGAGCTGTAGTTAATCCATATCCGCCAAGTGTTTGATGAAATTCCTGAACGAAATCTCATTTTCAGTTTTTTCAATTTGAGTTAATCCATTGAGCTGCAGTTTTTATGAAGAAATTGGCAAGGATAGTGTTTGATTCCTGTTCATTGGTTTCTTCTCATAGTTAAATCTTCAGAAATTATGATTTGAGGAGAATAAATTAGTTTCAGCTGGAAAATTTGTGTGAATAACTTCTTCATTTCAGTATTTCTGTTTGTAAATGTACAGTCTTTCTTCTATTGATTACAATTTTCGACATTCTAGTAAGTGTAGTTTGTTTCCTTGTCATTGCAGCTCGCGATGGACCAAGCACTAAAGGAGATGGAAGATGACAACGAAGAAGATGATGATACAATTATTGTAACTACTAGAGAGGAAGAACCTGCTCTTCCTCGCACTCGTAACCGCCCTAAACGAGAAGTTTAGAATCATCTGTACTCTTGGTATTATACTGGTATACTTAATTTTGGTTCTGTTCAGGAAGTGTTATCATAGATTAGGCAATGCAGCAATTGTTAGTTTACTTTGACATCAATTTTTAAAGGCTAAGAGTATGCTGTGTATCATATGTGGATGTACTTCAATTGCATCTTGAATTTGTTCTCAAGAAGGAAAATTTACTGATTGGCTATACTTTCTGTTCCTTGTTTCTCATCAGTGTATTGTCTAAAAAGACAAATTGAAGTTAACTAACATGTAGTAGTGCACAAAAATGACAGTATATTAGTAGGCCTGGTACATTGGTATCAAGTGCCAAAACTATATGAGTATATTATGTGTGATTTTGTGTAAAGAAAGTAATTTTATTCTATGGTACAATTGAAAATACAAGGAGAGAGTATTGTACTCCCATACAAATTGTAGGTAATGTAGACAAGATGTAGCTCATTCAGGTACATGTATTTTGTGCAAAGAAAGTATCATCTTCCTCAAACAGATTGATCCATGCCCCACTAAACTGAGATCATTTAAATTCCTGTAAAATGTATGAAGATGTAGCTTATTGATTACAACAGATTGATTCAACTGCTGCCCCACTTAAGCAACCTTTACATTAAAAAAAAATCAACTGCAGAAGTGAACTTAAAACTCAGGAGATTCATTCAACACAGCCTCAAACATTCAGTATAATTCCTTGCACACTTCAATTTTCTCCAAAAACACTAAACTGAGCTATGCAATGAATAATACCTGCATTGCTGTTCAACCTGATAATAATGTGCAACCTTTTGAATTCAGCTTCCTCTCCAGACCGAAAAACTTCAAACCCGACACCACCAAATCTGCTGTCTTCCTTTTCAAGTGATCAAGAAGCCTTTCATCATACACAATCACATCAGCTTCAGTAAGCATCTTGTGATCTTGCATGTAACAAAAAACCTTCCTCGCCTCTTCTATTGTCCCGTGCTTGCACATGCCAGAGATAACAGCACAACACACGATTTCATCAGGCAGGCAGCCTTGTTGTACCATCTCATCAATTACTTCAACAACTTTCGCTGAATCATTAGACTTGCATGCATGAAGAATGGTAAGAGAGCACATGAACTCCATTGGTCCACTGCTAACATTAGCTAAGCAATCGCGGACCAACAAAAGGGCTGAATCAATCTCTCCAATTTTGCAAAGGCCTTTAACCAGAGAACAATACGCCGTAACTGAAGGACACAAAGACATCTCCTTTATTTTGTTATAATAAGAGCATGCCTCTTTGACATCTTCAAGTTCAACAAGACACGAAACTACATGGCTGTAAGTTGCCGAATCAGGTTCAAGTTTGGAATCCTTCATTTCATTAAACAGTGATAATGCCTTTCTTGTATCCCCATGCTTATAAAGAAAACCAATAAGGATATTGCAAATTGAAACACTGCAATATCCTCTTGCCTTCAAGTCATGGAACAGCTTTAAAGCAAGAACCAGATTCTCCTCGACTATGAAGGAGAAAAGTTTGGAGAGATCATCCATGACAGGAAACCCTAAACTCTGCATTTGTACAAGTAAGCAGCAAAAGGTATCCATTTTCCCCGATTCTGCAAGAGAAACCAAGATAGGCTTCACAGTTGTAAAATCTGGTTGAAGGGACTCTTGAACAGTGACCTTGAACAACTTATAAGCTTTATCAACCTGTTTTACACTACATAAGCCTTCTATCAAGGAATTGTATATTGCCAAATCGGCTCGGTACCCAGAATCCATCAAATCTTTTAACAAGTCACAAGCTTGACCAACTTTTCCATCAACAACAAACGCCTCTACTAGTGAACCATATATAGCTCTATCTACTAACAAACCTGTCTTCTTCATTTCATTAAATAAAGCATAAGCCTTCTCAACCCGTTTCCCCTTACACAAAGCCGATATCACAGTTTTATAAGCCATAACATCTGGATGAACTTGATCACTCTTCATCTCATCCCATATTTTTAAGCAACCATCCAAATTCTCCTCTTTCACCATCATCCTTATCAAAGCAGTGTATGCAAAAACATCCGGTTTGCACAAATTAGACCTCATCCTATCCAAAACCTCAAACATCTCATTCATCTTCCCTTCCTTACACAAACCCTTGACCAGAATCATATAAGTCACGCTCTCCTCCACCAACCCTTCATTCTTAAAATCATCATAAACCGACATTGCCAAATTCAAATGATTCGTCTTCACCAACGCATCCATGATCCTATTATACAAGAAAACACGAGGTTTCACCCCAAATTTCTTCATCTTCTCATATATATAGTAAACCCTAAGCCCCCTATTGTTATCAGCATGAGTCCTGATCAAAATCTCAAACTGCTTTTCACTCGGCGGGCGCCCCTGCAAATGCATTAGCTCGGGCAGCTGATCAGCAGCCCGAAACCTATTCAACCGATTCAAGCAATAAGCAAACGCATTGTAAGAGATGTAAGTGTGCTTGTAACCCTTCTGCTTACCAGCCCAATGGAAGAACCTCGAAGCAGTCAAAGGATCTGTTTCCACTTTAAGCACCTCCGCCACCGTGTCCGGCGTGACCCGCCGGAGCTTATTCAAATCGGAGACGACGGGCGGGCTCCACCGGCCGTGTTTTCTCAGGGAGTCGCAGATGTAGCGCGCAATTGGGGTCAGTTTCTGGGCAATGTGGAAGAAATTACGAGATGGGTTGTGATCAGAATTAGGGTTGAGCTTGTGGGTGTTGCTGATTTGGTCTGGGTTCCATTTTTTGAGGTCGAAAGATGCGGGCTTGGATGATGGGGCGTTTGATTTTCGGACTTTGAGGTCTCGAGGGTTTAAGGAGTGAGAAGGGTTTTGAGGGTCTAGGGTTTGGCGGTTGGAGAAGAGGCCGCCATAGACGGTGGGTCTGTTCTGAGAGGGTTTCCGGTGACCGTAGAAGAAGTAGAGCTTGTTGGGAGATGGGGATTGGGGAGGCATGGTTGTAATCCTCCGCCGGCGCCGGTTTCTTTTCAGGTCGTTCGAGGTGAAGTACGAAGGGAAATCAAGTCCATTTTAGTATAAAATATGAAATATCACCACTAAAATAGGAAAAATTGTGCAATGTTGGTACTTGGTAGAAGTATTTCATTTTGGATGGCATTATAGAAGATTTATTTATCTAATGTTTTTTTTTTATAAGGAAAGTGATTAGGGTGGCCACTAAAATATTAGTGGTAGAACATCCTGACGGACGAGAGTAAGTAATCTCGAGTCAGCTGCGAGTGGAAAGGAGGAGACATGAATGAACGATACAACGATGAAATCCGCCACCGAATTATTTATGTAATGTTGGTTATTTTAATTCATGTGTTGTATTAATTAGATTATGTATTTTACGTTGTATTTATGATTTGAATAAAATGAAATAATATTATTAGCATGCATATCAACATGATTTTAAAATTAACACACATATCAACATGGTCCAATGAGATAAGATTGTATTTGTTTCAAATTGTTAGATCAGATTACATGAATACATCTTATGGCATACAACAACATGATTTTAAAATTAGCACAAATATCAACATGATCCAATGAGATAAGATTGCATTTGTTTCCAATCGTTAGATCGAATTACATGAATGCATCCGTATCAACATGATTTCAAAATTTGCACACATATCAACATGGTCCAATGAGATAAAATTGCATTTGTTTCCATTCATTAGATCAGAATACATGAATACATCTTTTGGTAAAGATACCAACATGATTTCAAAAGTGGCACACATATCAACATGATATGATAAGATAAGATTGTATATGATGACAATCATTAGATCGTATACGCATCTATACCATTACATTTTCCAGTATTCATCATAAATATTCTACTTCTTTTATATTCCATTCCACAATACCTAATACAACCAATCCTTCTATTGTTTTAATGTCTTATTCTAAGCGTAGTCCAACTTATATAATAGATGGAGATTTACAATTTTGTTATTTTTATTTTAATAATTCTCAATGTCCAATTAATAGTGTTAACCAAAACAATTAAAGGACACGTTGTGAGAGAGTAGACTCCATCATATAGCCTACAAAAATGAGGAGCTAAATTTGACCTTCTAGAACCAAAGGTTATATTTTTTTCCTTGAAATTGGTGTAAATCCCTTGATTAATTCTTGCATCTTTGTATAGCCTTTTGTCAATTATCAAACTTAATATATATTTTGCAATTTTGTATTCAAATTCATAACAATATTTGTTTTACATGTAGATTAGTAGTCCCCGAATATTGATGGATGGGTCCATTTTCATTCGCGGGTCAGGTGTTAAAAATGTAAAATGGCTTCACCTATTCATAACCTCTAGCAGAAAGGGACATGTGGTGCACTTTTTGTATAAACATGGCTTCTACAACATTATACTAGACTGTATTAGGGTAGATTTTACATGATCTTAATTGTGTTTGTGTTACAACAGGTGGTCTTACCCGTCAACTGAGAAATACAGCATTTGTCAACCCAGCACCAGTAGCATTGCATAATGTAGAAGAGGACCGAAGTTCAAGCCTAATCCTATTATCTTACAAAACAATAACAATAATATCTAAAGACTGACATTACTTCTTTCCCCTCTAAAGTAGAACTGCTTAACCCAGAGAAGTATCAACAAAATAGGATTTTCCCAAAGGAACCAGTTGAAGGAAAACAAAACAAAACAAAACAATTGACAGATCAGAGCATTGGACTTAACCAGCTGCTTTCATGATCATTGAAACCTGATGGAACATTCAGCCATCCCTAGTGCAAAAATGAGGATAGCTCAATCAAAATCACAGAAGTTGGTGCCCAGCCCACCCTCTGCAAAATCATCATTTCAAATTTCCCTTAATTGAAGTAACCAGACTTGAAGATACTTGAGAGGTCCTTTATGAGTTGAGATCAATCGATCTCTATTGGCCTCCAAAACTGACCCTTTTATTACCGCTTCCATTATTCCACCGACGAGATGTCTGATCAGTGTACTGTAACCTAGGTCCTTTATGACCTGGCGCGTTCTGACCTGGCGCACCTTCCCTTTTCCGACAAGTTCCAGCCACGTCCTCCCTCTCCTCACCATAGCCTCCTCTTGTCCTACCATAACCATATTGACCACGTTGCTTCTGGTGACCCCAATCATTTTTGTTAGCGGGATAATTAGAACCATTTGGATGATAACTAGATCTGCTTAAGCCAGGCTCCCACTGATTACGACCCCATGAACTTCCTCCAAAATCCCGACATCTATTCCCATCTCTCCACTTGCTGCCATTATCAACCGTATTCTTTCCTTTCTCCAAGAAACCTCCCCGAGAGCCATATCTAGTAGAAGCATTTCCGGGTCTATCATGGTATGCCCAAGAATTATCATAACCGGATCGCTTCTCTGTGGCATTAACACGTTCATCACATTGGTTCCAACCTGCAGCTTTGTTCTGAGCATGGCCGTGCTCCCAAGGGTTTTTGTCATGGCACTCCCAAGCATTGCTATCATTGGTTGCCTTGTCTCGGGAATCAACAGGCACATCCCATTGGTTCCACCCTGCTGCAGCTTTATCATTTGATGCTTGACTAGTTTGACCATAACCACGCTCCCAAGGGTTATCTTTGTCATCATATTTTGTAGTTGCATTATCCAGTCTTTCATTGCTCTCCCAAGGGTTATTATAATCGGTCGGCTCCTCTCGGGCCTCAGCAGAGTCGTCCCATTGGTTCCAACCTGCTGATTTATTCTGAGCATGATCACAATCCCAAGGATTCTCACTTTTATGGTCTTTTAAGCTGTCAACTGAGTTTTCCCTATCATCAGGTACAAAGAATGTCTGGTCCAGGTCTTTCATCAGCTCAGGATCAATATAAGGGTTCCAATCAATTTCACCAATATACGCATCTGGATCAGGTGGAGTAATCTCACATTGCTCACCATTAAGCTTTGCCCAATAGCATTCTTTAGCATTGTGGAATGCCTCTTTGCCAGCTGCATCATCCCATTCAAGAATATTGTTGTTGCAGTGGATAAACTTCTTAGTGCCCAGTACTTTCTCCCATGGAACTCCAGACAAAAAGCAAAACTTCTTCTCCCACATAGGCACATTGTCTTGCCATTCACCTGACAATATAGAGTGACTAGTCAGATAGCGTCCCAGTGGAAAAAATTTCATGAGGACATACAACGTAAAAAATAACTCAGAGAGACTCTATGACATAATACAGAGATACTATATATATATATGTATGTATGTGTGCCTGTGTTTGTGTATGGATTTGGGCATGAGGTGGAGGATGCACTGTGCAGGCATAGCGATAATAAGTAACAAATGCTAGAGTAACAGCATATCAGATTCGTGTTCCAAGCACATTCTCAAACCACCAGAATAGCTTGAAAAAGTAGAAGACCAAAGAGAGAATCTAGGGAAACGAACAATGCCTTTGTTTAAATCTATAGACATAGCCAAAAGATTACGGGTGGATAATTCAATTAAAATTAAAATGAGCACAAGAGATGAAAACCTTTCTTGATCAGTAACATATGATCAAGCATAATCCAGAAGACAAGTATCCATTCAAACAGTTATCACTACACAATATTACCTCATAACCTGCCAAGGAGAAACCTGAATACAATCTCGCTAATAGCCTTCATATTAATATCAATTTCAAATGACCAAGAAACATTTGATCCTTCTGCACCAACTTATGATCTTTCAGCATTTATTACATGTATACTCTTGTTCCAAAAAACTCTATAAGATCAACGACCCTTAATAATCTTAATGGATATTCATAAAACAAATAAAATCTCAAACACTACCAAAACAACAGTAACCAGAAGATTAATACCTAATGCTCATATGAAAAAAGAAGATAGCTGAAAGCAGATACACACTCGAAATATATGGAGGTAAAAAAAAGCTCATTTAATGGAGGACGTTCTTAGTCTTAGCTCCAAAAGGTTCCATATAAAGGATAGCACCCAAAGCCAGCCAAACAGAAAAAATGGATTAAGTGTGCATAAAAAAAATTGGTTTCTAATTATTTTACAGCATAAAGGAAAGCAAGCATGTAAACTCAATCATGGAACAAGTTCACAATTTCATGGCACAAGAAAAAAAAAATCACTTAAGGTGTTAGACCCAAAGAATTTTGTTAATATCATTATTTCAGCCAAGAGGCCCACGACAAGCAATATCTAGTCATTGTTCACAAATTGCTATTGCCTGCACAGGAAAATGCAATTTTGCAAATTCTCTGAGCTTATCAAAAAGTTATACAGACATGAAAAGTTCGTTGAATGGTATGTAACTATGTAAGCATACTTCCTCTTCAAAGAAGTACTAGCAAGACTCAATCAAAGACCATAAGAATAAAAAAATTGAAAGATACATTTATATTCTAAAAGAAACTTGCATTCTAGCACATGAGTCTTTGTTTTAACCTAATTCTTTCAAGTTTTATGATTGTCATTCCACCCACCCGAATTTATATGGTTGTCATTCCTTCTCCATCTTAGAAAGAGACTAGCATTTGTTCCCGTACCTTGTACGGGTTTTGATTAATAAAATGTCATATAATGAATATTATGTTTCTAAACTTGCTAAATTTTAAGATCTCTAAATATAATTATATATTAATAATATTATTATTTTAAAAAAATTATTTCATAATGAAGATTTTGTTTCTATCGGTTGCCAAATTTTAAGACTCTAAATATAATTGTATATTAGTAATATCAGTAACATTATTATATTTAATAAAAATGCTCCATATATAATGGATTACACTCCAAACATAACTTGCCAAAATTTAAGATCTCTAAATATAATTGTATATTAATAATATAAGATATATTGTTATAATATAAAGATTGTAAATACTTAAACAAATGAAGGGCAAAGAGGTAAATGTAAAAATTAAGACGCCTACGTGGCATAGTTAAGACGATGACACGTAGGATAGAGGGATTCGACTTTAGTTATAGTATATTGATAATTTAGCCCTTCCACTCAAATTTCATTAAGCTTAAGAAGTTCAGATAGTTACACCACAAAAGTGTTGAAGATTCTTTGATAAAAATGTATATATATTCAATATATTCACATGAAATTATGTGTTTCTAATGTATAAAGTACTAAAATTCAGTGACTGATCCTACCAGCATTCTTATAATTCATAACCAAAAAAGTCCAATAGGAAATTAGAGGGAGCAGAAGCTTAAGAGCCTAAGGAAACTCGGAAGAAAAAGATGGTCTAAAAAAAAAGTTCGTGCCATCTGAAAGCCATGGATTAGGTCTTGACAGAGCACAAGCAATGCTACATCTGCATCTATCGAAATTAGTAACAAACAAAACTTGAAACAGATAGCTAGACCGTATCAAGTATCAAGTCCTTTTTCAACTAAACTTAGACATCAATGATGTGCCTTCCTTACCATTGAGTTTGTTTATCCATAACATAAAGATCTAGTCCTACACTGTACTAGGCCACTTGCCATATTTTCAACAGACTTTTTGTTCAAAAAACTTATGGACAAATCGGACAATTTCAAAAAAACCAGAGCAGAAAGCAATTGTAAGAAATAAACAATTAAGATATAAACCCATCACAGCAACAGCATTAGAACTAAACTTTAATTTCAACAGAATTCCACTCTGGGTGAATGGCAGTGGGCTGAAATTGAATTCAATTTCAAACCTAAGGATCATGAATAAGATCAACTACACTCCTCGTGCCATCTGGGTATTCTTCCTCCCACACCAAATCTAAAATTCAACAGATAAATTGCAAGAACTGGTCTTCTATCATCAATTCTAAACCAGATATCAGTATGTAAAGGGTAAACACAGACAAAGAAAGAATACCTAATTCAGGATCACGATAAGTTTCACGGGGAGGAGACCAATCATAGTCTTGGTATCTGCTACGACGGTTCGAGCGGGGATAATACCTTCGATTCCACTTCCCCATCTCTAAGGCACCACAACACGCACAAGGATAGGGCTTTTCGACAGGAAATTTCCAGAAATTAAAACCCTCGAAGCGAAATTACTCCTCCCCTTCGCAAATTCAACAACTGGTGCGATTCACAGGGGAAGAGGAATAGAAAGGGTCGTCGTCGGTTGGTGAGAAAGCCTATCGGAAGGCAAAAGGATGTTAAGAAAAGTAAATTAACAGATTGAAATTAAAGCGGTTTGAAGGGAGAATTACGAATCAAGAATGGAACGCGGGGGATATTCTGCTGTTATTGAAGGTAGTTTCAGAGTTAATAGGAAGCACTTTTGAACTTCTTGTGGTCAGGTCGTCAGCTCATCGGAGATCAAGAAGAAGGATCTTCTTCAGGGTTCAGAGCACGGTCTGCGAATTTTAGTACTCCCTTTTGACGCCAAATTGGCCCAAATAGGTCTTTCCAGCGTTTGATATTTTTCGTTTCAAAAAAAAACTAATTATGTCCAATTGTCCAAACATGTTAGAAAGTCTTATTATAAGAATTTTCACGGCATAGGTTAAATAATTTAATTATAGTAAGAAATTAATAATTTTATATTTAGAGATTTTTTTAATTTTTTTTATAAAAGTTTATTATTTTTAAAATAGGATTTTAATTTCTAAATTAGGGTTCTTATCATATAAGGATAGAAAAACTGATTAGAAAAACAAAAGAAAAATCAACAATGCTTTATTTTGTTATGGATTATACTTTATATTATAAGGACACATTATAAGAATTTTTAAATAAAAAATTTGATAAGATTTGCTTTTTTTAAATATTAAAAACGTTATATTATTATTAAATGTGCGCAACTTTTTCACTAAGTGTATATGACTTATGTTTATCAAAAAGTGTACATTATTTCCTAGATGAGTGAGTGTGTTTTTTAGATGACTATGCATATGATTATATAACTGACTGTGCATAATTTGGTAATTAAGTGTGCATGGTTTTTAATTGAGTATGTATGTTATGTGCATGATTATATAATTGAGTGTGCATGATTATATAAGTGAATATTTACATGATTATATAAATAAACATGTATGATTTTTATAGCTAAGTTTGCATGACCTTTTATAATTAAGTTTACACGACTTTATATCATCATTTACACTTAGTTATAGGATCATACATACTTGGTTACAAGATTATGCACAATCATTATAAAGTCATATACATTTTTCTAAAATAGAGCATGTTTCGGTGAGAAAAAACTATGCCCACTTAGTTACAAATTAATGCATAGCTAGTGCGAAAATTACGCACAATCTTAACAACTATAAAAGTTGCCCCTCTATAGTTAAATAAATGCTCCATTTTTTATATTCAACCTTATTGAAATAAATAAATAAATAATATTGTGAAATACAAAAGGGTTTTAACAAATATGTTTAATAAATTCTCCATTCTCTTGTAATAATTTATCCTAATATTAAATTACAATAACAATATAAAATCTTTTTTTGAAGTAAATTAAATAAATAATTACAATTGATTCATCTTTTTTAAGGACTAACATTTCTTCATTCAAAATAAAATAATGATTATTAATTTTTTTTAGAAAGAAAATGAAAGATACAATATTATTGACAATTATTCACAATTTTAGATACACGAGAATCACATTAATCAAAATCTGAAAAAACTAATTAGAAAAAGTAAACCTAAACATCGATAATAGATTAAGTATATAAAGTGAAAATAATGTTTGGATTGTCAATTAGGACGAAAAAGAAATTGATATAACTTAAATTAGTATGCACTGATTAAATGATGAAATAATTTATATATGTATATTTAATATGCATAATCACATGCTATGATTTCTAAAAGCCTAAACATTTTGAAAAAACACATAATATAAACTTCGTCTCGTCCAACGGACGGGTTAGCACTCTAGTCGATATAAAAATTATGCATAATTAATTATAAAATTCATGTATAAACATTTATAATATAATGCACATACAAGTTTTTTTTGCTTTTTTAATTTAGTTAGTCTACTATCCTAACCATTTAATTTTTGAAATCGAACAATTGAAAACGTTTTCAATTCTTTTATTTCTTTTGGTAGAAAGAAAGACGACATATTTATCAACAGTTCAAACAAGAATAACTAACCTTTCACATTTTCCAATACAAAACAAAAAATGGTCATAGAATGTTCAAACAAAACATAACAACTAAGGAAAAAATAAAAGAATCGCAAGTCCGTCTTGGAAGAACCTGATAAATCAATTATAGGACATGAATAAAAATGTCGCTACTTTTAAACTTTGTTTTAACTTAGGTTGAAAATTATTTTAGGTGAAATATGCTTTATTTCTAAATGTATGAAATATAATTTCATTTCACATATTTCAAAATAAGTAAAAATACATTTCTATCCAAAAGTACATTTCAAAATAAACTACTCCGTAAAACAAAGAGTGTATTTGTACAAGGATCTCTCATTTCTTCAACCCATTTTGTCTTATATCAAAAAGATCTTCAAAACAATTTGAGAAAGATAGAAGAATTGAGTTATGTAAATTTGTGGCTACAAAGGGAATTAATTATATAGCTCGTTGGAGCAGACTCTGTCGTAAATTTGGAGTCATCAAAATGTAATTTGTAGGATCCGTTTTGAGGCCTATTCCAACTAGGACGATGGCGTCCTATCAGGTAGGGGTGTTCAAATTCGGTTAACCGAAGTTTGGTTAACCATGATTTCGGTTAGTTAAAATCATAAACCGAAACCGAACCGTAAATCTCGGTTAATCGTAGTTCGGTTAACCAATTTTTCGGTTCGGTTTTCTCGGTTCACTGATAACCATTTATGTAATTTTACCTTAAATAATTTAGACTAAAATAATAAAATTTGAATAAAATAAGTGATCAAGCAAGACTTTTATTTTAAATATGTACTTATATCATATTGTTTTGGTTGTTGTAAACAAATATCGAGAGTATATACTATATTGTTTGGAATCAAACATTGTGTGTATTAATTTATATCCCATCAAATTTAATAAACGACTCTTATATCAATGATAATTAAGTGGAAAAATAGTGTGTAAATTGTTAAAATTGAAGATGAAAAGACTCAAACTAAATTAACATCTTGAAGATCATAGAGTTTAACCACTAAATAAATCAAAGAGAATTAATATTTGAATAAAATATTAATATATTTTCGGTTAACCGTTATATGTAAAGTCGTGAATCAAAACCGAACCGATAAATCGGAAATATTTTCGGTTCGGTTACCAAACCGAAATTTCAAAAAAAAAGTCAGATGGTTAATTAAAAAATCACTGGTTTTTCGGTTTTTCGATTTCGATTTTTTATGGACACTCTCCTACTACCTGGATTTTGGAATACTTCCTACTTTCCATTTGTTCCTCATCGTCATTCCAACTTTTTGATGTTTCCCATGCATAAATGCTAAACATCACCCGGTTTTAACTATCTCATTTCCATTTTGATAGGCACTGACTTAATTACCCCCTCAATAAATAAATAGAATTAAAAAAACAAAACAACAAAATTGAGGGTCCAATTTCGTCGTCGTTCCCCGCCTCTCCAATTTTGATCTCTCCTCTACAATTACTCTACTATATACTCTGATTTCAGTTTTAAATTGCAATTTTATCTATGTATCAAATCGAATCATATCGGCCAACTTTCCGAATTCCGAACTCCAATTTATTCATTGATAGGGTTGTTTGAATTTCAACTTCAATGAAAAAGGTACCAACAATAAGCCCGATCGATTGTGTCGCCCGGGCATAGGCCTCCTCGTGTCCCTTACGAGCGTGATTTCCATGTAGACGGACCAACCCGTCACGCAAGCGAAATGCTTGGCGTTGTTGATGGCGTCAAAGACGTCTTCCCGACAAAGGACGGGGTTGGTAGAGTTGCCCGTCATCGAGCGGGGTTCCTCTGTCCCATTTTTATTTCGTTAGTGGCAGGAATTAGACTTCGATCCTCAAGCCATTGTGTATAGGTTTAAGTTGACAGATTGCCATCGCTGGGCTGCTTGGGCAGATTTGAAGACGTGGTTTTATTGTAATTATTGTATAATGTTTGGGTATAAATGGAAAATAAAAATGGTGTTGATTTTTTTTTGTGATGTTTAGCATGCCCCTTCCCATGCTATCATTTGTTGCTTAATGTGCTTTTTTAGGTCAGGTATAAAATCATTAAGAGCTTATTGAAAGACTGATTTATTTATTTGGTGTCAAATATTCCACCAAATAAATACAAGTTCTTTAAAATCACGAGTTCATAGCTTTTTGTTAAGCTCTCTTGGAATCGTTATAGACGATTTATTTTTTGTGTCATAATCATGCAAATTTTTTGTATTGTTTTTCCGTGCTATACTTAATGTGGGAACATTCGACAAACAAGTGTCTAGAGTCCTCAAATGTACAATTACACAACCTACCGGTGTCGGTACCTTTTTTTCTCATAGTCTAGCCTTAGTTGGAAGATAATTCATATTAAATTTTCATAGGAAGCTCTCAACTTTGAAAAATACGTTTAATTTTTAAATCTAATTGTTTGGTTTCAAATTAACAAAGAGTCTTCAACCCATTTTCTCTTCTATGAAAAAAGATCTCAAAACAATTTGAGAAAGAAGATTTGGAAGAATTGAGCTATGTAAATTTGTGGCTACGTAAGTTAAGATTCATCTATTATCAAGGAGGCATAGATTGTCAATCTCTAATAACTTAGCATAGTAGCTTAACATGCCATTCTTGATACCTACAAGAACCACATTAGGTATAATTCTACAAAATGCTGGTCAACCAGAGTTTAAAGGTACAGTTCTAGTTAATGATTTTTACAAACAAACTGTTGGTTAACCAAATTGCGGTTCAATAAGCCGAGTTTGAACACCAAAAGACCCAGCACTGGTGGGTTGGAGAAGTTCTGCTACCTTTTGCCTGTCATTCAACACATTAAGTTATAGGTAATATAGCAAACACAGAAATGATACTTCAAACTTTTGAACCAAGCAAATGAATTCACCTGATCTTGTTTTTGCAGAGCGAGCACTTTTGGCATTCTTGTTATCTTCCTCTTCATCACTCTCTTCTACTGAATCCGCCCGAATGATGTACACCTAACAAAAGTCGGTCACTAGGATCATTTAATAGCAGGTACACTAAAGCTTGCAAGATTCCTAGCTGGGTCAAATCTGTTAGCAAGCAGGGTGAATATGAACAAGGGAGAAAAACATGCTACTATCTTGAATTGACAAATCAAAAACGACGAAAATCTAGTTGAAATGAAGATCTAAAGATTTGCAAAATGAAGTTTCATTGTTTATTACTACCTAAGAACAAGCATCATGAATAACAGATTGATACTACATAGTCTATATGATCCTCAAACACCAATGATCTATGTATTGCTAGAATGCCGACTTTGCTCTCTACTTAACCTAGCTTCAATTGCACATAACCCAACTGGCCAACTGCATTCGTTGCATTACTCAAGCCAAATTTGCCAACAAATACGTATTTGCTTGCAAAGAAAGTGAAATACAACAAATTCAATCCCCAAGGCCCGCCACAATGATGTAGAAGTAATCAAACCGATTCTTATTCAAGTCTTGGTCACCTAACCAAGCTTGTCCATCACCATTCTTAGTCAATTTGTAAATGATCTTGTTTCATAAAAAACAAACCTTGAATACGGTTGGCTCGATTAATTGGAAGACTAATGCATCCCCATCAACCAGTTGGTGGTCAAGAGAGAAACCTCGCCAGCCGCCACTTAGCCCTCTCTTTGCAGCAAGGTACTTTGTTTCCGATTCGTTTCCGTCTTCATCCACCAGAATGATTGCTTCATCATGTGTTGGAAGGTGGGATAAGCAGAATTTGACAGGTAGACCCTAATTGAAACATGTATGAAATTGAGAGCTCATAATTTCTTACAATAGTAAGTTTAAGGAGAAGCAGTAGACTCACTCACCAACCAAAAGCCTCCTGTAACATGTGATTGGAGCATTGGTTTGACAAAGCACGGATATTCAGAATCCAAACCTAATTCAAGCTCGTCAGCTTTTCGAATGGCTTCCATTCTATCATCATCTGATGCATATTTTCGGTTCAGCAGATCCCTTGTCTTGTATGTCCTGTAGCCATTCACCCGAAAGATGGCATCTTGACATCAGTTCACCCAAAAAACCACAGAAATCGTGCATTCTATTATGTAAATAAACCCTAACCTGATTGATCTCCCGAATCCATCCACCGTCGTCTACTATCAAAACAGCACATTCAAAACTGATTCGATCAAATACAAGACGGAATTGATAAGAGTTAGAGATTACCTCTTTGTAGTTGGGCTGGGGCTTATCAGCGACGCGATTAGACCGGCGACTAGGTTCAATGGTTAACCTAGGTTTTACTTTCTTCATCTGTACAGCATCGATTTTCTTCAATTAACAAGAGATTAAAAAAGAATGATCGGTGAAGAGAGAAGGAGAGATCGAGAGAAACGAACAGGCGAAGGTTTGGGAGGAATTGATTTCTGAAGACAAGTAGAGAGCTTGAGG
This sequence comes from Fallopia convolvulus, assembly GCA_964016875.1. NCBI lineage: Eukaryota > Viridiplantae > Streptophyta > Magnoliopsida > Caryophyllales > Polygonaceae > Fallopia > Fallopia convolvulus. Next base: position 55,166,221 of record OZ024734.1, read on the forward strand.
ATGTTGAGCTCTTCCATCCTGCGCTTGTTCTCTTCTAGACGCATCTTCCGGCATTCTTCGTAGGTTGACTTCACTGCCACCATTTTCGCCGATGACCGTTCGCCAGCGAGGGGAATACAGAGAGGCGGGAGAAAGAGAAGTGACAGAGGCGGACAAGAGGGGCTTTTGAAATTTGAAAGAGGAGAGAAGAATTTGTTTCACTTTCCCCAAAAAAAGACTTTTCTACCTAAAATATACTTTTATGTTATAAAATATGAGAGAATAGATAGAAAAAAGAGAAGGAGAGAGATCAGAGTTATTTTTATTAGGTCACCAATAGGGGCCTTTATATAGAGAATATAAACTAGGGTTTCTAATGTACATCTAAATATAATAATATATAATAAATATTATAACACTCCCCCCTTAGATGTACATCACTAACTGCCTCGTTAAAAACTTTGTCTGGAAAATCCAATGGGACAAAATCAAGACTAAGGGAAAAAAGATTGCAGTTATGATTCTTTCTCTTAACTTGAAATATATCTTCCTTACTTGATTGAATTGAACATCCGTCACGTCTTTGAGTTGAATCTCATAGTTTGAGAACACTTGGTGATGTGTACTTTGGTTGATCACTTCATGTTGAATTCTCTTAATGTATACATCACTGTTGGCTCCTTTCAACTTGATTTGATGGATGGATAAAAACTCAATTGTTTCACATAGCTCGAACTTCAGGCCGAGATTGTCTCATTAAAGACCTTATATGACGAACTGCCTCATTAAAAACCTTGTTTGGAAAAACCCAGTGGGATAAAAACCAAAACCAAGGGAAAAGGAGTACAGTCGTATAATAATTCTCCCCCTCAGTTAAACACAAAATCTTTATGCAATAAATATATGTCATCACTGAATTTTGTAGAAGATTGGTACTTCTGGACCAATAATCTTTATTTTATGTTTAGGGAGACAATAACTCATTTCACACAAAATGACATTATTGAGGTAATGAAGCAAGGTACGATAATATACCTATTGTATTGAGATATGGTACTTCAAGACCTAATATCTCTTTCATTTTCTAATCGGGGACGAAAGGGGTCCTTTTCCACACTTAGCAATCTTACTACCATTGGTGTACTTAATGGATGTGCCTTATCCATATTAAATCGCTTTAGGAACTTTTCTGCGTAGTTTGATTGATGGATAAGCATTCCATTCTTTGTATGATCGAACTGTTGGCCGAGACAATACTTGGTAGTTCCTAAGGCTTTCATTTCAAATTCTCTTTTCAAGTAATCAGCTTCTATTAGGATCTCTTCTAGAGTCCCAATGATATTCAAATCCTCAACATAAACAACAATGATTACATATCCCAAACTTGTTGTTTTTAGGAACAAACAAGGACCTATTTGATCGCTGACAAATCCTTGCCTTTGTAGATATTCTCTAAGGCGTTATACCACATTCTTCCCGATTGTTTCAATTCATATAGTGATCTTCTAAGTTTATTGAATAAATGTAATGTGGTTTTGATTCAAATGCTTCAGACATTTTCAATCCTTCTGGGATTTTCATGTATATGTTGGTACCTAATGACTCATATAGGTATGTTGTTACCACATTCACAAGTTGCATTTTCAAACACTCAACAACGTTTAAAGCAACAAGGAACCTGAGTATCGTTGCATCCACTACTGGTGAATACATTTCCATGTAATCCACTCCAGGTTTTTGCGAGAACCCTTGTGCAACCAGCTATAACAGACTGGTTTTTCACTTTCTGCTGTTGGAACTACAGGCCCAAAACACCTAGTTTGTTTAACGAATCCAATTATGCTTTCCAGCTTTTCCAACCATTTCGATGTCGACATTCCTCCATTGTTTGGGGATTATTGTCATCTTCTCCAATGAATTTTACGATAACTGAATAAGCAAAGATATCTTCCCGATACCCTATACCGATACTTACATAATTAACGACATTTCTAAATTGTCGCTCATGCCATTTTCTTTGCTTTTAGAGTCTTTAGATAGAATCTCTTCAGGAGTTCTATCTTCATGTTTATTTTCAGTCGAGATATCATCCTTTTGGGATGTAACTAGCTCTTTCCTCTTCTGGGGAATGTATCTTTAAATCTGAAAATGTCTCTCATGCTTCAAGCATGCTTATGTATTGGGTTGGAGTTGCTTCTGGAATCTCCAAATGAGCTGGCGCATTTTCTGTTGGTGTTTGTGACTTAATCACTTTCATGACATTGGTAAACATCATGAAGTTATACAATCCCCTAAACTTCCGGTTTAGTTATACAATTCGCTAAACTTCTGGTTTAGCTTTCTTTGGATAATAAATTGCATCTCATGCAATCTCTTAACTTGTAGTCTCAGTTATCTTCTCCCCCTAAAGTTGGGATTTTCACCTCGCCAAAGTGTTAATCTTAATACCGAGCAATATATTGATCACCGCTTATAAGCTCTAGGTATTTTATAAACGGTAAGGACCCAAACCTTCGTCTAATCCCAACTTTCATTGTGTGGCATCACTTAACAATCATTCAGGGAGGTGGAGGACATATAAAGCATTTAATCTCTTCTAGAGACAAGCTTCTATTAGGAAAAATTTCTATAAGCAGTCGGTCCAAGTCAAATTTAATTATCGACATTCACATTTCATGACCCTATTTAATCAACGACTCATCCTAGTCGTGTATTTAATGTATAGCATTTGCCTAGCTATCAATTATGACCGCATTATTGACGACTCTACTAGGTCATTTTGTGAATGTGTGTGAGAGCTACTCAATGCTCAACCACTACACTAATTTATTTTCATTATCCTCCTTTTTCAATGGAACCAATGGGTTGAGGCATCTTTAAACATCATATGATTAATCCACAATGGTTCACATGGCGATGTAATATGTCCTCTTATATCACTTGAACTTAGTCAAAGAGCATATGAGACTTTGTCTTTACTTGCATTAAACCGGCTTTGCTATTAATTTGCTAAGAGCGTAAGCCTTTCAAATATACAAGGTCACTCTTATAAAGAGACTTCAGGTCTTAAGATCTTTCGGTCCTACACCGATCATGCACATTATTATTTCAAATGAGTGACCAAGTTGGTCATGCCACAAAAATATCTTATCCTCAACTAACTTCCGGTTAGTGATAGTACATTATTCAATGAGATATACTCTCCTAGAGTCATCTTCCTCTTCACACCAAAATTTTCATGCGCATGATTGTGAAAACTTCTGATTTCCAAATAATATGTGGTGTGACACCATTGAAAATGTCGGTGATCCATACATAAATTTGGGAGCTCATCAACTCATATCAGATAAACTGTTATCTTCGTATCAAATTTAGATGCCTCAAAATGGATGCATTTAGAACTTTAATTTATACTAGACCGGTCTCCACACTTATGCCTATAAGGTGTGGTTTTTGTACAACTGGTACAAGAGTAATAATCAATTACATCACTTATGGGATATCCCTTATCTTAGATGTTCTTCAGGACATCAAATTAACCCACGATGTCCTAGCAATAAGTCATAACCATGATTAACGGCCGCATGCGTAATATACCGTAACCTCTTTCACATCCTCTTCTAGAGGAGGCATGCTTCCGGCATGCAAGAGGTTTGTCAAACATTACCTGGAACTTCTAGTTCATGCTAGGTAGGTGGTCATTTAGGCATAGTTCTGAATATTGTAAAGACTCACATTGTTTGTACTACTTCTAGAGTACATGCCATATTTCTTGTACTACATCTAGAGTACATGGTTTAATATGAGATCTCTTAACTTTCCAAGAGTACAATGATCTCTTATGGAGTTGATGATATTTTACGTTCATTATAACTTAAGCACACGTATGTTGGAACTTCAAGTGCTTCATGATTCTCCCAAACATCTCATTTGTCAACTTCAAGTGACAATGTAATTGCATTTCTCGAACCATATATCATCCACTTCGGGAGATGATATGTTCATATAGTTCCACTAATGAATTCATCTTGTCATACTACAAGAAGTAATTGTGTATGTAAATCCGCTTCTAGGGATAATACTCTTTTGTATAGAAGCATCTACTTCAAGAGATGATCATTGTTACATAAATTTTATCATCTTCTTTAGGAAACGATATTTTTTTTCATTACTCACTCCAGGGAGTATTGAGATTAATTAGTTCATCTCTTCGGGGATGAGTTGAAATTGTCTCTATTAGGACGTACTAGCATCTGCTTCTGGAGGTGACATGTTTTAACTTTATGAACAAATAAAAATGTATATAAGCAATAACATAAATAATTAAAAGTATAAATAAAAAAATAAAGTATTATAAAATATTTCAACTTCTAGTGACAAGAGATTGAATACGAAGTCTTCTAGACTTCTTTCCATCACATACTTCAGGATGTGATTATTCATAAGATCTTTCAATCATATACTTCAGGATGTGATTTCAATGAGACCTTTTAGTCATATATTTTAGGATGTGATATCCATGTGGATATTTTATTATCTACTTCAAGAGATAATATTTGTCATATGAACTTTATCATCTACTTCTGGAGATGATATTTTTCTTTTTCAATTTGCACATGAATCATGTCATTTATTTTAAAAAAATGACTTTAGTATCACCACTCACCCCAAGGAGTAGGAACTTTTATTATATTCATCCACTTCTGGGGATTGATTCAATTGTTTCATCTACTTCGGGTGATATGGTTACATATTGATGCTAAATTCAATTCAAGGAATGAAAATTATCGTCTCAAGGGTAGTATGATCTTTGTCTATTCAACTCTTCAAGAGATTGAATGAAATTGTACATCTCTTCAGGAGATGAAATTATAATTTAATTAATTCGTCACATTGGGGACACATTTATTTACAAATATATCCACTTTGATTTGTATTTTATAACGATATATAATATAAAGACAATTAAAATTATGATACAAATACCGAATGAACATAAAGATGTATGAACATAAAGATGTATGAACAATTAAACAAATAAGGTAATTAAATAAATAAAATAATTCATTCACTTCAGGGAATGAAGATTAGGGATAATTTTATTTGTAAATTCAACTCTTCAAGAGAAAATAATTATTCACAAATTCAACTCTTCAAGAGGAAATAATTATCACTTCCAAGATAATTCAATGATGTTCCAATCTCTTCAGGGAATGGAAATAATCACTTCAACGATAAAATATATGGTTTCATTCACTTCAAGGAATGGGGATTATCACTTCAGGGACAATCTTGTTTTTTACAATTAATTAACTCTTCAAGAGGAAATAATTATCGCTTCAGGGATAATTTTATTTATAAATTCAACTCTTCAGGAGGAAATAATTATCGCTTCGGGGATAATTTTATTTATAAATCAACTCTTCAGGAGGAAATAATTATCGCTTCGGGGATAATTTTATTTATAAATCAACTCTTCAGGAGGAAATAATTATCACTTCATATTATTTTAAAATTCAACTCTTCAGGAGGAAATAATTATTACTTCGGATAATATTATCTTTATGCTCATATAATTTGTCTCACCAGGGACAAATTTATTTACAAATACATCCACTTCAGGGGATGTACATATATGATTTTAATTTGTTGCTTCAGGGACAAATTACTATGAATATATCCTCATCAGGGAGATATATTGTGAATACTCACTTCAAAGATATATTATATACGATTTAATTTGTCGCTCCAAGGACAAATTTGCTTACAAATACATCCACTTCAGGGGATGTAATTTTCAATCGTAAACAAATTAGTTTGTAATATAGACTTTATAGTGTATAATACGCTAGGCAATTGAATTAAATTGTAACAACATGTACTAGTTGCGTAACATAATTAGATACCAACATATATGTAATTCATGTATGCAAATCATGCATATCAATATACAAATTTAAAGCATAAAATAAACAGAAGCATGCGTATAAAGACAATGTATAAAGTTGATCCAAGAAATATCAGAAGTACCGAATAGAGAGATATCAAAGTCATTTCTTTGTTTTAAGCACTTAAAATTAACGTAAACAAAAATTAATTACCAATAGCCATAAAAACATAGAAAGGATATGAAGTCCATGTAAAGAACCGTGATCGGTGAATATTAACTTTGGTCCTGTTCGATCGAGGTTGAAAACGCTGAAAATTAGAGCAATTCGTGCTGATAACGTGTTATAAAATATGAGAGAATAGATAGAAAAAAGAGAAGGAGAGAGATCAGAGTTATTCTTATTAGGTCACCAATAGGGGCCTTTATATAGAGAATACAAACTAGGGTTTCTAATGTACATCTAAATATAATAATATATAATAAATATTATAACATTTTAATATTTTTAAAATTCGTAAAAGATATTAACAATAATTTTTTTACCCCAAAACTATTTTCTACCCACAAATGAAACAAGCCAAATCACTTCCCGCTAATGGAGGATTTTAATTTCTTAATTTTGTTTTATTTTTTGTAGAATTTCTCATATTTTTAAAGGAGTAATAGTTTTTTTTTTGCTTGAGAGAGGTAAAAATGTGATGATGAAACAAGCTTGAAATAATTGAGGAATCGAGAATTCGGTGATTAAATACGCTGGTGTAAGATGAAATTGGACACAGACTGACGATAGAAAAAAAAACTCCACATTATCATGAACTAGCTCAGTAGAGGGTTGAAAAGGCGAACCATAAAATAAACTCCACACACGAAGGAATATGAGCATCAAACAAGAGAGGTTGGGCCAAACCTACACAAAATCAAAGGCGAACATCAAAATAAACTCCACACACGAAGAAGTAGGAACACCAAACAAGAGAGGTTGGGCGAAACCTGCATAAAAAAAAAATTAAAGGCCAACAATAAGCATAAAGGAAGGGAGAGAAGATCAAGCTAGAACAAAGACTAAGGCCTCATTCGGCACAAGTGAAAAGGAGAGGAACATCGAACTGAAATCCCGCCTTGATTTCCATCGGACACATCAATGTCCTCGCGCTAAGCGTTTCCGCATTAAGCTATTGTGTCCTATGGAAGTCAAAACGGAATTTCAGTTCCAGTGTGGGTCTCAAAGTGGTTTGTTATCTCCCAATTCTGAATGGCTGAGTGCGGAGTGCATCTCTCCCTCCTCGTGCCAGGCAACATAATGGTGAGGAAGGTCGACTGTCCACTTCGTAACAATAGGCATCTGCAAGCATACACACATAATTGCGAAAATGAAAAATACAATAACAATGAAATTTATGAACTTTAAGTATAATGAAACATAGACACTTGAGAAGGCAAAATAGCAACGAAAGAAAACATACCTTCAGTTGGAGTTTTTGGAAGGACGGTACTAATGGCAAAGAGAGTAGTGATAGCAAAGAGAGTAGTTGATGTGAATATTAGCCTTGGATTGTAGGCAATTTATAGGAAAAAAAGGCATGTTTGAACCCCAAATGGAAATAGATATTTATTTTTAATATACTATGTTAGTATGTTCATTTCGAATCTCCATAAAAACATACATATTTATAATTAATTTAATATATTACTTTATAATAATCCAAGATGATATATTACTTTATATAGATGGCAAACATATTAAAGTTGTCACACTAAATATAGCAATAAATTACCCTCATTTCCAATCTCCATCAAAACATACATATTTATGATTAATTTAATATATTACTATACAACAATCCAAGATGACATATTATTGTATATAGATGGCAAACTTACTGAAGTTGTCACACTCAATATAGCAACAAATTACCCTTATTTCGAATCCCCTTCAAAACATATATATTTATGATTAATTTAATATATTACTATACAACAATCAAAGATGATATATTACTTTATATAGATGGTAAACATACTAAAGTTGTCACACTCAACATTGCATTAAATCAAGACCAAGACAAATAATAGTCAAATATAAATAAATAACCAAACAAGATTTAAGTTTTCCTTCTAGACAACCACAAAGACATATAAAGCCCATACAAACCTAAAATGATACACACAAACAAAGGATACGGATTGAATGGATAAAGGAGACAAACAATGCACATTAACAACATGGCAATGCTGCACATTTTCAACCATGTAACAACTGGTATTGCCTTGTCACGCTCAAAGGCACGCTCGACTATACAGGTTGACAACTCATCGATGAGTCAACCTGTTCATCAGTCCATTGAACTTGTGCCTGAAGATAGTTCTAATCTCGTCACATAAAGGGTTGAGCATCGGTTCAAAACCAAACCGACTAAAACCGAACCGAAAATCGAAATCTGATTTTTGGTGGTTTTAGTCGGTTCGGTTTTATGCAAAACCGAACAATCCGAACACGCCCTAAAAGTTATAAAATTCAATGTAATCAATTGAACCGAACCGAATAAACCAAATAGAACCGACTGAACCAATTAGATCCGATTAAACCGAATTGTACATCAGATTCAACAGAATCTTAAATGCAACAAAATATTCATCAAGTGTAAAAACATTAAGAGCCATAAAACTATAAAAATAGTAACAAATCAGCCTTCAGCCAACAAAATATGCAGCAAGTTCAGCAAGTAGACTTTCCACAATACTTCAATGGTTCAACACTTCAGCCAACAACATCCACTCGGCCATCAAAAGCAACGAGTCTGTAAAAAAAACAAGTTAAACAACATTGTGAATACTTATTAGTTATTACATAACCAAATGATTCAAAGCAAGATCAACAACAAGCACATTTTCACATGACTTAAAGACATTACTACTTAAGAAATTAAGACACTATCCCTATCATAAGGCCTTGATTATCACACATATTTTTATTTAAAAAACTGAGATGAACCAATTTCGAGTTGTCGCCAATCGCCCTTCCAATCGTCACTGCTTACCTCCCAACTAGGTTTTTATATTTGAGAATTGAGATCGATGAGGGGTATCGGGGGTGTCAAGTTGGGGAAATTTTTGGCACGCTAGTGGGACGTCTCGTTGAAAAGCTGAGGGAGGAGGTGGGAAATGGAGCAAAATTCCACCAGATGGTGATGATTCCACTAATATAGGACGTTCGTGCCAAACACTCACTGGTCAATGGGGCCTAAGCCACATTTCGCTAGAGGGATGCTTCATGAAGAAGCTCATGCTCCGCTCCTTTTCGCTTGTGCCAAATGGGGCCTAAGCCACTATTCTTTCTTTCTCTTTTTTATGGCTTTTTTAGAAAAAGAAATGGCCAAAATACCAATGAGAGAAGTAACCACCTCAACATATTTTACTCTTGTTGGACTTTTAGATTACAATCTTGGGCCTTTTTTAATTTTCAAATTTTGGGTTTTCTATTGCCCCTTTTTCATCCATGATTTAGGCTTTTGATCATCTTTTATCAAGGCCCATATTTGAAATATTTGAGTTTTAGTTTTTAATTAAGCACACACTCACTGTGTAATTAATTACTTGAGCACATTTTTATGTGTGATTATGAATCTCAAAATTTATGAAATTTACCTCTCAACAGGCGAAATTGTTCCAACTGAACCCGAAAAAAATTGGCGGTTCTGAAACCTAACAGAAATCGGTGGAATTGGGGTTGGTCAGTTCCGGTTCCGATTCCATCCCTTTAAAAAATACCGATGGAAACACAAAACCGCGATCGCAGATTTGCAATTTTAACGTTTATTTTTATTTTTAAAAATTCGTAACCGAAACCACCTCTGAACTGGAAAAAACTGAAATTGAACCGGAACCGAGAACTAACCGAGGCTCGATTCCGGTTACATGGTCCGGTAGAACTAGAACCGGACATAGCCTCTATGTTTTAGGTTTACGTAGATAATTTGCTCAATTTTGTTGCAAAACTACTCAAGGAGAGAAAGTTAAGGGTGATTAAATGTAAAAAATCCTTTAATCAATTTTCTAAGAAAAAAGGGAAAAAAATGGAGGGTCAAATATGGCGGTTCATTGTGCACCCCAAAAGGCCAAAACCCACCGCCGACAACCCCAAATCATCTCTCTCCTTTCCTCTCCGACCACCACGTATTACCACCGCCGCCGCCCTCTTGTTTCCGGACCACCACAATCACTCCGGTCGCCCATCAGAATCACCATCGCCACTCCTGTTTAAGGGCAAATTTGTCACGAGCTAAAATATTAGGCGCGCAAAGTAATCTTAGGCGGTGCGCCGAGACCTTCCTCTCAAATAATCATGGATAAAGTACGGCTGTATGATGTCAGAATTTGCGTCAGCCTGAAAGCTTAAACTCTGTTAGTAACGTGGTAGAAGAAGGAAATCTTCAAACGCTTGCCAAATCCACGTCATAAGACAATGCCAAGACGCCTCTACATGCTTCCATAGATAAGCAACCTAAACAAATTTGCAAATGTTGAATTTAGGAATCGGAGTTTGATAGTGCTTTTATAAGAGAAATTCCTCGATCTGTGATCTGTCCTTTCCATTGCGTGCGAAGAACAATCTGACTATCTTTTGGTTAGTACTTTTCCACTTTGTTGACAATTTGTGTTCATTATCTGTTGGGCGGATTCTCCAAAGTTGGGTGACTTTTACTGGAAGCATTTTTTGCAAGTTCAAATTGGAAAACCCTGAGGTTTGATGGTTAGTGGAATGCAATTTCAATGTCCAGATTTTGAAATCAGTTGAAATTTATTGGTCATTGCTTGGGTTGGGTCTTTGTTTTACATCTGATAGTAAGGAATTATTGTCTTGTGTGCTCTTCTTGAGAAGAAGATGGGTGAGAATGACAATGTTCCTTTGAATGGGGCGGTTACTTGTAGCATTGAACAGAAGCTTGATGAGCTTAGATGTCTTCTGGGTAAGGCAGAAGATGATCCATTGAGAATTGTCGGTGTTGGGGCGGGTGCTTGGGGTAGTGTGTTTATTGCTATGCTTCAAGAGAGCTATGGACATCTTAGAGAGAAAGTTCAGATCAGGATATGGAGAAGAGCTGGTAGAGCGGTTGATCGTGCCACAGCTGAGCATCTATTTGAGGTGATCAATGGGAAGGAAGATGTGCTCAGGAGGCTGATCAGACGTTGCGCGTACTTGAAGTATGTGGAAGGAAGGCTCGGTGACCGTGTTTTGTATGCGGACGAGATTTTGAAAGACGGGTTTTGCTTGAATATGGTTGACACCCCATTTTCGCCTATGAAGGTGGTGACCAACTTGCAAGAGGCGGTTTGGGATGCTGATATTGTGGTGAATGGGTTGCCGTCGACTGAGACTTCTGAGGTTTTTAAGGAGATTAGTCGGTATTGGAAGGAGAGGATCACTATGCCTGTGATAATTTCTCTGGCTAAGGGTATAGAGGCTGAGTTGGATCCTGTGCCTCGTATTATCACTCCAACTCAGATGATTCATCGAGCTAGTAAGACTTTATATTACTCTCTTGCATACTTTTAATGTGCTACATTATATTTTGCTTCTACTTTTGGAATTTGCTTGTGTCATGGTTTAAATGGGGTTTGGTTTCGAAATTGGTTAATACATTACTTTGTAGCATGATAATTTCACAGCTCATGAGTTTGCTCTTCCTGATCTAGGACTCGTGGCTCAACATTTTCTACCACCGAATTAATTCTCCATGGCCAATCAGCTAAGATGGAGATTGTATTCATCTTTCCCTGGATGATAAGTAAGGGGAAATGTATAAAAATATATATTTTAGGCCTAATTAAAAGTACACTATCTCTATGTATCTGTGGGATTGCATATGAACAACAGACTGGTTTGAATGACAGACCTTGTGCCACTATATACCAGTTTGAACGACAGACCAGAACCTATGAATGTGGACTTTGGATAAGTGGCTTCGATAAAGTTATGTACTGAATGGATAATGCTTCCTTTTTGGGGTGGATTGTGTTGATGTTTGAGGTTTAATGCAATCTGATTTCCTTGATATATATATATATATATATACTTCCACCAATATTAAAAATAAAAATAGGCTTGTGCCATTGTGCAGCTATGCCCAGTGAGGTGTAGTTTTTTGAGGCTTGTAGTAATTATTGACCACTCTTGTTCAGTTGTGCAGTTATTGACTACTCTTGTTTAAAAATGTAGTCATTATATGGCTCACAATGTGGAGCTTGGTATTAGTGTTTGAATCCTTCAATTCTATACACCTTTGAGTATAAGATAGTTTTTCAATAAACCAGCTGCATACACTCTTTTAGTATCTTAGATAAGTTAAGCTTTATGCATCAAAACTCTGCTTTCAATAGCATTTTTAGGCATTGATCTTGCAATTTCCTATGGCAGCTGGAGTACCTAAGGAGAACATTCTTTATCTTGGTGGACCAAACATTGCATCTGAGATTTATAACAAGGAATATGCAAATGCTCGAATATGTGGGTCTGAAAAGTGGAGGAAGCCTCTTGCAAAGTTTCTAAGACAGCCCCATTTTATAGTTTGGGATAATGGCGATCTTGTCACACATGAAGTTATGGGCGGATTGAAGAATGTCTATGCAATTGGGGCCGGTACGTATAAATTCTGTGGTGTGCAGTTTGTGATTGAAAAAGTGTTCGTGTTCATCTTCATTAATTGACATTTACAGGTATGGTGGCTGCCCTGACCAAGGAAAGTGCTACTAGCAAAGCTGTATATTTTGCACATTGTACTTCAGAGATGATATTTATTACACATCTATTGGCTGAAGAACCAGAAAAGTTGTCAGGGCCTTTACTTGCTGATACGTATGTGACCTTGCTGAAAGGTCGTAATGCATGGTATGGACAGATGTTGGCCAAGGGTGAGTTGAGCCTGGACATGGGGGATAGCATCAAGGGCAAGGGAATGATCCAGGTGTGATGTTGAATTGATAATAAGTAAATTTCACTTTTCAACTTTTAATTGAATTACTGAATAATAAATATTGTTGATTGCATAATGTTTGAAAAAACTTTGCTTTCTCCCCGGCCTTCTGAACATTGTGTTGGATTTGAAATGGTTACTATTTTAAAGGTTATTATATTGTTGTTTTTAATAGGATTTGGTTGATAAATCACTCTTCTGAACTTTCTTTCAATATGTGAACAAGCAAAATATGGTCAACTATCTCTGTTAATAATGCTTTATTCCTTGTACCATTTTAGGGAGTGTCTGCAGTAAAAGCTTTCTATGAGCTTCTTAGTCAATCAACCTTGAGTGTCATACATCCTGAAGTCAAAAAGCCGGTGGCTCCTTCAGAGCTTTGCCCCATATTACAAACACTTTACAAGATACTTATAACAAGGTAAATACACTCCATCTTTCTCATCATCCAGTTTTTTCCTCATCTGAGTTGGTATGAGCATTCTCCTTAATTGACCTTTGCATCTATCAGGGAATTCTCATCACAGGGCATTCTTCAAGCATTGAGGGACGAAACTATGAATGATCCTCGAGAACTAATTGAGATAGCACAGACTCATGTGTTCTACATACCCTCACTTCTTGGGGAACACCAATGATTTGCTCATCAATCTCAAATCCTGAAGTTGTTCTGATTTTTCAGGAACTTAGTGTTCTTATTTGTATTACATTTTGTATGGAGAGTTTAGGATGTCAAGATTCTTGTATTCAGTTGTCCTTTTCAGCGTTATCTTTTGGTTCTTTTCTGGATCAGTTCATTGCAAGCTGTGAAAGTGAGGGTTATCTTCTGAGTGTAAAACATTTGAAGGAGTGAATGTAGTTTGTGCTGATATAATGGATGAGTTGCTATTTTTTTTCTGTTGTTGTTGATTGTAATTGGAGTGAAATAAGTATTGAGGCTTTGTTATGGTTGCATATAACTTTTTATTGTTTTTCATTCTGTAGTGTCTGTGATTATGACCTTAAAATTTCATGTCAATGTTCAATGTCTGTAACAATCCTAATAGCTAGGTTTTGTCACTTGCTAATGCAAACTTTCTTACATTCTTCTAATATAAGCAAAGTAAATTTTACTTCCAGAGTCATTTGCCTTGTAAAATTCTTGAGAACCATATTGGTTTATTTGAATATGGCATGTCCACAGTCCACAGATTGTGGAAGGATTTCATGCAGAATTGAGGTTTGTTGTGGTAGGTTGCTATGACATCTGGCTTCATTTATTTATAATCTAATTTTCTATTGAGATTTTTTACATTTGTATATGGAACTAGTCAAAATAACAGTGGTTACTGGCTAAGGCTGATGCAAATAGTTCTTGCACATTCAGTTCAGTTCTGAAGGCTATAGACAAGTTCAGTTCTCCTCACAATACACACCTGCACTTGTTTTTTTTTCTTCTGAAAATCAAAATGATGCATAAATCTTACAATCTTTCTACTATCTGTCTTTGACTAGAAACAAGCAAGCATCTGGGTTAGAGATGTGGTATGTACTAAGCTCAGTGAAGAGCTGCAAATGAAGTGCCTATATACTTCACCTGGTATCAATTCAAAGGTATGCCCTCTGACCTGAGCAAAGTGAAGCTTCAAAATCTTTAGTATCTTTAAAATCAAATTTTTGTGAGGTATCAAGACTTATACTTGCTGAGATTAGTAGTAAATACTTTTACATGAGAAATGAAAAGAATGAAGAACTGTTATCAGAACCTGGTAAGAGAAGACACTGTTACAAATTCACCTATTAAAAGCTAGAGACTGAAGGAAACACAACAGGTGAAGTCACTTTTAAATTTTATATACAGCTACTGCATCTGAGTTGATGATTCTTCTGTTTCTGTTTTGATCAATGCATGTAATGTTGATCTGGGCTCGTCGGCAACCTTTTTCTGCCCCTGTTTTACATGACAACAATCAGAGTCAGGAAAATAGGTTCATACACTAAACCAATCATGGTACCATATTTTCCTTGAATAAATTTTCTTACATTATTCCTGGTGAGATTCATAGAAGCAAGGAACTTGCTTAAGGCTACCCCTTTCGTGTTGGAGCTCTGAATCTCTATCTCTGTAGTGAAAAGAGCAGAAACAGGCCGATGATCTGAGAATTTACTGTCGCCACAAACATAGGATAACTGGTCTATTCCTTTCCCATACCACATAATCCTGTCACACCTATAAGATATATTAATCAAAAATCATCATAGACCCAGTGTAGTTCTGCTTGAGCGGAATCTGGTTGGATTAAGATGGAGGCACCCCTGGCTTAACGCAGAGGGGGTGCGCCCGGAAAGACCCAAGGAAAACTAAAATTCAACTATGTGACAATGATAACAGAATCTAGTTAGAATGCACCAAAATTGATATAGGGGTTATATCCATCTCAAAGGCATTGTATAAAAGCCAATGAGCATGAGGACGCGCCCCAAATATATTTTACGTGACAACGAGGACGCGTCCCAAATATATATTAATCAAAAAATTGAAAAAAAAACCTTCAATTTTTCTGTAAAGGCTTAAAAAGTAACTGCTCTATACCATGCCGGAGTTCTGTGTTTATCTCCTGATCTTGTTGGAAGATTGCCCGAATACTTGTTGCTAGTTGATAGGTAATACTTGTATGTAGGAGCAAATTCTATGTTTCCTTCTCTCCATCCTTGGAATACTCCCTTCTCTTCTTGTTCCTTCTTCAGCTGATCAAACTTTTGTAGCTCTTTGAATTTTCTCCTCCTTATAAGCTCTCTTGCTAAACTGTCTTCCAAATTAAGCCTATAGTTGAGATCTCCAAACCAGAATATCCGGCTGTTCACAACATTTTTAACATTCAGTTGATGATAACCTTTGGAATATACAAATTTTAGATACGACAACGAAATGCAAGATATATGTTGGACATATTAATGAACAAAATACATAAGCAAAGGCTTGAAGAGGACTATAAAAGTAAAACTTGATGATTCTATAGCATTCACAAAATTTCATCTGCAAATTTCGGTGAGATATACTGGGTAGTGTTTGTTTGTCTTTGTAATATCAGTTTCAAGATTCTTGCTTTACTCTTCCTTGAGTTGGTTTCATCTTCTTTACTTTGTTTTTTTGTTGGTTTTCAGGGAAAATGGTGGTGCAAGATCAAGAAAACTTACTCATGCCCAAGTATGTTGAGAGGAAGAGGAGCATGATTCTCCTGAGGAAACCGCGAAAAATTTGTTCTCTTGAAAATCTCAGCCACTTGTTGATTCCTTCTGCCTTCATCCCCTTTCTTCTCACCAGATGCCAAGTGAGCAGTTATAAAGCAAAAACTCGTCCCTTCAATCGACATACTAACTGCAACCGAACCTTTATTTCCCAAGTAACCCATTATTCCACAAGCCACAGAACACACCTTCACATTAGACACATTATACTTCCTCAACAACTCCCTCCTCATCCAAATGGTTATAAACACACCAACCATTTTCTTGCTAGCCATCAACTTAAATGAGCTGTTCCCGCTTGAATCCCCATGGTGGGTTTTCGCCCTCTCTCTCATAGGAGTCGTGCTTCGGTTAATCTTTTTCCCTGATTTCGGAGCTTTCACATACTCATATTCATCACTTGTTGCTGGATTTGAGGTGGGCGTCAACCAAACGCAGCCTTCTTTGTTGTTGAGCGTCTTCCCAATGAGTAAGTTCCATTTTGCTGTCTCGCTGTTGTCTTCTAGTACTCCCATCACTGTCCTTGTGTTCAATGGTACAACCTCTTGAAACCTGCATTTTTACAAACTCATAAAATGACAATAAAATTTCTTACAAATTGTAAAAATTAATCCCAACTATCAATTACCCAAGGACATAAATGTCAACTGCACTTTTCAGGTTCAGCCATTCTTCCAAATCTCCAGCCAAGCTACGAGCTGGTGTTCGTCCTGCCACATTCCACGTCCCCACAAAGATCCTGAATCAACAAACAAATAAAAAATTCTTAGTCTTTCTTGATATGAGGTGGATTTAGTCCCTATATCAATTTTGGTGCATTCTAACTAAATTCAGTTATTATTGTCACGTAGCTGAATTTCAGTTTTTCTTGGGTCTATCGGGCGTACCCCCTTTCCCTTGGGCAGGGGTACCCCCATCTTAACCCCCCAGATTCCGCTGTAGCGGAGCCTCACTGGGTCAATGATGATGATGATGTCTTTCTTGAAATGAATTGTTCAAATGCAGCTTTTGATCATTTACCTTAATTCATGAGTGAGGGTGTTGTTTTGTATCTTTGTAGATGTGGAGGAAATGCTGGTGAAAGAATGATCCAAGTAACGGTAACAATCGTCGCCCTCATCTACAACAACATGTATTAGTAATCAATCATTAACTTTGAAGAACAAATGATGTTACAACACAACAACAACAGAAAAAGATTCCTGACCTGAAAAATCACTCGAGTAAGAAGCATCCGCCTTCTTCGACAAACTTTTCATCCAATTTTGTGATCTTCCAGATTCCGTTCTCTGAATCCCGCTCCCCATTTCTTGACAAGAAGTTGCAGGCCATGCAACAATCAAAGGTAATTTCTTTCTTTCTTCTTCTTCTTCTTCTTCCTCTTGTTCTAGTTTTGCACTTGACCTGGCAATGTAGTTCAGCTTCTCTAATCAAATGACAGTTGTTAATCACCAAATTCCAATCATTACTGAGCTAATCGCTCAATGGGTCAAAGTCCTAATTCAGTTTAAGGAAAAGGATATGTGAAAATGCAGGAGACTACAAGGAATCACGTTTGGTGCAAGATGATTGAGATATGGTAAGCATCAATAAAATATGAATAATTTGAACTTATTACCTGCACAATTTGCAATCCAATGCTGAGTTGGTGCTACTCACGTAGCTTTTGGTATCTTGTGCAAGTCAAATAATGTGTATATAATTGCAAATCGTGCGCCTAACAATCTTGCAAAAAATGCACTCCAACTAGACAGAGTTTGACTTGGAAAAAAATAGTGCAAAGTTTGCTGATTTCATTTGACTGAGAAACTGATCATATGGGAAAGTGTAGGATTAGCTCTTTTATTGTGATGGACTATGAATGAATGTAACTTGATATAAATGTTTAGATCCTTTGAGTTTGGTCCCAAGTTAGGATTAAATGCTCATCAGCCGACAGGACGGGGAGTAGCCCCACCTAGAATGAGACCAAGAAAAGGCTAGTTGAAGATTGGTGGTACAACGGTTAAAACGTCACAGTTTTGATAGGGTTGTGTAAAATTGGACCGGAGTGTAAACCTGGATCCACTATTCTAAAAATCTCTGGCTAACTCTGTCTAGATCCCGCTTAAGTATTGGAATGTGTTAGCCTGCCTAGCCTTTTAGCCTGTTTAGGAGACCTTCTAGTCCGTCTAGGCAATGTTCTAGACGGCTAGGCGGGCTAGGACCTTCTAGTGCTTAGGCGGGGCCTAAAAGAGATTTTTAGAACAGTGCGTCTATGCGCTAGGTGGTTCCTCTCCGCTTAGGGTCCACCTAGTGTTTTTTAGAACACTGTCTGGATCGTCGATTTACGGTCCGAGCCACTACTTTGGGGATTTATGTGTTACGGTCCAAACTAGGACCATAGTTTTATGGTCAAGACCGTTGGACCGTAATATAAACATATTTTTAAAAATTATATGAGGTCTTTCTAATTCAATACTTGACATTTTACTTAGAACCCTAGTTTTTATCGGAAAAAAATCTGTCTGGATTGTAATTGTACCTTTTTTGATATAAAAATATTAAGAGTTTATAATAAAAAAAGGTTCGTTTTGATTCGATATAGACCCTATTAAGACCGGACCATTACAGTTTGATCCGGTTCACGATTTGACACTTTTCATATTTACAGTTTATTAGGTCGGACTAATACCATAAATTACAGTCTGGACCGTATCACACCCTTATGGTCTGGTCCACGGTTTGACCCTTTGTTTGTTAAAAATGCCCCGAGAAATTGTGGAACGAAGTTCTATAAATAAATGTTAGAAAATTGTACTTTAGGGTCTCTCATAGTGCTAAACTTTTTTGGGAAATATTTCTATCATACATTACTAGATTTGTCTTCTCAAAGACATGGGCTATGTACCTATATTAATAGAATCTTGAAATCCTTTCATGCTCATGTCACATTGAGGTAATATAAAAGGAAAAAATTGCAAAATCCAATCCAATTTATCGTAATCGATTATTTAATATGATGATTATTTGTATTATGAAATACGGGAAAAATCACTAGCTTATCGAATTATTTATCAAGCCGTGAAAAAGATTCAACTCATTGTTACCAAAATTTTCAAGCTACATATATCTAAGAAAGATTGAATCAATAATTGATGGTAATTGGTAATAAAGATAATGTGCAAGAGGCTTGGAAATTGAAACTAATTGAAAACATTCTCATTCTCATTCTCATCAAGTGAGGGAATGAATGAGTATTTGTGCAGATAACCATCAACTTCACGATCAATAAATGGGAAAATGATAGAGCTTAACTATCACATGCCTTAATTATGTTCCAACATTATGCAAGTTGGATAACAACAAATTCATGCTATTTGAGGGGACCTTGGATATATAAAGACTGAATTGAATTGTAGATGCGTTATTTAGAAGAATGCATCGATTGGTTTGGACTAATTTTTTGATGTTTATTGAATGTCTTGGCGTTTTTCGTTGATGGGTTAGGTTGTTCTTTTGTACTATTTTGATATATTATGTGTTATTTTTTGATATTAATAAGGATTAGGGATCCAAACTAGCGAGAAACGGGCCATTTTAGAGTATTTTTGTGGATGAGATCACGAAAAAAGTATTTCATTAATAAGTGGGATTGTGGGGGCGTATTTTGAATTTTTTATGCATGTTTCTCTTAATTTGGTTTTTCTAACTTATGTCTTAAAAATTAACCCCTTAAAATGAATTTTTTAATTATTTAGGATAATTTATTTATTTACTTGTAAAAATTTTTTTTTAAAAAAAATGCTTAACCCCTTAAAACAATTTTAATTTTCTCTAATGGGGCAATTACTATTTATTTTGTCATAAAAAATTATTTGTTAAAAAAAATCAAAAGCCCAAATATCTATTGTGATCCAAAAAGTGGTCCAGCTGAGGTCCGACCATTTAAGAATTTTTGCACATGAAGGCCCATACGTATATTTTGGTTAGGTCTACTTTCCCTTTCACGTATCAATCAATTTCTTCCCAACCTTCCAATTATTCAAGCAATTGGGACATCCAAATATCCAATTATAGTTTAATACAATGCAACAAACTATTTATAGGGCGTAGACTAGGTGAGAATGATTGTCTAAGTGTAAAATGAACATTAAAAGTTGTGATTATCCCTTCTCAAAATGAGAAATTTGGCACATGACATTTTAGGTGTAGGTGCACATCTATTACAAAAGTTATACACATTTAGGTCATCAAAGTTTAGACCCATTTAATTTAAGCAAGAAATAATGCACTCCAAATTAAAAACATACACATAAAGTTTAAAAATCATGTACATTTTCAATAACAACAACAACAATTACCCAGTGGAGCTTCCCTTGCAGGAAATCTGGGAGGTCAAGATGGGGGCGCCCCGGGCTTAAAGTAACGGGGGAGCAACCAAAAGACCTGACAGGACCAAAGGACCAGAAGATCGAGAACGAGGCAAAGCAAAGTCGAACCAGAACAAAAGCGAAACGAAAAATAAAACGTAAAAATAAAAAACGTAAAACCAAGACAAGGCCCCATGGACCGATCTTTCGAGATGACTAGCTGTCCACCACTCGAATCTTCTCCCTCCAACTATCCCTGCATACTGCCAGATCTGTCGAAATACCCAACTGGCTGACATCCTGTTTTACATTTTCAATAACAAATGATGCATTTTCTAGTACAAAAGCAATGCACATTTAAAACTAATTTTTATGCACATTTGTGCCTTTAAAAAGTTATGCTCACACAACTATATCTTCATGTGATCTCGTTTGGTTCAATAATGAAAGTTAAATTCCAGGAAACTTAGTTATTTTTTAAGAATTGAATAATCATGGGAAGTGTGAAATTTTATTTTGCTCAAAATTATTTAATTTTGTATTGATACATGGAATATGAATTTTTCATTTAAAACCGCAGGAAGTAGTAGAACTTACCTACTTATGCAAGGTAAGTCTAATTCCTATGATTTGTGAGAATTGTAACTTCCCGGGAAATAAATCTCCACAACTCTAATGTCAACAAAACACTGAAAATAAGATGACTTTGTGGCAAAGTTGTACTTCCTTAGAAGTTAAACGCGAACCAAACTAGGGCTAAAAAAAAAGGATATATGCACAATGATAGAAAAGAGATGCACATTTAGGTCAGTTTGTATGCATGCATAGGTAACAAAATTATGAATTTTCAAAAGTCATTCACATAAAATTTAAAAATCATGTATATTTTTAATGAAAAAAAGAGATACATTAGTACAAAATAGATGCATATTTATATCAATATTTATACTTATATGTAAAATTGATGGTAGCAGAGATGCGTATGTTGAGATGGATGTGCGGGCACTCGAGGTTGGACAAGATCAGAAACGAAGTGATTAGGAACAAGGTCGGAGTGGCTGGTATAGGACATAAGCTGAGAGAATCGAGGCTGCATTGGTTCGGGCACATACAAATTAAGGAGGCCACCAGAGGCCTCGGTACGCAGATGTGAGGGGTTGGTTCTCAACGATTTTCGTCGGGGCAGAGGTAGACCGAAGAAGAGTTAGAAGGAAGTCATAAATCAGGATCTCGCCTTGCTAGATATTCAAGTGGACCTGACAAACTATAGGGATCTTTGGAGGGAGAAGATCACGGTGGAGGAGCGGTAGTTGGGTCTTAGTCAGCGAGGAATGGCTCTCATCCTGCAACTTTGCGTTCTCTCTCTCTCTCTCTCTCTCTCTCCCTCCAGTATCGTTTTTTTTTTCCTTTTTCCTTGTTTTTGGTTTCTAAACCTTTGTTACACACCCTCTCAATTTTTAGGTCGAGGGAATAGTGGGTACATCTTGACCTTCCAGACTCAACCCAAGGCAGATTCACATTGCATTGTTGTTGTTGATACTTTTACATGCAAAATTTAATGCACAATATCCAATGTAGCTCCCATGCAAGTAATTATTAAAAAAAAAGTTTTTGAATTAATTTTAACAGTGCTGTTTTTTTCTTCTGAAATGTGCATATAATTTTTGTTCTATGTGCATCGTTCCCATTTAGCACTGGAGTGCTTGTTTCTGCATAATCCATTTCCATTGTAAATTCCTATCAAGTAGAAGACCTTTTGGGCCTGGAGAGGTGGTGTAAACAAAAGTGGGTTCAGCCTAATTTCAGTTTGGGCTTGACATAAAAATTTGGCCCATATATACAGACGAGCCTTTGATGATTGAATGGTTGTTTTTTCATCGAAAAAATATTCATTCTTCATTTGTTCGCTTATCAGGAAGAGATCAAAAAACATCTAGTAATGCAATTAATACTCAAAGTTGAAGCCCTTTTTTTTTTGAAAGAAAGATGGATTATTATTAAATAGGTAATGCTCGTTTCTCGACTCGGTGCATAAACAAGCTACATAACGAAACACAACAGTTCCATGTCTATTGAGATGTCTAGAATTAGCCGAGAAATAGTTGAAAATAGAAACAATTTGTCAACCCTAGCCAGTTTAATTAGCAAGTGATGACGTCTGTGATCATTAGGTTGCGAATTCGAATTCGAATCCCCTTTCAACAAAAAAAAATGACCTAAATGTCACTTATAGACCATGTTAACATGACATGCATTCATTGGAATGTCATTTTATTAGTTGAAGGTGGGTAGCATAACATCAATATGTTAATAACATAAAGGAATCAAGAGTTAAAGATAATTTGCAATTTAAACTACACCTACAACACTTAAAAACAAAGCAAAAAAGCCTCTCAAATCAATATTTTTGTTGATTTACTTTTAAAGGCTCCAGCTCTACAATACAAACTCCTCCATTCCACAACTCAAAATCTAAATCTAACCACCAACAAATTTATTCAAAAAAACAAAATCAATTAACAAACCCAACTCTATGAGAACCAAACCTAGCATGACTACTCTTAACATGATCAGAAACCAATTGTTTCTTGAACCTTGCAATGAAGGCCTCCGCTCTCCGATTCAACTCCTCCTTCGACATTTCTCCATACCCGTCGATCTCACCACCATTAACGGCCTCCTCAACACCTCCATACTCCTCTTCAACTCCCATTTTCTCACCATAGTACTCATCATCAATTGAGCATTCATCATGACCAAGACACATTTTATTCTTCTTGCTTGTAAACGAAACGATAATCGCGAGGAAGAGGAGGTTGATTGCAAGAAAACGCCATTGATCGAGGAGGGAGACGAGTAGAGCTCGCCTAAATAGAAGCATTATCATGACAATGGCGGCGGATCCGGCCATGGATGCAAACATTAAACCTTCAAATTGGTGATGATGGTGATTAGGGTTTTGCTCTATTTTCTTGGTGGACATTTTTGAAGGTGAATATGGGTTATTTTGGATCAAAAATTGGAATTTATAATGTGGGTATTGGGTAAAAGGGAATTTTTGAAAATGGGTTGGTTTTATTTTTTTGGAAAAAAGTTTGAATTAATGTGTTTGAGATGAAGCAAGCAAAGGCGTGACAGAGGTGATGTAATTTATAAAGAAAAGTGTGTTTGGAAATTGCAGGGAGGTGTAATTATGGACTGTCCAAGCACACTTTTTGTTTTCTTCTTGTCTGGTTGGGGACAGCAAAAGGACAAACACACACTTCAGTTCGGTTATCATCGTCTGTTATTTCAAAATTTTAAATTTCTTTAGTCTTTGGCTTTGGATACCGGAGTAGTAATATTAGTATTAGTACAACTGTACAAGGACACATCGGAGTGTACTTTGCACCTGAATTGTTCATTAATTTTGGGTTCTTAAGTTTAAGAACTTATGGTACTTCACATTTGGGTTCATTTAAGACATGGTTGGGCAGCGGGAGTATAAAGTATGGAGTTTGGATCCCATAGAGTTACTCTATTTATTACTTTCCTCGATTTAAAATAAGTGTCGCTTTAGTTCCGACTGGTGGGAAATTGTTCGGAACCGGACTGACGGTTCCAAACCGGGTGAAACTGCTGGTTCCACTAATAAAAAAATAAAAATAGCGTATCCGCGGTCGCGGTTTGGCGAAATGAAAACCGCGGTCGCTGCCCATTGGACCACGACACGGTTTTCACTCAGAGGTGAAAAAAATTAGAATTTTTTTTATTTTTTTATTTTCGGTTCCGAAACCGGGAGGAACCGGCTTCGAAACCGGACTGGAACCGGGGAACCGGCTCATGCCCAGTTCCAGTTCCGGTTTCATGGTTCTGAGGAACTGGAACCGCCGGTTCCGAAACCGGACCTAGGTCTAGGTTTTGGGTTGAAATTCCATTGAATTTATGTTCTAGATTCAACGAGGATATACATACATACGTATAAATAAATGTGTGGATCTTCACATTATATCGGTTCAGTGGACAATTCACTTGAACCGCCATCTCAAATGTATACGTAACATAATGTAGATGCAAGTGTAGTAGACCTGTCAATTGGGTCGGGTCGGACGGGTTCGGGTTCGATTATATCGAGATTGGTTTCGTTATGAGTCACGGGTCAATCGGGTTGGATATTGATCTCTTCGTAAGAAGTGTTTATTGCTAAAATTTGGATGTGTACGTAGCCTTGGGCTACTAAACCGGAATCTTTAGCTAGGTTATCGGGTTTAATGATTTGTCCAATATATATTCTACTATAGTATCGATATTGATACTTTTCATTATAGAAGAGGTGAGCGTGCAACTCTAAAAGCCAAATTTTTTTAAGTCTTAACTGATTAATTTAGTACGATTAGTATTAGGGTGTTCAATGTATTATGATATCTGGAGGATTTGTGAATGTGATTATTAAACGTGAATCTCAAGGATTGGACTGGTTCACTGTATCAACTAGTGTAATGATAATCAAGATACCGACCGTGTTTACCCATCGTGTTTACCCATGGAGTTTGTGAACAAATCATCATTATCATTAATTATTACTCCCTCCGTATAAGTCTACTTGTCTTTTTAGACTTAAAATCTTGTTCAAAAAAACTTGTCTTTTTATATATTTTGGACCCAATTTTCCCATTTTAACCCTTACATTTAATGATAAAGTGAACTAAATTTACTTCATTTTCATTTTCAATGCATAAAATAAGCATTTAATTCGGGGTATTTTTGTCTAATGTAAACTTTTCTTAATACATGTGTCCAACTCTAAAAGGACAAGTAGAGTTATACTGAGGGAGTAGATTCTAAATTATCCATTTATAACACTGCTTACGGAGTCTGTTGTAGCAAATATTATATGTCACTTTGTAATGTTCTAATGACATAAGTTATTTTTTTTTTTGAATTGCATTGTCCACGAAAGTCGAACCGATGACCTTTGGGTACTACCTTTGGAGGCTTAACCGATTAACTATATGCCCGAAGGCAATGACATAAGTTAATTAAGAATACTATAATTAAGTACAATATTCTTGATAGAAAAACCCTTAAAAATACATAAATCTATATAATAATAAAAAATCTCAATTAATAAGATATAGGACAACATTGGCTAATTTTTTTTTTGTCTTGTCTTTTGGCTCGCCCGATTTGATCGATCGGACACCGCTCTATATTCGGACCGGGTACTTCGTGCCCCATTTTGAGGGAGACCCTCTTAACAACAGTTTCTTCATATATGCCACCAGTGGAATTCAAACTTCGAATAAAAAAGTGGTAAGAAGCTTTAAGTGAACACTCAGGATAATCTTTTGTTCCATAGTCCCGAGACTATTTGCAACTAGCTAATTAGTTTAGTGGAAAAAATTAATAAGCACCTTGGAATTTTAAGATTTTTTTTTCAAAATTACCTTTAAAATTCTTCTTAATAAAGTTTTGTGTTTCTTACCATAAGAATCATATTAAGAAATTATTCTTCTAATATGAATATTATAAACGGATTTTCTAACCTATGTCCTAAGCATCTTGTTTTGGAAAGATAAGCATCTTGTTTATTGCTAATAAACAAGATAAGCATCTTGTTTATTGCTAACCTATGCCCGTTTCTTACCCTAGGATAAGCATCTTGTTTTAGAAAGATTTTGTATTTTGATTTATTTAGAGATTTAATTATTTTTTTACGACGGGTTTATTCGTTTTCTTTTTAGGGTTTTAGTTTCTAAAATCGGGAAGGTTATCCTATACTCTTAGGGCATATGTTAGAAAGACCATACAAGTTATTTTTAACTAATTCCTAAATCCGAAGTATAGAAATATCTTTTCATATACCCTTTTTTTATATTTTCTTAGGGCTTGTAGTAGTTATTCTTTTTTTTTGGTTAAAAGAGAAATAACAACTCTATACAAATTTATTTTAAAGGCTAGAACGTCATATAATATGTTGATCGAAGGGAGCAATGTTTTATATGTTTGGCAATGATGCCTCGTCGAGTTAAATTTTTAGAGTTTAAGGTGATTTTAGATCAACAAGGATCTTCTGGTCCACTTTTATGGCCCATTTAATTATTTTGGTCGAGTTAAAGTATTAGAGTTTAAGGTGGTCGTAGACGCTTTTTTTCCCTTTTAAATAACAATAGATGTAGCGCCTAGTTGCCTCTTTCTGATTAAAAATTAACTATAGTTTTTTTCTTTATAGAAATAGTAATGGAGTAATAAGTTAATATTTATTGAGAAAATAGCCATAAGCTTGGGAGGTAATTTTTGAATAAGAGAAAGAAGCACGCCTGGTCTGGTGCACCTTAAATCATCAAACTCCCAACACTTGCAATTATGCAAACCTGCCCCCTACTATGAGCCCCAGGCCACTTTACAATATTCCTTTCTAGAAGGAATCTTTAAAATGATGATAAAGTCTTAGGAAGCATTTGATGAGTAAATAACTAGGGGGGTTCGTAACCGAATATTTGAGCCGATCCGATTAATTGGATCAGATATCCGTAAAAAACTTCACTAAAATCGTATTCATATGAAGTTTTGGAGATATAAAGTGTAGTAAAAAATAAAAGCATTTCGACTATGTAAAGAGATAATTTGATGAATGATTGTGTGTCTATTGTCCTCATGGGAAAGTAAGTGTTTGAATACAAAGATACAAGGGCTTGAGAGATATTTCAAGATATGCTAACTCTATCTTAGGATACAAGCAAGGTATATAATACAAATTATATCCTAAAAGACATGATATTAATATATCACAATACTCTCCCTCAAGTTGGAGTATGAGGATCAAGAATGCCCAACTTGGAGAGAAGAAATTGAAATTGGCCTTTTCCTGCTTTGGTAAAAATATCAGTTGGTTGATTATTAGTAGAAACATGACTCGTGTCAATTTTTCGAGCGAGAACCAAGTCTTGAACAAAATGACAGTCGATCTCAATATTCTTCGTCCTCTCATGAAAGACGAGATTATATGCAATATGTAGAGCGGTCTGATTGTCACAATTGAGACGAACTAGAGAAGAATGAATAACGCCCAATGAGCGAAGCAATAACTTGAGCCAAATAATCTCCGAGCATGTAGATGGCATAGAACAATAGTCGGCTTCAGCGGAGGAGTGCGAAACTGTCACTTTGCTTCTTCGTTTTCCAAGAAATTGGAGAATGGCCAAGCGTAACAAAATAACCTGTAATGGACCGACGGGTTAAAGGACACGATGCCTATTTAGAATAACTATAAGCAGTCAGGCGGGGATCACTAGAGGAAGACAAAAACAAACCTTAGCCCGAACCCCCTTTGAGATAACAAACAATTCTGAGTGTTGCCTTAAATAGACTAAGTAAATGACATGTGATATTGGTTTGAATACGTCTAATCTTCAAATGTTCATAACTTTTTGTTCGAATGTCGGATTTGAGCTTATAATATGTCAAATCAAAGTTATCGAAGTGAGGAACATATATGCTGAGAAAAAATTGGGATTGGGGCCATGGCCTCTTCGTTCTAGCCCCTAATAATTCCGCCTTTGAGTATAGAGGTCCAACCCATTAACCAAGTCTAAATGCACTATTTATTTGTGTCCATGGGCCAAAACTTTTGTATAGATCTATCACTACACCGGACCACCATTGCCAAGTTCTCACTTTTCTTTCCTATTTCTCTTGCTCCATTAATTCTCTCCTTTTTTTTCATGAAATAATGTATTTAATGTTGAGTCCAGTTTATTTTGTGTTTGTGAAAATATGATAAGTTTAGTTCAATTCATTTCCAAAAGATATCTTTAATTAATCCTCGATCGTGTCACTAGTTTAAATCTGATTCCTAGCATATGATTCATAACAATTCTAAGATTTATAATCTTGATAATGCAAAAATGTAAGGTTATTTATAAGGTTGTTGTTTCTAAACTCACCCCATGGTATAAAAAAATGAAGATAACAATTCCAAAACCTATAAAGGAAAGAACATTAACAATTGTAACACTCCGATGACTTATAAGGGACTAAGGTGTTATTCATGTCAATAATTTTTTTTTATTTTCATGGTTTTGAGTGAGGACAAAGAAATATAAAGTTAAGCGTACATGAGCAAGAATACTACTGGGATGGGTGGCCTCCTAAGAAGTTCTTGTGTTTACATGAGCTAGTGCTTCTAAGGTTTCGGGCTATACAATAATGTGGTTATAATCGAGATTCATGAGTGGGGCCGCCTAGTGTCTAGATAGTCAAAACAGTTCTAGATGGTCAAAACGGTTACCTAGAACGGGCTGAATGGCTAGGCGGGACCTAGACGGAACCTAGACAAGTGATCTTAAACAAATCAATTGAACAAGAAGACATTTTCCAACACACTTCGATTTAGTTCCAAACGAGCAAAGCAAATTCATCACACAAAAGAAAAACAAAACAAACATTACAAACACACTTTCGTCCTCAATGATAAAAAACTATAAAAGAAAGTAACTACTTCAATTAAACTTTTAGTAATCTAAGAACTCATTCAAAGAAAGAAGATCCAGCTGCAACTCGCTATCCCGGTCCAGAATCCCCTTCACAAACGACGACGTTTCTTTAACCCCACCACCACTGCTCGACTCACTCTCAAAATTACACCACTCGCCCTTCACCACTCCGTTATTCGCATCAATCGCCCCACCAAAACCCTCATACTTCAATTCTGCCCTTCCCACTTGACCAGCACTCACAACAGGCTGAGCAAGCGCATTGATCATGGAAGACGAAGACGACGAGCACGACGAAGCAGGCGAGATCTCGTCGACATGGACGGACTTCGAGTCGGGCTGTGGTCCGCTCCAGCTCACCCTGTAAAAATAAAAGTAAATTTAATTAAAAAAATTAGTACAAATAAGGTAAATTTTGTAGTAATCATCATCATCATTAATCCACTAAGGCTTCGCTACGTTCATCGGAATCCGGGGGTCAAGATGGGGTACCCCTGCCCAAGGAAAAGGGGTGCGCCCGATCGACCCAAAAAAAAACTGAAATTCAGTTATGTGACAATAATAACTGAATTTAGTTAGAATGCACCAAAGTTGATATAGGGACTAAATCCATCTCAAACGCAATGTATAAAAGCCAATAAGATAAATTTTGTAGTAAATTAAGTAAATTAAAATAATTCAACCAACCTATAAAAATTTGGTAAATTTTGTAGTAAATTAGGTAAATTAAAATACGATTTTTCTAACCTATGCCCTTAAACACCTAAAAATGACAATCTTTTGTACTTATTTTGGATTAATTAATTTTTTAAAAGAGTTTTTTATTTTCTAATAGGCTTTTAGTTTTTTTTATTAGTATGTTGGACATATATTAGAAAAAACGATTAAAATAATTCAATCCGCTCATAAAAATTTGGTGAAAATTAACCTACCCTGTTTTCAATTCCTGGGTCTGTTCCTGCTCGTCAAAGAGGCTGCTAGGATACGCGGCCTGAATCTCGATCAACTGATCTTGGAATTGGTTGAACATGGGCATGATCATAGGAGGAGGGATGATTGGGTGTGGCTGAGCCTGGGGTGCATGGGATGGGGTGGCGACGGCTCGGGCCGTTGATCGGGTTTGTTGTGTGAGGGAGCTAACGTTGTTGTAGTCTGAGAAGATTTGGGAGAAGGGCTTGTGGGTAATGGGGTCTATGCCCATTTTCATGAGCTTCTTCTTGAGCTTTGTGTTCCAATAGTTCTTGACGTCGTTGTCTGTTCTACCAGGAAGTTGCTTTGCAATTAAGGACCACCTAAGAACACCAAACTCACATGACAAGGGATTAACAAAGGAAAATGAATGATATGTGGTGTAAGATCATTTGTAATAACTAGTAAGCAATGTTTCATGGTAACAAAAATAATGATATAGAATGTAAACATAGAAACTTAAATGGCTGACCAATTATTTATGGTTACGGGCTTCACGGGTCGACCCATTTGACCCACTTAACATTTTTTTATTTATTTAATCTGATTGATTTGATTATGGGTCATTTTAATCCGTTTGTCCAACTTAACAAATAAATAAATAATTGACTTGTTCACAAGTAGCTCATCATGTTTACCACCAAAGAATGACCGCTCACAAGTCACAACTAGTTAAAAGTTCAATGGTTTTAGAGTTTTAATTTATTATTGCAAATTAAAGAGTAAGACATTATCATACTATTATAAAAATAATATTACGGGTACGATTATAGGTTGGGTCGGGTCGGATTATAGGTCATTGGGTTATTTGAACAACCCTAGTTTGGACATTAAATAGCTGGGTAAAAAACGGTTATTTGAGTCTTAAACATGTAAGAAGTAGTCATTTGAGTCCAATTTTTACAAAAAATATGGTTTTGAGTTATTTAAGTTCGGTTCTGGTATTTTAAAATGACCTAGCAAGTTACTTTGCTTATGAGTTATGACATGTATAAAATAACAGAGGCATAAATTTGTGTTTCATTCCAGTGTGACATAATTTATTCATGAATTTTCATACTACATGTAGAAAAAAATACTAAAAGTAGGCTTCTAGGGCATGGTGTTTAAAAGATGATGATCTCATATAAGATCAAAACATTTATCATGAACACAAATCAAACAAAAACAGTTCTTTCTATAAGATCAAAGAAGAGCAAAAGGTAAAGAGATCTCTAGAAAGAAATTTGATAACAAAAACCTGCTTCCTATAGCCTTGTGGAGCTCAATAATGAGGTCCTCTTCTTGAGGAGAAAAGCCTTCATGCTTAAGATCAGGCCTCAAGTAATTAGTCCACCTTAGCCTACAACTCTTTCCACATCTATTAAGACCTGAAAAACATACACAAATCATACTTTTCACATAAGTTATACAAGAAAGTAGTGTATATAACCGAACGAAGAAAGAACCGAAAAAATAACTAACCCGCTTTCTTAGGGACCAAGGTCCAGTTTCCAGTCCCATGGTTTGCGACATAAGCGAGTATCTTGGCATCTTCCTCGGCAGTCCAAAGCCCTCGCTTCACATTTGCCTTGTCACAGCATGGCGGCCTCCCCATTTCAACAAGAGCTCGAAAAACAGGTCGTTAGGGAAACCGAGAGAACAATGGGAGTTGATGTAATATAGTGATGCAAAGTGTAGAAGAAATTTGTGTGTGTGTGTGTGTGTTGAAGGATGTATTACAATATAAACAAAGGTAAAGGCAAGAAAAGCATGCTAGGAATCTGAAAATAACCATTGCATGACTCTATTTCATCATGTAATCAAAATAGAAAAACCGTTATGAAATGGAATCAAGCTACATTTGCATTTTTTTTTTTGCATATCATCCATATAGAATGAGACCCATAATGAACCCTTCATTTAGCTTTAAAAAAACCCTAAATTTGTAACTATTGTTTGACACATGAAAAAAGAATTTGATCATATATATGTAATGGAGATAACAACTTTTGGTCATGTACATAAAAGTATTAGCCAATGTATGTCCACTCTTTGATTAGCACACCTTGCAACTTTGCCTACAAAAGCCCTTCATATCTTTCTCTCCTATCATATATGAAGGGTTGTTCTCACACTCTCCATCCTTAGCCCACTTAGGGCAGTTCGGGTTTTGATCGATGCATCCTTCGTCTGTCGAAAAATACGAGTTATAATCGAAGGATCTGACATGAATCCATTTGGTTGCGGACCACTTCTCGTCCTTGATCACAGGGCAGCTCCCATGGAGGCTTGCTTCGTCTGTTGTCGCATTTGGATGGAGGCTGAAGAACAACAATGCGTCCCCTTTCGACGGTTTCACTACAAATGATGTCATCCAAAGAAAGCACATGTGAAGTGTAGTACATTAGGAGGTTATATACATGGCATTCTCTAAAGAAATCATTGTATAAGGATGTGGTGTCTTATAGTTTTTCAATTACTAAAGTGGTTGGTAAGTATACCCATATGGTAAGAAGTGAAACTAGTACCCAAGATAAATTATGAAGGTGCCGCCTCTCCTTCGACCAAAAAAAAAAGATAAATTATGAAGCCAAATTAAGAAAGTCAAGGATGAAAGGAGTTGAAAGTGATTTAGAGACTAAAAAAATGACTAAAAGGATAAAATGGCATGAAACAACATTCAATTTTCAAAACTTGTCTTATTCGGAAATAAAAGTAGAATAGCGTTTTCAACTTCTATTTCGTGTAAGAAATTTAGAAACTCATTTCTAGTGTGAAATTCATGTAACTATAGGTGTTTCCTCTTGTCATTCTGTTTTGTGTCGAAAACTCGGAAAATCAATTCTAGTTTAAAATTATGGTAACTATAGATTTCCTCCTGTTCGTGTTGTTTTCATTTTTCATTTTTTTTTTCGTGTAAGATAGAAAAAAAAGAGCAGAAATAAGCGCACTCATAGTATAAAGACGATTTTTACCCGCATAGCCCATCTTAGCACACTCGGACCAACTACTGTCCATGGGTTGAGCATCATCCTATACAAAGAGGAATTGCATTAATCTCAAAGCATGAGTATATGAAGAGTTATAATACCTTGATAGGCCATTTACCTTGGCATAAGGAAAGACGGTTTCACCGCCCTTTTCGACATTAGACAAGTACATAAGAACAGTAGCGAATCGATGCCCTCCTACTTTTAGGTTGATCTTGTCATTAAAAAAGTCGAAATGTGGCGCGTACTTTTGACCAAGCTCGTATCGAAGGACTTGAATAGCTTCTCCATTTTCTTGACAAAGTACGCGAACATGGTGAATAAGATTCAAATTCTTGAATGATAATGCAATTTACTTAATCATAATAATGAAACACACATAGTAGTTATAAGTACTTGATCATAGAACAAGATGGAATTGATCAATATTCCAAATTACCTATAGGAAGAAATGTCCAAGCTGCAATTCTTTGCTCAATGCTAGACACAATCTCATCCTTCAAGAGGTAAATGTAATAAGATTGTAAGCCTTGTGCCTTGTGGTGTATTGACACTTGATATAAAGACATGATGAGCAACATTCTAACCACAAATTGCTAAAAAACATCCTCATTGGTAGAAATACTGTTGTAAAGCTCAAAATTCTAGAAGCGGGAATAAATTTTTGTAGAGAGTCGTTGTGGTGTCCGACAGATAGGGTCATGTGATAGAAAATTAACAAGTTATAACTGCATTTTTTAATAGCAATAGATTCAAAATCTTTTTTTTTAAACTTAGTTTTGATTTTTTAGACAAAACCAAAATAACATATTCTTTTTTTATAATTAAAATAAGCCTAAAATAATGTCCTTTTGACATATTCCTAAGGGAAAAAAGGTCAAAACTAAATATAGTAGAAGCCTAGAAATTAACCAACTAAACCGAGCTATGCTAATACGTCGACTAGTGCCCTGCTTCCGTCTAAAGTAACCGAAAAACTGAATGTCATAGAACCTCGAAAAAGTAACCGATTAAACCGAGCTATGCTGATCCGTCGACTCGCTAGATGACAAAAAAAAACATCCTAGGAATTCATTAACAAATACTAAAACAAAAACCTGTGCTCTCTCAAGAAACATGCCAGAACTGGTCCGGATATCGCTGGGCACACTCTCCCCAGTATCATCATCAGCCACCATTGATCTCTCTAGCTTATCCTTTGCCTAATAAAATCAATTAATCAATCAAAATCACAGTTCATTTTCTCAATTCAATTCAATTCAATCACTTCCTAACCAGGTTGATCAAGTGATCACACTCATATTCCTCCAGAAAACCCTTGTACAGAAAAGACCTGCAATTTACCAAAAATTTCAAATTCCGCCCACTAAAAGCCACATTTACACAAATATACCCCCGCAGAGAGAATCGAAGAACCTGGGACTCCACGAGAGCTGAGTAACGCGCGTAGGATCGAAGCCGAGAGAGAAAGAAGTGGTTGTTAAGATGCAGAGGGAGAGAAAGATTGGAACTTGGGACTCCATGGGAGAAGATGAAGATGATTGAGGAAAGAGTTTAGAGAGGAATGAATATTTGGGGCTTTAAATGTAAATATGAGAGTGATTATTTTGCTGCATTTGGTTGATTCTATGTGGATTCTTCGGTGGAGGGAGAATGCATTTGGTTAATTCATAGCAACCCATAAAAAGAAAGTTGTGTAAATAAAAGTGAGAGATTTATTTTACATGATAAGCTTCCATATGTAGAAAGATTTTGGAGATAAGCTTCTATATACAGTAAAACCTCTCTAAATTAATACTCGATAAATTAATAAACTCTCTAAGATAATATTTTTCTCCGGTCCCGACTTGGGCCAGTGGAAAATTTAACAAATTTCGATAAGATAATAAGATAATATATTTTCAACAAACTACTATATAAATATAAGGTCTCATTAATATCATAAATTAATAATTATATAAACTTAAATAGATATAACTAAGATAATTTAGTGAAATATGATTTTAATGTTGTTATGTCTATGTGAGGTTCATCTTTAACTTTTCTTATTGCATCTAACATTTCTAGCGTTGTGTTCTCAAATTGCACCAAAATTTGTGAAGAGTTCTAGACATGATTAGTGCTTCCTTTTGAGTAAATTGTTCCAAAGATATTGTATTATCTTCAACTTCATCATCAACGTTATTTTCAAGCTAGTAGCCATAATTTCTTTTAAGCTCTATACCCTTGAACATGTATCAACTTTATTTGGATAATCAATAGGCTATACAATTGACATCCTTTTTTTTTTCGATAGCAAAGCTCACTTAATCATGACCTTAAGTTTATGAATATTGTTTTCACAAGTGGGTTCACAAGATCTTACTAGGATCAGATCATCCTAACCCATAGCCATCTAAAATTCTACGCTAAAATCTTCTACGATAGTGCATATTGAAAGCTCTTATTACAAAAATCACTTTATATTAATAAATATTAATTTATCGGCTAATTAATATCTCTATAAAATAATAAAATATCACAGTCCCAACCTTATTAATTTATAGAGGCTATATTGTATGTGGAAACCACAAAATAAAAGAGAAAGATTTATTTTATATGCAAATTCTAATAAAAAAGTCGTAAGTTGGGTTGTAAATGAATCGAGCCATTCGTGAGCGACTCAATATTTTGCTCGCTTAAGTCTCGTTTTTGTTCGGCAATTCGGCTTGATTTGTAAAAAAGTCAGGCTTAAGTACAATTTTAATGCTTGAAAGATAAATGAGCCGAACTTGAGTACAAAAAAATTATATTATTGGTTCATATGCAAACTCAGTTATATGTTTATGAGCAAGCTCAATCATATATTCATGAACAAGCTCTACATGTATATTATATGTATGGTATATAATATTTATATAGGTTAAGTAAAACTATGTAGTCTAATTTTTAGTTTCATTTATTTGTATAAATGATCAAGTAAACGAGAACAAACTAGACAAGCGACTTGCGAGCTGAGCTCAGGCTCGATGAGTCTTTAAATGAAACGAGTTCAAATAAGATTTTGAGCTCGAACTGAATTTGCGCTCACCTATTGTCAACCAAGCTAAACTTGAGTAATTCAAAGCTCGGCTCGGCTCAATTACATACCCGGTCTACTCATAACTCACGAATTTCGGATTAGGTAATGTTATTCGTTCAAAGACAGTTCTTTCAGATAATCATCACTTAAATTGAACTTCATATTCTTTTATTCTTAAGTTGACTAATTTATTTTGCACTTTATTACTCTACTAATTAACGTGATTTGGTGACCTTTCTTCATAAGACGGTCCTTTCTTCATAAGCTTTCTTTTTAGCTTTGTCTGATCTCCCTGGTGGAACATGTGCAATGTGAGACCACCTGAAAACATACACCAAAGTCACATCACAAAGCATTTTTTATGCAATTCTTGGAACATATTTCTTGATTTTGTTCATTGAGTACTCTTTAGTAAGACATTGTGGCCTTGTGGGTTTAGTTAAAAAAAAACAGTGGTACAATTTTAAGCTTTATTCCTATGTGACTAAGACTAGACCTGAACAAGTCCGAGTTGGCCCGCCCGCAAATAAGGGCGGGCTTGGACAAGTAAAATATACAAAATTATAAAGGCTTGGCCCGAATCTGCTAACGACCCGGTCCAAGGGCCAAAATTTCTATGGCAAGTGATTTAAGATATGCTAAAGTCTTACAAGTTATAACATCTCAAGATCATTCAGTAAAACTCATCTTTATTTCTATGGCAAGTGGCAGTGACATAAATCTCTTGTACTTTTTTGCCTTAGAAAAATGAACTCTTTTGTGGGTCTCTCTGTTGACTACACACCAATTAAGAGGTCCAAGACCAAGAGGTTGACAGCAGAAATTTTGCAGTATGAAAACACACAGATTTGACTCAATTTTTAAAACACTTCACTTGTAGTTGCAACTTGCAAAAACGCTATGTGGAGAGGGGCCGTCTAGCGCCTAGGCGAACTAAATGGGCTAGACGATCTCCTAGACGGGCTGGAAGGCTAAGCGGGCTAGCATCTTCCAGCACCCAGGCGGGACCTAGACAGAGCTAGGCAAGGATTTTTAGAACAATGGTAAATGAGTAATAGGTAATCATAGTCAAATGATAATACTGGTGTTAGCTGCTCAATTTGAGTATCAAAGTTGTTTTTATATTTAAAAAATCATCTTGAAAAAAATGTGAAAAGCAAAAGCAAACCTCAACATTCTGGTGAGCAGTCAATAATTGGAGCCAAGTGCACAAAGTTGGGTGGGTTTAGAAAAAAAAGAGTAAGAATTGAACTGTATTATCAGCAAAGGGTAAGAAAAAAGCATGTGAAAATGCTATAACAGAAGAATAATAAAAGCATGTTCATCTTCAATGTAGACTATTCAATGGAAGCTAACCCCAATTCTCATATCAAAGAACCAAAAGCAAAGTTAAAAGCTGAAAGTAGCCAAGAGCAAAGATTACCTTTGAAAGGGACACCAGATTTTGCTCTTTGTTCTGTACAAACCATGGTTAAGTAAAATTATACCTTTTCTTCGTTCTTTGTCGTTTGATGGCAACAGAGTTCATACGGATAAATAATTCTTCGTGAGCTCAGATTCATATCAACATCAGCAGCAGGGTGAGATTAAGACGGATCAAGAAGAAAGATTATATGGAAGAACCAAAAGCAAATTCTTTCAGGACATCAGCTTTGCTGATTGACTGATGCAATCATCTTCAAGATCAGCTATACTTCACACACATTAACACAAGCATGGAATTTGGGTGTCAATGTGCAAATTTTTGCTGATCAAACCTATTGAAGAACTTGTAAGAAGCAAATCCAGCATTCCTTAAAGAATCAAGTAAATTAATCAGAATGCATGACAAGGAATACATATGTAGAGCAACATCAATATTCAAGTAAAAATCACTAGAAAACAATAATAACAGAATCTTCAGCTTGAAAAGGCCATCACTTCACTTTTTCTAAGGTGTTTTGAAGCCAAGAAAAAGAAGTTGGGGTCCACTAAAATCAAAGACCATGCATAGTTGAGACCCACCAGTATAGGGCCACCCTTTGGTATATCCATGCTGCACAGATGATTGATGACTTCCAACAACTGGTAAATAAAAAAAAAAAGACAAATCACAGAAAAAAGGTTAGCATCTTTTATTCTGCCTTTTTCAAGTCCTCAGGCATGGACTCACCTTATGTACATTGCCTTGGAAAAAATAATCCAATAAAAAAAAACAAAGCAAAAAACAACAACAAGAAGGGTTTGTTTTGTTGGAGAACTAACATTACATTCATGCACTAATACACAAAACTGCACTGTGATCCTAACTGACTAAGACTAATTAAACTACTAGAATAATAAATCAGAAAAATTCAAAATCTAAGTAAGCCCCAGATGACCTATCAGAGTCACTTGCTACTGGCTTGGCATTCGAAGCCAATGGTGATTTTGAAGTTTGGTGAAAGAAGTTGAGGTCAATTGGCTTAGGAATCTCGGGAGGAAGAGTACTTCGAATTAGTGCCCAATTGCAATCTGCAAAGAAAGGGTGTTGTTTAATCTCTGTGGCACCTTTCTTGAATCCTAATCTCTTCTGTGGATCCTTTGCAAGCAAACCTCTAATCAAATCCTTTGCAGCAAAGCTTATAGACGATCCGTCTGTGAATTTCAGGGACTGACTGACAACATTGAACAATGTATCTCGGTTCCCATTACCTTTGAACGGCGTCTTTCCATGGAGTAATTCAAACAAGAAAATACCAAATGTCCACCAATCAACAGCACTTCCATGGCCGTCGCCTCTTATTATTTCAGGAGCTAAGTATTCATGTGTTCCTACAAAAGACATGGATCTTGCAGTCGTCGGTTCTGCAACAAGAACAGGGAGTGAGTCAAGATTATGCGCATATGATCTTTTTTCACTCCTTGACTTGGCTGATTTCGAATTGAAAATCCGGGGTTTGAAGCAAGAAGGCTGTAAACAAGAAGGTTGTGCACAAACGGGCAATTTACAAGCCGGATTGATGCACGGCGGTTCAATACAGTAGGAAGAGTTTGCACATGATGGCTGAGCACTGGACTTGATTAGGGTTGGATTCACAAAGCATTGCAATGATAAGTCGAAATCAGAGAGCATAATGTGGCCATCTTCTCGAACCAAAACATTCTCAGGCTTCAAGTCTCTGTATACTACACCCATCATATGTAGATATTCAAGAGCTAGTAGCACCTCAGATGCATAAAACCTAAAGTAGGAGGAAGTTTCCATTAGAAGATTCATCATAATCACTATTGCCATTCACAAAAGATCTCATCTTTACTCACATAAACAAGTTCTAAATCACCAATTACCAACACAAGTTCTAAATTGACCAACACAATGAATCTTGCAAGCAAATTCAAGCAGATAACAAAGAAAATTTGACCATGTTTCCAATTCAAGCCCTTCAGATTATGCATCAAGTTTCAATACAAAATTTGTTAAACCCAATATCTGCATTGTACTCAAATTGATCAAAACAAGTTCTAAATCACCAATCACCAACAAAAGACCTAAATTGACCAACAAAATGAATCTTGAAAGCAAATTCAAGCCCTTGAGATTATACATCAAGTTTCAAGACAAAATTTGTTAAACCCAATATCTGCATTATACTCAAATTGATCAAAACAAGCCAAAACCTAAAAACAAATTGAAGGAAGAAGAGGATGCACAAGATCAATCAAACCCACCTTGCAGCTTGCTCAGAAAAGTGCTTTCCAGGCTGACGCTGACGAAGAATGTGAAGATCTCCGCCATTACAGAACTCCATCAACAAGCAAGAGAACTTATCAGTCTCAAAATGCGAGTAAAGAGTAGGAAGAAAAGGATGATCCAACAAACCCAGAATCTCCCTCTCAGTTTGAGCCCTCATAAGCTTCTTCCTCCCAGCCAACATCCCTTTATCCATCACCTTCATAGCAAACAAACAGCCCATCGTTCTAAGCTCAGCCAAATACACACTCCCAATATCCCCAAACCCCAATTTCTTCAAAAGCCTAAAATGCCCCAACCCCAAATCCCCATCTTTCGCCTTCACACACTGAATCGCCTCCCACCTAATGTCGTTCCCCTTATGAGGCTTACTCCCATTAGAGCTCGAGAACCCGCTCTCATTGCTCGCATCCACACTGTCACTGTAATAGCTAGCTGAGCTCAAGCTGTTCTTCTCACTCTCACCCCTCGTAACCGCCGCATTTCCTCCGCTGAGCTTCGTGATCACGCTGCTCCCCGATGTGCTCACGCTGGACTTCTTCAAGGTGAGATCTTGGAAAGCGATGGCTATGGAAGAAGACTCGGAGCTTTGTTTTGTGGGTGGGTTGCTCATGGCTAAAACGAGAGTGAGCTCAGTAAGAGGAAAAAGGCGGAATCTTTAGAGTCTTCTTGCTTGTGCCTCTAACGTGTTCGATTAAATGCCTGAATGAAAAAGAAAAAACCTTTTTTAAAACCTTTTGTGGGTTTAAAAAATGGTGGCCTGTTGTTGGCGTAGCCGAGGTGGTCAAAGAGGGGGCCAAGAAGCTCTCACATTTGCATTGCATTGCATTTCACAAAGCATTCAAATTTGAAAAATTTGTTTTTACAGTGTTGTTGTGAGCCCAATGAGGGGGTGTATAATAGAATACATTATTGGTGTGAATATAAAAATGTGGTTGGGGGGTAGGCATTCAAAGATTGGAATAGTTTACAATGCCCCATGAGGGAGTAAAATAGTAATAAAGGTTGGAGCTTGAAACAAAACAAAAACAAAGGGTGGGAGGGAGGAAGAGAGAGCGGGAGAACTGAAGATGGCAGAGTTCTTTTGGGAATAACGAGTGATGGGTCAGATGAAAATGTTTTCTTATGTGAATATTTTAGTTGGGAAGAAAATGGAAAATGAAAGAAGATAATTATGAGGAAAACGCCTGTGACAGTGAGGGTGACCAAATTGGTCAAGTAAAGGGCAGGGAATAAGAGGTTGGTGGGTTTAGGTTTTGAGTGTGTGACTGGTATGTGCGATTGATCTCACATGACCTGATCCAGTCTTACCCTACTATTTAGTTAAGTTATTATGCATACACGCTCCAGAGAAACAACTATTATAGAAAAACTAGAGTCGGAAGGAGGATCGTTAGATTCATCTAAATCAATGGTTCTGATTGTGGGAGCATAATAACAAATATGGGGATTAAATACTTGAATATGGCTAGTTAGTTGTTAAAATGGAAAGTGCGAAATTATAGGGATTTGTTGGATTTTTTAAAAATAAAAATCAGACCTTTCATTTTCTATTCAAATTCAAAATTTGAATAATTATTGTTGCGAAATTATGTTGTACGGGGTTGAATATGTTTCAATATTTTCTGAATATTGTTCAAAGATTGTTCGAATTTGTCATGGTTTGAATATACAGTCCAATTTGTAGTCATCATGTGTTTATATCTGAATATGTTAGTTTAAATATCGAACAAACAAATACGTGTAAACGAATATTAATAACACATTTTCGAATATGTCATTGTAGGAGTGATGTATATAATTGTAATCATATATGAATATTTGTGTGTAAATCTTGAACAAAATAAATTATGAAATCGAATATTAAATATATAATCTCGAACATGTTTTACAATATATCTGAATATTAAATACAAAATATTGAATATACATACAATATATCTGAATATGAAATACAAAATCTCGAATATATATACAATCTATCAGAATATTACATTTACGGTTTTGAACACGTGTACAAAAGAACTCAAATCTTTATACAATATATATATGAATATTAAGTACAACATCTCGAATATATACACACATATTTAAATATTAACTTCACAGTTTTGAACATGTGTACAAAAGAATTCGAATTTGTATACAATATATATGAATATTAAGTACAAAATCTCGAACATGTACACAATATTTATAAATATTAACTTCACAATGAACATGGGTAAAAAAACTCGAATATGTACACAAATATATTTGAATATTAAATATACTATCTCGAACATAGTACAAATAAATATGAGCAAATACACCGAACGGAAGATGACCCAAACAAAATTGATTCAAACTGAGCAAAATAAATCTACTTGAAGAATCACATGTATACTGTAATTGGATATTAAATCGTTAACCCTTGGGCTTTCGAACTTCTGTAAGAAATTCGCATGTACAAATCAAACCATAGTAATCTTAAAATCCAAGAGAAACACACAAAAAAAAAATTGCTCATCAAAATCAAGAATTCGATATTGCTAATTATGAAAACCTTGCAAATAAAACTTCTTTCGAGGATCGGTACACAACTACACATGAGGCAAAGGATATCATTATGCAATCCCCATGAAAACATGGGAGCACTGCGTCATCATCACGCCGCGAGGAGCCGAGGAATATCAGTAAAAGGCACGAAAAAAAGATCCGAAACCGCTAGAGGTCATCACGAGCACCACCGAGCAACAAACTCCGGCTGATTTCGGTGCTGGCGCAGGATTAGACCTGGATTGAAATGGATGGAACGATGAAAGTAATATCGTGTTGGCAAAATTTATGGGTTGAAGATTGAAATTGGGAGAAGAAGACTGAAATAAAAAGGGACGGTTTTGGAAGATATGGAGAGAGAAACGAGTTATTTGAGATTGGAGAGAGAAAAGAGTTTGGATCATCTATTTTATGGTGTACACTATTAATGTAGTTCTTTTTTTAATTAATCTAAACCGTTCAAAAAATCAGATCTAATGGCCCTTCTTTTGACCACGGTTTTTCTATAATTATGGGTTTTTCTAGAGCCCAATTCTATATATATATATATATATATATATATATATATATATATATATATTTAAGAGTACTTATTAAGCATATTTAAGAATAGTGTTCAGAAGATTCCGGTTCGATTCTCATAAAAAATGCCTTTTTTAAGGAAAAAAACAAGTCTTAAGTCGATAAGTTTACAATTCTTGCTTTGAGCAAACCCAAATATCCCAAAATTTAGAGAATTACATATATATGCTTATAAATTTTCCTCCTATTTTCAAAGTTTTTTTTATCTTCAACCTTTGTTATAATACATTCCTCAACTCAGTTTTACATTAATCAGATGAAAAGGATTCGAACAAAAATTAAACTTATTTTTTGTGACAGTTTTAGTATCAAAATTAATAAGATTTCTCTTATGATCATTCTTCTTAATCAAAATTACTTGTTTATTAACTTTATTTATGACAAAGTTAATATTTAACATCAACGTGTTTGGTCCTTTCATAATAAACATGATCCTTGTGCAAATATAAGGCACTATAGCTATCCCTATGTAATACAAAATTATAGTATTTGCCCTCAATTTCTCTTAGTAAACCTTAGAGCTAGGTTGCCTCGGTAACGACAATGTACTTTGCCTTAGTCGAGGACCAAGCAACAATAGAATGTTGTTGAGATTTTGAAGATATGCAAATCTCACATCGGACGTATCATAAGAGGTTGTGGACTTCTTAATGTCCTTGTTACTTGCATAGCCAAATTCTATGAAATGTGCTCTAGTAGAGTACCGAAGTTTGTAGTACTAGTAATATATCTTAAAACATAATTTCATAGCATTTTAATGTCTTATAATGTTCAAGAACTAATGACACTAGGATTCAACTAGTATTTATTTAGAAATCCAACCAGAACTATTTTTTTTAGATGAACCAGAACTAAGGGCTCGTTTGATATCGATATTATATATCGGTATCGAGTGTCGGTATCGGCTATCGGATATCATTCATATCCCATACCTCTCATATCTTTTTTTTTTTGGTATATCAAATATCATGAAAAAATGTCTTGTTTTGATATCAAAGATATGGCTCGATATCTATATACTCCCATACCAAACACAAGATATGGCCCCATACCGATATCTAAATGCATATACTCTCATACCAAACACAAGATATGGCCCGATACCGATATTTGATACCAGGATATCAATACCAAACGGCCCTAATGACACTAGGATTCAACTAATTACCATATTATTTGATTAGTCAACTATCCCATTCAGTAATTTAAATATGCATAGGCTTTTGTAAACTTGGGCATTAGTTGGGCTATCATGGGCCTGTTCAATATTTAAGTTCTGAGCCCACTTTTGTTGACAGAGGAAGCTCAACCGTCTCTCTGACTGACTTATAAAACAACGCTGAAGACTCATGTCTTCTTCATCTCTCTACTCATCCTTCATCTGATCTTCTCCAGATTTTCAAATTCCTCGGTGATGTCTGTAAATCGGATTGTTTCAGTGACCAACCCACAAGACGATGATGAGCTTCGAAGATTGGCGATTGAGATCCGTAACAACACCGTCCACATGCTTCAGAACCTGACGGCCATGTTTGGAAGGGCGAGTTGATCAGATACAGGCGACTATGGATAAGATTTTCAATAACTCGGTGAACCAGATTATAGGCCGAATCGAGTCGTGGACCACGATCGCAAGTGACCCGACTCTGCCGTCTGATGTGTCGAATCTGTATCGGAGCCTAGGCGAGGTGGATGCGGCAGACAATGTGACTGAGAGCTCGTTTGTGAGCTATGAGTCAAGGCGCAGGATCATCTCTAG
The DNA here is from genome assembly GCA_964016875.1 of Fallopia convolvulus. Taxonomy (NCBI): domain Eukaryota; kingdom Viridiplantae; phylum Streptophyta; class Magnoliopsida; order Caryophyllales; family Polygonaceae; genus Fallopia; species Fallopia convolvulus. Next base: position 55,210,708 of record OZ024734.1, read on the forward strand.
GCTCAGGAACCTCTACCAGGCATGAAGAAGATTGGTTTAAGTTCGATTTTGTGTTTTAAGTAAATGTCTACAAATTTCATGTGCGGCTTGGCTATATGTATTTCGATTTCTAGTGTAGTGTGTCGAGTGGTGTGTGTTGTTGCACCTCTTTTTTAAAGTTTTAGTATGATGATATTGAACCTAGAACAAGGGGAAAAAATGATTTTGTAAAGTTATGTTAGTACGAAATGTGGACATTTGGGAAAAATACAACTATTAAAGGTGGATTAATTGTTCTTAAAAGTTAAAACTCTTCATCTTCTAATAAATGCCACCCTAGTTCTACCAAAAAAAAAAACTAGTTTCATGCACGGCTCTTCACCTTCCACTAAATCCAAATTTTCGAAAATCCATTTTTTTTTAATTGGAGCCGAATCTTGTTTTGGATTAAAATTGAATAATTTTCATCATGGAGCCAAAATTTAAATATTTTTTTCACTGCACATAGAAGTCAACATCAATCAAGGAGTTGAAGGAGATGAATCTTATAGAATTTGGATTTGGAAGCTAACGAAGTGGTCTGAAAAGAACTCAAATACTTGAATATTGATCTAATTATTGATGCAATCAATAAAAAAGAATGAGCGCAACTCAACTACTAATCTCAATAAGTTACATGTTTATGTTTTTTTTTTATTAATGTTTAAACATTTCATTCTTTTCTTTAGTAGTCATCTTCTTTTCTTTAGTAGTCATGTTAATAGGAATTATAGGGGTGACGAGAAATATGGAGAATTATTTGCAGATGCCGATCCTTCATAGCTGCATTAGTAAAAGTGTGGTTGCTATCTTGTTGGATAAGTTTAGGGTTAAACTGACCGGCTGGAAGAAGAGTGCAATTAGTCTTGCGGGTAGAGTGCAGGGGCGGAGCTATTTGGGGGCGGGTGGGGGCCATGGCCCCCCCAATCCAATTTTTTTTTTCCATATATATGTTCCTCTTGTTCATAGCTTCGATTTGATATATTATATGCTCAATTCTGACATTTGAGCAAAAAGTTATGACCGTTTGAAGATTGGACGTATACAAGCAACTTCTAACAAGTCATTTACTTAGTTAAAATGTTTTTATCTTTTGCTTATTGTTGGGATGTCTCGAATCATACAATTCATTATTAGCGCGAAGGCTTTAGTTTGAGTTTTATTTTTTAGTTACGAGCTTTTAATATTTATAGATTCAATTAATTTGTATTCTGAAACATTATTGTTTTCTTAACTTAAATGTATTCTAAAACGTAATTCATAATTATATAAGTTGTCATTATAAACTCTTGTTTTCTTAATGTAATTGTATTTTTGAAATATTTTAGTCTCTTCTCTATAAAATATGTTCTTTTTTTCTCTAAATTCATATTTCTACACTTTTCTGAAAACGTACATTAGCTATGTTGAAAAATTTTTTTGGCCCCTACAATGAGAATTTTCTGGCTACGCCCCTGGTAGAGTGTCGACGTTGATGAGAGCCGTGTTATCGTTGCTCCTCGTTTATTCTATGGCGACAATGTTGCTTCCTAAATCGGTTTGCAACGAGATTGATCGTATGAACTGTTCGTGCCTTTATATAGGGCAGTGAATTGTGTGTGATCTTTTTACCATATGGGATGATTTGGTCAATTATGTGTGCGCCCTTGACATTGATAGATTTCAAAATTTGTATTGTGTGGAGACATTTTAAGATTAGATGAGTTGTATCTTCATTTTGATTATCACATGCTACGCACCCTTATGAGACTAATCACATGCTACGCACCCTTATGAGACTACAACATGATTTTCTGCGAGTTTTCTTTTGGTTGGCAAGCCATTACGAGCGACTTTCCAAAGGAAGTTTTTTTTTTTTAATTTTACTTTGGAAGGGATGTTCAATTTCCAAATCTAGTAAAGGTCGATAAAGTTTCTCCTTTGATATCGTGGATCCAATTCATAGTGGAGTGAGTTGAATGGCAACCATTTTTGTTAGGTCTCCAATATAGCTTGTCCGGGATTTTATTAACAGGTGTGATGATTTGTTATTGGCCAATTTTGGACTCAAGACTCGGTGGACCTTATTCATGTTCCATGTATTGTCATTTAGGAGGTATTCAACAACAAGTTCCTCCTTGTTGATATTTAATTGTACAATTGTGTTTGGTTCTAATTTGTTGAGGCATGTCCAATTATCTTTTCAGAACCGGATTGTTTGGCCATCACTCACTTGCCACATGCGACTAGAAAGGAAAAGGTCACACTGCCTCATGAGTTTGGACCATTGCTATAATGTGTTTTGCTTCTTAGTGTATGAGAAGAGGTTTCTTTTCATATGTATATTTCCGATACAATTTTCACCCATATGTTAAGGCTATTAGAGGATTTTCCATAGTAAAATTTCATTTGTTGAGCTTGGTTTATTTCCTCTACTTTGAATTTTCCTAGGCCCCTTGGTTGTAGGGCCTACATGCATATGGAATTCCAGCTAATAAGGGATTTTTAATTGTTATATTTGTTCTAAAAGAAGTTTTTGTTTGTCATATCTAATTCTTTGAGTATGGTTTTCGGGAATAAGAAAGACTGTATGAGATACTTGAGTTATGTCGAGAGATGACTTTAATAAGAGTTTTGCGCCCTTCTTGTGACAACGTGTTGACTTTCCATTTGATTATTTGTGCCCTTTGTTTAAGAGTTAGTGTTTTGAAGGTATTCTTCGTCACTCTGCTATTGATGATTGGATAACCGATGTATTTATCTATGATTTCTATGTTTGAATATATGAAGTATTTGTTTAAGTTGTATCTTAGTGTGGTTGTTTCCCATAATCGGGCATGTCATTGATTTAACTAGTCACCATATTGTTTGTAATAGAAAAATAAAAGTTTGTAGAAAGATGTGTTTATTAATGAATTGATGAGCAAGCTTTATACAAGAGACTTGTGTCTTTTTTTTCTTTCTTTTTTTTGGTGCAAGAAGAGACTTGTGTCTAGATACATTGATGGAATACTAATGTAATCTAGAATTAAGGAAAGAAATAACAATCCTAACAATATATCTTTGACTAAAGATAATTCCTAGAATAAATAAGAAAATATAATTATATTTCCAACGGTTTGATATGTTAAATGCCCATTAATCAAATAAATATGCATGGGCTTTTAAAGCTTGCAATGCTACATCAACAAGACAACAACTACAGAAAACAACTATGCTTTAATATGGGCTGTCCAAAACATTTGGGCTCTAAATATTTAAGCCAGCCCATCACAAGTTTGCCCAATTTGGTCATACTAGTTCTCAGCCCACTCTTGATTACGTTCTAAGAAGCTCAGCCAGCCGTCTAATCTAGGGTTTTTAGTATAATCATGCACACTATAAAACAACGCTGAAGAAGACTCTCTCATCTCTTCATCTACTTCTCGTTCATCTTATCTTCTCTAGATTTGCAAATTCGTGTTCTGGGTCTTTTTCGTTTGATTTGTTTGCGATCATTTGATGAGGAAAAATAACTGCAACAATATCAAGGATTGATAACAATCCATGATTCTTGTGTATTTAAGTCTCGGATGATTGCAATTCCTTCTCATTTTCAATTTTCTTCTTCTTCATTTCTTTTCTGTTTTTGTGTTTCATAAAGGCTAAAGTTTATTTGATGCATTTTTAGTTATTGAAAATTCTGCAGAGGCTTTGGATAGAGATGATGAGGAATATTGGTCCGTGTTTCTGATTTCAGTATGAAACGACAACCCTAACCAACTCTGATCTTCCATCTGAAAAGTTTCTGGTTTTATTTTTGTCTTTGTTTGTTTATGTTAATTTGGTCTGCCCAAAAGCAGAGTACATATTTCATCAAAAAAAAAAAGCAGAGTACATATACAGATTTTTTAGAGACAATGTGCAATTTTGTGCCAACTTCAATGCCTTTGCAAGATAAGAATGTACTGCCCAAAATATTTACCCAACACAAATGTGTCCAATTTCCAAGTTATGGTCATTGAACATTTTGTGCATCTCATAAAATGCAAACAACTAAACAGTAGAAAACCAGAGTAATTAATAATCTACAAATCAAACATGTAACAATGTGAAGTTGTGAAACACTTGATAAATGACATTTAGGGCTTAGGGACTATGTTGGTAATGATAATCAATAATCTACAAACATTCATTGAGACAAAACAGTATTTCTAGGTACTCAACTCATGGGATTTTATAGGTACCAATAAACCTGTTGGTTTGGACAAATTATCTCTCAGGGAAGGTGAACTCCTAAAGGAAAAGAAAAATATTGCTGAAATGTGGCAAAATTTGAACTTTTGATTAGATCGGTTGAAAATTTGCATAAAATTGGGTTTAAGATAGGCAGTTTGTCCATCTTCAACCTGATTTTTGAAGACGGACAAATTGTCATTAATTTTTCCAAAGCAATTTTTAAGCTCATAAGTTCTATAAAATACAAGTACCTTTTAATGATCATTTCATAGCCAAGATGAGCCCCTACTACATAAACAACCCCACCCCCAACAGTCCAATACAAACAACCCCACCTTGACTTAGACTTGGGGTAGAATCGGGTTCTTAGGGCCGTTACGTTCTCGGTTCCACCACCCCGAACCAGATAGAATGTTGGTTCGGTACCCATTGGAACTAGCGGTTCCAACAGTTAGAGTTGAAACGGTGGTCGCAGTTTTCGTTTTGGGTGATACTGCGAATGACTGAGTTCTCGGCTGGACACTTTTTTTTTAATTATGGCCGGTTCCGGGAGGAATTGGCCTCAAAACTGAGAGGAATTGGCTTCGGAACCGAGAGGAATTGGCCTTCGAACCGGTGTTATGGTTCCAATTCCAGGTTTCGGAGGAACCTGACCCTGACAGCACGATCTTGAAGATCTCATCCTCCAGCGACATTCCATCCTTCTAATTTCTTTCTTTTCAAAAAAAAAATGATCTCTTTTTTCATGCCATTGCTAATACATAATTTATTAGTAATAAATTGCACAAAATTAGCTCACTAGAACTTGAAATTGGTCCCTCTCCTGCTGTCCATGACCTTAGATAAGTGTTAGGATAATAGGAGGCATGCATAATGCATTATGGTAATAACAGCTGATACTAGACTACGACGGGTCCTCATTAGTAAACCATCTTCTTTTTTGTGATCTGTATTGTAGTTGGTAAACAATTCAATACAAATAACGTGCAAACAAAGTGCTATTAGTAAGCATGCCCAAACTTGTCCTTTTCGAAACTACAAAGATACACACTTTCCCCCCAACATGTTAACTGACAAATGACAATGGCAATGGCAACGACACAATATAAAGTATCAATTCAAATCTTAGAATCCCAAAAAGCATCCATAATTATTTAACTATTTTTTTAATCTTAAGTTATGAGCCAATATTTTAAAATAGGTTAAAGTTTACAAATTTTATAAGCTTGACCAGTAGTTGACCTCCTCTAAACTATCAAATTCCAAACCTAGTTGTTAACATTTAAACCCAAATAACAAATAATCCAAAATCATTAAAACAATCAAGACTCAAAATATAAATAGCCCTATTATCAAAAAATTCAAAAGCCATGATAACACCCGAAAAGTTAGCATTAAAATGATCCGAAAATTTCGAGATAATCTCAATCATTCAAGCTTTGACAAGTGTTAATCATATGAATTAATGACTACTAACTTTTGACTACCTTCCCAATACTTTTGACAAGTAAACATCCTGCCGACTGTCTTAATTAACATTGCACAAATGCACAGAGCCTCATGAAGCAACTATATATCTACCTCACCTACCTACCAAAAAAATGTACTCTCTCATTTCTCTACCCAATTTCTCAAGAGAAAAACAAAGCCAGAGCAGAGCAAAAACAGTTCACAAACATGATATTCGATTCATTTATGCAGTTAGGATCATTATTTGCAACAATCATGTTCGCATGGGCAATGTACCAACAGTACATTCCTGATCAGCTAAGAAACTTCATCAAACAAATCATGCTACGCTACAGCATCAGGATTCAGGTTTACTTGTCGCCGTATCAGGAGATCACTTTTGATGAGTTCACAGGGACAAGATTTGACAGGAATGAAGCTTACACAACGATCGATACGTACCTGAGCGAAAGGTCATCCAAGAAAGCCAACAGGATGAAGGCCAATTTTCTGCATGGCAAGTCCCTTATGCTTAGTATAGCTGATCAAGAAGAGGTTACTGATGAGTATGAGGGTGTTACAGTGTGGTGGATCTCTAGCAAGAACCTCACCAAGTCTTCTACCATCTCTGTTTATCCTGGATCAGATGAAAAAAGGTAACACAAGTTTTTTTTTTTTTAAATCAGAGTACTAGTTAATTCTATACAAGTTCAGTTTCTGCAGAGCATCCATGTTTCTTTCAAAATTAGAAATGTTAAATAGTACTATAACTTGAGGATTCTTGACAGAAAAATCCTAGCAAATTTTCCTATGTTTTTTTAGTAGGTAAGAATTCGGTTTATCTGGATATGTATGTATGTAGTGTTGATATCTAATACTAGATTTTTACTGTACCTAGAGAAACCTCAACTCTGAAAAAAGATGATAAAAGCTGAGAATTTTACTGTATATTGAGACTTTCAAAAAGGAGAAACCATAGGTTTCTTTCTTTATAATTTTAAAAAGTACAATATATAACTTAAGAGTTTGTGTTAGAAATTGTTTTTAGTGTTGATCTCTTGTTGTAAAGACTTTTACTGTAAAGAGAAACTCAAGTCTGAATTTTTTTTGATAAAAGCTGAATGTAAATTTGTATTTGCAAATTTTATCTTGGGAGTGCAGGTTTTACAGGTTGGTGTTCCATAGGAAAGATAGAGAAATAGTAACCAAGTATTACCTAAATCATGTATTGGAAGATGGGAAGGCAATCACGATAAAGAAGCGGCTACGAAAGCTATACACCAACACGCAAGGAGATGGTGGATACCGTCCAGGAGGTGGGAGTATGTGGAGTCATGTTGAGTTCAAGCACCCGGGAAGATTCGAGACTCTAGCAATGGAACTGCAAAAAAAGCAGAAAATCATTGATGATCTTATACGGTTTAGCAACGCCAAAGACTACTACCAAAAGATTGGCAAGACATGGAAGCGCGGCTATCTTCTTTATGGTCCGCCTGGAACGGGCAAATCAACCATGGTTGCGGCGATTGCTAATCTTTTGGAGTATGATATTTATGATCTTGAGTTGACTGCTGTTAAGGATAACATTCATTTGAGGAAGCTGTTGATTGAGACGTCGAATAAGTCTGTTATTCTGATAGAAGACATAGATTGCTCGCTTGATCTGACGGGTGAGAGGAAAAAAGAGAAGGATAGTGAGGAGAAGAAAGATGGAGATGAAAAGGATGAAGTGAAGAAAGCAATACTAGATGAAGGCAAAAAGAAGGGGAGTGAGGTTACTCTATCTGGGTTGCTGAATTTTATTGATGGGATTTGGTCATCATGTGGAGAAGAGAGGATTATTGTGTTTACCACAAATTACATTGAGAAATTGGATCCAGCTCTTATCAGGAGAGGGAGAATGGATATGCACATTGAGTTGTCCTATTGCTGCTTTGATTCGTTTAAGGTGCTCGCGCACAATTATTTGGATCTTGACTCACATTCTTTATTTGATACCATTGAGAGGTTGTTGGGAGAAACAAAGATTACACCGGCTGATATTGCTGAGAATCTGATGCCTAAGTCTGATGTAATTGATGTAGATGCATGTTTGGAGAGTTTAATCCAAGCATTGGAGAAGTCCAAGGAGGAAGACAAGTTGAAAGCCGCTGAGGAGGAGCAAAGGAAATTGAAGAAGGAGAAGCATGAAATGAAAGAAGTAAAAGAAAACGAGCCGCCCCCAAAGGAAGCAAAAGAAGAATGATTTATGAAGTGCTCTAAGAACTTGATTCATCTATGTGGTTTATTAAGAAATCTTGCCTAGAAGTAGGTTGGATTCAGCAATAAAAGCTCAAAGTGTTGTGTGTATCAACAATAGATTTGAATTGTTCTTAATAGTGGACGGATTATGTTTGACAAATTAGACAAGATAATTGATCATTTGTACTCGTTACTGTTCTAATTAGGCCATTAATAGAATACATTCGCTTTTGCATTCAAAGATCTGGCATATAGGTTTTCAAAAGTGCAATTTTGAGTAGTATGAGTGAGGTGAAATTGTACTTCAGGTGCTCAAATCTTGTGCATTGGCCTAATTCAACTAGAAGGAAGGTTCAGTTGTTGAAAATTTGACAGTTTGGTGAAGTGTAAAGTTGTGTGAACACAGAGTTAGCCACCACAACGAAATTCAATCGCCATTTTTGTCCCAAATTGAAAAACCTAAACGAATCAGACAACGCTCAGATAAGAAACAAAAATCAAGCAATCAGCGAACCTATCCGATTTCAATCGCAACACAAAGTGAAATGAACAGCAACAAGAGATTCAAATCAAAGATTACTACCACCTCACAAGTGTAACAGCACACAATTAGCAACCAAATTCAAATCAAACACGCCAGAACAGTGCAGGAGATCTTTACCGTTGAGTCATGGCTGCTAGCAAGTAGCTGTTATCAGTGATGGTACACGAGGCGTGACAGGTGGCAGCCATTGTAATGGGGCCTCTTCAGGCGGCGATTGAGAGGTTGGAGTGAGGAGCGCAGAGAAAGCGACGAGTGAGGAAGCAGAAGCCAATCATCGTTCTTCTTTGAACAGATGGAATCGCAATTGGAGAAGGCGACATCGATAAAGCCAACATCGCTTTGACAGGTTCGAAGATTTCAAAAGCGGATAATTGGAGGAAGAGAAATTTATGGCTAACTAGGAAAACAGATCCGTGCGATGCACGGGATATTTTCTTCTACTTTACTAACACATATAAGGAGTAAATACTTACAATATCAAATCTTATAAGATTCATATGCACCTACTAATATATGATATAATTGTTTGAAGTTTGACCATGAGGTTGATAGGTTGAAAATTGGTAGAGTTGTACAAGATATGAGCAAACGTGTAGCAACATGAATGTGATTATTGTGGCCTTGATTACATTGTCTTGATACGACATTGGTTAAATTATTTTCAAATATAAATGATACAAATTATCTCCATATGTGTAATTGGATTCTAATATATATATATATATATATATATAGGAGAATTTCAATTACAAGTCCTTAACTATTAGACCAAATGATTCAAGCATTGATTTAAATTATATCTATTTTTGGTTAAAATTTATATGAGATTATTACACATTAATGGATATTAATAAAGAAGATATGTTACAAACATCCTATATAATTACTCCATAATAAATCTTGATATTTTTCACACGTTTAAGTTAAAAAATTATATTAATTTTTCTATGATTTATTTAATTTATGAGTAAATATAATACTTCATATATAACGTTAAATATGTAGGGTAATAGTAATGAAAAATCATATTTGTTTGAAGTAACTATGATTTTTCAAAGAAAGAAATTGCTAAATCCTATTGAGTTCATAATCAAAATTTTACAATTCATGTACAAAAAATGACACATACATTTGTAAATAATTGATATAAACAAATAGAGAATATAAAGGGATAAACTAATCAGATTTTGATATTATGGAGAAATCATCAAAGGTCATGTACAAACTTTATATAAAAATAAACAATCGCATAACCAATGTAATTTTCACTTCTAAAATAACCAAGATCAATTTACAAAGTACCACCTTCTCCTGTTCACCACCAACAACAAAAAAATCAAATAATTAGTCTCAAAATTTTTGTTTTAAACAATATAAGTCGATGATCATTTCACAAAACAATCGAGGCAAAATAACAAATCATAATTGACAACAATTGTTATTTTTTGAAGAATTTTTTTTTTAGATCTAAATTGACAATAATTTAGTTAGATAATAAAGAGCAACACCAATATGATATTAAAAAATAGTAATATAACAAAAAACATTCAATATACTATTTTTATATTTTAATGAGAATAGACTTCCAATAATATCGAAGAAGAGATTTACACAAATACATATATAATAATAGTATTAAGACCCCAATAACCAGCAAGACATAGAGAAAAAATAACTTATACCTATCTTGAGCTATTCGAACATGTTGGTAATTATTTATAAACTAATTGTAACCATAGAGAGAATAGTAGACATAAGAGAGGGGAAATGTGTAACCAATTGGCTCTCTTTGTACAATACCATATATATAGGTCAATTTATGAAATTTAATTGGTCAAACATATATACACATAAATAGGGGTGTAATTAGGGATGGTAATGTGGGCAATAAGTACACATATAAGAGAATAAGCATCCTAAGAGAATCTGTATGTTTAGTTAATTCATATTATACATTTAAATACTTATAATATTTACACAATATTTTAACAAAAAAATTAAGCAATTTAAATAAGACTACAAAAATTAGACATAATGTTCACCATGGGACTTGAATCTTAAATATTTACCATACATATAGGTCAATTCATGAAATTTAATTGGTCAAACATATATATATATATATATACATAAATAGGGGTGTAATTAAGGGTGAACAATAAGTACACATATAAGAGAATAAGCATCTTAAGAGAATCTCTATGTGTAGTTAATTCATATTATATATTTGAATACTTATAACATCTACACAATATTTTAACAAAAAATATAGTTTAAGCAATTGATATATGTAAATGGACCCATACATTTGTAAATAATTGATATAAACAAATAGAGATATAAAGGGAAAAAACTAATCATATTTTGATATTATGGAGAAATCATCAAAGGTCATGTACAAACATTTTATAACAATAAACAACCACATAGCCAATGCAATTTTCACTTTTATAACCACCTGATGATGTCCAAAACAGCAAAAGCAAAAAGTGGGCCCGAGAGGGCCCCCATAGGCAAGTTGGGTACCCACATCCACGTGGTTATCTAAAAACAAAAACTCCCAACGCGCGCGAGGTCTATCAAACATCCCGGGACGAGGTCTCGACCTCGTCACCGACTCTGCTAAGTACGCCCGCCCGCTCGAACCAATCACCGGCGACCTCACTCCTGAACCAATCACCGGCGACCTCACTCCCAAACCAATCACAGGTTACCTCACTCATGGACCAATCAAAAACCCCTATTTCAAGTATCCCACATCGGACATTAGCCTAAACTCAGCCCCCAATTCTCTATAAATAGAGAAGGACCTCGTAGGAAGAGGGGGTCGAAAAACAACTTGAACTCAAGAACTCCCTTGTTTGTTAAAGATCGACGTGATAGGAATACCGTCAACAGACCTCGTTACAGATAAGAGAAATCTACAAAAAGACTCCAAGTCATACAAAGACCTCGCCTACACTAAAGACCTCGCTACAAAATCTCACAAAGCTCTCTACACCACGTATCCAAATCTACCTCGCTTTAGCGTCGACCTCGCAACATTTAGGTTTGATCTCGGGACCTCGTAGGAGGTCTAGGTGTAATTCTTAAAGTTGTTCATCAATCTCATAGGTGTGTAACCTCGTTACTTGGGAGAAAAGTCATAAATAAAGGAGCAAGTGTTTGCACTCAAATATAATAATACTTATTTCTTGTCTAGTAGCGAACCTCGTTATTTCGGATTTCATCACTGGCGCCGTCTGTGGGAACCTCTTCATCCTAAGCAGCTCCCCATTTTTTAGTGCAAACCTTGATTCCTAAAACCCCCTCAAAATGGCTTGTCCAAACAATTTCTTCCCTCAACATCCCGACAATATGGCCGAGACCCCTCCATGGGCGACGACAGGTCCGTCAGGGTACCCTTTTGTGGTCCCGACAGGCTGGACATACAACATCCCACAAAACCCATACCCGTTCCAGGGGTACGAACAGGGTGGCGCCCCTTTCAACCAGTATCCCTATCCGGGGTACGGGCAGTACCAACCGGGCCAAGCTCCCCCATACGTCCCGATTCCTCCCCAGGGGCAACCTCACTCCGAGTACGTGCCCGCATATGTCCCGGGCTACACCCCGGGGCAGGAGGCGCCCACGAACGGATCTACCACGGAGAGGCCCTCCCGAGATCCAATGCAGATCTCGCGATCCCGTTCGCGGCGTACAGAAAGGCGCGACATGGAGCTGTCCGAGACGGCGGCAAGCGCGCCACGCCCTCTTGCGAGGTCAAAGTCGAAGTCTGCTCGCCCATCCGTCGAGAGTGGGTACAGGAATCCCTTCGCACCCGAAATCCAAGTGGCACACGTGCCCAAAGGCTTCCATTGGCCACAAATGGGACTTTACGACGGCACGGCCGACCCCGAGGACCACATAAAACACTACGCCGTCCAGATGAACGTCAACTCTTACAATGATGCCATTTTCTGTCGGATCTTTCCGACCACTCTGGACAAGGCGGCAATGACGTGGTTCACCAGCCTTAAGGTCGAGTCGATAGCCTCGTTTTCCCAGCTATGCGAGTCCTTCGTCGGGCACTTCAACGGCTCAAGGAAGCGCAAGAAAAACATGCGCGATCTCCGTGGCATCGAGTAGGGGGAAAACGAGAAGCTGGGTACCTTTTTTACGAGGTTCACCACCGCGGTCGCTGAGATCGCGCAAATCGACGAGGCCTCGGTCCGCGACATCCTCATGGGCAACCTTCGCCAGGGGGATTTCAAATGTCGCATTTTCCTCAAAAATCCGACTACGTATGAGAGCCTGTGTGCTCGGATCACGGCACAGGTCTACGCCGAGGACGCTGCCAGCCAGAGCTCGCGACCGAGGACCGACAAGGAAATCGTAACCGAGGCTAAGGGAAAGGCTAAAGTGGCAGCGCCGGCCGCGAGGGACGCGTACATGACGCAAACTCACGACTGGCGTGCCGATTACAAGAGCAACAACAACAAAAGCAACAACAATAACAGAGGCAACAACGACAATAGAAACAACAACCGCTACGACAACCGTGGCGGTGGGGGTTGGAGCTGCTTCGGCGGGAAGCCACGAGGTTACAAAGGCAAAGGTGGCCCCGCCTACAACCCAAACGAGAAAAAGCGCGCCAACCCCGCGTCGGGGGCCAACCTCGTGCAGCAGGAACCAACCAGGCCCCGACCAAGCAGCGCAGAACAACAAGCTCCGGCAAGGCAGTCGCGCTCCGGACAAGCCGCGGCGCCCGATGGGTACATCAATACCATCTCGGGCGGACCCTCGCTGGCGGGCTCGAGCCAGGTGGAGAGGAAAAGATACGCAAGGGCGAGTCACCATGAGCCCTCGGTATACAGCGTGACACAAACTTCGCAGTCCCACGTGGGTATGGCCTTCACGACAGAAGACGCCGAAGGGCTTCATATGCCCCACTCCGCCCCCCTGGTGATACACGCTCAGTTGGGCTCGAAGATAGTGAAGCGAATACTGGTGGACACGGGTTCCTCCGTGGACATCATGTACTTCGGCGCTTTCGAGCAGCTCGGGATCTCCGCGACATCCTTGAGGCCCTACGCTGGGAAGCTCACCTCCTTCTCAGGGAACGAGGTCGATGTCGCTGGTCTCATAGACCTTTGGATGACCCTCGGTACTGGCCCGACAACGAGAACCGAGGTAATAGAGTTTACGGTGGTGCACCTGCCCTCGGCCTACAACGCAATCATCGGGAGAGTCTCCTTGATGAAATTTCAGGCGGTGGTCTCCATCTACCACCTGAAAATGAAGTTCCCCACCAACGTGGGTGTCGGAGAGGTGAAAGGCAACCAAGAAGAGGGCCGCGTCTGCTACATGACCTCGGCTAAGCAAAAATGCCCTGTGTTCATGGTGGAGACTTCGGGTGAAGCGGACCTCGAGGTCCGGGACTTCACAATACCCACTCCCGAGGCAGAAAGAAGGGTGATTACCCCCTTCGAGAACAAATCAGAGAAGATCTACCTCGGGGGTTGCCTTACTGGGAATGCGGCAGCGTCACTAGAAGCCCTGCTTGCTGGGTCCCGCGACGTATTCGCCTGGACTGCAAAAGATCTCCGAGGTGTGCCTCGGACCCTGGCCCAGCACTCCCTGAACATCGACGTCGCCGTTCGTCCTGTGGTGCAGCGTCGAAGGAAAATGAACGAAGAAAGGGCAACCGCCGCAAATGAAGAGGTGGCCAAGCTGCTGGCCGCAGATTTCATACGCGAAGTCCAGTACCCGAAATGGCTGTCCAATGTCGTTTTGGTCAAAAAGGCCAGCGGCAAGTGGCGAATGTGTGTAGACTTCAAAGACCTCAACAAGGCATGCCCCAAAGACAACTACCCCCTGCCCTCGATCGACGCACTTGTAGATTCGACCGTTGGGCATGAGGTCTTGAGTTTCCTCGACGCCTACTCGGGGTACAACCAGATCTCGATGAATCCCCGTGACGAGGAAGAAACATCCTTTATCACCCAGCGGGGGACATACTGTTATAAGGTCATGCCGTTTGGCCTCAAGAACGCGGGAGCCACATTCCAACGCCTCGTCGATCGGATTTTTAAAGATCACCTGGACAGGAACGTATCCGCCTACGTCGACGACATCGTGGTACGAAGCAAGGGCCCCGAGGAGCACCTGGCTGACCTCGCCGAGGTTTTCACCACCCTCGGACACCACCAGCTCAACCTGAATCCCGAGAAGTGCGTTTTCGGCGTGTCCTCGGGAAAGTTTTTGGGATTCATGATCAGCGAGCGCGGGATCGACGTCAACCTCGCCAAAATAGAATCAATCCTCGCAATGAGGTCTCCCCGATCTCGTACCGAGGTATAAAGGCTCAACGGCGCTGTAAACTACTTGGGGAGGTTTTGCTCCCGCCTAGCAGACAAGTCCCTCCCATTCTTCGCCGCCCTAAAAAAGAACGACAAGTTCGTCTGGGACGAAAGACTCGAGACAGCCTTCTCTGAGTTAAAAACCTTCCTCACCAAGCTCCCCACCTTGTCACCTCCATGTGCGGGTGAAGATTTGCAACTGTATGTGGCGGGGAGTCCCGAGACCGTCAGCAGGGTGCTCACAAGAGAGGCCATGCACCCGGTATACTTTGTGAGCCGCGTGCTCCAGCCCGCGGAGCAGAGATACTCCCCGGCAGAGAAGATGGCGCTGGCTGTGGTGACCGCCGCGAGGCGACTACGCCCATACTTCCACGCACATCCCATCCAGGTTCTCTTAGACCTCCCACTCCGCCAAATTCTGCATTAGCCCGCTCTCTCCGGACGCATGACCAAATGGGCTGTCGAGCTCTCCGAGTTCGATATCAATTATCTTCCGAGAACCGCGATGAAGGGACAAGCCCTCGCCGACTTTATGGTGGAGGTCACCTTCCCCGAGACAGACACAAGCTCGGACGAATGGAAAGTATTCGTTGACGGCTCACGATGTGACGCCGGTGGCGGGGCCGGGGTGTTCCTCGCTGGACCCTCAATTGAGACGGAGTATGCTCTCAACTTCGCCTTTGATGCCACCAACAACGACGCCGAGTATGAGGCCATGATCGCCGGGATCGAAATGGCGCTACTCAACGGGGCCCGCAAAATCAGGGTCTACACAGATTCCGAATTGGTGGCGCGACAACTCAACGGCCAATACGATACCAGAACAGGTTTTCTGCCCGCTTACCGAGCAAAAGTCAAAGCCTTGGTTTCGTGCCTCGAAACTTTCGCGGTGGAATCAATCCCGCGGACCTCAAACACCAAGGCGGATGCCCTCGCCAGGTTAGGCTCCGCACTTCCCTTGGATGTGGGAAACCGCGTCCTGGTGGAGAGAAAGCTCTCACGAAGCGTAGATAGCGAGGTCATGTCCATAATGACCGAGGACTGGATGTTCCCGGTGACGAGGTACATACAAAGCGGCATCCTCCCAGAGGACCCCGCGCTGGCCAGAAAATTAAAAATGCAAGCCGCCCGCTACTGCGTCGTCGGCGACCAGCTTTATCGTCGGGGCTACGCTGAGCCTAACCTGCTGTGCATACCGCCCGAGGCCACGGACCACGTCCTCTACGAGGCCCATGAGGGAGTTTGTGGGGGACACCCGGGATGGAGGTCTTTGGCACACAAAATTGTCCATTTGGGGTACTTCTGGCCCACTCTCCGACAAGACGCAAGAGCTTACGTCCAAAAGTGCGTCGGATGCCAGAAACACGGGAACATCCAACACACCCCGACGGCTCCCCTCCGCAGCATTCACGCGCCATGCCCATTCGCAATATGGGGAATGGACATTCTAGGCCCATTTCCTAAGGCCGCGGGACAAGTGCAATACATTTTGGTCATCGTAGACTACTTCACGAAGTGGATCGAAGCACAGGCAATGGCAAAAATCATCGGGGCAAAGGTCTGCGAGTTCCTGTGGAAAAACCTCGTCTGCCGTTTCTGTGTTCCCATGACAATCATGACCGACCATGGCCCCCAATTCGACTGCGAAGAAACTCGGACTTTCTGCTCTGAGCTGGGCATCAACCTCAAATTCTCCTCCGTGGCTCACCCCCAATCCAATGGCCAGGTAGAGAATGTTAATGTCCGCATCTTGACAGACCTCAAGAAGCGCCTGGGCATGGCACAAGGCCGTTGGGCCGAACTTCTTCCCCTCGTCCTCTAGACGTACCGCACGACCTCGCGCCACGCAACGGGCGAGACCCCCTTTGCTCTTACCTACGGGGCGGAAGCCCTCGTTCCCGTAGAAACCCTAATTCCATCAGCAAGGGTGTATAACTTCGACGAGAAAGAAAACGAGGCCAACCTCAGAATCGAACTGCAGTTCCGGGATGAAATCCGCGAGGTGGCGGACCTGCGCTCTAGAGAATACAAGCGACGTGTCGCCATATACCACGACAAGAAGGTCAGACCTCGCCTCCTGGCCACCGGAAACCTCGTGCTGAGACGCACCGAAGGAGGAAAGTTGGACCCTAACTGGGAAGGACCCTACATCCTCGGGGAAGAAGTCGCGCCCGGGGCATTCAAACTCAGGGACGACGAGGGGCGCACGCTGAGCAAAACGTGGAACGTCGCACGACTAAAAAAATATTACATGTAGACACTCGAAACCCCGTTGTTCACCACAGTTGGTAAATAAAGGATTGCAGGCTTTTCTAAAAGCACTCCCTCATTGAAAAATTCCACCCCTCGCTTCCCGCACGGGGTTGGAGAATCTCGTTGAAAAAAATTCCACCCCTCGCTTCCCGCTTGGGGTTGGAGAATCTCGTTGAGAAATTCCACCCCTCGCTTCCCGCTCGGGGTTGGAGAATCTCGTTGAAAAATTCCACCCCTCGCTTCCCGCTTGGGGTTGGAGAATCTCGTTGAAAAAAAAATTCCACCCCTCGCTTCCCGCTTGGGGTTGGAGAATCTCGTTGAAAAATTCCACCCCTCGCTTCCCGCTTGGGGTCGGAGAATCTCGTTGAGAAATTCCACCCCTCGCTTCCCGCTCGGGGTTGGAGAATCTCGTTGAAAAATTCCACCCCTCGCTTCCCGCTTGGGGTTGGAGAATCTCGTTGTAAAAAAAATTCCACCCCTCGCTTCCCGCTTGGGGTTGGAGAATCTCGTTGAAAAATTCCACCCCTCGCTTCCCGCTTGGGGTTGGAGAATCTCGTTGAAAAATTCCACCCCTCGCTTCCCGCTTGGGGTTGGAGAATCTCGTTGAAAAATTCCACCCCTCGCTTCCCGCTTGGGGTTGGAGAATCTCGTTGAAAAATTCCACCCCTCGCTTCCCGCTTGGGGTTGGAGAATCTCGTTGAAAAATTCCACCCCTCGCTTCCCGCTTGGGGTTGGAGAATCTCGTTGAAAAAAAAAATAAATAAATTCCACCCCTCGCTTCCCGCTTGGGGTTGGAGAATCTCGTTGAAAAATTCCACCCCTCGCTTCCCGCTTGGGGTTGGAGAATCTCGTTGAAAAATTCCACCCCTCGCTTCCCGCTTGGGGTTGGAGAATCTCGTTGAAAAATTCCACCCCTCGCTTCACGCTTGGGGTTGGAAAATCTCGTTGAAAAAAAATTCCACCCCTCGCTTCCCGCTTGGGGTTGGAGAATCTCGTTGAAAAAAAAAATCCACCCCTCGCTTCCCGCTTGGGGTTGGAGAATCTCGTTGAAAAATTCCACCCCTCGCTTCCCGCTTGGGGTTGGAGAATCTCGTTGAGAAATTCCACCCCTCGCTTCGCGCTTGGGGTTGGAAAATCTTGTTGGAAAAATTCCACCCCTCGCTGCCCGCTTGGGGTTGGAGAATCTCGTTGAAAAAAAAAAATTCCACCCCTCACTTCCCGCTTGGGGTTGAAGAGTCTCGTTGAAGAGTCCCACCCCTCACTCTCCGCTTGGGGTTGGATAGACGTGACACGAACGAGGTTCGCAGACGACTATTTTTTAGGTTGGGACGAACTTCCACAAAAAAGAGGTCCGAACGGAGGCTCACGACCTCGCCACAGGACTACAACGCCCGGTGTGGTCCGAGCCCCACAGAAGATGTGACACTCGAACCATTGGGTTGGACGGATAAGGAATATGCAAGAAAGTCTAAAGCAAACAAGCATAGGGAAAGAAAATGACGAAGGGCACAGACCAAAAACAGATGTTTTAATTACAGACCCCGTAGGGTCACCCAAACAAAAAAGAGGAGAAAGATGTTTCAATTACAAACCCCGTAGGGCTACCAGAATGCAAGAAAAAAGGAGAGTTATCATCTCTTCGAGGTCTCAACCTCGGAACCTGTAAGATCAATGGTCTTAGGGGTTTCGGCGGAGCTAGCCAAGGCCTCAGTAGGAGCAGTTTCAGCAGGAGCAAGCTCAGCAGGGGCAGCGGAAGCAAGAGGCACGAGCGCGCTGGTCGCAGGCTGAGGTCCCGTGGAGGTTAACTCCGGGTTCCCCCCAACAAGCTCTACCTCAGGTGGCGCAACGCTGGACACAGTCCCGTCCTCGTTGAGGAAGAACTCGCATTCCCCCTCGGGATCCGTCGACCCCAGCTCCCCCATGGTTTCATTGTAGTTGGGGTTGAAGAAGATGATCTGGGGGTTGAGGTGCCCATACTTGGCCACCGCCTGCTTTACGCCCATACGGACGGCCTGGTGGAACATCGTCCTCACACTCTCCACCAGCTCCGCCTTGTACTCCTCCGAGTCCACATACCTGGGACCCGCGGCCTCGACTTCCTTGTTGAGTTCAACAATACGCCCCTCGAGGCGCCTGATCTCCTCCTCGGCCCTCAGGAACTCCGCCTCCTTTGCCTTGTAGAACTCATGCTCAGCGGAGAGCTTACCTCGAAGCCCGTTAACCTCGCTCCGCAGAACCTCAGCCTCGCCCTTCGCCCTCTTCTCCCCTTCCCTCGCCGCCTTCACCTCCTCCCTTGCCGCGGCCTCCGCGGCCTCAACCCGCTTCTTGGCCGCAGCCTCCGCGGCCTTAGACGACTCCACGACCTCGACCAACTCCTTTGTCTGTCGCTCGCACACCTCGCTGCGGGCCCGAAGCGCGGCCTCCATCTTGTCCATCCTCGAATGAAGAAGGACGATGCGACTTCGGTTGTAATTGTCAAAAAAGGTGTGTTGCAGGTTCACAGAAGGATAAGAAAAGAAACAAGAAAGAGACAAGAATCAAACACACGAAAACAAAAAGAAAGAAGAGGCTTACCATGGCCGAATACCGAGCGGCTTCGTCGTCAAGCGCTGCCTCGGTGAGATTGTTGGCCCACGCGACCTCCTCCTTGTAATCTCCCCGGGCCCAGTCCAGCGGGGCCCCCCTGATGGGTCCGGGACAATGAAACCTGGCAGGGTGGGGGCCTGTATCCCCGCGGCTTCGCCCTTCGAAGTTGAAGGCGGGAATGAGTTCCAGCCCCCGCGAGCTTCTTTGGTGGTCACCCGACCGGGGCTTCTTCTTCTTCTCAGGGGAAGACCCCGCTTCCTTCCTTTTCCGCAGGGTCTTATCGTCGGACGCCCGGGGTGGATGAGTGGTCCCCTTCGTGGTGGCCCCCTTTGGCGGAACCACATCAGGCCTTTTCTCCCCCTGGGGCGGCCCCGTGACGTCCCACTACGACGCCCTCGGAACGCTCCCCTTGGGCAGGGCTCCCCCTGCCGCGACCGTTGGCGGGACAGGTCCCGGCTGCGTAGTGCCTACTCTCGTTTGCGAGCTCGGCTCGTTGATTGATATCCCCTTGAGGACCCGGGGAGCAGGGGTCTTGGAAGTAGACGTCATAGGTTGTTTCCCCTTTGACGTCGTGGTAAGAGCGTGCAGAAAGTTCACTGTCAAGAAAGAAATAAAAAGAAAACAGCAGGTTAGGACGAGGTCAGAAACGAAGGAAACGAGGTGTATGACCCCGCAAACATACAGAAAAAAAACAATCAGGGAAATGGCGATAATAAAATACCCTCTCCGCCCTCGCGAGGAGGGAAACTGAGGCTCAGCCCGGCCCGCTCCAGCCGGTCCTGAGAAAGGTAGCGCTCGTACGGCGCCTGGTACGCTGGGGCGTACTTGGCCTTGAGCGCCTGGAACTCAGCGACCTTGTACGGGCACACGCATCTGTCGTAGTTGCCCGGTGCCACAGGGAAATTAAGATATCTCCCGTTGAGGTCTCGGACCAAAAACCATTTAGGTTTCCACGTCCCGCAGTTCGACTGGGTCGAGATGATTTTGACGTTCGGTGTGCTGAGGTTGACCAGGGAACAACGAGGTTCTCTCCTCGCCAAGACTAACGCCGACAAGTCGTCGAGATTCGGCTCGTCCAGAAGCTCGCGACTTCGAATCGTGTAAGCACACAACAACCGCCAGGCGTTCGGGAACAATTGGGCGGGGCAAACACCCATGGCCCACAAGAAATCAACGATGTGCTGGGCCAGGGGCAGCCTAAAGCCCGCTTGAAGGCTGACTTGGTTCACGACCGCACACCCCTCGTAGGACGCCAGGGGCCGCCCCTCCTCCTCTGGCAGTGCCAGCTCGACTCCCTCGGGCCAGGGGAAATCTCTAGCTATATCCGCGAGGTCTTTTAGCTTTAAATCGGAGGCCACCCCCTCGGACAGGTAGGCCTCGGGGGTACTCGGACTCATGGGAATCCGTTCTCTGAGGACGACGGGAACGCCGGATACAACATCAGTAATATAGGCCTTGGGAAAGCTCGAGGGCACGTATGCGGCCGAAGCTGAGGCAATGGCCGCGTCCAACCTCGCCTCGACCTCAGCGGCAATCGCATCAGGAGAAGAAGAGGAAGCCATTTCAACACCAGAGTATACGCGCAGACGAGGGAAATACGAACTGATCGAAACGGCGGAGTCGCTGGATGAGGGCTCGCTGAAGACCAACGAAGGGGAACTCGGGTTCTGGGAATCACTAGGCTCGACACTTCCTACGGACTCGGAGACCTCCTGATAGAAACTCTCTTGGAAATTAAAAACAAAGCCAGGCGGTGGGCTCGCAGAGGCTCTCCTAGGCATGAAAAGACAACGTCCAGGCCGCGAAAGGCTAGCACCTGGAAAAGAAGAGGTCAGTAAGGCACTAAAGGCAAGGCAAACAAAGAGAAAAACACGAGATCATGACCCCGAGGAAGAAGGAAAGACGAAGTCAAGCTCGAGAACAAAGCACGAGATCATAACCTCGAAAAGAAAAGAGCACGAGGTCATAACCTCGAAAAGGGAAAGGCACGAGATTATAACCCCGAAAACAAAAGAGCACGGGGCCATAACCTCGAAAAGGGAAAGGCGCGAGATCACAACCTCGAAAAGAAAAGAGCGCGAGATCATAGCCTCGGGAGAAAATGGGCAAGAGGTCGCAACCTCGAGGGACAAAGCAACGCGAGGTCATAGAGGGAAAGGCCACGTGGCACCCTACGGGCTATTCTGACAAGATAGGACGGCAAAGAAGAATTTGAAGCGCCAAAAGGAAGGAAAGAGAAAAAAGAAGGCCAACCAGAGGTGGAGGCCAGCGGCGGAAGCCCAAACGTCCTGTCAATCAGACATCATGACGTTTGGGCTCCCGAGGGTTTTCGAAATTCGAAAAATGGTGGGCAGAGAAACGGGAGTTCAACCGTCGCCCCAAGCAAAAAAGAAAGAAAGAAAAACGATAAACCCGGAAAACCCAACGATACCTTCGCGGCGGCAAACCCCCCACCACCATCTCACCACCGTCTCACAACACCACCCCCCGGAGCATAACGCAAAGAAAAAGAGGGGAGAAAAGCAGGGCGAGAAGAAAGGAGAGGAGACGAAAAACCAAGGGAAGACGAGGGCTCTACAGAACAAAAACCACCAACAACGCCGCCGCGCAACCAGCGGAGAAACACCCAGAAATCGTAAGCACTCACCCAGGTGCGAAACGGAAGCAAGCGAAGAACGAAGAAACACCCCGAAACCACAAACAACCACCCAGATGCGAAACGAAACGAAGAAAGAACGAAGAAAAATAACAAAAAGCAAACGCAAAAAACGCAACAACCCTGCCACCGCCGCTTCGCCACCGTGACGCCGGCGCGAAACGCCGGGCGACTCACCGTCGCCTTTACGAAACGCGGGGCGAAAGGTGAACAAGGGAAGAATCAAAAGCAAAAAATACCGAAAGACAGGAGGAAGAAGATCAAGAACTTACTTGTTTAAATGTTGACGAACGGAAGGCGTTGGCGTAACTAGCGAACGGCGGAAGGCTCGTCGGAAACCGTCTGGAGAAACCGCTCAAAAGAAGACGAAGAGACAGAGAGAGAAAGAGCGAGAATATTGGAGAGAGAAGATGGGGGGAAGCGTGTGGGATACGCCCTTATATAGAGCAGATCTGAGCCTCCCCCCACTCCCGAAAGGCTTCTTGGGCCTCTTACCTAGACGGCCCACTAAGCAGAAAACGGCGAAAAGGCCCAGGGATCTTTATCCACGCAGAATAGGGCCTCACACCTCGCAAAAACGCCCTCCCAACCTCAAGACCTTCATAACCACTAAAAAACACCCCACATCTCGCAAAATCCAGGGAACTTATGCCCTGCGACCCTCGGGGCGAGGCCCCCAGGACATGGGGTTGTGATGATGTCCAAAATAGCAAAAGCAAAAAGTGGGCTCGGGAGGGCCCCCATAGGCAAGTTGGGTACCCACATCCACGTGGTTATCTAAAAACAAAAACTCCCAACGCGCGCGAGGTCTATCAAACATCCCGGGACGAGGTCTCGACCTCGTCACCGACTCTGCTAAGTACGCCCGCCCGCTCGAACCAATCACCGGCGACCTCACTCCTGAACCAATCACCGGCGACCTCACTCCCAAACCAATCACAGGTGACCTCACTCATGGACCAATCAAAAACCCCTATTTCAAGTATCCCACATCGGACATTAGCCTAAACTCAGCCCCCCAATTCTCTATAAATAGAGAAGGACCTCGTAGGAAGAGGGGGTCGAAAAACAACTTGAACTCAAGAACTCCCTTGTTTGTTAAAGATCGACGTGATAGGAATACCGTCAACAGACCTCGTTACAGATAAGAGAAATCCACAAAAAGACTCCAAGTCATACAAAGACCTCGCCTACACTAAAGACCTCGCTACAAAATCTCACAAAGCTCTCTACACCACGTATCCAAATCTACCTCGCTTTAGCGTCGACCTCGCAACATTTAGGTTTGATCTCGGGACCTCGTAGGAGGTCTAGGTGTAATTCTTAAAGTTGTTCATCAATCTCTTAGGTGTGTAACCTCGTTACTTGGGAGAAAAGTCATAAATAAAGGAGCAAGTGTTTGCACTCAAATATAATAATACTTATTTCTTGTCTCGTAGCGAACCTCGTTATTTCGGATTTCATCACCACCAAGATCAAACCGAACAACATCCAAAAAGAATATACAAAGCACCACTTTCTTCTGGTCGCCAACAACAACAAAAAATCAAATAATTAGTATCAAAATTTTTATTTTAAACAATATAAATCGACGATCATTTCATAAAACAATATAGGCAAAATAGCAAATCATAATTTACAACAATTGTGATTTTTTTTAAAGAAAAAAATTTTTAGATCTAAATTGACAATAATTTAGTTAGATAATAAAGAGCAATACCAATATGATATTAAAAAAGTAGCAATATAATCAAAAAACATTTAAGATACTATTTTTATATTTTAATGAGAATAGACTTCCAATATAATATCAAATGAGAGATTTGCACAAATACATATATAATAATTATATTAAGACCCCAATAACCAACAAGACAAAGGGAAAAAATAATTTATACTTACCTTGAGCTATTCAAACTTGTTGGTAATTATTTATAAACTAATTGTAATCATAGAGAGAATAGTGACACAAGAGAGGGGAAATGTGTACACCATTGGATCTCTTTGTACAATGCCATATATATAGGTCAATTCATGAAATTTAATTGGTCAAACATATATACACATAAATAAGGGTGTAATTAGGGGGTAATGTGGGCAACAAGTACACATATAAGAGAATAAGCATCCTAAGAGAATCTCTGTGTTTTTAATCCATATTATACATTTAGATACTTATAACATTTACACAATATTTTAACAAAAATGATTGTTTAAGTAATTTACATAAGACTAAAAAATTAGACATGTTGTTCACCATGAGACTTGAACCTTAAATATTTACTATATATAGGTCAATAATGCGCCAATCATAGCATATGTACGATAAAAAACGTGTCTATTCGAAGTCGAATATTTAAAATAACATGTCTAGTGGCAAATTAATATTAGACTCGAACCTTAGATCTTCACTACTAAGGCTCAAGCTTCAACCATTGAACTAAGAACTTATCTTGATAATGTAGCAATAAATTCTATATAATAAAATTTGTGTACCAAGTGCAATAAATGCACTTCGTACACAACTTTTTATTGTTATATATAGATTCAAAGCGTCCAACGTAGGCGCCCAAGGATTTTCTATTGGTCGACCAAGGAGCCTCACGTCGGTCAAGGTGACCGACTACTATTATTCTATTTTAAAATAATGTGACGTCGGTTGAGGTCACCGACTACTTTAATTAGATATCCAACGGATATCTTTGCCCTAAAGAGCAACGACTCTTTTAATTTTGGGCTATATATAGAGGCCTCTCCCCTTCCCCACTTCAACAACATTTACAATCGGGTGAAGAAAAAAAAAAGAGGGAAAAATAAAATTCGGTGGAAAAAAATAAGAGTGAAAAAATGTTTAAGTTTTTTAGAGGAAAATGTAAGAGTAGATTTAAATCGGAGGGTGAACGTTGAAGCTGTAGAAGCTAAAGTTGAGCATGAGGAGATTTCGATGCAACCAACGGCTCCAAATGACTCTACTTTTGAGTTTGACTTCAAGCATCAGAGAGCCATATCCTCTAGCGAGGGGCTTGATATATGTATGTAATTTAGTAATTTACGTTTTGAATCATCAATTTTACCTCGAATTATATATTATAATAATATGTTAGAATTGTCATAATTTTATTTATTACTATTTTAATTTAAATTATTATTCATTTATGGCATTAGAATTTTCATAATTTTATTTCATAGTATTTTAACTATTAAGTGATTACATTATTTAATACATTATATGATAGTGGTTGCGCTTTATTATGTAGGCAAGCTTATGAACGATCCCTGATATTTGGAGTGGTATACCTCATGGGTTACAAACCCCCAACCACCACACCGTCCACACGTGCTCACCGCATCACCATATTCAACTAACCCGACTATTCGGCACACCCAATACACAACTCCCAATTATCATAATCTGTGGGGGTCCTCCACTTCCCAACACACTCCACACAACCCCAACCTAACCATTGATTTTGAGCCCACTAGAAATTTGTATACTGAATTTGATAATGCTTTCTCTCCACAGACCGACCCACAAACTGACCCACAAGGCGATACATGGCTCCAAAATGCAATTTCTTTTACTCCCTTGAGTCCTTATTTCCAAGCTGAGACTCAAGCCAGGTCTTCTTATTCCTAACCTCCACCATCTTATCCTTATTTCCAAGCTGGACCATCTGAGACTCAGGCCGAGTCTTCTTATTCTCAACCTCCACCATCTTATTTTCATATTGGGCCTCTCAACACCCAAGCCGATCCTATACACCAACAAAAATATGGTGGTGTAAATATCAATACTAGTTTGTTGGTTAGCTACAACACGCATATAGCGAAGGTCATATGGGAAGAAGAAACGGTAAGAAATTAATTAGTTTAATTATTTACCTTATATTTAAGCATAATTAATTATACTGAATAATTTTGGTAATAATGTTTCAGTACATTAGACTCTTGAGAGTGCATAAGCGAGGGACCCTCCTTAGTGATTGGAACACGAGATTGGTGAAATAGTCGGAGTGGCGTGGGTGTTGGGAGGCCCAACATGAGGATAAGATGGTGGAGGTTGAGAAGAAGAAGACCCAACCCGAGTCGCAAATGGTCCAACTTGGAAATAAGGATAAGATGGTGGAGGTTTGGAATAAGAAGACCCGACCTGCGTCTCAGCTTGGAAATAAGGACTCAAGGGAGTAAAAGAAATTGCATTTTGGAGCCATGTATCGCCCTGTGGGTCAGTCTGTGTGTCGGTCTGTGGAGTGAAAGTATTATCAAATTCATTATACAAATTTCTAGTGGGCTCAAAATCAAGGGTTAGGTTGGGGTTGTGTGGAGTGTGTCGGGAAGTGGAGGACCCCCACAGATTATGATAATTGGGAGTTGTGTATTGGGTGGGCGGAATAGTTGGGTTAGGTTGATATGGTGATGCAGTGAACTTGTGTGGTGGTTGGGGGTTTGTACCCCCTGAGGTATACCACTCCAAATATCAGGGATTGTTCATAAGTTTGTGTACACAAATAAAGTGTGACCACTATCTTATATAATGTATTAAATATTGTAATCACTTAGTAAGTAAAATACTATGAAATAAAATTATGAAAATTCTAATGACGTAAAAACAATTTAAATTAAAATACTAATAAATAAAATTATGACAGTTCTAACATATTATTATAATATATGACAATTGATGATTCAAAACATAAATTACTAAATTACATACCTAAATCAAGCCCCCCGCTAGAGGATATGGCTCTTTGATGTGTGAAATCAAACTCAAAAGTAGAGTCATTTGAAGCCGTTAGTAGGATCGGAATCTCCTCATGCTCAACGTTAGCTTCTGCAGCTTCAACGTTTACCCTCCGATTCAAATCTAGTTGCGATGATGATGGTACCTGTGGCGTTTCAAACGACTTTTACTCTTAGATTTTCCTCCCTTCAAAAGCTTAAACATTTTTTCACTCTTTTTTCCCTCTTATTTTTTTCCACCTAATTTTATTTTTCTCTTTTTTTCTTCACCTGATTGCAAATGTTGCTGAAGTGGGGATGGAGAGAGGGCTATATATACCCCGAATTTAAAAGTCATTGCTCTTTGGGGGCAAAAATATCTGTTGGATATGTGGTTGGATATCTTGCCCACACGATATCTGTAATTGTAGATAGCGTGTTATTTAAAAAATAAAATTAAAGCAGTCGGTCACCTCGACCAACGTGAGATTCGTAGGTCGAGGCGATTGATAGAAAATCCTTAACCGCCTCGAAACTTTG
Organism: Fallopia convolvulus; assembly: GCA_964016875.1. Lineage (NCBI taxonomy): Eukaryota > Viridiplantae > Streptophyta > Magnoliopsida > Caryophyllales > Polygonaceae > Fallopia > Fallopia convolvulus. The sequence continues at coordinate 55,238,252 of OZ024734.1, forward strand.
CATTGGACACTTCGAATTAGTCTTATCTATTCTGTCAAATCTACTATATATATAAAAGCAATAAGGTTTGGAGCCTCCACGTTGCGCCACGTCATCTTTTTCCACATGTCGCTTCTAGAATGTGCCACATCGGATTTTGCCACGTGTCGCCTTTTCCTTAAGCCATGTCATGTAATTTTTGACACATCATATGCCACATCGTATTATTTTCACCATGTCACTTACATGTCATATTTAACTATAATGATAAAAAAATACTTTCCTAATAAATTTTTTTTTTATAAATAGATAATTATAGGTCTATGTATTTTGATAAATCTATGCTTTTTTTAATTAAAATACTTCCGTATGAGAAGTTTGGTCAAAATACCTTTCTTTTATTGCAACTCACAATTTGAAAATTACCATAACATTTTATGAGCATTGTATATATTATTCTCATTATTTGAAAATTTACCATAACATTTTATGAGCATTGTATATATTATTCTCATTATTTAAACTTAATAATCTAAATTTAATTTGTTTTATTTGATTTAAAAAACAAAATAATTTTTATACATATTACGATCAATAAATTACTTACATTAAATTTTATATTATATTTTTTTATTAATATCTTTTTTATAACATATCTAAAAAATATCGAGTCATAGTCGTGCATGGCACGATGGAGACAACTAGTAGTTAAAATAATACGTATTTGACATCACATAACCGTTTTGATAATATAATATTCAATATATATTCTTATTTGAAAACTAGTTACTCCATATATATATTCAAATTTATATATAGAGTTTTTTCCCCTTTTAGTGTAAATGTTTATTAATACAACAATGAAATTTGGGTTGTAATTCAGTAATTGGGAGGGTCGCTCCTTTAAGCAGCCCCTGGTCCGGATATAGAACGGCTTTAGTCGATCGAATCGGGTGAGAGATAAAAAAGAAAATGAAGTTTGGATTGTATTTTCTAGTGTTTAACCCAATTACTTTACAATGTAATCTAGTGTAATCCGAAATTTATTTCCATTTCTCACTTTCATCCAAGGAAAGTAAACCCAAATACTTTTCACTGTAATATAGTGTAATCCTAAATTTATTCACTTTTATCTCATGATCACGCAATGGAATTAAGGATTCAACAAGTGAGCAATTCAAATAAGCTACACTTATTATATTGCTCCAAATCAAAGGAATGAGAAAATGCCCCCCTTCATTAGGTAATGTTTCTAGAAACAATGATCACTGAATTTGGAGTATAGTAGATATGCTAATTTCATCCAGCTCTGCAATCAGTCATTCTGCCTTTATAACATTAGTGGAAAACACCATACAATCCAAGCAAAGACCTCTTATGCCTGTACTTCCTAACATATCAAGATCAAAAACAAAGCCAGGCAACCTATGAACTTTTATGCATACAAAATCTTCTTACCAGGGAGCCATCAAACCTATACAATGCGTCGAGCTCTGTCTTCTTGATCGAAAAACCGAACCCAATCCCAACCATATGCAAATATTCTACTGCCTAATCACCATTCTTCTGATCATCACTTGCATTGATTTGGCAGAAGATTATCAGGAGACAACAAAGAGCTAATCAAACTCTCCAGCCTCTTAGCTCCGGGAGTCGGCCTAAGAACGGTCATATTCCCAGCAACCAAACAAGGATCAGTCCCGTTCTCGTTTCCCCCGACACACCATCCTCCGGGAACGATCATCTCGGGCCCTCGGCCGAGGAGATCAGCGTCTATCTTATCGAGGACGGGGTCGTCTCGGGGGAATTTCCGAGCGAACGGGGCGTTGCTGTCCCGCATTCTCGAGAAGTCGTCGAGTTTGAGATAGTGTGGGTGCTGCTTCGGAGGGTTGTCCCACGAGATGAAATGGAGGTCGGAGTTGACGGTCGTGTTCTTGAACTCCTTTGCGTTGCAGACGACGGTGTGGAAGTAGCCTTCTGGAGAGGACAAGAAGTTTGAGTAGTACATGAGCGCCATTCGAGGTAAGTTGTCCCATCCCCAGATGCAGTAGTCTATGAATTGCCTCGAGAGCGCCATCCATGCCGAGCCTGTCACACAAAAAATTTTCGCATATGCATTCTTAATTCATACCCAATTGGACATGACCTAAGGAAATGAGATTTTTAGACTAGAAATGAATTTCCGAGTTTCTGATTTACAAGAATCCAACACGAAATGGAAACAGAATACGCTGTCCTATTCGATTTTCTGGGTAACATAGAGCTTTTAATTCACATCTTCCAGCAAATTACAGAGCTTGAAATTTCGTGATTTTCAAAAGATTGCAAGATCACGCCGAAAATGGTAATAAAAAATTCCAAAACCAGCCAGGTTAGTAAATTTTCAAACAAGAGCCTGATCTGAGACACTAGTACACTACTGACTGAAGAATTCAACACAAATGTAGCAACTGAAGAATTCAATGGAAGCAAATTACAAAAGAAAATTGGCACATTGCTTTCTTAGTCCAGCTTCAGTTGAATTTTCATATTGCAGCAGGCTGAGTGAAGAAACTATGTAAAAACTGCAATTTATCTAACTTCATTTATTATATCTGGCCATATATGCAATCATATCTGGAAGAATTTATGAAATAATTAGCATTGAATTTACCGGTTCAATACATTCTTTCAAGTGAAGAAGATAGATTGACATTTGATGAACTAAAATTGCCCGAAAATAATTGCCTAAATCTACACTAACAAACTTTCACTAGACAAATTTGGACACAAATAGTCAATTAGAGCAATAAAAGAAGACAATTGAATGTGAACCTGTGAAGAGTTTAAAGGCTGTTGGCACACTTCTTCTCTGAGTGACCCAATACACATCAGCCTTCTTTGTCATATACAACCCTGGATCAACAATGATCGGTTTCGCCCTCTGAGACCTACAATCAAAATCATCAAACAGCTATTAAAACCTAAACATTTAAATCACAAACACAGCTGAATTACATCTATCAGAGATTCGAACAAATGAGAACAACAAGAAATTACTCTTTCCATCCAATGTCGCTAGTGTGATCAATGAAGTTAAGCTCCCGTGGTAAATACGAAAACGTGTGCAGCAGATCTACCGAAGAACAGATCAAATCAGACCAACATTGCAAGAGAACACTGAATCAGATCAACATTGCAAATTCAGAATTTACCATCTTGAGTCACAAGAGGATAATCAGAGGCACTGAGATTGATGAACCAATCCCAATCTCCGCCCTCTCTCAACAAGATCGCGGCGGCGTGGAGCGTGTTCGCAACCATGGTGGGGCCCCTATACGTGACCAAATTCGCCTTGGTGATCATCCTCACATTCCCAAACCGACCGAAAACCGGATGATTCCGAACGAATTTGTGAACCGCGGCTCTCTCCTGATCGGAGGACTCCAAATCCAAGTGCACGACGTACTGATTGCGCGGGTGGTAGAGCGCGAGAAGAGTCCGCCGAAGCATCTTGCCGTCGCCGGCGGAGCCGGAGATGAGGTAGGCGAAGCGCGGCGGCGGAGGCACGGCGGAGATCGGGAGCGGTCGGAGCTTCGATTCAACGAAGACGGAGGCGGCGGCGGAGATGGAGGAGGAGGAGGATCGGCGGAGGGAGAGCGAGAGGATTGGGGTGCCGCCATTGGAGGGGGTTAGGGTTGTGAGGAAGAGCGCGCAGAGGGAGAATATGGAGGCGATTGCGAGTGGGAAGATCCATTTCTTCTCCATTGTTGTGTATTGCGGATGTCTCAGATTCGTGTAGTAATTCTTCAGCCTCTTCATCGAATCGAATTGGATTCGAATTCCTCGCTATTTGTTTGTTCAGAGTGAGATGAGATCAATGGAGGGTTGGAAACTCACGGATCTCTCGTGGGATTTGGATTTGCGTATGGAATATGGATCTGTGAGTTGCAGAGATTGGTGGTAGCAGAAATGCGGAAGTGATTGGGGATGGTGGACGTTGAGATGTAGTTTTCTGTTGAGTTTGATTCACACACTCTTACCTTGTTTTTGTTGTTTAGCTTTCGAATCAAAATGGAAAGGATGAATGAAACTCTCAAATGCTGTAGTATGATGCTACATGACAAAAAAATAAAATTAAAATATACTCCAGCTAACAAATGGTGGAAATATTTTAAGATAATTTTGGGAGTATATTTGTTGTTTGGTACAAAGGCCGAGGAAGATTTTGTAAGCGTAACAAATAAATAAATAAATTTGCGTTTTACAAGTTTATGAAGAAGTGCGACATTTTGGTCAAAAGATAAGAACGAACATATATTTTATAACCATATATTAGTTATACCCGTTGAGTCATGCACGATACGACTCGAATTAAGTATGAACATATTTATTTTAATATTATGATACATAAAAGATAAAAAATCTATACCAACATACGATAATTTTTTATTCTTAGAATCAAATAAATTTAGAATTTTTATAAATAGAGAGAAAAATTATTTGAAAAAGATAAATTAATATAAATAAAAGGTTTAAATTTTAAAAATAAAGTTGGGTCAAAGTCAACGTGGTGGTTCAAAAAGATACAACTTTACTCACATATAGACCTGTCAAAAACTTACCTAACTCGCTAACCCGACCCAACTCGCCTGATAATTTTAGGATCAAGACCCGAAAATTTGAACCCGAAATAAACCGAACCCGATAAAATCTGAAACTCGTTGTGTTGAAACTTGAAACTCATTGGATTGACCGATTTAATATATTTATAGAATCTTTTAAAATTATTTTGAAACTTATGATATATATTCTATTATTAAAATAATGAAAATAATATATTTTAATTAAAATTGATTTTAATAATCATAAAAAAAGGAGATTTTAGTCCCGCTGGTCAACCTGACTTGACCGAAAACCAACTACAACCCGACCCGATTAACGTGTGAGTGTGACCCATAACGAACCGAAACCCGATTTAACCCAAACCCGAAGTGAACGAACCCACCCGACCCGACCCGATTGACAAGTCTACTCACATAAGACAAATTTTTTAACCAAAATTTAATTTTTTTTTAAAATTTACATCATAAATGGATAAAAAGACATTGACAATGTAATTTTTATCATCTTGTAATTTTTTTATTTTTTTATCATATTTTGATTTAAGAAAACTTTTATAGAAACAAATATATAGATAAAGATAATGTAAACATCTGATAATCAATTATATACTCGGAATCAATCCTAATATATATTATAGTTTATTTTATGTTAGATAGAATCTTTTCAATATATATATATATAAATTGTGAGAATGACATGTACGAAAAATCCTAGGTGGCACATGTAAAATCCTACGTAGAAAATAGCTTATATTGTGATAAAAAAATAACTTAAATAAATTATTATAAATAATATTCATCAATAATATTTTACCAAATATTTAATGCTTTTAGAGTGTATTTTATTTTAGATATAATCTTTTTAAGTTAAATAAATTATCATATCAAATATTTAACATTAATATATAAGATTTAACATTAGATAACATCTTTTATTTTAGATAGAATCTTTCCTAGATTAATTTATCCTATTTCTATATTATCCTAAACTAATATCAACATATATAAATTCCCAAAATAAAAAATCCTATGTGGCAAAATCCTAAGTGGCTTAACGTGGAAACGACATGTAGAAAATCCTAAGTGGCACAACATGATGGCCTTATTTCATGTGTCTTTTATATATACACATAAATTTTTTTTTGATATGGTAAGGGTTAGGATCGCCACAATTAATACTTGGGCTCCCTTAGAACATCCAATAGGGATGAAAATTGGTTAGTAAAGTGCAAACCCTCGTCTTAGAGATTCGAAACAGTGACCTCGGGATAACACTCAGGTCAAACCATTGAACCAAATACCCAAAAGCTTAATTTTCATTGTATATTTTATGAATACTTAGAATTAGGTGTGAAAAAAGAAAAAGGATCACTTTGATATTAAAATCCGTAAATCCTGAGATATTCATTGGTCAAGAATTTTAGGCTTTCGTGTGAGAAAAACGAGGTTGTATAAGGATTTTCTTTGTAAGAGATAGTGCTTACGCATATGTAACAAGTTTTACTATCATTTTGATTTAACGTAAATTTACTAATTTTACAAGTACAATATAATAATACGAAAAAAAGTGAAATTACTCAACCCTAATTTTCCTACCTCTCGCTCTATCATCTCATCCCCTTACCTCCTCAATGGCGACCCGATAGATGTTAATATTGGCAGTTGGTCTCCTTCATTGTCCACTCACGGCTTTCCTCGCTTGGATCGATTCTGGGTAGTCGTGTATAACCATCAAAATTTAGCTATATCCAATCTATGATAGTTTTTTGTTTTGCCAAAATAAGAGCTTGTTGTCACTTGGAATATTTATTTTTCATTATTTGTGGAGACATGCTCCATTGCATAAATTATGGTCCCCATCTTCCGACGTTGGGAAGTTAACGTAAGATAGGCTAATGTTAGAGCTAATAATCTTATTGAATAAGTGTTGGGCCCTCCTGAATCTCAGCCCAAGAGGAACAACGAAGGCCCAACCCACTGAACCCAAAGCAATTCCGGTTGAGTGAGAGTGTCAATCCACGCCTAGAGAAGATCTCGGAGTCAACATTTATTCCCTTCAACGGCTACCACATTGATACTGGCAGCGAGATCTCCGAGATATGGTGAACGCTCCTTCCAACGGTCCACAGCGAGAGAAGCGTTATAAGATGAGGCTGAAGCAAAATGAGGGACACGATCTATACGAGCACTCAAGAGAAAACCAAAAGTTGAAACTTACTATTGTTCATTTTATTCTACTTTCACTCAAGTATCCATTTGTGTCAGAGGAGATTCATCCTCAATTCCGATCATAATATACACGATACAATTCATCCGCTATTGTCTTTTCTGTTCTTTAGTTGATTTTACATTTTGTCTCTGGTTTATAACGCGTTACACCTGATCTTTGGCTAGGAATCCCCATATCAAAGCAGGTAACGTGTTAGTGCGATTATCCTGCCCAAAACAATTGGCGCCCACCGTGGGGCCCTAGCCAAAAAAGAAGTCACGTTAAAACAACCGCAAGATCCATCACATGGACGGAATCCAAACTACCTACAACCACGTAGGGGATCTCGACAATCACGAGGTCAATGAGGAGACGAACAATCAAGGCGCTGGAAACGTGGACGGAACTAGGAACGTAGATGGAACAGGGAATGTGGATGGAGTCGAGCAAGGTTCCGGGGACACCAATGGCAATCCTGGTACTTCCGAGCAACGGGGAGTTGGAGGAGGTGATGCTGACGTCATCATGGAACTCCGATCAACAATGATTGCTCTCCAGAAAGCCCTAGAAAGCCAGAAAGAGGCCAATGCCAAATTCACCGAGGTATATGAAAAACAAATTGAAACTTTAACTAATGAACGCAATTTGCTTCCATCATAGGTACAATCAGCTCCAACTCGTCCCCGAGGAACCGATGTGGTGGAAGGAGTCGCCAGGCGATTAGACATGGACGATCCAAGTCTCGTGACACCTGATGTCGTTAGGCCAGTAACCGGGTATCAGGTAAATGGTAATTCTTTAAGGGCAATACGGGAAGATACTGAGGTTTCCTAATTACGAGAACGTCTTCGAGCCCTAGAGGACCGTATCACTCAGGTCCCGGGAGCACCTCAACCGATAGCGATGGAAAGGAGAGACGTTTACAACGATTCCCCCTTCGTGCCCGCTATCGCAAGGGTTGATATCTCCCAGAAGTATCATGTCCCCGACGTACCTAAGTACGAAGGGGTAACAGATCCCGATCAACACATAGCCGCATTCAAACAGGCTATGAATATTAGTACAGTCCCTTTTGATATGAAGGAAATTGTCATGTGCCGCTGGTTCGGGAACACGTTGTCCGGACCCGCTCTCAATTGGCACTCACACTTACCTCTTGGCAGTATCTCATCTTTTGCCGAGTTGATTGGCAAATTCAGGATTAGGTTCGCCAGCAGTCGACATGCCAAAAAACGATCAAGTGATTTATACCGCTTGGTCCAAAAACCGGGAGAATCTCTAAAAGCTTTCCTCAACCGTTACAATGAAGAACTGGTGACCATTGAAGGATGTGATGCCTCTACGACTGTGGAGGCATTCCGAAGGGGTATATCAATATGTAATCCCGAGTTATATCGTGAACTAACTAAATATCCTTGCTCGAACTTTGATGAAGTACAGGTAAAAGCTTTAGCCCATGTCCGGTTAGAGGAGGACGACTTCTTCACCAAAAAAGCAATGAGCCCTCATCGACCTGATCGGAGACAGGGAAGACGAGATACAAGATACGTTCCGTACCCAACTGCACCTCATGCTAAGACTACCGTTAATACAACGATGTTTAGACAAGGCGACAAGTATGAGAATCCTAGGCTGCCTCCGAAACTCTCTCACTACAATTTCCGCGTGGATGCAACTGAAGTGGTCCGAACCCTCAACACCATGGGGGATACTGTTAAATGGTCTCGAAAGAGTAACATGCCAGCCCATCAGAAAGACAAATCTAGATGGTGTAATTTCCACTTCGATCATGGGCACCGGACTGACGAGTGTATCGCTTTTACGAAAGGAAATGAGCGAATTGTTACGAAGGGGGCATCTTAGAGAATTGATATCGGAGAAAGCAAAAGAGCAGTTGGAGCGTAACAAAGAAAGAGCCAGTCCACCACCCCCACCGAAGCACACCGGAGTAATCAATGTCATCATGTGGGGATCGAAAATTTGTGGTATAACCTACTCTACAGCCAAAAGGATCGCAAGGGATACTAAAAGAGAGTGTCCGAAAGCTCCATCACGAGCAAGTCTTGCCATGATGCCAATCACCTTCGACGATGTCGAGGAAGAGGAAGTTCAACATGATTGCTTAATAATCTCTTTAACGATAGCTAAATTCCTTGTCATAAGAATTTTAGTTGATAATGGAAGCTCCACTAATTTACTCATGTTAGACGCCTTATACAGCTTAGGTTTCGGGATGGACGATATCGTCAAAAAATCAACGACTTTGGTGGGCTTCAGTGGAGAATCACGTAACACGCTCAGAGGGATATCATTACCCACCGTTGTAGAAGAGGTTAACTACCAGGTAAAATTACAAGTGCTTGATTGTCCTTCACCTTTTAATGTCATTTTGGGCAGGCCATGGATACACGGGATGAGGGCTATCCCCTCAACCTATCATCAATGCGTGAAGTTCCCGACACCATGGGGAATTCATGAGATTAAAGGGGAACAGAAATTGGCGTGGGAATGTTACTGCATAACAATGAAAGCAACGACTTCCAAAAATCTACAACTTGGAGCAAGGAAGAAAGCGTCGGATTAGCAATTAAAGGACTGTAGAGCGACCACTTACTATGTGAAGCCAGAGACGCCCGAGCTCGAAGAAGTGGCTCTCGATCCCTTAGAGCCATCCAAGAAAATCAAAATAGGAGCAGATTTGGAACCGACTTTACGTGAGCAAATAGTGGAATTTCTACGGTCCTACAGTGATTGTTTTGCCTGGTCGAACGAGGATATGGTAGGTATTGATCCTGACATAATCACCCACGCCTTAAATGTCAACAAAAAGGTACCACCAGTGAAACAGAAGAGGCGTAAGTTTGCTCCCGAACGAAATCAGGTAATCAACGATGAGGTAAAATCTTTACTTGAGTTTGGAAAGATTAGGGAAGTAAAATATCCTGATTGGCTTGCGAATGTGGTTGTTGTTAAAAAGAAAAACGGTAAATGGCGCGTTTGCGTAGATTTTACTGATTTAAACAAAGCATGCGCCAAAGATTTGTTCCCCTTGCCTCATATAGACGCAATGGTGGACGCAACGGAAGGGCATGAACTCTTGACTTTCATGGATGCATTTAGCGGATATCATCAAATAATGATGCACCCTGACGATCAGGAAAAAACTGCATTCGTAACCAATCAAGGGACTTATTGTTACAAAGTTATGCCTTTTGGGTTAAAAAACCGCAGGTGCTACTTATCAAAGATTGGTTAATAAGATGTTTCAGGAAAAACTGGAGGATACGATGGAGGTATACATAGACGACATGTTGGTCAAATCATTAAAGGCGGAGGACCACATTAATCACTTGAAAGAGGCGTTCGAGATCCTGCGGAGTTACAAGATGAAGTTGAACTCAACCATGTGCTCCTTTGGAGTGACATCAGGGAAATTCCTCGGATACATAGTGACGCAAAGGGGAATAGAGGCGAGTCCAGAACAAGTCAAGGCCATAATGGAGTTGCAGTCACCAAAGTGCGTCAAGGATGTCCAGAGGTTAACAGGACGAGTAGCCGCATTAAACCGGTTCATATCAAGGTCTTCAGACAGAAATAAATTGTTCTACGACATTCTGAAGAAAAACAAGTCGTTCGAGTGGATAGAAGCGCATGAGAAAGCCTTTGAGGAGTTGAAGAACTATTTGTCTAATCCACAGGTATTATCCAAATCCAAGCCAGGCGAGAACTTATATGTGTACTTGGCCGTGACAGAAGTAGCAGTAAGTGCAGTCTTGATCCGAGAAGAGAATGGAGATCAGTTGCCCATCTATTATGTAAGTAAAACTTTGCTCGATGCGGAAACCAGGTATTCCCCCATGGAGAAATTAGTATTATCTTTGGTAATGGCTTCAATAAAGTTACGTCCTTATTTTGAAAGTCATTCTATCATCGTGAGAACTAATTACCCAATGAAAAGTATTATGTCAAAGCCAGAATTGTCAGGTCGGCTAACAAGATGGTTGATCCACTTAAATGGATACAACATTACGTACGAGCCTAGATCAGCAATGAAGTCTCAAGCATTGGTAGATTTTGTGGTTGACTTCATTTCTACCACTTCAGAGCATGAAGACCAAGATGTATTGCATGTGACAGGGGATGGCAAATGGTTGATGCATACAGACGGGGCGTCGAACCAGATTGGTGTAGGATTGGGGGTAGTCCTGAAGTCACCACAGGGAGATAGGATAGCCCAAGCTGTTCGATGTACATTCAAGGCTACTAACAATGAAGCAGAGTACGAGGCGCTTATTGCAGGGTTACTTGTTGCTAAGGATCTGAATGTACAGGAAATCGAGGTAATTTGTGACTCGTTATTGTAAATCAAGTTACGAACTCGTATCTTGCCAGGGATTCAAAGATGAAGGCGTACTTGGAAAAGGTCCAAGAGATCGTAAAGCACTTCAAACATTTCGAGATAAGGCAAGTTCCCCGAGATGTCAACACACAAGCGGACGCCTTAGCCAACCTCGGATCCGCAATCGACCCAAGAGAGTACGACAAAATACCTTTCGTATATCTTGATGCACCATCTATAACCAAAGAGGCAGACATGTTGGAGATTCGAGGACCCGATGAAGAAAAGTCATGGGTAACCCCTTATCTGAAGTGGTTACAAGATGGAGTTTTGCCAGAAGACAAGGAAGAAGCTCAATGACTTAAGGTAAAAGCCTCCACTTTCACTGTTAAGAATAACATCTTGTTTAAGTGGATGTCGTCAGGAATACATGTCCGGTGTGTAAATGAAGAGGAGGTACAGAAGGTGTTACAAGACATACACGATGGAGAATGCGAAAACCATACAGGGGGTCGCAACTTGGCGAAGAAGGCAAGCAGGATGAGTTATTATTGGCCTACCATGAACAGAGATGCAGTGGAGTTCACTCGCAAATGTGACGCGTGCCAGCGTCATGGACCCATACCACATCAACCCTCAGAGTTGTTGCATCCTATAACTTCTCCTTGGCCATTCATGAAATGGGGGATGGACATTGTGGGAAAACTTCCTCCAGCTTCGGGGCAACGCGTCTACATCTTAGCAATGACTGACTACTTCTCCAAATGGATTGAAGCTGAAGCCTTCAAAGAAGTTAAAGACACCCAAGTCATCTCCTTCATAAAGAGAAACGTCTTGAGCAGATTTGGAATACCATCAACTATAGTGTGCGACAACGGGTCCCAATTTATTAGTGACAAGACGAGATCATTATGCCAGCAATACAACATTCAGTTAGTGATGTCAATGCCTCGTTATCCTCAAGCTAATGGACAAGCAGAATCAAGTAATAAAGTGATCATCAACAACTTGAAAAAGCGACTCAAAGAAGCAAAGGGGAAATGGGCAGATGAATTACCCCTTATCCTGTGGTCAAATTGAACAACCCCTAAGACTGCTACGGGCCACACACCTTTTTCCCTAGTTTATGGATGTGAAGCCGTACTGCCACTACTAGTAACTTTGCCTACAGTTCGATATGGACTCACTACAGAAGAATCAAACCTATCTAACTTGTTACACCATTTGGACACTATAGACGAGTTGCGAGATGAAGCTTCAATTCGGATGGCGGCATATAGACAGGGGGTAGCTCGGAGTTACAACAAATGTGTTAACGCCAAGGTGTTCCAAGTGGGAGATTGGGTATTAAGAAGAGTCTTTCAAAATACGCAGGAATTGAATGCTGGCAAGTTGGGAGCAAGCTGGGAAGGACCATATCAGATCACGAAGATTGTAGGACAAGGAGCCTACGAATTGATGTCACAAGAGGGGAAGACGGTCCCCAGAAGCTGGAATGCGATGAGCTTGAAGTTGTATTACTTTTGAAACACACGAGTTTTAGTAAGGTAATTTTCATAAATTTTCTCCTTTTACATTATATCATTACATCTTCGTACATACACAAGAACAACGGTTTCGAAAAAACAAACAAGGGACGCCTTGTGACGTTACAGGCCAAAACATAGGCCCTCGCCTTATGATCAGACAATGTTGTGCACACAACGACTAGTCAAAAAAGATGCAAGAGACGAGAACATGTAACATGAGCAAGTGGAGTTTTCACCAAAGAATTGTAACACGTTTCACATGTTTATTACAAATATCTACATTCAGACAAGTACATTATTCTCTCTCTCCCTTTGCATCTTACACAAGAAGCGTTGTACAACGAAAAGTCTACCACTACTCTACGCGTTTTCTCAAACGAGAAAGTCTGTTGCAAACGGATTGATCTTTATTACTCCGCGGCAAACCTGTTTCACCTGCAAAAAAGACAACAATAGGTTCAAAACCATGGCAAAATACTAGAAGCATTAAGCAAACATAAACCCCTGAAAACTAGCAAGGGATAAAACATGTCCACACTAAGGCCCTAGAACAAGCGGCCACACACAACAAGAGTTTAAAAACCCCAACACACTGGGGGTAGGAAATTGTTCGTAATTCAACAGGTACGAAAGAGCAAGAAAAATCATTCTTTGGACTGATTTTCCGTTTCCACTTGAGCAACCTTCTTGGCAACGGAAGCAATGTCATCAATAACCGAAGACTTCTTAACTGCGATCACTTCGTCAGAAAACAAGCTCTCGAACAGTTCTCTTTCCTTCACCGCATCCCATGAAGTGTGCCTCCCTGCTGCGAATTCTTCCATCATTTCTACTCGAGCTCGGCAGGACCAGTAGTCCGCAGTATCTTCGATTTCTTTAGCCAGAGCAGCTTCTTTACCGGAAGAGGCTACGAACTTTTCCTCCCACTCCTTGGACTCCTTTGAAACCCTCTCAAGGTTATCCATCAGGACACGAACTTTCCTCTCCAGAGCGGCCTTCTCATGTCCTAAGATAGTGCTCCTGTCCTTTTCAAGTTGAAGGTTGATCTTACTCTGAGCCAATTGATCAGGCAAATCCTTGAAAGCTTCAAAGGTAGAAAGAGAAAGTTGCAAGCCCTGCAGTAGGAGAATAGAGAATCAGGTAGAGAGTAGAACATGGAGTAAGAATAACTGGAGAAAACAAACCTACCATTGTGCCGCAAGAATTTCACCGAAGAATTCCGAGAAAGAAGGTTGGTTCTCCCTGCCACGAGAACAGCCCATGTGAAGAGGCGCCAAGGAGCTCAGACACTTTTCAGCAGCCATGTCTAAGGACATCATCGTCTTTGGAGATCAAAAAGGGTCGAGCCTGCTTTTTTCTTAGGGGAGGAAATCTGAGCCTCGAAAGATTTCTTGGGGTCAGAAACCATCAACGTAGTATCCGCAGTAGAAACTGATTTAGCCTTCCTTTTCTTCCGAGCTTCAACTCGTTCCATGGTAGTCAGCGCGGTAGTGGAACGGGTGGTCCTGGAACCTGTTAGCAAAGAGACAAAGGGGTCACAAAAAATAATAATAACAACGCAAGAGGAAAGGGCAAGGCGTAACGTACTTGACATTTCGGTATCCTCTGAGTCGGCAAAGCACGCCTGCACCGGTTTAGGGTAGGATCTCTCTTCCAACGGGATAGCTTCGATGTGAGATATCACTTACACTGATACTGAGCGTGGTTGAGGGGAAGACAAATTCTCTGCATGCAGTATAGAAGTGATCAACGGTTAGAAAAAATCAAACGAGGTGGGAGAGAAAGAAGGAATCACTACCTGTTGGTCTCCATCGAGTTTTCAAGAAAGTTGTGTCAATCCCCAGAGAAGAAAGCTTTACGAATAAAAATTTGTCAGCCCAACCCCGATCGGACTTGGAAATATTGAAGATCAGGTCAGATTTATCTTGGAAAGTTTTTAAAGTCAATCGACCCGGACCACCCTTAGAAAGGCGATAATTCTGGAAAAAGTCGACAGCTTTGACAGGGATACCATGTGAGGAGCACAATAGATCAACTGATAGTAATAATCTCCAAACTTGTGGGAGTATTTGACCAGGGGAGATGTTGAGGGTAGAAAGGAAGTCGACAACTAGTGGGGAGAAGGTGAAGCGATGTCCGATGCGGAAAGGGTATTCGTATAAGCAAACCCAGTCTTCGCTGTAAAAATCGGCCCAAATTCCAGGAGGAGGAAGAAAGATTTCCGCTGAAGAAGGAAACCCCACGGAAAACGCGAGAGCATGGGGATCTTCTGAAATACTACTTCTACGATGGATGGGAGTGAGGATTTTGGATGAAGTCAGGGAAGGAAGTACATGCGGATCAAGGCATCGAGAGATAGGGGAAGAACCAGAAGTTGCCATAGTTAGGGGAAGAAGAGAAGTCGAAGACGAAGAAGCAAGAGTAGGGGGAGACGTACCTGGATACCGAGAAGCACAATTGAAGCCTTAGGAGTCATCATAACCGCTATAAATAAGGGGTTGATTGGACGTGACATAACCCGCTACAACTTTCAAGACATGAAATCGAAAATCCTAGAAAATTGGTGGCGGGAGTTTTCCCGGGTTTTCGATGGGGGTATTGTTGGGCCCTCCTAAATCTCAGTCCAAGAGGAACAACGACGGCCCAACCCACTGAACCTAAAGCAATTCCGGTTGAGTGAGAGTGTCAATCCACGCCTAGCGAAGATCTCGGAGTCAATATTTATTCGCTTCAACGGCTACCACATTGATACTGGCAGCGAGATCTCCGGGATATGGTGAACGCTCCTTCCAACGGTCCACAACGAGAGAAGCGTTATAAGATGAGGTTGAAGCAAAATGAGGGACACGATCTATACGAGCACTCAAGAGAAAACCAAAAGCTGAAACTTACTATTGTTCATTTTATTCTACTTTCACTCAAGTATCCATTTGTGTCAGAGGAGATTCATCCTCAATTCCGATCATAATATACACGATACAATTCATCCGCTATTGTCTTTTCTGTTCTTTAGTTGATTTTACATTTTGTCTCTAGTTTATAACGCGTTACATCTGATCTTTGGTTAGGAATCCCCATATCAAAGCAGGTAACCTGTTAACGCGATTATTCTGCCCAAAACAATAAAATTTCAAAAAAAGAGTTAGTGTTTAAACAAGCTCATAAAATTCTTTCCTATCGAAAAATATCGGCCGACACTCAACTTTTAAAGGGTGAAGATATATTGACAAACTGTAAGGAGACTTGAAAATATATAAAAATATTACCTTGTGGTTTATTAATATTTTGTATTTAAAGTGACAAGTGGTGTAATTCCTTCTATAAAGTCGTTTTGTTGGTGTAAACGACATCCTTGCCAAGAAGTGATCTCAAAAGAGTTGTCTTATATAACATAACTAAAGTCACAATCCAATACAAAACTAATATTTTACAATAAGCAAATCATTTTCCAATTAAAATGTAACTAGAGGAGAATGTTCCAAACCAATATGAATATATAATTAGGTTGTTCCAAATTTTGAGTCTAGTTGTACTACTAGGATCTATGCTCAACTGTTTCAACTACAACCAAGGAGGAGGAGGAGTTGTTGTTCTAGAGTCTTTTAAACATCATTTCCCGTTGTGAACCGTTTCTATAGCAACCAAACATAGCATACCTCGGCTTCGTACGCTTAGATTTGCTCCCTAAGTTGCCATATCACGACGCAACATCTGAATAGGGAATCTTTCCCGCATGTTCGACTCGTACTTAATCGATTACATTACGTCTCTTTTTTATTATCCTTAACTTGTTTTTGGGATCCGGCACATGTTCGCAACACCAAGCTCATTACCTTCATCTCTCCAACATTGTCCACCCATGGTTTTCTTCCCTCTTCATCGCTGACTTGGCCTTCGTGATACTTGTAATGTCACATGCGAAAAGAAAAAGACGATGAGGGATGGATCTAGGGAAGTTTTAGTGTATTTTTAAACTGTCGTTGAGTGATTTACCGATCTAGTCTATTGTTGACTCACACCTTGTATTTTCTAGTTTATTTTTCTACTTGTGTTCGTTCTATGTCATTTCAATTGGATACCAAACATAGTGTACATTAACTTCGTACGCTTGTATACATTTCCTTATTATGCATGAATTTAGCACTAGTTGAAAACATTCATCCTATATTTATTATATATACATAAGAAGCTTTGATCATGGTATCTTTTATAACAGTGGAAGACCTAATGCTTTTACTCAGAGATAAACCTCAAGAGTTCGAGGAGTCTCTATGGAAAAAATATCTGACATTCAATTTACTTATGAGTCCCTATGAAAAAAATTGCCTTTAAGGTGAGCAATGAAATGTGTAGATTGATAGAGAGGAAGATATTTTTTTGAAAGTCTGATATTTCTCAAATTATCATGGAATCTCTATTTATAGAGTTTGTGAAGTAACCCAAATAAAACAAGTGTCCTCTTTTATATATGAGGGACAAGTGTCCCCCAATTGGCTAATAGATGGTAAACTTTAAAAAGTCATCTAGTAGGTGGAGAAGATACCCATCACCAAAAAGCCCTTTTAGCTAAAAAGGTCCTCTCAAAACAAGGAAGTTATCTCTACATGGGAACTAAAGTAAATGCTTATGGCAAATGATATTGTTTTTTTTTATATAAGAAGTCATCTAGAGTATCCCTTAGTCTAGAATTAGGTCAATCTCCCTAGATTTATATCTTCATCTTCTTTGAGATCTTTCACAACATGTGAGCTCGAATAAGCCAAAGTCTTAATCAATCTTTCGCGGTAGCCATCTTTTCTTTGAGGTCCATGGACATGACATTTTATTGAACTGGGTTCTCAGTCAGGTTTTCATAGGATAATTTCGTTGAACTGAGTTTTCATTCAGATTTTCATAAGATATGTTGTTGATCATAGTTTCTAATTATACTTCTACTAACATCATTTAGATCTATGTTGAGTTGTTTGAACTATAAACAAAGAAGTGGAAATGGAACACCCTGATCAAAATTTTCATTCGCAAGATTCAAAGCGCAACAGAAAATTAAAGAACTGAAAGCGAAATAAACACATGAAGAGTTCGGTCAGAGCCTAATCCCTGGAGTCTCAAGAGATGGAGAGTCACCCCAAATCCACATTCTCTATGTATGTACGTAGTTTATTAGTCTTGTGTTTAAATTTAGTGACAAGTGTTCTAATTCTGTCTAAGAAACCATCTTGTAGTTATAAAAGACATCATTGCCAAGAAATTATCTTAAAAAAGAATCGTCTTATATAGCATAACTAGAATCTCATCTATGAAAAAAACAACATTTTATAACAAGCAAAGTCATTTTGCAATTGAAATGTAACAAGAGGATAATATTCCAAACCGTGAGTTATGAGTGTATAATTAAGTCGTTCCAAACCTTGAGTCTACACTAAGGTCAATTTTCCATGAATTATTTCACCATCGTTCTTGAGCTCTTTCGCACCAAGAAATCTAGAGATCGAACCGATCTTCCTTGATTAGAGATCCTTGGAATTTAAGCACGAAACCAATTTACGTTGAATAGAGTAGCCCATCAATCTTATATACCAGCTTGAAGCCCCACACTTACTGTAAATGTTGATTTCACATATGACATCCATAATGTAAGATGTCATTTAATGAGTGGTCAAAACTCTAACTACTTGCACGGCAGAAAGGCCATTGTTACTAATTACTCCCTCCGTTCTATTCTACTTGTCCATGAAGGCCTAATACACATATATTAAGGCATGGTATGATCTTACCAAAGTACCCTTATTAATTATACATTCCTCTTTTTTTTGAGAGACTTTTCCCCAGTGTATTAATTACAAACAAAGGGTACAAATGGAAAATCTTGTACAAATATAGGTTCAAGGACAAATAGAACTGAAAAAAAGTTTAATGCTTCATGGACAAGTAGAATAGGACGGAGGGAGTACTTGTTTTGTACCTACACATCTTTTTTACCAACTTAATGCTAAGGAACTGAACTCATTGTAATCATTTGTTTGCCTTCATTACTCTTGTAATATAAATTTCACCACATTCTAGAAAAATAGAGCAATTTGACCAACTTAACCTATTTGTTCCAAAGTTTCTATTTTGTGATTTTAATCCTCCAAAAATCTCCACCTTCAAAAAATTATTGTTTTATCAAACACTCATTTAATAAGTAAAAACCTTCAAAAATCTCCACAAACCTCTACTAAACAGAGCTTTAGAGTAAGGGGTTAAATTAAATTATGGAATCTTTCCCACATGTTTGACTCGAACTTAATTGAATGCATTGCATCCTCTTTCTAATCATCGCTAACTTGCTTTAGGATCCAGCTCATGTTCGCAACACCTGGCTCAGTATCTCCGTCTCTTCTTCATTGCCCACTCATGGTTTCCTTCCCTCCTTTGTCGTTGATTTGACTTTCATGATACTTGTGATGCCACATGGAAAAGGAAGAGGAAGATGATTTGGCTTTCATGAACTTGTGATGCCACAGGCAAAAGGAAAAGGAAGAGGAGGGATGGAGACATATACAGGGAAGTTTTAGTTTATTTTTAGACTATCCAATCTAGTTTATTGTCAACTCACACCTTGTATTTTTAAGTTTATTTTTCTACTTGTGTTGGAAATGAATACTAGCCAAATGCAAAAATTGCATTTTGGACGATGTAAATTAAAATCGTTGGGTCGAACAAGTGTTGTTATATGTTCAAAAATATAAGTAATTTTGACCCATAGTATCAAAGTAGTTGAGCATAGAATGAATTAAGAAACGCGGAGGGGTTTTAGCTTAAGTGGACCACATAGTATTCCTTTTATGTCATTTCAATTCGATACCGAACATAGCATACATTGGATTCATATGCTTGTATAAGAGGCTCTGATCGTGTTATCTTTCTTTATAGTTAAAGACCTAATGCTTTTATTCAAAGATAAACCTCAAGAGACCAAGGAGTTCTTAAGGAAAAAATATATGACATTCAAATTACTTATGGGTCCATATGATAAAAATTGTCTTCAAGGTGAGCAATGAAATGTATAGATTAATAGAGAGGAAGATACTTTTGAAATTAATTTTGAAGAAGTTGCACAACAACCAACCTATCTAACAAGTCCAATAAGGAAAAATTTGACAAGCAAAGTGTATATGAAGCATGATGGAAAATCATATTGAGAGATAAGTGTTCAATCATGATAAAAAATAAAAAAAAAAACATGATGGAAAATCATATTCACAACAACAAACCTACATTGTAATTTCTCATTGTTGCATAGTTATTTCCTTCTACAAATTCCTTTGATCTACTATATATTTGCATGGATGAAAAATACAATTCATATACTCAAAACAACTCATATAAAATAAAATATCATGAGTGATGAATACATTCACAAGTAAAGTTTCGTATAGAAAACAAAACTACAATAAGCTCATTCCATGTAACAAGGTCTGTGCTTGAGCTAGATTGGTGAAAATTGTGGAATGTGAAAAAAATGAATTATTTGAAGAAAAAAAGAGCAGAACTTTCGGTTGGAGATTGGAAAACAAAACTAGGGATGAATGAAAGAAACTTGAAAAGTGATGATCATCAAATCAAACTTAGAAAAAGAATGAGATGAATCAAAATTTTAAGCTTGAGCTCTCTTGATCATTGATTTATCTGTTCATACTAGTGAGATTGAACCATGCTTCAGAATTTTTGAGCTCATTTTGAGAGGCACCTTTAACCGATGATTGAATTCGGTCCTTCAATTGTGATCCATTACTGCATTCGGCCCACCATCAAACATTTAGTTAATCTTTACACTATTTGGAAATCTAGGGCTCGTTTGGTATCGATCTCAAATATCAATATCAGTATTGGTATTGGTATCGGATATGGGATATCATTCATATCTTATGTCTCGCATACCTTTTTTTGGTATATCAACCATCATGCATTTGTCCTTGTTTTGATATTAAGATATGATCTGATATCCATATACTCTCGTACCAAACACAAGATGTGGCCCGATACCAATAATTGATATCATGATATCAATATCAAACGAGCCCTAAATCATTTTTTCTATTTCGGTTGATCATAATTTCGGTTACTAATTCCTCGTTTGGCTCTACCTATAGTTCCTTTAAATGAAAATTTCCTAATTCCTATATTTAAACAAAACCAAATAGTTTTAAACCAAACATAACTTTTCTATTTTTCATGAATGAAATGACTTCTTATGAAATTAAGTACTTGGGAATTGAATTTCCATATTGAACCAAGCAAGCCTAAGTCTCGCTTAGATATTTTCAACTAATCATATCACACATGATCCAAAAATCCTCTTCTATTAATCAAGATGATACAAATTCTCTTCTATTAATCAAAATTGAACCGGATCCAAATCCCACATTAAGATATTTTCAACTAATCATATGCTTAAAATTCCAATCGATCTTATTAATATCCTATCTGATACAAATATGAATTTTAACAATTATAACACCTACAAACCCTAATTTGACGTTGAAACCGAATCAAATAGAATGATAACACACATAACATCATACAAATATTATTAGAATACCTTAAATCACTTTGATCTTGTGTATCATCAATCCCCAAGGCGTTGTTTTCGCATTCTCGTTGCGAAACCAACAAATGATGAACATCCCGACTCTGTTGTCGTTGTTGTTGTTGCTGTTGTTGATACGGCCACAACGGTTTCATCTCTACAGTCTCATAACTCGTACCCTCGTCATACTTTTGCGAATACGAAAACACGTTACCATGCTCGTCGTCGTCGTTTCTAATCGTACTATTAGGATCTATGCTCAACTGTTTGAACTGCAACCACGGAGGAGGAGTTCTAGAATCTTCTTCTAAAGTAGTAGTAGTATGATCATGATTACGACTGCGAACCATTTCTATTAACGACCGAACATAGCATACCTCGGCTTCGTACGCCTGGATCTGCTCCCGAAGTTGCCATATCACGGCGCAACACCCGAGGTAAGGGAACCTCTCCCACATGTTCGACTCGTACTTAATCGACTGCATCGCGTCCTCCCTCTGGTCGTCCCGTACTTGCTTCAGGATCCGGCTCATGTTCGCGACCCCGAACAGCCGGTGCGCGTTCTGGAAGATCTTCGGCTGGTCCGCGGGGAAATGCGGCGCCAGCGGGCACTCGGGCGTGCACCGGCGCCGTTGGTACTTGCAGGCGGCGCAGGCTTGGCTCGGGCTGCCCTTGACAGCCATGGAAATGATTAGGAAGGAGATGATTTGGCTTATGAATAGCATCTTGGTCCCTCTCTTGTACGGATTATAATTTAATTTGTTGGTATTTTTTTATTTTTTTTTGAGGAAATCCTAGGTTGTACTTGAAGGGTACGAGAAAAAATTTGGTTTGCCGAGTCTTATGATGGAGGTTACAGGAGATTGTGTTGCTGTTAAGATTTTTTTATTGTTATTTGGTTGGTCAAATCGAAGAAAATCTTTATTTTATTTTATTTTTTTGTTTTATTTTATTGTCTTGTGGGATTAGGATTGTTTGCTCTCAAATGATTTTCATCCACATGTTAAGATTTTTTTGTTCAAAAATGGGGATTAATTATATTACGATGATTTGTTATTTATATGTTAATTCGTATATATTATGATAATTCTATATGATATAAGGTAACTAGCTAGCTGGTATTATGGTCACATACTCACATTGTTACTTATATATTAAACGACGTACGCGTCTTCGTGTTAGCTAGAAATCATTAACATATTGAGATAAACCATATCATTTATTATAGTACTAACAGTTTATCGTAAGAGATTCCAAAAAAAAATCGACAAAAGAGGGAGATTCGAAATTATGTGTATACTAAGAATATAAAGAGATTTTGTTAGTATCTAAGAATATAAAGTGATTTTGTTAGTATCTCCAAAACTTCCCCATTTTGGAATAGGCTTTTTTGGTCCAATAAATTCTCTAAAAAATCCACAAATTTGGAAAATACTCTATATAAATGGAGATCTATTTTCAATTTGCCGTTAGCTTAATTACTGTTCATAAAAAAGAACTGGGAAAACGAACTTGTAAAAAATTTGCACAGCGTTTGCAAGAAGCAACCAAACACCGAGTTTACAAGACAGCTAACAAGCTTACATCTTCAATGATTTATTGAACATATCGCTTATACCATCATCATCATCCTCCAAGTGAATCACTGCATTGTTCTTCGATTTCCTGATGCTTTCAAGCTCCGAATTCAAATCCACGAGCTGCCGTCGAATCTTATCACCACTGTCAGGTAATCTGGAAACGGTAGCCTGTTGACAAAACACACCAGCGTTACAATGTGTCTGTGTTGAGATTTTCAAACAGCGAAAGATCAAAATCATCATCATCATTGACCCAGTGAGGCTCCGCTACAGCGGAATTTGGGGGGTCAAGATGGGGTACCCCTGCCCAAGAGAAAAGGGTACGCCCGATAGACACAAGACATTTAATTCAATTCAAAAAAAAAATAATTCAGTTGAACCTTGTTTGATAACAGGTTAGAAAGCCGATTGATCTTCTCCATGATTTGTGCTTCAATCATTTGGTTGATACTATCTGGGGAAGGCTTATTTTCAGAGTGGTGTGCTCTTGCATCCCTTGGGTTGAATGCGAATTGTGCAAACTCAGCCCTATTAATTAATGGTCACACGAGTATTAGTACTCAACATCAACATCATCGCCCAGTATAGTCCCGCTCAAGCGGGATCTGGGGGGTCAAGATGGGGGCGCCCATCCATAATCTGAACATGTCAAGAGGATGCGCCCGATAGACCCAAGAAAAAAAAAACCATATATAAAAAAAACATTGTAGATGGCATAATTGAAATTGACATTCTTTCGTTCATACCCATCATCATGGCGTTTTGGTACATGACTCAAGTGTGTGTACCTCATACTCATAGTTTCCTTTACCCTAAACAGAGAAGGAAAGATCAAACAATGTGAAGTGATAAGTAACCAGCACTAATAGCACAAGTAAATGATAGACTTCAAGTTACAACCAAAACTGAGTTCTCAACAAGAAATGCAAGAGAAGATGACTCAGGTTTCCTCACCTTACTGGCTCCTCATCTTGCACAGCTGGTGGTGTAGGCTCTGTCTTTGAATATAGCAAGCTGTGGTCACTGACTCCTCCGATACCAAGGGTACTTAGAAACTTCATGTGATCTTTCAGGAAGTCACTCCTGATTAGACACAGTAGGAGATTAAACATTGTTGAAAATATCATCATCATCGCCCAGTAAAGTCTCGCTCCAATGAGACAATAATAACTGAATCTAGTTAAAAAACACCAAAATTGATATCGGGGCTATTATATCCATCTTAAAGGCAATTTATAAAAGTCAATGAGCATGAGGATGCGCCCCTTCATTGTTGAAAATAGTGAAAGTAAATTTAGTATTCAGGAAAAGATTTTATGATGACACATTAATATCATACGAACAAATTCAGGTGTACTCAGATAACAGTGCAAACAGATGCAAATTTCAGAAAGAAAAAATGACTTGTATTTGAGAGTCAGTAGACTCAGTATGCACATAAATTCAAGGGAAAAAATGAAAAATCCTGAGTGGCAGGTATCTGGAATCCTAGATGTAATTAATCTTCATTTAATGATCATATTTGAACATTTGAAGAGTGTACAAGTTCCGTGAAAGTTTATAACCCTGGAAAACCGAGTTGAATTAGCATCAAGACTCACATAACAATCTGGTGACGGTGTTCCTGGTATAGCTGCTGCTGAGTGGGAGAAACATCAAACCCATCACTGGGAAGGCTGAAAAGTTCCTTCAGATCCTGAAAATGAAAGTTGGAATATAACAAGCAACATCAAAATCAGATGATCAGCAGGTGTGAATAAACAAAAAGCTTCAAAGGTAAGATCATGCCTGCTTGCTAAAGTAACGAGTTTGCTCTTTCTGTTCGGTGGCAGTTTTGAACAACCCACCCTTAAAAATCTGAAATGCAATGTAAATGTTATTATAATCCTCATTTCCATTCTTTCTTTATCAATTCTAACAAATGCAAGTTGGTTAGTAGAGGAAAATAATTGAACAAAAAAGTCATGAACCTGCATCCGGTATATCTTTTCTTCGATTGTGCCACATGTCATCAATCTGTATACAAGAACATCTTTCTTTTGACCAATCCGGTATGCGCGATCAACACTTTGGCTATCCGTACTGCAAAAGATCATATGCTTACAGACACAAATTTGACCAGTTGATTCAGGCAAGGCTTAATGAGGATTTTTAATTATATTGACGCCAAAAAAAATGAAGAATCAATCAGAGAACTAGAAACTAATACTTCTATCAAATAACATAACAGTGCCCTTATAAACAAAATTTCTGATCACAACCTTAATTGTTTGTACAAGTTTCAAAACGAGTTAAAATACCTTGGATTCCAAGCAGGATCAACAACGATTACACGGTCTGCTTTTGTAAGAGTAAGGCCAAGACCGCCCACTTGTGATGTCAACATAAATATGGGAGCTCCCCGACCTTCTTGAAAATCCTAATCATCAAGTAAATTAGAAGGATCCATGAGAACTCATTTGGATAATCTACAGTGTGTCAATCACTAGATTAGACTACTAACATTTACAATCTTTAATCTATCACATGCTTTTGTTGTACCGTCGATACGTTGGTACTTGTAACCAGCGGACATCAGTGATTCCTGAGGTTGAACAAACAATAAATAAAATGCAATGTCATAGAAAAACAGACTAATACAAAAGCTCCTAGGCAATACTTTTTTGTCATGGTAGGTATCAAAGATTTTTTTTTAAAAATCAACTTTTGATTACTTTACGAACAAACATTAATTCACCTGGATGTGATTCAACATCTTTCGGGTTTGAGAAAATATAAGAACATTGTGGCCTTGCGGAATTAGATTTGCCTACAAATTACGAAACACAACATATTACATTAAAAGAAGATTAGAAGCAAAATCTAGGGCAAATTCCTGTAGATAGAATAGCACTAACCAATAAAGACATGATAAAAGATATCTTGCATGATACATCGTTTTGTGCCTCGTGAAAATCATCCTCTGAGAAATCAGCAACATGTTTAGCCAACTTTGCAGCTAAATCAAGGTCTTCCCCGTTAAGTGTCGAATCCATCCCTTCTAATACATCCTCGGCTGCTCTTTTTGTTAAGAGATATGGGTGATCACATATCTTTTTCAATATCTATTTCACATTTGAAAGAGAAGAGGGAAAATGAGGAAGGTTTAATTAGAAAACAAACAAAAGAAAATCAAGAAAACAGGAAAGTTATCTATTTGTGATACAAACTTTGTTTATGTCAACATTATCGTGAAAGAGTGAACATTACCGTAATTGCAGCTAGAGGGGAGCCATCAAAAGATGAAAGAACAAGCTCACTGTTCAGAAAAGATTCATAAAGTCGACGCTAGATGGGGGAAATGAAAACAGATCAGCATTTTGAGATTATGTCATTTATAAAGTTGACAAAAAATAGAATAAAAATAGCATTTGCACCTGGATATTGGTCAGTCTTAACCAGACAATGATCTCATTCTTCTTCGAAAGTTTGACATCTTTTGTTTCACTGTTTTCATCAAATACCTCACTTTTCATGCGACGAAGAAAATATGGCTTGATTCGTTCTCTTAGTTCCTGCAGAGGGGGAACACATTTGCAAGTACGTTATTACACAATCTTCCGCTTACTCCAGCCAAAACAACCTCATCCAAATAAAAGTTCTTATCATAAATTAAAAAGAAAAAAAACGACACAGACGCAAAATAGCAACATAT
Organism: Fallopia convolvulus; assembly: GCA_964016875.1. Classification (NCBI taxonomy): domain Eukaryota; kingdom Viridiplantae; phylum Streptophyta; class Magnoliopsida; order Caryophyllales; family Polygonaceae; genus Fallopia; species Fallopia convolvulus. The sequence goes on from OZ024734.1 coordinate 55,264,758, forward strand.
ATTATTTAACACATTCTAAGCTGATATACTTTCAAACCAATTTTTTGCAGGAAATATTATTCACATGGATGCTAAAAGTAATTTATAAAACAAGTATCTTCCCATTACTCACAGTATCCTTCATCCTCAAAGTCACAATTAACAAAAATACCTTTGATCACAATCAAACACTCAATCTAACCAAATACTAGAAGGTTTCGAACATGTAATTGAATTGTTAGTTTGTTACCTGTGCGACTGTAGAACCAATACGCTTGTCCCTTTCGGTAGCCTTTTTGTCATTGCCACGAAGAATAGGGTTTTCATATTTTTCTTTAAACCTAAAAAATCTCAAAGATACACCATTAGTAATAGTTTAACTACTTCCAATATTAAAAGCTGTAAGTTTAAGCATGATCAAGTTTACCATTTCTTGTCCCCCAGTAAATCCGGACAGCAGAAGTGGAATAAAGCCCAAAGTTCCTATTTCAGATGCAGAGGCATTATATATAGTCCGAATTTTGAGCTATCCATTTCTCAAAATTCCTAGAGAAAAATTATATCACTATCATTCATGAATAAAATTAAGTCTTTGCAAGCTTCTTTTGTACCTTAAGGTTATTCTGTATAGGAGTACCACTGATTATAATGCGGTGAGCGCACGGTACAGAAAGCAAACTTTGAGCCCTTTGTGTGCTTGGATTCTTAATTAGGTGACCCTGAAATATTTTGAAATAAATATGGCATGTGTTGCTATAATTATACATTTATACACAAGAATCATGTAAAAGAGCATAGGGCAGATGTTTATTACAAGAATTGTGGAATGAGAAAAGTGCAACTGGAGAAATGATAAATCATTAGACAACCAGTAAACAAAAATGAACCAGTGACTGGTTTTGCATTTGGGTGAAAGATATTAGGAACTATTCTATGGTTTTGTGGCCGTAAAATAATAGTTGGTCAGTTCCTAATGGAGCATGAGGAAGAACAGATGATGTTTTATCATTTGTGATATTAATACGTATATAAATTTTGGATTTTGCATTCCGCATCAATTGTCAATGTCTGGGATTCGTTTAAGAATGCATCAAGATTCAACCAAGTTAACTTTAGACCATAAATAGACAAACTCGTCAAAATTTTCACAGCTCAAAAAAAAAGTTGCTTACAAAGCACAATAATAACTCAAAGGGTGTGAGTTCACTCAGTTCATTTTCGATCATATTTACTCTGCTTAATAAAGATTACTAGTTATACATTCAAACGTTAACATCTACTAACTTGGCTTCTGAAAACCTAATAAATATAAGTACCATCAAAACAAAGATATCCTCTAGACCAATGATGTAAACAAGTATGACTTCTGAACATTTTATTTATGATGTCAAGCCATGGAAATATACAACAAAGACTATCAACCCTAAAACTTAAAAAAAAGAGAGAGAGAAAATGTGAAACAAAGGATCTCGTTATTCAGCCAATTTTTGGGAAATTGGTCATTAAAGTGAAAGAGTGACATGATATTGCATAAAAAACAGAACAAGTGAGCAAGGCAACTTTTTTTAGAGCAATTGTTCATTTAAGTCAAAGAGTGACATGATATTGCATAAAAAAACAGAACGAGTCAGCAAGGCATGCATATGGTATCCGAGTTTCATCATTTACCTCATCAAGTATCATATAATCCCAAATAGGCTCATCCTCGTCACAATCATCTCCAAGGGAGTTACTTTGAGATAGTTGTTTCCAATTATTCCGAACAATATCATAAGTTGTTAGGATAATGCCTCCGTCCTTAAAAACAGACAAGAGAGATATTCAAAAGCATGAAGCAGTTTAGATGTATTTTAATGTTAATTAGTCCAATAAATATGAAGTACACATGCATACATACTACTATTCTTGGAATGGCAAAAAAAGTTTCATGACTGGTAAAATTAATAGAAACTGATAATCTGCCTCTGACTTATGCATCACAAACCTGAAGAACATATTGAAGCTCATATTGTCGGGTTCGTGAACAAGTACCGAAGAATCTGCATGAGATGGATAGAAATTTGTAGGCTATATCAACATGAAAATAACTAATAATCCACATGCATACATAAAGACAAAATGTACTCACTCTCTAGTCCTCGCAGATAAACCCACAACAGCCAACTCTTTGATCCAATGAGGTATCAATGTCTTTGGAGCTACAATCACAACTCTTTTAATCAGTCGAGAATGGAACAACCCAGCTACAAAGCCGCACATCTGCAATGGAAAAAAGGAACATTATATATCAAACAGAAAATAATGATAGGCAAATGAATCTGCTTGGAAAGATGAACAAGTATTCACCTGCATTGTTTTACCCAAACCCATGTCATCACCTAGAATACCACCCTTTCCCTGGCAATGAAGAGACCAAAGCCACTTCAATCCATCTCGCTGATGTGGGTAAAGCATTTTACCAATTTTTCCAGACAGCTTGTATGTAGACTTTGGCCCTTTGTAAGTGATAGCATACTCATCCTCTTTACCAGCCTCCTTAGAGTCATCATATTTATACTTCTCTTTCAACAAATGACTGTCCGTTTTTTTTGCAACCGGCACATTTTTGGTCTCCACAATTACACAATCATCTTCACTATCCTCTCCATTACTAACACTAGGAACATCTGATGTGTGAGAAACAACAGGTTTGGATTCAACTTTCTTAGCATTAAGCAGATCCTTCCTACCAAAAAGGCCATCCTCCTCTGCCTTAAGTCCATCACCTGTCTCTTTCTTCTGAAAGATCCATTTCCCAGCATCTGATGATGAACTAGATGATGAGTCTGAAGATTTGGAGAAAGAAGATCCAGCACTTGCAAACTCTCCCAAGTCCTCTAACACAGGAACAGATTTGTGCTCAGCCGGTTTAGGAACTCGTTTCTTCTCTATAGAGAGTAAATCAAACCTAGCACTCAGTTCACATTCTATATCCCTGATCTCATTCGCACCCCCGTCACAAACCTCATTTTTCACAACCTTATCCCTGGGTGGTGTTACAGAATCAGAGATGTCCAAAACCTGCCTTTCCTCCTCAAGTTTCTCATCCGAATCGTTGCTCGTGGACACCACCTTGCAAAGCCGCCGTCTTCCCTGAATCTTAACCTTCCGAAGCTTCTCTTTCTCTGTAAGGATGGTTCAATCATTAGCCACCATACATCAGAACAAAATATATATGGTATAGTTAGAGAAGCATACCTGTTGGAACATCATCATCGGCAATCTCTGGATGTTTGTCCGCACTGCGAAAACTTTCAGAACTTTCGATATTTACCTCAGATGAATCGGAAATTGCTACATTAAGCACGGACGGATTCGAATCATCTGAAGAATAAACCGGTGATCAGTGAAACTCAAATGAAGGCTTTTCAAAAAAAATAGGGTTAGGGTTTTGAGAGGAAATGGGGGATATAATTAGAAAGCAAAGAGGAGAGAGAGAGAAACCTAGTGGAGAATCGAAACCGACAATCCCGGAGAAATTACGGAACTCGTCTTCTGCAGATGAAGGTGGCTTGCAAGGGCGGAAACTCGCCATAGGTGGATCATCTTCTTCGCCTGAAAAAGTAAAATAGATAAGAAAAAGCGGGAATACTAGGGGAAATAATGAGAGCATGAAAGGGGAAGCAGAAATGGTGAGAGAGAGAAACCGAGAGAGAAGAAAGAGGGAGTGGCGGATGGAGGAGGCTTGTAGCGTGAAGCGGTAGCAGAGAGGAGAAGGCTATGGCGCTCGTTGAGACTGAGAGGCTTCTTCTTCGCTGTTGTTGTCGCCGTCTTCTCCGGTTCGCCGGCCATGGCTGAAATTGCCGCTTTTCTGGGCTGAAATTTGAAAATTTTCAAATGGAAGAAGCACTCCCTCTCGGTAGAGGAGCCGAGGAGGTATAGCCAAAGAGACGGGGGTTAATTTTTTTTTTTTTATTCGTTATTTTTAATATTTAATATTTAGTATAAGATAAGGTTTAAGTAGCTCCAATAAAGGTGGTTCAAAAAAAGTTAAAAATTTCTTATAGAAGATAGACAATAATGGTCTCCTTATGAAAGAGCAACTACGCGAAAAGAACGTGGTAACTCCTGAAGAATGTATATTATGTAATTATACGACTGAAGATACTAATCATATATTTACTCAGTGTACATGACATATATTGCAAATAAAGTAAACCTAAATGTTGCTCGCGTGATTAGAGGAGTTGATTCTTACAACAAAACAGCAAGAATTCTTATCAATGAGTTTAACAAACTTCAAGGAGTAAAGAGTTCACATAGCTAGCAGTAATCTGGTGGTGTGTATGGCATCAACGAAACAAATTAATGTTTCAACAAAACCAGTGCGACGATATCCCTGATTTAGCAAGATATATCTGAACCCAAATTACAAACTGGAAAAAGGCTAAATTGTGGTCGGAAGATGAGGAAAATATAAGAGTGAATAAATCTAGAAAAACAATTAAACAAAATGTAGCAAGTAGGAAGTGGAAAAGACCGACAGTGGGTTATGTGAAAATCAATTTTGATGCATCAAAGCTTACAAATAATCAAGCAACGGGAGGATTATTACTCAGAAACCTCCTTGGCCAGGTAATTGACATAAGAACATATAGTTATGGTAAAATCTCGGTAATTAAAGCTGAAGCTCTGGCATTTCGAGAAGCGATTCGGGAAATAAAGAACAGAAACCTAAAAAATGTTGAAATTAAAGGTGACAATCTACAAGTCATAAATGCAACTAAAGGATTATCTAAATGTCCGTGGGAGGTTGAACTTATAATCTCTGACATCCTTGTCTTCATATATGGAGTACAAGATATTTCTATTAATCACATTCCTAGGAAGTGTAATATTGTGGCCAACAAAATTGCTAAATTGGGTCATAGTCTCCTCGCCGAGTTTATTAAGACTCATCCAAAGCTTCAGGTTCTCATCCGAAAGGATGCTCTAGGACGCCCTCCGTAGTGAGTGTCTCCTAATTTTTACCTAATAAAAAAAAGGTGGTTCAAAATAAGCGAAACTTCTGGTTTGCAAACCGGCGGTTCCGGTTCCTCGGAATCATAGAACCGGAACCGGGCATGGGCCGATTCCTCGGTTTCGGTCCCGGTTCCGGTTCCAGCCGGTTCCAGAGCCGGTTTCTCCCGGTTCCAGTTTGGAAATTATTTTTTTAATCTCTGAATGAAAACCGCGATTACGGTCCAATGGGCTGCGATTGCGGTTTTCATCCTGCGGTCGCGGTTAGCTAAACCGCGACCGCGGTTACACTATTTTATTTTTTTTATTAGTGAACCGGCGGTTCCACCCAGTTTGGAACCGCCGGTTCCCGGTTCCAAAATCGCCAGTTCCCCGGTTCCGAGGGTGGACAAACCGGAACCGTAGCGGGAACCGGACCCGGCGGTTCAGGAACCAGAACTGTCGGTTCCGGTTCGACCGGTTTTCCGCCGGTTTTTGAACCGGCGGTTCGGATGAACCGGAACACAGGTCTAAGTGAAACCGACCAAGTACCTCTTGACCTAGTGGTAATTAACACTAGGTCGCTTAAGTATCTGTCCAGAGGTTTCGAGTTTGAGACTCTCTCACGATGTTTATGCAGTTGAGAGACATGGGATGAGCAACACCCCTAGCACTAGCAGGGTCCAACCCAACTTCATTTCTGAACGTAGGCACAAAGTGCCGAATCGGCAAGGCCCAACCCATAAAAAAAATAAGCGAAACCGAAAAACTAAAGAAAAAAATCGACTATTTTTTATTAACTGAATCGTTATTTTTTTTTAAAAAAATTCGCATTATACCAAAATTTCGCTCCTACAATTTTTTTTGTTGAGGAAACCCGGATTCGTTTTGGTTATTTGAACCGGTAATTTTTCTTTTCGCTTTATGTTTCTTTATAAATTGCATATTGATAAATGGTAACTGAGATATATTTTAAATTTTAAAAATTGGAACATTAAATATAGTTTTGTATGATAGAATTGCATGTGTTGAGAATTTAGCTCCATAACATAATGTTTTTTATTATCATTACTAATTACTTAATTATGTCTCTTTGAAAATATTTTAACTCTAAAAATAGCTACATTTGATATAAGTTTGTAAAGACAAATTAAATCATAATCATCATGAAAAACTAGTATTTATTTTGAAGTTCTAATCTAATGATAGTATTTTTTTTATATGAAGTTGATAATTTTATTGTTGTTAAAATATATTATTATAATCTAAAATTACAAACATTGATATTAGTTAACTGAGTAAAACAAAACCGGAAAATTCGGTTAAACTATCCTCGATTAACCAGCATTAATAAGTCTATTATGGTTAATAATTTCAACTAATCGAAATCATGGTTACTCGAAGTTTTGTTCGATTAATCGAAATCATTGTTAATCAAATAGTGCACTTTAGGATACTTATATGTACAATTTTGGTTCTTAAAATATGCACTCAACTCATATTGTGTGATTAGAAGAAATGTCACATTTCTTCTAAGTAGACAAATTGTAATTTTTATAAAAGATACACATTTGTCTTAAAAAATAGTGCTTGTTTGGATCGCACATTATAATGCAAAAGTAATGCACAATCCAAACATGTCCATAATCTTTAAAAAATCACATTATAAAGACGACCCTTCTTAACCTCAATCGAGGTTCAAGGCCTCAAACAAAAAAATAACAATAGTTGCAGCCTGATGACAAGGTTATAACAAGAGGTAGAAGTGAATTTGTCAAGGGCCCGTTTAGTATCCATATCTAGATATCAAATATGGGTAAGGGGCTATACTTGTTGTTTGGTAGGTTCAGATATAAATATCAAAATATATCAATTGATATCCTGATATCAAATATCACATGATTTGATGTACCGATTTCTTGGGAGGAATGACTTATATCTTTATGTTCTTTTCTTTCCTAACGGTCTTCTCTTTTCCCAAGCTTATGCATGCTCGAGAATGATGAAGAAAGCCCTAAAATAGGTGGTAGCCAACAATGAAATCGTCGTCCTATAGCACCGCCTAATACTTCTTTTTTCAGTTCCGATGTTCTTTTTCTCATTTTGCCCAGATTCGGTGTTCTTCTTCCCATTTCAGTCCTTTTCCCATTTCGCCCAGATTTGATGTTCTTCTTGCTAAAATTTGTCGTTCTTTTTTGCCGAGATTTGGTGCTCTTCTCTTTTCGCATATTTTTGATTCTTTTCTCCAATGGGATGTATATTAATAATCCCAAAATAGATGGAAGGTAATTAAATTAAATTAATAAATTTAATTTGTCAAATTAACGATCTAATGGGCTTTGTTTATTATATTTTAATTTGATTAAAAATAAATTTAATGTAAGTAATTATCTTCATACTGTATAAAATAATTATTTTACATATTTTAAATTTTGATATCTTATGTACGATTATGTTTTACCAAACAATAGAGATAAGATATGATTGATATCTTTACTATACCAAACAAAGATATATAGATATCAAACCTCGTACGGTCGTACTCATATCTTATTTTGATATCAATACCGATATCTCATATCCTTGAGATTAGGGCTGAGCAAAATTTGGCAATTCGTTTATCCGATCCGAAAAATTTGTCGATCCGATTTGTAACCAAAATTATCCGTTTCAAATTGATTCGTATCCGCATTCGATCCAATCCGACTGATTTTTCCGGATACTTGGACCGGATACAGATCGAGATTTAAAGTAAACGGATATATCCGAAATATCCGGTATATATATTATATATATATTTTTAGATAGGGAATATAACACTTAATTACTTATGTAGTATAAACTCATTGAGTATTAATTAGTATACTAAATTACTAATGCGTAGATGCTTCTCATTGGATTTGTGAGAAATGGCACTTCTAGCTTCAGCCCATAATTCAACCTTATTATTCAAATAAAAATAACAAAATTTTACTAAACGGATATTTCGGATAACCACTCCTGGATATCCGATCACCAGTTTGTAATCTTCAACTGGTGCCTTCAATCGAATATTTTTTTATCGGATATCCGGTTCATAACGGGCCAGATACAAATCGAAATTCTAATGGGAAAAAGTAACGGATATCCGGTATACCGAATCGAATATATCCATTTGCTCAACCCTACTTGAGATATCGATACCAAACAAGCCTTAAGTTATTTTTCCTTTGTTTGGATCTACTACAACTCAACAATGAGATTTTACTATGGCATGGACTATGGTGTTTCTGGGCTTGCTTAAACATTGTCAAAAAAGCATGTTTTTTTGGTGGAAAATATTACTTTATTATATAAAAATGTGCAAAAATTAAATCCATCTTACATGTTTTAAGACAAAAAATAATTTTTGTATTAACAAGTGTTTTTTTATTAAAAAGTGGAGCAAGCTTTTAGAGACTTTCAAAATATAAAATCCTTAAAGAGTGAGCTAAGTTATTACTTCAAAATATATAACCATATGTGTGGGCCAGTTATAAATTTGGGCTAAAAGATGAGCAGTCTAGAAATTTGGGCTATTTGGTGCAAAAATACTTAATGCATATTTTTTAGCCCATTTTGACAAACCCATCTCTACACTCACTCTAATCCATAATCAAAGTAATATAAATCATTGAATTTTTTTTTACACAGAGAATGCTTAAACCAAAAAATAAATAAGGCCCTGTTTGTTTTTATACCTGGAATCGGGTTAGAATCACATATATTTTAATTTTGAGATACGTATGAACTCTAAGTGTATTTTTCTAATATGAAAATCACTCATTCTCAACCCTTAATTAAAACAAATATTAGCATGTATTTGACTCATTTCTAATCTTATTTTTTACCATATGTAATTAGGTATAGAAATAAATAAGGACTAAAATAGCAATCATCTTATCGATAACTTTTAATCAGTAATACCATTAATGAGAACATGGCAATGTTGTTGAACATCTAAATCATACTGTCATATTAGCTAGTGATGTGTTTCTTTCGATCACTTGACTATTTGAAATCCTTTTCTTTTGTAGTTGGAGAATTAAAACACCAACGGTATAATTTATAACGTGATAGATGACTTTTTCATTAAAATAAAGTTGACTTGAACATTACTCCCTCCGTATAAGTCTACTTGTCTTTTTAGACTTAAAATCTTGTTCAAAAGAACTTGTCTTTTTATATATTTTGGACTCAATTTTCCCATTTTAACCCTTACATTTAATGATAAAGTGAACTAAATCTACTCCATTTTCATTTTCAATGCATAAAGTAAGCATTTAATTCGGGGAATTTTTGTCTAATGTAAACTTTTCTTAATATGTGTGTCCAACTCTAAAAGATCAAATAGAGTTATACGGAGGGAGTATAAAATATACCCCTACTAAAACAACGATGTATTAATTAGTTACATACTATGAGTTTAATTGGCTATAATTAATTGTAGCCTTGAGTAATGTAAAATGATGACTAGGTGTTTGGAATCCTTAAGACGACATAATTAAAAAAAATTGCTTGATAAAATACACTGAAAAACTGTAATTGAACAATGACATGGTCAAAGTCAACCTACATCCAATACATTCCAAAAGTCAACTTGCCTTTTCTAGAACTACATGTTTGATACTTACCTTCAAATCATAAATATTTTTTTTTGTAGAAAATCATAAATAATTTTATAATAAATATTGTATGTGATCTTTTAAGTTTGGCCATTTCATCTTCTTAAACTTTCAAAACTGTTAAGCTTTGATGGGATACATCAAGAATTCAAGCTAGATTAGGAAGCCATGTTAATTGGCAAATAATGAATTTGATGTAGAAAAGAAGAAACAATGTAGGTGTTGTTGTTCTTTAGCCCGAATGTTAAAGGTTGTGTTCTTTAGCCCCTCACTTTCCCCCTATTTTTTTTGGTTTAGTTTTTTTTTTCGCTTGTTGTACATTCTTACGTGTTTGTTGTTGTTAGTTGCTAGTCGGTTTCCGGCTACCGTTTACTCGGCCTCTCGGTTGTATCGAGCTTGTCCGATCAACCGAATTCTTACCTACTCAAAAAAAAAATGTAGGTGTTGTGTTCATAAAATGATATTAGAAAAGAGTTGAGACTTCTGAGTAAGGTGTATGGAACCATCGCCCTACTTTCCTAACTCCATTTCCAATTTCCAAGATCTCGATTATGATTCTAGAATTGAATCTCATTTCAAACCGTTGTATTTAAATAAATACTTTTAGTTTAAGATTTCAGTAATTTATCACATCATATTGTGTAAGCTTTTATATATGTATCTTTCAAAAAAAAATTAAAGGTTTTAACATAAATAATGTTTTCATTTTGGTCTAATAAGAGTCACTTAAGCCATTAAGGCAGAAGCGGCTAGGAGAGATTCAAATTAGGGTTGAATATGGGTCCGTCCAAATTGAAACTTTAAGCCGAATCGACTGAATCGAAACCGATATTATTTAATTTGTTTTTTGTTAAGTTCGAATTTCATAAAGAATAACCCTCTCTATCCATCTCAATTCTCAAACCAGCAAAACTAAAACCGAACCAAACTGAATTGGTTCGCTTTAGTTTTTGGTCCACCTTGAATCAAATTTCAGTTTTTAATTTGGTTCGATTTTTGTCAGTTATATTTGCTTTTGAACAGATGTTCAACCCTAATTCAAACTCAGTGGTCGCCGCCCAAACCCCTCACCCCATTTTCCCAAATTCAACCCATTCGCTATAGTTTTGGATGGATTCTTTATCTACTTCTCTACTAATATCCTTCCTATAGTCTATTCCATCTCTTTTATACCTTATTGGCACAACACTTTTGGTCGATGTTTGAATCAATCTCTATGAGCCCATGAGTCATGACCACTTTAAACCCTGACTTGTGATGTGTATGTTGTTGATATGAATAGCCATAAAAAAAGGAAAAGGAAATCTGAATGAAAAAAGGAAAATGAATATATTTGAGAAATCATCATTCTTGTCATGCAAGCTTAAATAAAAAAGAGAAAAATATAATAAAATTTTAAAATGTAAAATTGGAAATAAAATATGGTTTTTATAACCTATGCCATAAGGGTATATGATAAGAAACCTTCTTTTAGAAACTAAAGCCCAAAAAGAAAATTCATAACTCTAAAAAAAAAAAAAATTAAATCCCTAAATAAATAAAAGAAGACTATAGGGCATCTTTACAACTATAAAAACTCTCCCTCTCAAAAACAATAAATGTTCGATTTTCTAAATGCAAACTAATTATCCTATTGGATATTCTCCTTATTAAAATAATAATTAAAAAATATTTTGAAATACAAAAGACCACTAATAAAGACTGAAAAATATTTTTTAAATTAGGTAAAATTACTCAAAATAATACCAACTTTTGCCTATTTACTCAAAATAATACGAACTTTTAAATTGATAAAAAATAATACCAACTTTCATTGTATTAACCAAAAATAGTATAACGGTGTTTTTTGTGAAAATTTCGGAAAAATATGTGACGTGTCTATCAAAATTTGTTGACTAAACACTAAAAAATATTCATGGCTAAGATTTTGATGTGATTATTACTCAATATCATCATATAAATTACCATTTCGCATATAAGTAGTATCGATTTACATTATATAAATTATCATTTCACCTTGTGGCATCAACAAAAGTTGGTATTATTAATGACCAACCAACATATTTTAATGGCCACATCACATATTTTGCCAATTTTTTTACAAAAAACACCGTTATACTATTTTTGGTTAATACAATGAAAGTTAGTATTATTTTTAATTAATTTAAAAGTTCGTATTATTTTGAGTAAATAGGCAAAAGTTGGTATTATTTTGTGTAATTTTTCCTTTAAATTAATAACACTTCTTTCTTAGTCTTTACAAATACAAAGGAGTGACTACATCAATTATAATCATACAACTATATGCTTATATCTATATGCCTAACATTTACCTTTCATAAACAAATACTTACGAATTATAAAATATTTTTGCTACACCAAATCAACCATTCAAAATAAAGGTTTAAATCCAATTTCCTTTCATTATTTTTTCCATCAAATCACACATATATTTTGCATTTTTATTCTAATTCAAATAATATACACATCTATGTCCACTTATAAAATCAATAATTATAGACAGGAAGTTCTACCCCGTTCATCGGACAGGGCAAGCCATCTAATAGGATAAAAAAATCCATAACTTTGTTTGATTTTGGAAAAATTAAATTAAAATTTTGAGAACCAAGCTTGCAATGCAAGCATGAATTTTGTTTCTAATTTTGTTTCTTTTAGTAGAAAACAATAAATAAACACATTTGACTAGAATTTTGTTTCCACCACTACTCTTTAGGTAGTTTGGCCGGATTTTTTGAGGTATGGCCGGATTCCTCCGGTGTTGGTCGGATTCCGCCGCCGCTTCACCCTCACGACTCCTCCTTCTATCTTTCTCGGATCTGGTCGGTGCTAATCTCCGGTGTTCCACGACATCACCTTGCCTCTTGAGGCGCTACTTGTGGCTCAAGTTTGTCACATCTACTTGCGGCGCAAGTTTGTCACCTCTACTTGTGGCGTAAGTTTGTCACATTTACTTGCAACGCAAGTTTGTATTGCTTGCGGCGCAAGTTTGTATTGCGGCTCAAGTTTGTCACATCTACTTGCGGCGCAAGTTTGTCACATCTACTTGCGGCGCAAGTTTGTCACCTCTACTTGCGGCGCAAGTTTGTCACATTTACTTGCAACGCAAGTTTGTATTGCTTGTGGCGCAAGTTTGTATTGCTAGTGCCTAGTGGCGCAAGTTTGATAACTTTACTTATGGTGCAAGCTTGGAAACTCTGTTTGCGGGATGGCTCTAGCTTATTTTGTACAAATTTTCCTAGGATTTGGAGTTGTGTTTTGTTTTGGATCGAGTTGTATTAGGCCAGGTCGTTTGGTGCTCCGTGGCTTTTGAAGATTCTTTATTTCGGTGGAGGGAACATCAGCTGCCCTTTTTGCACACCCCATGATGGGGTGACAACTTGCCTACGACACTATGGTTTTTAGCGCTTTCTCACCCTAATCCCAAACGCATTATTGCTCTTTCTTTTCGGGAGTACTTTGTACTATCCCTAGTCAATCCTGATTGTCTTGTTTGTGACTCTTTTTGAATCACTTGGTCGTTCTCGGCTGCCTTTTTTCTAACGGTCGGTCGGTTTACCAAATCTGTTTGGTATTCCGAATTTTTACCTTGTCAAAAAAGATATATATGTTCAAAATATGGAAGAGATAATTTTTTTAAAAAATACAATAAATAAGATATAACTTTATATGAAACCTAAAGATAATTATTTTATTAAAAATAGTTAAAATATAATTAATTTAATTTATGGTGGGACTAAATTCGTTAACTTAGGGATAGTCAAATCTTTCAATATACATATAATACTAAACAATATATTTACAATATTAAACAATTTATTTACATATTTTATTATTATTTTTAAACATTACAAGTATTTATCTTTCTTTTTATTGTAAAATAAAATTCACATATATATACGAAAAATTCATCAAAAGGTATCATGCTAAAAGATAAAAGATATTTAAACTTATTTTAAAATATTTTAAATTTTTATCTTTATTTTTTAAACATTTGTATAAGGAATTTGTCAAAAGATATTATTACTTTTTATTTTAAATATATTATCAAGATATATATATATATATTAAAATATACTAAATAAGCATTGATTTAATTTTACAGATAGATTTTAGTAATAAAAAAGAATTTAATGTTAAAGATAGATTTAAGTAATAAAAGTGAATTTTTGGCTTGATTTTCTAGTATGTGTATATATAAAGGTTACGTAATAATTTGTAAGAGCTTATTCGTTCCCATCATACTTACTTTAGTTACTTGGCCCCAAATTCTTTAAAATGGAAATCTTCCACAAGGCCAACGAAGGCAAACTGGCGGTACGACTCAAGAGCCACCACAACAAATTCCTCCTCCCTGAAGAAGACGGCGACTCCGCCGTCAAGCAACACGGCACCGGCACCACCGCCGCCGCCCGTTGGTCGGTGGAGATCGTGGGCGGCGGGGCCCGCGTCCGCCTCAAAAGCGTCAAGACGAACATGTACCTCTCGGCCTCGGACGCCCCCTTCCGGGTCGGGCTAACGGCGAAGAGAGCCGCTCAGGCGTTTAATCAGACGGATTCCGTCGAGTGGGCCCCGGTGAGAGAGGGTAGTAGTAGTAGTAACGGTCGTTTGATGCTGAAGTCGGTGAGAGAGGGGAGTTACCTCTGCGCTAACGGCAGTTTCCCGCCGTGGAGGAACGCCGTTACTCATGACTTGCTTTGCGCGACGGAGAGTGTGGATTGGGCGGTTTGGGATGTGGATGTTGTGGATAGGGATTGCGATGACGGCGCCGCCGGAGACGGTGCGGTTGTGCGGAGGGCGTTTAGCGTTCCCGCCAATTTGGTGGGCGGCGGTGGCGGGAAGGGATCGTGTTCTCCGGCGGGTTCGGTTAGATCTGTACGGACGATGTCGCCACGTCGGCAGGTAATTAATTACGTAACGGGGAATTTTATTTTTATTTTGTTTTTTCCATCAAATTTCACGTTATGATGGTCAACGGTTGAACGTGAGCAGAAAAGTTTTAAATTAAAAATGACAAAGAAAGAAATTAAATGTCGTTATAATTAATTAGCAGTTTTTACCCAAATAATAATACAGTAATAATTAATTAGCGGTTAAAAAATTATAGGTCACTGAATTGTATTTAACCGGTCGATCAGATTAATTATAGCGAATACTGCAAAATCTTTTTTTTTTTTAAATTATGATCAAAACTATATATGTTCTTCTCTTTACGTCACATTGACTCACATACGTACCTTTCGTAAAAATTATATTATACAAGTCGTGTAATGGATAAATTCATGGTGACATACCCATTTTTAGTTGAGTACTCAAGTATACATAAAATTAATTAATTCGGTATTCGTAGTTTTTTTTTGGTTATTCTTTCATAGGTTTTATAAAATAATTTTTTTAACCTAGGCCCTAACCTTAAAATAGAGTATTAGGTTATTTTAATTTTTTATTATCGATTTTATTTTAGAATTTTAATTTTTATATCTAGTATTTTTAAGGATATAAGATAAAAAACTGTTTATTTAATTAATAAGATAAGAAGATTACATGCGTGCCAATAGAATCGAGAATGGAACATGCCTTATAGTATGTCAAATATTCCTTCGTCGTTAGAGCAAATTTATTTTATTGTGATTGTATTTTAATATTCTCAATGATAATTCAAGAATATTATTACCCTGTGGTAGATTTATCTATCAAGTAAACGGTTGACTAAAAGCCTACCTCAAACACGTACATTGCACTATTGTTTTTGATTTTAATAAAAAATGTTAAATCAGTGTCTATGGTTCTGAAATGTTTTTTATTATTATGATTAATTTGTAGTCAGTGGATTCAATTAGAAAATCAAGTTCTACTTCTTCAAACAAGGTAACCCAAAATGCAAATATCAATAGTAATATATATTCACTTATTTGTGCATATACATTAGTTTTCCATGTACTTGGATATGCATTCACAATCAATCAAATTCATGTAACATATATCATGTCTAATTACTCCTTGTCATTTTTATCAATATGTAGCACACAACCATCATAGAAGATGGCAATAAGCCTCTCCCGCCTGAGGTTCGAATGGCCAAGAAAGCCTTCTTGGAAGCACAAGACCTAGACTTCAAAACCCTCTTCCACTCGGAGAGGCTCAAGCATCTTGAATCCGCCATATCCGTCCTCCTCTCCTACAACATGATCAACACCAACGACAACTACACGAGACTAACTGCCAACTCGAAGCTCCTAACCCTCCGAGACCAGTTGCAAGCCCTGAAATCGAGCAAGACACGAGACACGAACGAGCTCAGTGAGTACGAGGCATTCAGAGAGAGGAAGGAGAATATGAAGGCCGAGCTCCAGAGAGAAGTGGTGAAGGCGCGAGAGTTGCAGTGTAGGGAGACAGAGCTGGAGGCGGTGCTGGTGAAGGCGAGGGGGAAGAGGGCGGAGTTGGTGAGGGAGTTGGAGAGGGTGGAGAGGAGGATTAAGATGGGAGAAGAGGAGGAAGTGAAGAATGAAGTGGAGATGGAGGAGTTGTGTAGAGTGATTGAGTGGAGGAGTGAAGGTGTGAAGGAGATGGAGAGTAAGGAGAAAGTGTGGATGGAGAGGAAAGTTATGGCTATGAGGACAATCAAGGAAGTAGAGGATCATTGGGCCATCATCAAGGATTCATTTTAGGTGTTTGTTTTTGAAAATGTGGTTTTTTGGTTAAGGGCTGTCCATAAGAGTCGAAATGGAGACCTTATGGTACTGCTAACGAGTGAAATGATTGTATTTGTGTGGTTATACACATTACAAGGGGCGATAGAGCGAGTATGGAAAAAAGGAGTAGTTAGTTAATTTTTTTTTGTTATGGAAGAATAAAAGATTAGTAAAGTCAATATTTTTGTCTTTTTTTTTGGCCTCACAATGGTTTTGCCTTTTGATGTTCATTGTGAGTTTGTGACTAATACAAACATAAAGTATATTTTAAAGAATAATGAAAGAATGATGACCGGTAATTTATAAAGAAGAGTTGTATGAGGATTTGAAGGTTTGGAGCATTTTGGGTATGGAAAAATGTGCTTGATTTCATCCTTTGTTAGTAAATCATATATTTGGAAGCTTAATTGTACTCACTGGCTACTCAATTAATTAACTTTTGAGACACTTATAATCATCTCTGATCTTGTTAATTCTCCTTAGTTTACACTATCCTTTGCTGCATTTTTGGCTTGTTATATAGACCCTCAGAAGTAAAAAAATGTATTTAATTTTGTTGAAATTAACTTTGCATGTTTTAATAACCTATTGTCATAAGAGCCACTTTATGCCTGGAGGAAACCAAACTGTACAAAAATATTTGACCTAAATAGGGTTGTTCATCAATCCAAAACCTAACCGAACCGAAAAATCCAATGTCAGGTTTCGAAAACCGAAAACCGAAAACCGAAAAGAATAACATGGTGAATATAATAAGAATTTTGAGAGCATTTACAAAGAATGCCAAGTTCAATGCTTCAAGAGTTCAAATGGATGCACCATGGCTTGCAAAAATCCCTACACAAGTAGAATTGAAATTCTCAGATTTTATGTGCAATTCGCCAAAACCAAATCCTAAAGTTGTGATAATCTAAAGCTCTTATGTGCAATGCTCCCTTTGGATCTTCTTCTCTATAGGATCGGCTAACTTCAAGCGAGGAACAATGTTCATGGATTGCAATTCCTGAAACATGAAAGCCACATCAAAATGAAACATCTGCAAGAAGAATTGAGCTCCAAATGCAATTCTAATGCTGTTAAAAAGAGTATTATTACCTGAAAAAGGAGCTTGCAAGCATATGGCATTTTCATTGTGGTTATATTTTCCCCACTTTTTCTGCAAGTACTACACACAGCAATTTTCAGCTTATAGTTATAGTATCCCAGCAAGCCACATTCTTTGCATACCTGCCAAAGAACAGTAAAAACACATTTTTTTTACTCAACAATAATGTGAAATACATATCAGAGGAAAAAAGAACTAGACTTGACGAGTTTAGAACCACCTCTTGGTGGATTACAATCCATTTTGGATATGAAATGCATTACAGATCAACTGAGTTGTCATTTTAGTTATTGGCACAACTATTAAGGAATTCAATCAACATCAACATCATCGCGCAGTATAGTCCCGCTCAAGCGGGATCTGGGGGGTCAAAATGGGGGCACCCATAACCTGAACATGTCAAGAGGATGTGCCCGATGGACCCAAGGAAAAGAAAAATTCAGCTATGTGACAATAATAACTGAATTTAGTTAGAATGCACCAAAATTGATATAGGGGCTAAATCCATCTCAAAGGCACTGTATAAAAGCCAATAAGCTGAAATTTACAATTTGTTAACTACTCGCCTCATTTATATAGCCAATGAATAAAGAGAATTTGCATAGACATAAATCAATATGTGCAAATTCCAATAACAAACCTTATAACTCCACCAGCAAATCATATTACCTACAACTCTAGAATGACAAATATTTTCTAAATGAAATTAGAAGACTAAAATGACAATCTTTTTTTGATCGGTCCGCATTAATTCCATATTTTATAGCTTCAATAAGGAAAACACACTCACCTGAACCTGATAAGGGTCACTTGAAAGCATCAATCTTTCATATATAAGCATACTAGCTCCATAAGCAATCAAACAATCACGTTCCATTTCTCCAACCCTTAGACCTGAGCATTCAATTTAATCATCATTAATTGGATTAATCCTTTAAAAAAACTCCATTATACACCAATGTATAAGATTAAATACCTCCATTCCTAGCCCGCCCTACAGTTGGTTGTCTCGTGAGCAATTCAAGGGGACCAATACCTCGAGCCTGCATTTTATCCACTACCTTCAAGCACATACACACCATAGACATTAATTTAGTATCCTAGAAGATTATTTAGTCAAGAGTATTCATATGAAATTAGTTGAAAACACAAACTGTAATCAACATTAGCTTTGGAAATGGAGCTTACCATGTGTTTTAACTTTTGATAGTAAATTGGTCCCATAAAAATGTATGATTGTAGAGGGTTGCCTGTTATTCCTGAAGAAATGAGAATATCAAGTTTGCATTTTAGTGCATATTATAA
The DNA here is from genome assembly GCA_964016875.1 of Fallopia convolvulus. NCBI lineage: Eukaryota > Viridiplantae > Streptophyta > Magnoliopsida > Caryophyllales > Polygonaceae > Fallopia > Fallopia convolvulus. The sequence continues at coordinate 55,283,477 of OZ024734.1, forward strand.
GACTGAACAAGAATCATAACCACAACAAAAGAGGAATATAGTCAAACCTGAATAAATGAAATCCTTGCCGCTGTAGCTGAAGCCACTCTTTACCAATGTTGCACTAAAACAAAGTAAAAACAGATTTGAAAATGATGAAACTTCAAAAAGAAAGAAAAAGAAGACCATACAGAAGAGATAAAAGTAAACCTTATGGCTTCAACCGTGTCAGCATGGCCACTTGGCTCACCAAAAGCGGTTCCATAGTGGAATCTTCCAATTGATACTCCAGCTTTACCACCTAGAAGCTCTATCATCTTGCCAACTGTCATACGACTGATAGCAATGTACAAACGTATGTCAATATTTTAACCATAGAAACCTAGGAGATTAAAATGATACGAGCTTACAATAATCACAAACCTAGGAAATCCGTGAGGATTCATGATCAGATCAGGACAGATTCCTTGCTCAGTGAAAGGGAAATCTTCTTGCTGGACAATGGTGCCACATACTCCTTTCTGACCATGTCGGCTACTAAACTTGTCACCAACCTACATCACATAAGAACAGGAGCTTACGATAATTTCAAGCTTACTAGTATCTTGGATTAGTGAAAATAGGACACAAATACATAATTGTTGATCTTCCCAACATTGCAAATGTGGTGATACAATCTGTTTAAAGTTGACTAAAACTGACAGAAGATCCAAGAAAATATATTTGGATGAGCAATTGAAAGATGATATTTCCATGGAGACCCTCAAAGCAAGAACATTTCTGGATTTGCAACTACAAATTATAGTTGATTAAGGGTTCGTTTGGATTACCGCATTTAATGCATTAAGTTTGCAATGAACTGCTTTAAATGACCAATTTCATGCAACCCTAATTAGTGTCACCTACCTCTGGCCTACGAGTTTCACGAATTATAAGTTTGATATTGCATTGTTGATCTTTGTCGGTAAAAAGAGCTACTCGCTCCACCACAGCTACTTGTCCGGTGAGCCTGCAGTGCCTTACTGGTGTTGGCCTATAATGGCTGCATTACATATATAATATAACATTACTATTAGGCAAGAAATATTAAAAAGAAAAAACAAAAGAAAGATGTCTACTAGAAGACTATATTTGAATGAAACATACCTATGAAATACTTCAGCACCAGGTGTGCCACTACTAGTTATTACTGAAGATTGTTTGTTGATCAAAATGTCATCAGGCCTAATTATTTGTCCAGGAGCTGCAATACCATCGTCATCTAATGCCTGTTCCAATTTTAATAGATTAAATTAAGTAAAAATAAATCTAATTATCAAAACTTAAGAATAGATATTATTATTACCTGCATCTTGTCAGCAAAATGCCCCTCCCTTGTAGGGCAGAGGATTCTATCTTCTTCCTTACCAATCTTCTTTAAGATTGTAGCTTTTCTGTCAAGAGAATAATCGCAAAAATATTGGAGATATTATCCATAGCTGTAGCATTGCAACTGGAAAATGCTCAAATCAAGTAAATACCTTTTCATCACAATGCAAAGCCCAAAACCACGATCCAAGGATGATTTGTTCATAACAATTGCATCCTCAATATCGTAGCCACTATAACTCATAACAGCAACAGTTGTATTTTGGCCGGCACCAAGCTTGTCATAACCCACCTGCAATGGAAAACCATTCAAGACTCTCAATTTTTTTCTAAACTTATTTTATAATAAAAAATATTTTATTAGAACATACATACCAATTCGATTGTTTTTGTTGTCAACAATGGGCGTTGTGGATAAACTAACAAGTAGAGCAATGTATCCATTCGAGTCAGCTACAAACGATAAAGAAACCACGAGTAAGTCATTATACATGTATCTGTTTTACAGCATGTAAACAAAAAGAACTCACAATGTAATGAAAATGGACCTAACCTACACTATCATTCCTGACATGATAAAAACAACTCATAATGTATATTCAATAATGGGTAGAATGAAAAATCAACCCAAAAGCATTTGGACTTGGGAAATAGACTTAGATGCGCTCCCGTGTAAGACCAAGCAACATTTCACTAATTCGTTTTTCCTTTTTGTTTTAATATCAGTATGTCACTACTGAAACCTCACCAAGATACAATCAGATGAAGCTTCTGAATTCCTATTTAGATTCACTTCTCATGTTATGCTGAATTATTTCTCATATGCATATCAATATTACATGAAAACGTAAGAACACAACAGGAAAGCTTAACTATTTACTGGAAATGCCCTCATTGACTCCTTCACCTAGGTACAAAACTGAAAACTTGCCTGGTTATATCCAATATTCCCCATAGCTTGCTTTCCCATAGCGCACTGTAATATAACAAATGATTTTCATCATTTTAGTGCTCAGTATCTCAATGCGTTTGGATTTCCAAATGCATTATCTTGTGAATCCAAACACACCGTAAGTAGTTGAGAACAAAGTAATGTGTCTTATAAAGTAACTGCAAACCTGATAGGTATTTCTGGGAGATTGATTGTGATGAGGGTAAGGGATCAGACCCGCAATAACACCCAAAATGGTGAATGGCTCAATTTCTATGTGAGTCGTTTCAGCCGTTGAGTCATTCTCATATAATGCAATCTAGCAGGCAAATCATATTACATAACATTAACACAATATCAAAACATTGATACAATATCAATAAAAGAGGAAGATCTGAAAGAGAAAAAAATAACAAACCAAAGTATTGTTTTCCTCGTTCACATCAACATACTCAATCAAACCATCCCGTAAAAAATCATCGAAAGTGCATACTCCATCCTACATGAATTGAAATTGCAATTAGATGACGATTAACATGTCAATCTAGATCAACTATATGTCACACTTACCAAAAGCTCTTTCATATGGTGTTGTTTAATCCTTGACACACCTTTATCAGCAATAACAAGTGGCCGGCAAACACGACCTCCGTCAGAAGCAAGATATACACAACGCTGCGATATATATTATTATATCAGAAAAGTTCCTTAAGCATCAACAATATGAGATGAGGGGTAATATAAGTTAAATGTCTGACAGACTAGGACTCTAAAAATATTTTGTAAGCCAAACCTATCCAATTAAATTAAAGTTATAAGGTGGTTACTATCATTGTGGGGCCAAATTATGCTATTATATAATAATCCTATCGGCTTAAATTGTTGATAGCTCTCCAGGGCAATTTGATGGATTGCCGGTTCATGAAGGATTGGACAGAGAAGTTTTATGATTTTGCAAGGAATTGTTTATCTTTTGTAGTTAGAAGATTCAAAATGATAGCTTTTCACAACTCAATTTGCATTTGCCAAGAAAGATGTGTATTATTATTGCTTACTTTCTTGTAGTCAAATAAATCTAACAGATGGCTTTGGTTGTGGATTTATTTGACGAAAGAAGCTTGTAATTTTTTCTTAGATGCAACACCCAAACTAACTGGAATTACAGGCTCACCAAAATTCAAATATTAACAGTGTGCAAAAGGAATTTATTGAAGACAATGTGTAAATTAAGACTTCACCTGCTTCTTATGAACGAACACGCTCACAAATTCGCCAATCTTGCCTGCTCTGCGCAACCTTCTCAGAGCATTTGCAAATTCCTAATGACAAACAAGCAGAATGAAAAAAAGATGCATTAGAAACAAAAATTTCAGCGCCTGGAACTACATATGATTGTTGAAGAGAAGAGGTAGAAATTGGCTCTTCAATCACGGACAAGTTTTTTCAAGAAAATTTACCTGAGGTCTCGTATGCTTGCCAAGAATAAGCCCATTGCATATAACTAGAAATGAATCTGCTGAATGCAATACCTCCCCTGAGAGGTTCTGCAAGTCTTGGACACCTAGCATGAAGCACTGATAGCCAGTTGTGGAAAGTATTAAGCTACAATATCAAGTAAGTCACACTCTAAACCCAATAAAGCAATAAGAGAAGTACAAGTCCGGATTTTTTTACCATGGCTACTAGCGGAGCCTCATCTTCATCAGTTGTAACATGTGTCATCAGTGCCAGATTTCTTACAAGTCCACAAGCTTCTCCTTCAGGAGTATCACACGGGCACAACATGCCCCACTAAGAAAAAAACAATACACTTAGTTCAATAAAATATCATATTTTTAAGAAAACCATTATGAAAAAATAGTCTAGAGAGCATCTCTAATGTCATACCTGACTAGGTTGCAATGCTCTTGGTCCACTTACTTTCCTCGACTTCTCAAATTGTGAGGAAATCCTTGTCATATATCCCATTGCACCAATGTAAGATAATCTAGCTAGCACCTGCATATGAAGGAAAAAAATGTAGAAGGTGTTTTCAGTGTAAGTTGCACAGAATAAAGTGTTTTTAACGGAAACAATGACCCTAACCTCTGAAACGCCTCTCCTGTCTACTCTGAACCGTCTGATACGCCAGTTTCCTGTAGAAAGCGCCCTTTCTAGTCCCTCGGTGATCATTTTATTCCTTTCTATCTACAAAAGCATAACGTTATTTATCGTAAAATTTCATTGTGAAGCAAACATATTTATTATATTAATCTATTTAGCAATGTCACGCAAGTACATAAAGAAGCATTTGTCACCTACAAGGCTATAAAAATCTTTATTTACATTTAATGGGGAGAAACATATAAATCAACCTGTAAAATATAGAAGTCAAAGAGTTTCAGCCATATGAATCTAGTATGATCTGTTAAACCTTAAGCAGAGCAATTATTCAAGATTTTCCACGCACTTCTAACTATATAGTTAACAATCCCCTAAGTTGATGCAATGAGATATCAAATATTACCTAAACTTGAAGTCTAAAACTAATATTAATCAGATTCTAACATAAAAGAAAAAAGTAGATGTCAGATCAAAGCTAAAGGTGTGCTTGGATTGCACAATTTAATGCATTATCTTGCATTAGATCCAGGATATAATGCCAAGATAATGCATAAAATTGTGAGTACCCTAAATTCATAGATCTACTTAAATGCCTGAACCTCATTAGTCACGGTCCTGAACAAACCGATATTGCTAGATAGGCTAGTATTTGCTCGTCTATCCATTGTCCTCTTGATCTCATTATTCATTGTCTTGAACAAATCCTGCATCAAAAGGTGAATAGAATCAGAACTATGTGCACACTGTCATGGATGCAAGGTGCCTGTCACAATTTTAACTCAAACAGCATAGAGATCAACTGGCCAGATAGCTCAAAACGCTTGTTCCCAACATAATCCTAATCAATAAAAACACAAACAAGCTGTATCAATACTCTATCAAATGCTTTACATGTATGTAGCATTACTTTAACTGATAACATATTATGACTTTCTATGTTTTGAGCTTTTCAAAAACAAAAAGCAGCAAAAGATACAGTACATTCATAATTTCATAAGATTTTTTTTTCAATGAAGAATACACTAACATACTTTATCGTCTACTGCTTCTTTATTTAATAATGCTTCCAACATGCGTCTCAACATCACTGCAGCATATATGCACTTCTGATGGAAGTTGTTTTCCAGCACCTTTACAAGCAGAAAGAAAACACAGGGGGTAACATGAAATAACTATAAATTGCACTGTAAGATAAGGGAAGCCATTGTAATGTAACCATTTGTTTTGTCTTTCATGATTGAGCTGGATTTTTATGCAAATACCACAATGAGCAATATTTTTTTTTACTTTGGCCCAATATAACACTTCAGAGTGACAAAATAAGAACAAGGAGGATTCTTAAATGTTAAATGAGATACTAAATTATTGGTGAAATAAAATCTATACATTACGAACCGGAACATGAGCAATAAATGTATGACTAAGGATTGCCAAAGCTCTGTTTTCCTGCTCAGCAGATGCAGCAAAATATGGTGACTTTTTGACCTGCAGCAAGAAATCAACATTTCATTAGCAATCTAAACACTTGCTGTGGCTGAAGCAGAGACCATACAAAACTAATGAAATTAGAATACAAACATAACTTTCTGTGAGCATTTCAAACTAAAATAATTACTTTTTCAACAAGGCCTACAGGAAGCATAAAGAAGTTTTAAGCTTTAATTATATAACAAGCACACAAAACACCTTTGCCTCAAGATACTCCAATGCATGTTGCTGTGTAAACACTTTATTATAAGCACATTCCTACATCAAATACAATTTTAATATTAGAGAAGGAGAAAATAACAGCCCCATCAAAAACTATAGAAAAAATTTCATGGATCAAATTGAAGCAGCACTTATAAACTCTGATCATATAGTTTTACCTCAAAAGATGGCAATAGTAAAGAACTATAGCGAGGGTCTCTTCCAACCATTTGCACAACCTCTAGATCACTAACCATTCCCATAGCCTTCATCACCACTATTATTGGAACCTAAGACAAATAAGATTGACATTAATCTAAGCCCATCTCAGGAATACATGATACTAGTTAACATGTCCATTTATAATTTATGTTCCCATCATTTCTGTATGACTATCTGTTTCCGTGTAGCTCAGGCTATAATAGTGATATGATCTAACCAATGTAATTCTTTTTTTAAATAAAAGAGAGAAATATATACATCAAATAAAGGGTTTTCCCTCTAATTTGATCTCAGCAATTAAACTCACGCTACCTTTGACTGAAATTGATTTAACTGTAAATATATCTTCTCTTTTTCCAAGACAAAGACTGTTTTGGACCTTGTTGTTGCTGTGCAGCTAGTCACATATGCTATTAAACTGCAAAAGTGCACATAAATTCCAAAGGTGAATTAGTCTAATCATGCATTTCCGAAGGTGAAATAGTCTAAATTACAACAGGAACCTAAGTAGCACAGACATGGACACAAACACTATGCCAACACGAAGAAACAGCAATTTCAGCACGTACATGGCAATACAGCGAAATAATATACTTGTGTTATTCTAAGCATATGAACGAGACAAAGTAAATATATACCATCAATATATGCATAAATTCCATTATTGTGAAAGAATAGAATGATTAAAAACAATATAGAAACATTGACCGTCCATTTTCAACATTTCAAACAATCTGAATTGAAGTGTAATTGGATATAATAGTAATTTGAGCTAATGCTCTCAAAAGAACAATGTGAACATGTTAAAGCATGGTTTTAAAATGCTTATAAAATCTATCTACTTCTATTGTTAGAAAGAAACCTTTACTTTTGGGTTAAATAGAAGCCTACTACTCAAAAAGTAAGTAATTTATTCATCTAAATCATGCCGGTATGCATTCTTGTCAATTGTCATCAGCACGTGAAATTGAACAAAAAAGAGCAGTAATTATCCCTAGACTTGATTACACTCATCAGAGGTATACTACTAAAACAGTAAAGACAAGTGTATAAGGACCCTGAGAATCACTTTGTAAATTAAAACACAAAACTGTTAAAAAACCTGGTAGAAGACCTGTAAAAGTATACAAGGCAAGTAAGTACTTTATTCATTGCAGGAAACTGAACAGCACACTTAGATAGGGAAAAAAGAGAGTTAGTATAAAGCTACTCACTTCCCTTTCTTATCAACATCAGTTATTATTCTGTTGTTTGATAGTTGTTCTTGCACCAAAATCACCTGAAAAACAACATAGTCATTAGTTTCATTCCCAATTTATTAGCAACTCGTGACATACACCTTTAGGGAAGAACTCACCTTTTCAGTTCCTTTTACAACAAAATAGCCCCCAGGATCAAGTGGGCATTCACCTATTATAACGAAAACAACCAATATGATATCAGTAAGAGAACTAAAAAGAATCAAACAAAAAAGTTTAAACACACCCAATCTTGCAAGCTCAGACTCATCCTTCTCGTATAGAGTACAACGACAGCTCCGTAGCATAACTGGCATTTTGCCGATGATTGCATTCTTCTACAAAAGGAAACATGAAAAAAAAAGAAGATGCCAAGAGAGAGACAAATGAACAAGTGAAAAGACAAGGAACTAATTAATATTCTCATCATGCATAAGATTAAATTGAATGAACATGATATTCAGTATTCATTATAAAGATATCTTCTGTTTTAACCAAAAAAATAAGATAAAGATACCTTATATTCTATGTGCTTTGAACCATTCGATTCCCTGACAAATTCTATATCAACAAGTATCTTAGCTGCATACCTGAAGAAGAAAGAAATTGATTTGGTGTCATAAGAGCCACATGTAAGCCAATAACACTTTGAAAAAAACTTCCTTTGTAGGCCTATAGACTAGTTTAGCACCAAGTATCAGCATCAGCCAAAAGTATGAAGTTAAAATATGAAGGTAGAGGAGAGAAAGGGAGGGAGGGGAAGAGAGAAGTACGTCATGTCTGCTAGTCTGCACATGTGAGGGGTTAAAGGTTTATTGACATTATCACTCAAAAAGACGGGTTCACCAATCCTGACATCTTTATACCTACAAATTCCAAACATAAATAGAGCACATAAGTAGCTCTATGTAAGTGATATATACAAAGGAAGACATATTACGAGATTGATGGCATTAAGCACATAATTCTATAGTTTCTCATAGAAGGGCAGAGTATTATTACTCGATATAGGTATTAGGATTGTGGCTGAATGTAACTCGATTGTTTACTCTAACAATCTTCTTTATCCCCTTAGTTACAAAGTAATTGTAGGAATCAAGATGTTCTCTCACTAGACCCCGAACCTACAAGATAAAACACCATCAATCAATCAAGCGCTTCCTTGATAAAAATCTGTCAATAGAAGCAACATCACATAGACAAGTAGACACTTTTCTCAAGTCAATCAAAGATGGATCTGTTCATACCTTCAAGTATTCAGGGACAAGTTGGAACTTGTCCACTGTGGATTTTATAGGAGATGCAAGAAATTCCTTGTCAATACTGCATTATGACAAAAACAAAATAAACTACATGCAATTAAAATAAATCATATAAGGGTGGGAAAAAAAAAAGCTAACAAAACTATAGGCATACTCTGCTTGCTTCTCTACATCAGCCATCGCAGGGAGACGTTAGAGGTGTAGGAGCTGGCGAAACAACAATATGGATTATTTTAGCTTTCGAAAAATAAACCACGGCATTATGTTAACTAATTCAGACTCAACATCAATAATAACAACTAATAAATACAGTTACGAATTCTAGTTCTCAAGCAATCACTCTCAATCAGTTCAAGGAGACTCACATGCACTAAGAGTCAATCCAGACAAATTACTAGAGTTAATCATGTTATAGCTAGTTTGCTTGAACCAAGACCCATCAAACCTAACCGGAACTAAGAATATTAATGTCAAATTTACAGCTTATACTAAACTCACCATTAAATTTACAGCTTAAACTAAACTCAATAAACCCAAAAACCTAAAATAAATCAGACCAACAGTAATCTTCAGCAATAATCTATGTTTTGTCAAACTTTAAAACCAATTAGCAGCTGACATTGATTTGCCTACATATTGATTTACACATGTTCCACCGCCGGAGATTTGCCTAAATATTACCGTTAGCGTGTTTTTTTTAACCCTTCAATAATCTCTGTTTACTCAACGCACAAACTGAAATTACAGGAAGTAAATCAACGCACACTTTCTTCTACCAAAAAAAATCAACGCACACTTTCAAATTTGTAGCAACAATGAAGAGTACACTTTCAAATGAAAAGCACACTTTCGTATTTCCCCCAAAAAATCAACGCTTCACAATGCATCAAATGTACGAACAAAGAAAAAAAAAAGAGGCAAAATCTTCTTTCAAAATCCCTCGCTAATCAGCCCAAAAAACATCAAAGATTGAAACTTCACCCAAAAATCAACGCTTGCAATGGAAACCAAGTCACATAGTACTATAATAGTCAAAGATCAAGCCTTTAAGGTTGGAGATACCTGAAAAAAACCAGCGGGCCGGTCAGAGAAGAGCATCCGGTGGGCAATTGTGCGTGGGAAGTTGAAAAGAGAAGCAATTGGAAGAGATGGGAGAGGATGAAGAAGAAATCAAAGTTTCACGACCTTGTATACGCTTCAAAGATGAAAGCTTGGAAAAGTGAGACTGTGGATTTGGCGGTTGTGAAATATAATCACGCCTATATAGTGAAATATAATAAGGTGGAGAAGGAGGGGAGCTATTCAATTCATGTGTTGTCCGCTCAAAGAAGTGACCCCCCCCAGAAAAAATGCTCTCCGTACACAGCAAAAAACTCTTTCCCTTCTCTTGTGTTCTTGTACTCTTCTTCAACCAGTAAAATCCAAATGGACACACAAATCCAGTCCCCATCTTAGCCTATTTTGTAACCAAAATCTCTCTTACGGAGCTTTAAAGTTTGTGCTTTTGGAACCAAGTCCATCTCGAATCTGGCCGGTCTGGTGGAAGCCTTTCTCTCGGGTGGGCTGTGTACACTCGGCTCGATGGACTCGTCTTTTGGTCGCCTTGGGCTTCCTTATCATCCCTATTGAACTAATTAGTTTGCTGAGAAAGCATATAATTTTGTTTGCTGAGAAAGCATATAAAGATCAAGAACCCGTTTATAAGGCCGAGGAGGCCATAGTTTGTTATCCTTGCTGAGAAAGCTTTGGATTGTGCCCAGTTTGAGGTTCTTCTTGAAAATTTTTGTATACATAAGGAATTATAACCTTCAAATTGGCAAAATTTTCAACTTGTGAATAATAAGTGTTGAATTGACATCTCCGTCGGTTTTCCGACGCCGGCCATTTCACTTGGCCTGCCTTCAACAGACACGAAGAGTAGATAATCCTCCCTGCCACTTCCAGTGGTTCGATACCCATGAGCCCAGCCCGATCTTTTTCCGACGACTCACAGATCCTCCGTCGGATCAATCTCCGCGTCCTCCTCCGACGTCTTCGCTGGCATGAGCTCGGCCTCCGCCGTTGGTGTTACCAGTCTGCTTGTCTTGAAAGACTAAAGAAAAGAAGAAGAAGAAAAATGTTTACTGCTTGGGCTGCAAGCCACAAGCCACAAGGTAGAAAAAAAAAGAAAAAGAGAAAAAGAATATCAAAAAGAAATTTCCTTGCGTGGCCTGCAAGGGGGAAAAGTTAAGACTAAAAATCTTTTCTTTTTTTTTTTTGGTCGAAAAAAATCTTTTCTTTTCTTTAATAAAATTAAGTCCTTGCTTGGCAAGGATTTAATGCTTTTTCTTGCGTCTACTTACGTTTTACGCGCAAGTTTGACTTTTTTTTTTCAGGATAGCTCGAAATTTATTTATGTATTTTTTTCCGTGGAATTGGAGCTGAGTCTGTTATTGGATCGAGTTGTATTAGGCTAGGTCGCTTGGTGCTCCGAGACATTTGAAGATCCTTCATCTCGGTGAAGGGAACGTCAGATGTCCATTTCACACGCCCAAGAGGGATCGACCTACTGTCCGTGGCGCTATTCTTTTAGTGCTTTACTCACCCCGATCTCAAACTCTTATTAGTTCTTGTTTTACGGAGATTTGTACTTTTCTTAGCTTTTCCTGCTTGCTTTATCTTCCTTAGCCGTTCTCGGCTGCCGTTTTTTAAACGGCCTCTCGGTTTACCTAGTCTGTTTGGTATCCGAATTTTTACCTTATCAAAAAAAAAAATAATTCATGTGTTGTCCTTTTTCCGTACCTTTTTGGATTGTGCTGTGTAACATACTGATAGGTAGGGGGTGTTCATAAAAAACGAAACCGAAACCGAACAGACGAACCGAAAAATCGGAAAACTGAGTAACTAACACTAGTTTTGGTTAATCAAACCGAGATTATTTGAATTTTCGGTTTGGTTAATCAAACCGAGAATATTGGTGATTTCTCGATTCGATTTCGGTTTCTTTTTTTCACAATTTTGGTTAACCGAAAACGCGGGACCGTTAAATAATATTTAAGAAAAAGTTCCATTTGTATGAGATGTATAATTCACACACTTGTAACAAACGAAGCTATCAGTTGGTTATTTTAGATACCTAGACATGTACAATTAGTTTGTATTGAAATATTTTAACCGGGTTGAATAATATTTTTTTAATACAAAGTTGATAATTTCATTTGTCTTTTAATTGTATTATTATAATAATAAAGTACATAAATGATTATTGGTTAACCAAGAAAATCGAACCGAAAAATTGATTAATCAAGTTCCGGTTAACTGAAATTCATGCTTAAATTACAGTTAGTGATTTTAACAAACCGAACTCATAGTTAATCGAACTTCAGGTAATCGAAATCTTGGTTAACCTAGTTTAAACACTCTAGTAATAGATTTTTCTCCATAGGCATGTAATTACGGAGGTATTGAACAAAGCAACATTTTTTAGATGCAAAATATATAATTGGATAGTGGGTGGATCAACCCAATTAGATCGGGTTTATGATAGTCGAATTCGGGTTACTATTAACCCATTCATTAATTTAACCCAATCTTAATATCCGAATTGGGCTTTAACTTTAAAAACATCTAACGAGTCAGGCCGGGTCAAGTACTAACAAGTCTATGTGTATACTTAGATTACATAATTATCATATGATGGTTATTGTTTGCAAGAAATACACACCGCATTTAATGAAATATGACTATCTAAAAACCGACTCTCTTGAAATCCGACAATCTCAATACCCGACTCATATAAATCCGACTAAATATGAAATGTGACTGAACTCGAAACCTGACTTATACGAAATCTAGTTGGATCGAAAACCCGACCCGTAACCGTAATCCCAATTTTTTTTGAATCGGGTCAGTTTTTAATATAATTTTCAGTGTGCATTCCATGCAATTTCAGTGTGCATTTCATGCCTCTTCAATGTGCATTTCATGATTCTTTAGTGTGTGGTTGTAATTAGTCTTTTTTTTATGTTAAATAAGACAAATGGGTTAACATGTCCCGATATCAAGCCAAACGGATCAAAATAGTCAAGCAGGCCTGACGTGTGAAGTGGATGATTTTAACCTGTTTGGCCTAGTCAAATGGGTTGACCCGTGACTCGACCCGTAAATATAAAAATAAAAGTAAAAATAAAAATAATGATCGCATGCTAGCCAAATTATGAACATAATATCCGGATGAAAATATGAACACAACATAATTACATTTGCGCAATAAAGAGTATTCATATTCATGTGAACAATTTTTTTGTTTATATGAGAACAAGGGGGTTTACCCGTCCGGATCAGATATTTTGAACTTATATAACTTATTCATAATATTTATAACTTGGATGAAAATGACAAAAAGTGTTTGAATATACTCTCTATTCTTTTTTCTATGAAATTAACAATTTATCTCCATCTATATATGGCTGAAAAGTCATGTTGTGCTTGTGCATCATGATCAAATAAATTTATCTAGTTTAGCAACTAAATAAAATATAATTTAAACTAATTCAAATGGATACACATAAATCTAACAAATTTTTGGTTTCAAATTTTTGGTTTGAAACATTTTTATGTACCTTTAATTTCCATAAAAGTAAATATTTCATGCAAAATCACACAATAATTATTAACGAACAAAAAAATATGAATTTGACAATTTGATCAAAAGAGCATATTAACGATTTCAAGACTACTATATATGGATTAGCATGGACATTTTTAATAAATAAAAAATATGAATATGCAAGCATATAAAAAAAATTAAACAATTTGATCAAAAGAGCATACTTACTATTCTAGTCTTGAATGGATGACTATTAACGAACAAATTACAATGGATCTCCTCTATTTCTCAAACCCAAAAAATAGAAGCACTCAACTCTCTAACTCCTAATTTTTTTATTTTTTTTTTTGATTAGGTAAGAATTAGGAGACCACCCCTCAGGGCGGGCGTCCTAGAGCATCCTGACGGATGAGAACTTGAAGTTCTAGGTGATTCGGAATGACGTCAGCAGATAAGCTGTGGCCCAACTTAGCAATTTTATCGGCCACAGCATTACAAGCCCTGTTGACGTGGGAAATCCGAACTTCCTGGAACTCTTGAAGGAGCAACAGGATGTCTGCCGAAACCATTTCAATCTCCCAAGGGCAACTTCGACTTCCTTGGGCAGCTTTAATGACTTGAATATTATCCCCCTCAAATTCCACATATTTATATTTCCTTTGTCTCACCAATCTAATTCCATCTCTTAGTGCCAATGCTTCCGCCTTGATGGCAGATGTCCTACCATACACTTGTGCTGTTATTTCAATTACCTTTCCCATGTGGTCACGTAAAACGCATCCCCCGGATGATTGTCCATTTGATAATCTAGAGCCATCAAAATTACATTTAATATATCCAACCTGTGGTTTCTTCCATCTATGCGTTTTGCAGGTTTGTCTTCTCCTGGTGTATGACTTGTTTCCGTTTTCTTTTTCTTCATCCTCATTCCATTTAGATGATCGTTCCCATTGTTCCATTTGATTTTTAATATGCCTGGTTAAATCAGGGATAAAATCATTAGGTTCTTCTTGAAAAACCAATTTATTTCGTTGATGCCAAATACACCACCATGTAACTGCTAATGCGGTAAAGTCATTTTCACCTATTTGATGATACAGTTCCGTGATAATAGCTTTAGGTGTTTTCCTATTTGTGTCGTAATTCCTTAGAACTCGTTCAATGTTCGGGTTAATTTGTTTGGTTATGGCTAATGTATGTGGACATCTTATAAATAAATGTTGAAAGTCTTCATATGTACAGTTACACATAATACATCCTCCAGGTATTGGTACATGTCTTTCTCTTAATCGGTCTTTCGTCGGTAGCCCATTCGCACTCACTTTCCACAAGAAGTTTTTCACTTTTGGTAGTGTATTCAGTTTCCATATCCAATTTGTAATACTTGGATTTTGGAGATGCACTTTCGTTATCAATTCTATTGCCGACGAGGTTGAGAACCAACCGTTCTTACTGGGAGCCCAATATAGTCTATCATGGATGTTATTATCCGGAATTGTGATTGACCTGATCGTGTCAACCAAATTAGGGGGGACAATTTTCATCAGCTCTTGTATATTCCATTTCCTATCATTTGTGATGAAGTTTGAAACTTTGACAATTTCCTGCGGATTTATTGGGTGTAAGGCATATTCCAATAATGGGTGTTGCATAACCCAGTTATCTTCCCAAAAGTTTATTGTTTCACCATTGCCAACTTGCCAAATTAGTCCTTTTTTAAACCCTTTCTCAAGTTGATTAGTTTTTTCCATTGCCATGAGGTGTTTGACTTTAGCTTGTATGTGAAAAAATTGTCATTTCTGAGGTACTTTTCTTTGACAATACGTACCCATATATTGTCTGGTTCAGCTAGTAGTTTCCATAAGAGTTTCATTTGTAGTGCCTTATTCATGTGTTCTGTTTTTCTGATCCCCAGTCCACCATGCAATTTTGGTTTGCAAATCTTGTCCCATGCAATTAACGGTTTATAGTTGTGATCCTTATTCCAGAAGAAGCTTCTGTTTATTCTATCCATGTCATCTTGTATCTTTCTTGGAAGCATAAAGCTTTGCATAACATAGTTAGGTTTAGTTGCCAAATTTACTCGAATCAATGTTGCTCTTCCTTCTTGCGATAAGCTATTAGATTTCCATTTAGTAAGTTGTTGTTGTGTTTTCCCAACCGTTTCCATAAATGTGTCCTTGTTGACTGTCCCACTAATGATCGGACACCCTAAATATTTTTCAAGGTTAGTCATGGACGCAATTCCTAGCGCTTGTTGTATTAGTTGTTTTTGTTGATTGTTTATGTTTTTTGACACTTGAAATGCCGATTTGTGGTAGTTCACTTTTTGTCCAGAAATATTGCAATATTCATCAATGATTCTCTTTACTTTAGTGCATGATCCTTGAGTTGCTTTTGCAAAGATGATGATATCATCAGCGAAAGCAAGAAACGGGATTCTTGTTCCTCCTCTGGCAATGGGAAAACCAATGGAATTGCGATCATTATTGCAAGACTTTTGGAGTTGTCTGGCCAGTATTTCTGTGCCTATAACAAACAGGAAAGGCGAAAGTGGATCACCTTGCCGAAGCCCTCTTTCCGGAAAGAAAGGTTCTGTAGGTCCGTTGTTAACCAAGACTGAAAATGATACCGTGCACACACATTCACGAAGCCAACCTATGAATCGGTTACTAAATCCGTATTTTCCTAAAACCGCAAAAAGGAATTTCCAATCAATCCGATCGTAAGCCTTTTCCATGTCTAGTTTAATTGCGACCCATCCATCCTTTGCTTTGCTTAGTCGAAAGGAATGGAATATCTCATGCGCTATGAGTACATTATCTTGGATGGCTCGGCCGCTTATAAATGCACCTTGAAGTGGATGTATAATCTTGCTTATTATCTTTTTTAAGCGGTCAGTTAAAATTTTTGATATAATTTTATATATTGTGGAACATAAACTAATTGGTCTATAATGATTGGTAGAAGTTGGTTGTTCGATCTTCGGGATGAGTGATATAAAGGTATGATTGATTTGTTTCAATATTTTTCCAGACAGAAAAAAACTTTTAACTGCTTTAATAACAGACGGTCCCACAATATCCCAATATTTTTTGTAAAATTCTGCTGGCATTCCATCCGGGCCTGGCGATTTATCCGAACCCATTTGCATTAGAGCTGATTTAATCTCTTCATTGGTTACCTCACTTGTCAGAAAAGCATTATCCTCTTCAGTTACTTCATTTGTTATTAGATTTAAGTACTCCTCCAGGTGTGTGTGGTCAATAGTCTGCTTTGTGTATCGTAACTTAAAATCCTTTCTAATTTCGTTTCTAATGTTTTCCATTCCCGTGATTTGAGTTCCATTGTTCATTCTTATTTCTCTAATATTTTTCCTATTTCTTCTTCCACATGCAATCTTGTGAAAGTATCATGTGTTTGCATCTGATAGTTTTATATGTTTAGTTTTTGCTCTTTGTTTCCAATACGTTTTATGAAAATTCAGGATGCAGTCTTTTTGTTTAATTAATCGTAGTTGTTTTTGAATTATACTTATTTGTGGAGATGTGAGGATTTGTTTTTGTAGTTCAATAAGTTTGTTCTCAATTTCTTTTAGTTTTTCGAAGGTATTTCCTAAGGTTTGTTTGTTCCATTGTTTAGCATTCTTTTTTAATTGTTGTGTCTTTTTTACGAGCTTAAACATATTGGATCCCGGATTATCTACCCGCCAGGCCTGTCTAACCACATTTCTAAAATCCTTTCGTTGCATCCACATTTTTTCCATCTTAAAAGGGAGAGCCTTTGATATTTCCTCATTTGTTAACTCAACTGAGATCTTACAATGGTCAGACGTTGTAAACGCATAGTTTTTTGTTTGGATATTTGGGTACCATTGGATAATTTGGTTACAAACCAGGGCTCTATCTAGTTTCTCATAAGTGTTGTCAATCTCAGTTTTGTTCTTTCGCCATGTGAACATATTTCCTGTCGTAGGAATGTCTCTTAATTGACAAGTATTCTTGAAGTTAATCAATCGATCAAATCTGCTTCGGTCCGGGTATGCTCCACCTTGTTTTTCACTTGGGTCCTGTATTTCGTTGAGATCGCCAATGACAATAACCGGCATACTAATATTAAGAATAACATTAGTAAAGGTTGCCCAAAACTCTTCTTTGAGACTTGCATTAGGAGGTGCATAAACGAAGCAGATAGCCATTGTGAGATTTGTCGTTAAATTAGTATATTTAATAATGATGTATCGTTGGTCGTGTTTTAGAACTGAGATTTCTTCATTTACTAATTGATGTTCCTTCCAGAGGATTCCAATTCCCCCTGCTCGCCCTTCAGCCGGTGACCAAACTATGTTATCAAATCCCGATCTCCGCCACACTTGATCACTCGGGATCTTATCAGTTTTTGTCTCGACGATCGCCATAACTTGTATTCGTTCAATTTTACAAAACGAGTCCACTTCTGGCCAAAAAGATTTCCTACCCATACCCCTACAATTCCAAAGTCCTATTTTCATGAAAACTTAGAGGGAATTATGTGGTACATTCTTAGTTTCATATAGATGCTTCCATAGATGTCTTGTTTCTGTGTATTAGTGCAAGGCCTTGACAACCTGTACCATTCCTTCCCATTCCAGTCATTCCTAATTAAGTTGGCAAGGTTCCAGTAAGGGACCACCCTACCTTCTATCCATTTCCTAACTTTATATTCCTTATTAATTTCTATATTTTTATAGTGGCTAGGAAAGATGCAGCATATAGAGTACACACCTCTCTTCTCCTTCTCCTGTGTATTCAACATCTTATGCTCAATCCTTGCTGCGCGAGTCATTTGCTTCATAATCTGCCTTTCCTCCCGTGCAAACTTCATGCAACAAGGGAAGTGAGGTGTTAGAAAACACACCCAAACCCATTTACCTTCGGTTTCAGCACCATTATCTATATTCAGGGACTTCCTCCTGTATCTAATCGAGCATCTTTTCACAAGTTTAAGTATACATAACTCAAGTTTCAGTTCTTCCACCTCAACTGACTCAATCAATTTCAGAGAATAAGGTTTACACAGTTTACTAGTTCTTAGCCAATACAAACAGTAATTCAGAGCATTGTTCAGCTCGAACTTCTTTTTTCTCCTGTTATAAATAACATTAAGTATAGCTAGTCTAAGGGCAACTAATGTTTGCCTTTCTTTAGTAATGTTAGTGTTCTTACAGCTCCTAATTACAAAGTAATAGTTGTTACTTTTTACATTATCCCACTGATCACCATGATGTGTCATTATTCTATTATCTTTCTCAGTATTGTTCAGCTTCAGGGTCCAATTTTGTTCCTTATATTTCTTGGTCTCTATTGTTCTAGATTCCTTCTTTCTTCTTTCACTTTCACCATTCGTGATGTCTTTAGCTTTCCCTAGGCAAGGTTCTTTCCTGATTTCTAACTCCAAACTTCCTGTGTGCTTCCTACAGCTAAATAAGAGGCAATTCATAAAAGCATATATGCATATGACACTTAGCATGTTCATTTTGTTGTCAGGGGTGCATTTCAGGGTTAGATAATTATCACATTGATTAGTTACAAGAATCCAATTTTTGCTACACATGAAATCCATCAGGAATTCAAGAATCCTCCCATTTAATAATAATTCATAATACACTAGGTTTAGTATATGGTCTTCAAGTGGTTGTGTTTCATCATTAGTACTCTTGTGGGTGTAAATCAGATAGTTCCTCATACTAATTATCCAAATTGAAGATAAATACTCATCCTTGGATTTCCACTGTATCTTAATTCCCCTGTCTTTGGGCATAATCCAGTCTGCACCAGAACAACAGGTAAGCCATCTGTTTAGCTCATGAAGTCTATAGATTACAGGTTTAAAATTAGCTTGTTTTTCTTTTGTATATATCCACAAGCTCATACCATAGAATATCCAACAAAAAAGATCATGCTTATAGTATTTTTTCTCTTGGTTTTTAGCTTTATTCCACCTAGTTAATTGGATCATCAGATTACATAATATCCAATATGGTGGATTTTGACAAAACCTGACATTTTCAAAGTTTAAGGGCATGCTATAGTTTCCTCTTATGATATTCCTCTCCACATTACATGAATATCTATATTTTCACCCATGTTTGTTCTTTTCAAGGGTAAACTTTTTTCCTAAACTTAACAATCCGGGATAGTCATGCCATGCATATAAGCTAGTCATAATACTTATTTCTTTCATATTTTCAGCATCATTTATGTGATCTTGGTCACTATTTGGTCTCCTCAGGAAACTCCCAAAAAGGATCCAGAAGTTCTCATCACAGGAGCTTAGGCTTTCCAACTTATTCCTCTCAATCTTCCTACTTCTCTTTTCCTTTTTCATGTTCATGTCATCATTCTCATATAGCATATAGTCATCATAATGCATTATCTTAACCTTATTCATTACACATTCCATGGCAAAATACAATATACTTTCATCCTTACTAAGAGAGATCATGAAAGGACCACCACTTGGTGTACCAATCAAGGGTAAAACAAAAGCAAAGAGCTTCAAGTGCTGCCTATTTTCTTTAATTTCAGAGAGCTGATTCAGGAGTGCCATCATAACGAGTTTTCCTTTACATTTTTCTTTCATTGACCCCAAGGGTCCTGCCTCAAAAGGCCTATCTTGCTTGCCACCCTTTAAGGTCTCATTGACCATGGTGGGCATTGGGTCATGTTGAGAATGATTGTGCTCATTCCCATCTTGTTCTTTAGAGAAATCAGAGTCAGATATAGGGGTCTTTTTGTAGGAATTCTTTCTGTTCCTCATGTTTTTTTCTTGTTTTCCCATTTTCAAGTGCCCCACGCCCCAAACCCCAATCAGAAAGAGGTAGCAATCAGAGAGATAGAGATAACGGGAAGACAGGGTATGAAAAGAGATTGTGGGAGGTAGATAACCCCAAACCAACCTTATAAAAGCATAGGAAACATAGCAAAAAGATCTAGCCGAGTAATTTTCGTAATTTAAATTGACAAAGGAGATAGAAAGATGCAACCTGATTCTTGAATAGTTCTCCAAATGTTCTTTACCACGCCTTCTGCAGGATGTTAGCCCCTGCCGACGCCTGCGCCTCCTTCTCCATGCCTCAAGAGAACTTCCTTCTGCATCACCTTCTTTTTCGCCCCAAGATCCAGTGATGAAGAGCTCTTTGTAGGATCTTAACCTCACCACCACAAGCCTCCACCAAGCCCGTTTCTCATAGAGTGGAATCCACCCTTTCCAGTCCAGCTGCCGCCACCTACCATCGTGAACAAGGACAGGCGGAACGGAAATCCCGAGGACAAACTCGATCGAGAGACAGTACCAGCTGTAAGCAATGATCTTGTGACATATCGCGGGGAATCGGGGCATAGAACCCCGAATTGGCTCTTTGCGCCGCTTTTTTCCATCAATACAACGAATTTGTATGAGATTAGTGATAATTGACTCAACGATTGCACTTATGATTATGATTCTAGGGTTCTTTGGGGGGTGACAGTTGATTTATTTTCGGGCTAGGGTTAGAGAGAAAGGGGGCAAAGAGAGCGTTTTCTCCATCATCTTCAGGAAAAGGTAATTCACTCTCTAACTCCTAATTGGTATTTATAAGAGAAATAAGAAGCTTAAGAATTTGAAAAGACATTCGTAATATAATTCTTGGTGAATTAAAATACGTATTAATTCTCCCAATTTTACTAACCTTCTAATTCAATGGAAAATCAAAAGTCACCATGCAATACATAATGCTTGGTGAATTGAAACACCTATTAAAGCTCCCAAATTTACTAACCTTTTAATTCAATAGAAAACAAAAAGTCATATATAATAAGGGTAGAGAGCAAATCAATTGTAAATTAATGAGTAAATGAAAAACCAAAAGTCACTACCCAATACATAAAATAAGGGTAAAGATCGGTATTTATAAGGAAAATAAGAAACTTAATAATTTAAAAAGACATTCGGTAATATAATGCTTGGTGAATTAAAATACATATTAATTCTCCCGATTTTACTAACCTTCTAATTCAATGGAAACCAAAAGTCATCACCCAATACATAATGTTTCCTGAATTAAAACACCTATTAAAGCTCTCAATTTTACTAACATTTTAATTCAGTAGAAAACCAAAAGTCACATATAAGAGTAGAGAGTGTAACACCCCGACTTACCGTCGGGACATTACTAGGTAGTTGACCCTAACGGGTCCTACCTGAACTGGTTGACAACTAGAATACCTGGACCTTGCAACTCGGGCACAACAAGAAAACTATTTTAAAACATCCAACTGTCATTCAAACAAACCACCTTTTTATAATGTCATGCATGAATCCCAATGTCTAACAATTCATATTCAACACCAGAAATCTGTTAAAATCAACAACATAGTGAAATATCCAAAACAGCTAACAAGCCTAAACCGAACTCCAAACCCACCCAGTGACCTATGACACGCGTCAACGATCCGCTGCAGCATCTGTCCTAGGCTCCAACACGGGACCTGTGTGAGTACCTGGAACTGAAAAATAAAGTCCCCGAGGGGTCAGCTACTACCCTAGGCAAGCTAGATAACACACGGCAATAGTAAGACGTTTGAAAAACATCAATTATACAACTACATAACTTTTAACAAGTGAATTGAACAGAACAGTATAAGTCAACACACATTTCCACAACCTAGAGAATATGTGAAAGGAAAGGCAATGAGACATACCATAATCAAACTAACAAGCACAAAAGTAAAACATTTATAATAATAACTAACACGTCGACATTCAACAAATGAAGGAAGATACAACTAATACACAATTCATTAAGCATGGCAAGAATTCACAAGGTCGGAAAACCAACTAAGTAATCACACACACGCACACAACAAAACCACAATCCTATTGGGAAATGCCATTCTTCCTTCCACCACCGCATTCCCATCTACGGCGCTAACTCACCTGCGCCCGAATGCAGAGGCGGGCCCTCCCACTTTCCATGTACGTCATCCTTCCAACCCCTGGTCAAGCCTCCACTGGAGCACTTGCCAAAAACAAACAATCAATTTTTATTTTTAAAGGGCCCGACCGACACACGACCATGGCTAGACGCCTCTTCGCCACCGACAATCGTCGCACATGATCGTGCCGGTTACGCTGCCAACACAGAGAAAGCGATACTATTTCTTTTACGAGAAAACGTTTGAAATGAAAAGCGCATCACATCATGTAGGAAAACATTTCACATGGAAAACATACATTCGGGACTAACTCCCAAAACCAATCTCACAATCGTGGCATGAAATCTAACAAGACTAGAATAGAGCCGAGCAAGTCGAGAACGACTTACCTGGAAGGCGATCCTTGGATGAAGTAAGAAACGCGTTGATACTAAAGACCTACGAATCATAACGTTCACGGTTAATCGACTAACCGCGAGAAGTAGCTTTCGATTCTAGGCAAGTACAACTATAATGGTTTCACCAAGTGTGAGCTACCTCATTTTCATGGTATCCAAAAATGCGGTTTAACTTGACCTTATTATTTATAACCAAGGTTTAGGTGCAACGAACTAACGAACCAATATCGACTTTTCTCAACAACTAGTATTTCACAACTTAGCCTTAATGAAATGAAATCAAAAACCCAAGGTAACAAATACGAAGTCCAAGTTCTAAAGTGGGAACGTCAAACCTCAAACTCAAACACACACACAAACCTACACAATTATAAGTATCCAAATTACATATTGTCGATTCCACCATCAAAATACCCAATTCCAAAAGCCTCCCATTACAGAGAGGGTCACCATAAAAAAGATCGATAGCTGTCATGCCAAGAACCAACAACCAAGACTCACATTCTCATGAAATTCAAATTAAATACAAACAACAATTAATTGATGCCAAAAGTTAACCAAATTATATACTTGCCCACGAAAGAAGCACACAGCATTCAATAAAACATAACTAATCAAACCAACCATTAATTATGTCAATAAGTATATTACAAAGAACGAATAGGGATCAAGACAAAATAGAACACATAGAATTACAAAGTAGATCCAATCAAAAACGAAGAGTATCCGACCTTACAGGAATCGAACTCGAACAACTCTCGGACGGAAATGGAACTCCTCTCGAATTAAGCCTCGGAACCGGGTGGATCTAACCTCGACCTCGACCTTCGATTGATGCGGGGCTGGTTCAAACTTGATGGCAGTAGGCGGACGGTGGCTGTCGGAGGTGAAAACGATCGGCGACCACGATAGATGACACACCACCCAACTCTAGTCGCGCAACTCAACTCTTCTCGAGGACGCCGATGTAAAGCAATGGTCAAATGCTTCGGTCGGGGATGCGTTCGACCCATATTGAGCAAGGTCGGCGGTTGAAAGAACCAGGGCGAGGACGGAGCACGACCTTGCGGCGTGGTTTCGGCGGCGACACAAGAGGTCAGCGGTGGCAGACGACTTCGAGCGAGCTTGAATCCTACTGAACCCTAGCAGAGCTTCCCGTCGCCTCAACGCTCTTGGAATTATGAGGAAAGGCACCGGAGAATGACGATGGTCCCCCGATCTTCTTCTCGCGAGGTGTTGGCGGCTCCTTGTCTCCTTCTCGCTTGAATGAACGGTGCACAGAAAAAAGAATGGGTAAAGTAGATGGAAAGTAGGGCAAGAAATGGGAGGGGAAGGAGAAAAGGGGTTCGGGCTTGGATAATCTAACAAAAAAAAATGGGCTTTTTGGCCCTAACGACAAAGGGAAAGTCAAAATGTGATTTTTTTTTAAAAAAAAAAGTGAATTGGAACGGAGGAATTAATTATCGGGTTTTCGAAATCCCGAGTGTTACATTATACCCTCCTTAAGAAAGTTTCGTCCCGAAACTTCCGTAGTATTGAGAACACTAAGAAAGCTTCCTGAGGTCTTACAACCTCTACCCCTCAAAGCGGTTCGTCCTCGAACCCTAATTTATTACCAACAACTTAAACATATCAGGGGATCACCAAACGCATACCAAAGTACTATAATCACGACGAGAGACACCCGATCCGAACACTTATTAAAACACAATCAAGCAAAAAAAAAAAAAACGTTTAGCGACACTAAGGCATAAAAACGCCACACCTACTCCCTAGCATTCTCTAAATTTTACTCTCAATGGCAACTGCTAAATCCGAATACAATTCAGGGTAGTTCTCTCTCATTCTATCCTGAGTCTCCCAAGTGGCATCCTCGACCACTCGCCGAGACCACTTAATCAACACCAACTAAGTCTCCATTTTCTGCAGCTTCTTCGTGCGCCTGTCCAAAACCGTTATCGGCTGCTCTCTGAAGGTATGATCGGGCTCAACCTCCAACTCTTCATAGTTGAGCCTGTGATTGGGGTCAAGAACGTACTATCTCAACTGTGACACGTGAAAGAAAGGGTGAACTCCATCTAAGGTGTGGGTAGCGCTAGTCTGTAGGCTACCTCGCCCACTCTCTCTAGTATCTCAAACAGGCCAATGTAGCGAGGACTCAACTTCACCTTCACTCCAAATCTCCTCACACCACGAGTAGGCGACACTCTCAACTAAACGTGTGCCCCTATCTCAAACTCTAGTGATCGACGTCGCTTGTCTGGATAGGATTTCTGTCGATTCTGCGCAGCTAGAATATGCTCTCGGATCAATGTTACTTTCCTAATCGTCTTCTTTATCATTGTGGTCTCTCTCCTACAACATCTGACGGGTCATCCCAGCGCAACGGTGTCCTGCACCTGCGACTATACAAGGCCTCATACGGAGCCATCTGACTGTGTGTGATAAACAATGGTGATGTGTAATATCGTTCCTAGTGCCTCATGCACTTCTTGCCAAAATCTGGAAATGAAACACACATCGCGATCTGACACAATTGTCTTGGGTACACCATGCAGTCTAACTATCTGATTTTATGAATACTTCTATCAGTTTGTTCACTGGCCAAGTCTCCTTAAAAGGTAAGAAGCGAGCAGTCTTCGTCAACCTGTACATTACAACCCAGATGGCATCATGACCTCTGTTGATCCGTAACCTATAGACGAAATCCATAGGAATATCTTCCCACTTTCACTCTAGAATAAGAAGTGATTGGAGCATCCCTTCCGGCCTTTGGTGCTCAACCTTCACCTGTTGACAAATCTGCCACTCAGCCGCAATCTCGCTACGTCTAACTTCATGCCCTTCTACCAGTAATATTGTAGTAAATCTCTGTACATCTTACTTGCTCCGTTGTGAGGTAGAGTAAGGTGTAGTGTGGCCTCTTTCAATATCTACAGTCTCAATTGTAAGATTAAATAGTAAATGGAAACCCAAGTCACCACCCATTATACATAATAAGGGTAAAGAGTATATCAAATGTAAAATTAATGAGTAGATTTTCTTTCTTTTTTTCCATTTTTTAATCTTTCACCATGTAAAGAAAATCATATAGTTTGTATAAAATACATAAGCATTAATTTTCATTTTTTTTTCCTACTTTACATTTTTTTTATAGATAGATAGCTAGAAGATTATTTGGAATTTGTATAATTTTATCTTTGAGTTTGAATAAAATTTCACATTAAATACATAAACATTCATTGTAAAAATGTTTGCCTTATATGTTTATAGATAGCTAGATAGATAAAAGATAGAATACATAGATTATAGAAGATTAGAAAATAATTTAAAAATAAATATTAGGTCATTTTAATGAGGCATTGATTGCCCAAAATTATTCTATTTTATAGTAGATATAGATATAGATATTAGGACATATATTAGTAATTTAGGCTCGAATTCAATTTTAGGCTAAACACATAAAGATGAAAAAGATTACTTGTAAAATAGGTGAAAAGTCAAAAAAATTGAAAATTAATAAGGTTAGTATAGTAAAAGTCTTTTCTATGAGACTGTTATATCTTAGTAGAATGCAATGTGGCAATACCATATACTGACACTCGTTTTGTGTAAGAGATTCTCCTTACACATGTGTAGTCTACATTTTTCCACCATTGCGTGTTACCAATTGCCTACTTCTATAAAAGCCTGCAACGTTCTGACATTCCATCAACGAAATCAACCAATTAATCTCCAACTAATCAGAATGAAAATGAAATTCTTGAAAGGTTTACAAAATCTCTGTAAGTCGAAAATGAAATACTTGAAATTCTAGCTCCCAAGTGAACTCTGTCATCGAAGATGGGGACTCAAGTGCTCCTCCGATGAAGACGGAAGTTGCTGATAAAGATGGGGGGAAGGTTGACAGAAAGTCGGGTGGAGGTGCCAAGGACAATTTTGATACAGAACTTAAGATCTTCGGGAAAGAACAGGTCTCGGCTCAGCCGGAGGGAAAGCGAGGTCCTCGTATCGGAGCAAGAGAAGATCAAAACGTCAAATTGCGACGGTCTACAGCCGATTCAGTCCAAGGTATCAAATCTTAAAGCGAAACAAGTCAGGTAGAGCGAGGTGGGTAAGAGTTCAGGTAACAAGGGCCAATGCTCGACGACGACCTTAGTAACTCCGACGAACGACACCGGATTCTGTCCAAGGATACAAATCTTGATGCGAGAAAACTCGGGGAGAGCAAAGTGGGTAAGAGTTTAGGCAAAAAAGGGTTAATGCTCTTCAGTAACTTTGATGTTCTCAAAAACTCTAACGGTCGACAACGGATTTTGTTCATGGATTCTAATATTGATGCGAAAAAAACTCTCGGAGAGCGAGGTGGGTAAGGGGTCAATGCTCAAGGAGACGAAAAAGATTGGCGAAGAAGGAGTGGGCTCCTAGTCTGAGGAAGGGTCAACGTTGAAGGACTTAAACAAGAAACAAATTGTCGAAGAGGCGTCTGATGAGAAAAAATGATGCAGTTATTGCATTGAGGGCGAAGAGTTGGCTGGCCACCGCAAAAAGTTTTAGCAGACCCTCTCTAGCGCACATCCCAATGCAAGGGTAGGCTTGAAAAGGAAGTTAGACAAAGTAATTGATCAAGCTGCAGCAACCAGTATATCCGCTATTCTGGAGAAGAAGAAGAAGAAAAGAGTTATGAAGGACGACATGTGAATTGTGAAATTCAGTTTCTTTTCTTTTTCTTGAACAACAATTCATTTCAGAATGGGTTTTCTTCAACTTGATTTTTCCTTTTTTCTTAGAGATTCATTCAATGAATTGTAAAATGACTCAACTGAACTTGTAATCTCTAATAATGGGTATCATCATCTCTACATTTGATGATTTTTTTTGCCTTTTTGTTTCACTCTTCAATCAACAATTCCATATACAAAGGTCAAAGTTGTTCATGAGTATTATCATCTCTGTTGTTTATTTACACATTCAAGAATTTTTTTATATAAAGGTTCATTCCTTGTCTCTAAAGTGATCCATCAACTATATTGATTACCTCTTATTTTAATCCCACTTGTATTGTTCGTTCTTTTCTTACAAATTGGGTTATCCTTGTTTTTTCGTAATAGTAAATGAAATACATATGTAAAAAGTGGAAGACTTATAATAAGAAAAGAGTAGAACATAAAAAATTATAGATGAAATTAGAACTTATCTTTTGTTTTTAATGTCAATGGTTGTCTTATCTTTTTTACTTTTATTTGTAATCTCAAAAGTTATAATTTAATACTTTTAAATTACTTATGTAATACCAAAAGTTTGATGTTATCATTGTGTTTAATAACAATTGTTGCTAAATTAATGGTGTAATATCAAAGATTGATATTATGCTTTGTGTATAATACAAAAGGTTGATGTCATATATTGTGTGTAATACCAAAAGTTATAAAATTAAGATTGACTATTATTGAGCAAAACCTTCTAACTTTAACTCATAGGTCTTAAGTTCAAACTTTCTAAGTTATAGTAGTATATAATATAATAAATGTCTTTATCTAAAAGTAAAAAGATAATTTGGTAAAATAAAATGCTCTCAAGAAGATTTGAACTTACGATCTATGAGTTATTAAGAGGCGCCAATACCACTTTGCTATAGATGTTTTTTTTTAAATTTTTATCACCTAAATTTATATTATACATAAATTTGTAATAAATACTATGGTATTTATGTGCCTTGAGGATAACTTTTAAGTTTATGATGATATGATGGGATGCAAGTAGACCTATCAATCGGGTCGGGTCCGGCGGGTTCGGGTTCGGTCATTTCGGGTTCGGGTTAAATCAGGTTCGGTTTCGTTTTGGGTCACGGGTCAATCGGGTCGGGTTGTAGCGGGTTTTCGGTCGGTTCGGGTTGACCAGCGGGTCTAAAGTATCCTTTTTTTTATGATTATTAAAGTCAATTTTTAATTAAATAATAATTTTTAATTATAATATATTATTTTCATTTATTTTAATAATAAAATATATTATAATTTTCAAAATAAATTTTAAAAATTCTGTAAATATACTAAATCGATCAACCCGATGAGTTTCAGGTTTCAACCTAACGGGTTTCGGGTTCTATCGGGTTCGGTTGATTTCGGGTTTCGGGTTCAAATTTTCGGGTCTTGACCCTAAAATTATCAGACGGTTCGGTTCAGGTTAGCGGGTTCGGTCAGTTTTTAACAACTCTAGACGCAAGCAATCCAAAAGTTAAAAACAAAAATCCAGTCTTCAATGCTATTGTGCCACCTTCCAACAAGCTTGGCCCATACAAGGACACATTCGCTATGTGAGAAAATTACCGTAAGTGTTCTCAGAATTCAGTACAAATGCGGTTGTAAAGGATACATTCGCTATGTGAGAAAATTCCCATAATTCTCATCCGATCTCTTGTGACCATACCCTTTTTACGATCATCCAACAAGCAAATGCGGTTGTAAAGACAATTAGGCTTAGCTTTTTCTAACGACAATTTGGGTTTCAACTATAAGCTTGTTCATGGTGATGACTTTAGTGAGATTTCTCTTGTGAAGTCCTGTTCATTTATATTTTATTTCTCTCTTCTATATATTTACCAATTCGAGTTAATTGATCGAGGATTTGATAGGTAAACATAGGAGGCAGACATGTAGCAATTAACTGCTATATATAGATAATTTATACATGCTATATATAGATAATTTCCATTCCTATTATATTCATTTTAATTTTACATGCTATATATAGATAACTTGTACACATACAATGATATATACACATAGAAACGTTACACCTTTATTCAATACAATATACAATAAAATATCATTCATATGTACAATATATCCTTAAATTTTTTTCAACCAAAAAAAATATACCCTGAAATTATATATCCATCAGGAAAATGATAAAAAGTTCGAGTAAATTACTATAGGACTCTTGACTTGATGCACTCCATCATCCCACACCAATGAAGCCGAAAGCATATCTTCAAAACCCATCATTCCATTAACCACAACTCTAAACGACGCCGTTTCACCTACCGTCGTAAACGACAACGTGCTAGGCACAACCGTGACATTCAAGCTCTTGGGCGCATTTATAGAGGCCTTGTAAACTGTTTTCGAGGCGGGCCCCACGTTCTTAACGGTCCTACTAAACGTACCGTTGAAGGAAGACGCAAGTCCCGATATGTTTAAGGTCATAGAAGGATAGTTTAGGTCCAAGGTTGATGTTTTTTGTGGACAAGTGGTCTGGTTGTCACCTGATAGCATGCCTACGAGTGTCGAGTTAAGACCTTCCGCGCATAAGAAGTTTATGTAATCCGTGGTTTCGATGTCATAGACCAAACCGGGTTCGATGGCTCTTAGAGGATTTATGTGGCCCGAGCCGTATGCAAACTCGGCTTCTGGGGTGAGACTAGCATTCAATGGAAAGGCTGTAATGTATAGATGCACAAGTTAGGTGTTAATCGAAGTGTTTGCTGACTACTTAACCCTTTTTTATTATTAATAAAATTCCCTGTTAAATTCCGGTGGGTCAATATGACGTGGGGGTACACACGTCGGTTCATGCGCTTATGCGCGTCAGGCCCAACACACAAGCCCATGTGGTTTCATCCTAAAACCAATTGGCAATATGAGGAGTAGCCCAAGGGTATATATATGTTGGGCAAATATTTTCATAAATCCCGATGTTGGATAGGTTTTTTATATCTCAACACGCCCCCTCAAGTGCAACTGCCTGGCCCCGCAATATGCCATTTGCACCGCAATATGTCAGTTGCAACTTGACGACATCCCAGTAGGCCGGCCAACCCATATAGACCAGGAGTCGAGACCCAGACCGAACAAGCTCTGATACCATGTTAAATTCCGGTGGGCCAATATGACGTGGGGGGTACACACGTCGGTTCATGCGCTTATGCGCGTCAGGCCCAACACACAAGCCCATGGGGTTCCATCCTAAAACCAATTGGCAATAGGAGGAGTAGCCCAAGGGTATATATATGTTGGGCAAATCTTTTCATAAATCCCGATGTGGGATAACTTTTTTATATCTCAACACGTCCCCTCAAGTGCAACTGCCTGGCCCCACAATATGCCAGTTGCACTTGAGGGGGCGTGTTGAAATATAAAAAGCTATCCCACATCGGGATTTATGAAAAGATTTGCCCAACATATATACCCTTGGGCTACTCCTCCTTATGCGCATGATCCGACGTGTGTACCCCCCCCTCCCCGTCATATTGGCCCGTTGGAATTTAACATTCCCCCTTAACGAGATGAAGAGTGTCGTCTCTCCTTCTATAAAAAAAAAATAGTGCAATGTGTTGATTATTCGATCACTGTTTTAATTAAAAGTTTTTGTAACAAATTAACTCTCTTAGGGTGAGATCGAGGCGATGCCTCAATATTTTATAAAAAGAATTGATGAAGTCTGGTGGACTGATAAGTTGAGGATCGTAAGGGATCTAGCATATACGCTTAATGAGATTCTAACTCAAAACCACGTGACAATGGGTGAAGCAACTTATGAAACTATATATAGTAAGCAATTTAGTCTCGATTTTTTCATGTGCAAGGATAAAACTACGTACTTTTGAATTATAATTTGAAAACGAAATGATCAATAATGTTGAGTGAAGTATATTTTGGAATAGAATTGGGAATAGGTGATCTAATTTTCTATTTATGTGTTATGTGCTAGTTCAAGAATAAGTGGAGTTGATCATTGCTTAACTAGTAGCTTTTGTAAAAGATTAACTATATATTTTAGGGTGAGATCGAGATGATGCCTCATTTTTTGAGTTTAGTGATAATGAGTAGAGGACTTATGCTAACTCGATCAATTTGCTTTTTGTATTAGATTTAATACCTGTAGTCATTAGAGCAGACTTAATGGCTGAAGGAGACCAAGTTGGATGAAAAGATTTGACATAAGCAGCCGCGGCTGTTGCATGAGGGCAAGCCATGGAAGTTCCCGATATGATATTGAACTCGACACTCCTTTTATCGTCTTCAATGCCAGAAGGTGGCGATACAGGTGACCAAGCCGCTAGTATGTGGACTCCAGGAGCTGTTAGATCAGGCTGCATTTGCACGTTTATTATAAGTCATTACTTATTAAATAAGTCAGAGTAATATATGTAAAGATCGATAGTCACAAAGAAATGTTGAATTTTCATTCATAAGAGTTCAAATCTATCTTTTCGTTTCCTGTTGTACGTAATGACCTAAGTGTCTCCTATCAACAACAATAGTTAGATTAGGCTGCATTTGCGCGTCAATTGACGTATTTGAGGTAGTTAAATTGTTTTGGTCCAAATTTGAGGTAGTTAATTAGATACACCATCTATACATTGAATGTGAATTTTAGGCCCTCTAATACAATTATGTATCTTCATGAATCATTATTAGGTAAGTCATAATGTCGTCGTCATCATTATCATTGACCCAGTGAGGCTCTGCTATAGCGGAATCTAAGGGTACATCAAGATGGAGTACCCCTGTCCAAGGAAAAGGGGGCTACGCCCGATAAATCCAAGAAAAACTGAAATTCAGCTATGTAACAATAATAACTGAATTTAGTTAGAATGCACATATAGGTAAGTCATAATGTATAATGTAAATTTAGTCACAAAGAAATACTAAATTTTTGTATGGATATTTACTATAGAGTAGAGAATAACTTATTCCCAATGATGATATCTACAAAATTATAAATTGTCATGAAGAAGTACTGAATTTTTTTTAAAAGGGTTCATTAGTTTTCTATTAGGGTTTTAGTTTCTTTGTATAGTATCTTTAACCTATGTCCTAAAATATAGGTTAGAAATATCGATAATAGTACGAGCAAATTGTAATATCACACCTTGAGAATGGAAGGAGAATTAGGGTTGGGTCCCCTTGAAGAAAAGGATGCTACAAGTGGTGCCATTGTGTTATTTTCTTCTCCACTCAATGACATGCTCCCAACTGGGCTACTATATACATATAGTAAGATGATCATCAATTTATGTAACTATGAACATACTAATAAATATATATGTTAAGATTCTTATCATTGATATAAGAGTGGACTTACTTTGTTGAGACTATGTAGGAGAAAATGTTGATACCATCTTCAATGCCAACAAAAGATGTGGGTATAGGAGAAGAAAATACATGATCCAACGTTTCATTCTCATTCATTATAGCACCAATTGCACCAGCGTTGAAAGGTCCTCGCCCGCTACTCCACATATCACATAGAACGAGTTTTCCTTGCACCATTGTTCGATTTAGCGCACCATCGGAACAATATCTGTCGTTCGATCAATTGTATTTATTAGAATGAGATTTAGAATGAAACATGGTTCAAAAATGTATAATGTGACTGATTAGATACCTTGATGAAGTTAAGGATGAAAAGTTTTGTGTAGTTCCTCCATAGATCATTGGAAATGTCTTGTCATGGTGATCAATTGTGTTCAAAGATAGACCCTACAAAGCATATACAAATTAAACCCCTCACGTCAAATGACAAATCGATTGACAAAACTAGTGGTAGCAGATAGTTGTAGTTTTAGTAGTAATTAATGTAGCGGTTGACAGAGCGGTTGAAAGTCACGGTCTAATGAAAAGAAAACGCTAACGTGTGTTCAATTGATGTAGCTTTTAAGCTTAACTTATACTTATAAAATGAGAAATAGGATATATATATATATATGATTTGTTCAAGAAGTCAAGATTTTCCTTTTCGGTTAAGGGAAGATATGGAAAAGAAATTCCAAACACTAGTTCAAATCCCAAAAAGCTTTATAGAATAGCTGGCAAAAATCAAGCTTCTGAACACTAGAAATACCTCTACGTATTGCTAATTATACCAAACATCATAGTAATATAAAATGAGACTTTAAAAGCAAAATGCTAGCGTTTTAGGCTTGACAGGGCCTAAGGCATATTTTAAAGACCATAGACCACTTATAGAAGTACTTATAAATTAGATGTCGACGATAGAAATTGATTAAGCTCATAAGTGCACATCCTTACGAACCGAGCCAAAATATGTGTTCACACAACTACACAAAAAAACTTCCTTTTGTACAAAACAAAAATGCATTTCAAAGTTTGCCTCCATCTTTTAAATTGGATGAAAAACCAAGCTTCACCACTTATCATTTCTTTTTCTATTAGGTCAAACAAGTCGACACAAACTGATTTATCTGATTCGTGCGTTTTGTCAGCTAATTCACGAACTGGATTCACCACCAAAGATGGGTCCTTCGTTTAAAAAAATGCATTGAAATTTATACGACTCTATGGTAAACGTACGTACCTTAAAGGTGGCTCCATTACCCAGTGTCAAAGTGCTTGTAAACTTCCGATCAATCGTACTCGCCGCGACGGAAAGTTGCCACGGCGCAACGTTTCCGACACTACCACTATAAGGGCCGCCATTACCCGCCGACGCTGATGTCAAGATCCCCTT
This sequence comes from Fallopia convolvulus, assembly GCA_964016875.1. NCBI lineage: Eukaryota > Viridiplantae > Streptophyta > Magnoliopsida > Caryophyllales > Polygonaceae > Fallopia > Fallopia convolvulus. Next base: position 55,317,681 of record OZ024734.1, read on the forward strand.
CCTCAAAGCATGGAAAGAGCCGATCGCAATGGGATCATTCATATATTCACGAGCAAAACTAAACCCAAGCGAAACTGACAAAATGTCGACCCCATCGGCTATGGCGGCGTCAAAGGCCGCAAGAATGTCCGAGGAAAAACAACCTGCGAACCAACATGCTTTGTAGACGGCAATCCTTGCCGAAGGAACGCCGCCTCGAGCGGTTCCGTTGCCGAGGCCGAGGAAGCTTGCTGAGCTCACGGATGAGCCGGCTATGGTGGATGCTACGTGGGTTCCGTGGCCTTCTGTGTCGCGTGGAGATCGAGTGTCTTCGTTGGAGAATATTCCGGTGGTTCGGAAATAGCGGCCGCCGATGATCTTCCTGTAATTGTGTGTGGTTTGTGAAATTTAATGGCAACAAGAAATAGGCCATGATCAAATCTTGTATAATGTTAGATGTTTTTGGACATGTCTTATGAATGATTCGCCCGGTTCAATCGGACAATGCTGCTCTATATCCAAATTCGTTATTTTGTGGTCCTATTTTGAGAGAGACTTATCTAACTCCTAATATCAAAATCTCGATACAAGTTTTCAGAAGGATTCAAACTCCGAATTTATTTGCCAATATTTAAAAAGTTTAGTTCTACTTTTATCGATCGTAAGATCAACCGGGTATTGATTACTAGTATAATCTTAGACAATCGTGTCGCTTTACTACTAGATTAATTGGGTATTGGTTAGAGATAACTAAACTTTTATCTTGAATAAGGTCTTCTATTTTTTCGAAAAAGAAAGGTTATAGTTTACTTAATTCGTGCGCTTTACTATCTAGTTCATGAATTCTGAATTTACAAAAATACTCGTCAAAAAAAGGTTATAGTATTTAATTAATTAGGCATTGATCATATGGAGACTTATTCTATAATCTTACGTTATCTATATATAAGCTACGGATGACTAGTGTGCATAGTTTATAGAGATAAATAATAACGTCTGAAAAAATGATACATTGATCAGTCTATTATTTATAAAGTAATAAACACATTATCAATATTAACATGAATTTTTATTATTTGGATGAAAGGACGCAAGAAGATTATGAATAATTAATTACCTATTACATGTAAAGTTGGTTGTAGAATTTTGACAAATTCCTTTCCATCTTGGAGGCGGCGGACCGATTCCGGTGTCGTTAAAGCTCGGTGACTCCGGCCAAATTCCGGTGTCGATCACCCCGATTATGATGTCACTTTCGACTCCAAGATTTCGAGAAACGTCGATTGGGAAGCCCATGAAATCCCATGACCTTGTTGTTGCAAGCTCAAGCTTTTCATTTGGAAACACAGAGATCACCCGTTCCATTCCTGTTGTTAAATTGTTAGATAGATATGTCAATTGTTCAAATAATATTGGCATATGGATATAGGTAGGGTTGAGTATGGGTCGGTTCATACCAAAATTTTAAGCTGAACCAAACCGAACCAAAATCGAACTAATATTATTCAATTCGGTTTGGTTAATGAATTACCCAAATTTCTGTTTGGTTTCAGTTTCGGTTTAGTTCAAATTTTCAAATGAATTATCTTCTATCCGTCCGAAACCGAGAAAACCGAACCGAACCAATTCAGTTTGGTTTCAATTTTCGGCTTAGTTCGATTTTTGTCAGTTTTAAACCGATGATCAACCCTTGATATAGAATAATTGATGTGTTAATATAAGTAAAATTGAGAAATTGGGTCACTCACTGGTTAGTTTTTGGACCTCTTCATCGGTTAAGTTGGCAACGAAGCCATTGAAACTCTTGTCATAACTATGGAGTAAATGCCTCGATGCTTCACTGTTGTGCACATATGCACGGTGTTAGATTTTTATATATTGTTGAATTTAACTCAATAAAATTAAGGGCTTGTTGGCATATACCAAAAATTATAAGAATATTTAGGGTTTAGTATTCGGGATGTGACATACACATATAGAAATCATATCATATCTATACACAAATTGGATACCTTGATAAGAATACTAATGAATGAACGACGATCACAAAATAACATGCATGATACATGCTACATGTATATGAAAGTCTCTTGGTTAATGTTATCAATAAATTATTCCAGTCAACTCATATAATATAATCCTAACTCTCTAAATTAAGTACGTACTCTAACCATTATACTAATATATCTCACTTACAATTTCAAATCGAGTTTATATTAAATTTCATCGAGCTTTTGCCTTCGAGTATCTAGTTAAACAGTAATTAAAACTTTAAAATAGTACTGTGAGATTTTCATTTCGACTCCAATTTATGTAGTGAGACAATGCCCAAGACCAAAAAAAAAAAAAAAAATCATGGGAGCTTAATTTAGTTTAGGCTATATAAATTAATTACATAATGCCTAAAGAAGGAATAATTCATCACCAGAATCTAAGGCAACTTTAGTAATTAATTCATCCTAGAAAAATTATATTTTCCAACAAGTGTTTTATTATTTGATTTTATATTGTAACTTCATTTTTTCCCCAAAAGTATATATCAAAATACTTATGCACTTCCATTTTTTTTCTACCTCAACAAAATTGAGGGAAAAAAAACAAATTAGAAAGCAAAGATACCTGCCAACAACATCCTTCATCATAGTCAAGTGAAGAGCCTTATGTTGAAAATCAGATTCGAGTCGATTTCCCATATACACCACATGTTCCTGCAAATAATTAAACGCATACTAATTAATTAAAATTAATTCACTTAAACAAGAACGAATGAATTAATCAAAAAATTAAGGGATTAATTGCCTTTCTGTTAACAGCTTCTATGGAGAATGGAAGCTCAATAACAATGCAAGCCAAACAGATTAGCATGAAATGATGAAAAGGAACCATTTTCACTAATTATAATCTTTAGACTATTATTTTTGATTGATAAATCTATGTCCTCCTCCTCCTCCCTATTTATATAGAGTGATCATTGGTCAAGTTGCAAATTAAACACGTACGAGAATTAATATTTGTTGAAAGCTTCAAACTCCATGCTCATACAATTGAGAATAAAATTAACTAGTTTAAAGTTGTTAAGTCTTGTACACAACATATGTTATTACTTTTTCAATCATTTCCATGTTTTATCATCTTTAGTCGTTATGTAGACCAGGCCGAGTCCTTATAATCTAAGTTGGATTTTTTCTTTATGAAATTGCAAGTTGTATAATGTTTATGGATTTTTTTAATATGCGTTCATGGGCACGTAAAAAAGAATGTCAACTTTAAAAAGTATGGAAATTGTTTGTTGATTTTAATTTTTTTTAAAAGGGTTCACTCGTTATAATTTAGGGAATAATTAATATTGAAATAGTTTTTAAATTTAGTGGATGCTCATGGACACACATTAGTCGAACCGAAAATTTATTAAATGCAGTGAGAAATTTATTAAATTATACTCCATTAGTTCAGTTCTAATTGTCCTTTTAGTATCAAAATCTTGTTTGTTCACAAAAACATGTCATTTCACATATATTTTTGGACACAATTTTCTCACTTTAACTCTTTGTTCTATTTTTATTTTCAAAAAATATACATTTAATCAAAATTATTTTGGGACAATTTAAATTTTTCTTAATATCTGCGCCCAATTTTAAATAACAAATAAAAATAAATGACATTTTTTTGTCTTAGAACAAATAATAAGTAATTTTTTTTTTTTTTATTTTACAAACTAAACCATAAAAGAGAATAAAGGAACAAAACGAAACTTGTATCATTGGGTGAAAATTAGGGCTGTCAAAACTTGACCCGACCCGAGAAATCCGTCCAATCCGCCCGACTTCGAACCCTACCCGACACGAGAAAAAATAAAAAGTTTTATACCCGATATATGTTTGACCCAAACTGATTTGACCCGAATCCGAAAAAATCCGAATTCGGGACTAACCCAAAATCGATTATAACCGAATGGAGTAGCTTTGCAACCCGATATCCGATACTACCCGACCCGAAGTCATCCAAAAATCCGAAGTTACCCGACCCGAAACCATCCAAAAATTACATTATGTTTTAAAATATTAATAATAGTGAATATTTATGATGATTATGTTTTCAAATTAAATGTTAATTAAATTAAATATTTAGACCCTAGAGTAGTTAAACTACAAAAAAAATCATTCGATATATGGTCTGAATCAAAATCCGGCTTACTCGAAATCAGATTAACCTGAAATTCGGCCAAAGTCGAAATCCGATTCACCCAAAATCCGATTCACCCAAAACCTGAAACCCGACTCACCCGAAATCCGACTAAATCCAAAATCTAACTAAACCCGAAACCGGACTTATCCGAAATCAAGTTGGACCGAAAACCGAATGACCCGACTGAAAATGATCCGAAACCCAACTTTGCCCGATTAATTGAGCACCCGACCCGAAATGATCCAACCTAATTCGACCCAATTTTAAAAATATCCGAATTTAACCCGAATATAAACTTGCCCGAAACTGAATTAACCCGACCTAAACCCGACCTGACCCACCCGATTTACACTGAAAATACTCAAATAGCTGTATACTTGTATTGACTCGCTAATAATATGAGTGTACGTGAGAACGAGTGATCTTTGAATACCGATATAGGGTTTATCATTGGTTGAAAATTCTCAATTTTTTTTATCACAATTTCAAAATTCATAATTCCTATTATGATTAACATTAAATTCTACATCCGTCCTATAATATTTATCCACTTTTTTCATGTCTATATTTTTTTAATATTACTCATATTTAATATATCTATATTAATATTATCTAATAAAAAATCTACTCTAATATTTTTTTAATTATTATTTTTTCTTTTTAATTTTATCCATCAACATCACAATTTCGCTCGACGCTTGTAAATTTCTCACAAGTTTTCATTCTCAAATTCGATACCTCTAGTTAATGGGATGAGTCCTTTACCAATTCCGCTCAAACGCTTGTAAAGACCAGGTAATTTGTTTTTGTTTTTTAATATCAAAGAACCGTGTAATCAGATTTGAATCAGCTTTGCCATGACATACTGATCTTGTATAAACCTTTTTTAAAAGAAAAATAATCATAGTTTATTGAAAAGATAAATTTTGATATTATTACACAAAATTTTGCTACAGCCGACTTTTCAAAACTTATAAAAGATTGTACATGTATTTTAAGAAATATATTTATACAGTTTGAATTATATGATTGTCAGATGAAGAACTAGTATTATTCAATTTACTTCGTTTACAAGAATTCATAACATCAATCCAACATTGTGATAAAGAGTAAAGAAAGAGGTAGAGATATAAGAGGTATTATCACTTCGCTTGTTTCATTGTGTGTTCGAGCTTATATTTCGGGATTTGATTCTTGGTTCGAGATTATGTTTCGGTGTTCGTCACACCTCTCCAAGTCGACTTCTCTCCGACGGCTTTATACGGTTGTGTTGGGTCTCTCCTAACACATGTAATTGCTTTTCGATCTCCTACTCGGTCTTATGCCTTCTGACTTCTTTGCCCGACATTTGTGCCTTATTTGCCTTGTTGCTTGTTGTATTGTCGTTCCTTGTCGGTTTATCCGACTATCGGGTTTCATCTCGGTCTCTCGATCTACTTGACATATCTGATACATCAAATCACTTTCCTTATAAAAAAATTGTGAGTTTGAACGATGGAAAATAAATTATGTATATGAAAAATGTGATGTAATGAAATAAGCGAAAATGATGTTTATACCCTAACTTGTATCCAAAGCAAGGTCAGTCTTGATCAACTCCCAACTTTTGAAGACAATTTTATATCTTTGTTAGCTTTTATTCATTTCTATATGTAGAATTTGTGTTTTTGTATTGAAACTCATAGCAAAAAAATTAGCCTAAAACAATTAAAAATGAAGTAGATTTTTGTTATTGTCAACCCAGTTCAGCGGAGAAGCTTTACTCTATCAAACGCCTATTTCCAGAATTTGAGTCTCGCGAGAGCTTCTTTATTTTTTTGGGTGAGATCTGCTCTCCCAACAAGTTCATTTCTCTTTCAGTGAGAGTCGAATTCACTCAACCTCAATGAAGAGAAACGTAGCCCCTCCCACTACGCTCGATACTTGTAGGTTAAAAACCATTTTATGGATGATGGGAGGGTCATATTCATACACAAATTAAGTGGTATAATGGTAGACCCATATCCCGACCTATTTATTTTTGTTGGTAGAAAATATACCTATTTTTTTAAATATTAAAATGATACTACAACAACAACAACAACAATTATCCAATTACCCAATGGAACTTCCCTTACGGGAAATCTGGGGGTCAAGATGGGGGTGCCCCGGGCTGAACGCAATAGGGGAGCGACTGAAAGACCCGATGAGATCACAAAACAAGATAGAGAACAAGACAACCAAAAGCAAAGTCGAAACAAAACAAAAAAACGAAACGTAAAATAAAACGCAAAACCAAGATATAGTGTAGAAGCCTCAAGGCACCCGTGGACCGAACTGTCCAGGGGACTAACTGTCCACCACTCGAATCTTCTCCTTCCTATTATCCTTGCATGATGCAACATCTGTTGAAATCTACAACTGGCTGAATCGATGACTAATATATATATATATATTATATATATATATTAGTTTAAGATCAATATCGTATATCTTAAATGATCTGGTGAATCGAATGACTACACTAAACAAATTAAAAATAGTCTAAGCTTGATCCAAGTGGGCCAAACAATACTTACCAACATTTCGTTAGTGCCTATCTTTCATTGTCTTCCATGAATGGACATGTACTATATACTCACTCACTTATTGCTTATATACTATCACTCACTCATTACTCATAATGACGGGGTGGATCCACCTCTTGGTCCATATAATTTGCTTTTCCAACACATTGCACCCACCACTTGTGTACACTAAAATCAGTTGTTTTTTGCAAACGTACATTTTTAAGACCAAGCAATTTCTTATAAATTAAGCCTTTGATCACTTGCAATTGACCAAGAAGATTGTTCAACTAACAAAATCCAAACAAAAATGCAAGCTAGACCATTCAATATCATTCCTACAACCAAGTTAAACCACTTGCCTCGCGTAAAATCGTCTCTTTTTTGTAGTGCCTCTGACGAATACAACTCCTTATTTAGATGTCAACGACGAGAGACATCGAAACCGGTCAAACTACTATTAGTTGACGGCTCGATGCCCAAGGACTTCCCCTCGGGAACATACTATCTTAATGGACCGGGCCTGCTCACTGATGACCACGGGTCATCGGTGAGCCCATTGGACGGGCATGGGTACCTGCGGGCCTTTGAAATGAAGGGGGAGGATGGGGAGGTGAGTTTCTCGGCCCGATATGTGAAGACAGCGGCGCAAATGGAGGAGTTCGATCCGGTGAAAGGGTCGTGGAAGTTTAGCCACAGGGGGCCCTTCTCTGTGCTCAAGGGCGGCATCATGGTGGGCAACATGAAAGTGATGAAGAATGTGGCCAACACCACGGTTCTAAAATGGGGTGGGAGGCTCTTCTGCCTCTGGGAAGGTGGGGCCCCTTATGAGGTCCACCCTCGGTCGTTGGCCACTCTTGGGATGTTTGAATTGATCTGCGACCATGACTCTGTGGGCGATGATGATGAGACACTGGCACATGCACCCCGTCTTCTTGGCCATGTGTTATTGGATTTCGTTGATGCATTTCTCAAGCCTCTTCTCTACGGTATGTGTTGAAAACATGCATTTCCACATCTAAAAAAGGAGGGTTAGCTAAACAACTGTATAAGTCCATTAGTTACTCCTCTTATTACCAATTGGTTTTATGATGGAACCTCGTGGGTTTGTATGTTGTGCCCAAACTTTGCTTTTCAAGCAATTTAATGAGATTAAAATTGTTGATCGTAGTGATAATTAAATTTGCAGGAGTGTTCAAGATGCCGAGGAAAAGAATATTGTCCCATTACAAGATTGATGATCAAAGGCAGAGACTATTAATCATGGCGTGCAATGCGGAGGATATGCTTCTCCCTAGGAGTTGTATCACTTTCTACGGTACGTATGCTAGAAAAAGAAATAAAAATCTTTCATTAAGAATACGGGAAATCTATATAAACACAAAATTTTTTCTCGGCGCATGAGATTTGGCACGCTTCATGAAGCGAGTCGCTTCATAATGCGAGCCATATACGGATACCCGAGCGGATTTTTTACAGAAGCGGTAAAATGACACGATTCACGAAGCGTAAGGCAATATGGTGTGATTTCCTTGCTGAATCCAATATTTTTTTTACATATATAGGTTCCTCTCGTCGATAGCTTCGATTTGATAGGTAATAAGCTCAAATCTGACACCCGAGCAAAAAGTTATGAGCATTTTAAGATTAGACATACGCAAACTACTTTAACATGATGTTTTATTTAAAATATGATTTAAGATAAGACTTAGTATATACTATTTTGGGACGGTTTATGTTTATCGTAAGTATTAGAGTTTATGGTTAGGGTAAGGCTTTCTCATTAACCAATAACTATTTTTTTATGATTTCAGTTAATTAAAATCATTAACCAAAATCAACCATTTAATCTCGGTTGATCAGAGATTTGTTAACCGAATTTTTGGTTCGGTTTTCTCGTTAACTAATAACAATTTATTTAATTTTATATTATAAGAATACACTTGAACAACAATAAAGTTATCAACTTTATATTAAAAATATTATATCGCTCGGTTAAAATTTTAAAATAAATATTATTTTACATGGTGGTTATGTTTTAAATTGTCTTTACAATATGTATTCTACATATATAACATTTTAGGAGTTAAATATTTAAAAAAAGGCATATTTAAATAATCAATGATGGAAATATAAAATAATATTTTCAAAATCAAATATAATTTCAAATTCTGAAAATAAGCATGTAATTCCATTAAGATGAAATATATTTAATATTTTTTTACAAATTAAAAACTATATTTTGGTTTTTCGGTTAACTGAAAATATGAATATGTCGATCCGTAACCAACCTGTAAAACCGTGAAAAATGTCAGTTTGGTTAATCAAACCAAAATTTTAACATATATAAGTTAGGTTACCCTAAAGCCTTACTTTAAACATAAACCACAACCCTACCATAAACATTAAACCTTACCCTAAATCCGACCTTAAGCCTTATCTTAAACCCTTTACTCAAACTCTACTATAAACCCTAGACCTTACTTAAAACCCTATACTTAAGCCTTGTTGTAGAACCCTTATTTAAACCTTAAGCCCTAAAAATCTATACTCTATCCTAAATCATATACCTAAATCCTAAACTTTACTAAAAATCTACAATAAACCCTAAACCTTACTCAATATCCTACCTTAAGACTTGTCTTAAATGCTACCCTCACACTAGACCTTATCTAAAACCCTACCCTTAAGCCTTGATTTAAACCATACATCCAAACCCTATACTATATCACATACCCAAACTTTAAACCTCATTCAAATCCTACCCTAAACCATAATATTTACCACAAACCTTAAACCTTACCCCAAACCCTACCATAAAGCCTTACCCTAACCATAAACTCTAACACTTGCCAAAAAATCTTATTCTATGCTTTATCTTAAATCTTATCCTAGATAAACGACGTGTGAAAGTAGTATGCGTATGTCCAATCTTAAAACGTTGATAACTTTTTGCTCGGGTGTCGGATTTGAGCTTATTACCTATCAAATCGAAACTATCGACGAGAGGAACCTATATATGTAAAAAAATATTGGATTGGGTAAGGAAATCGCACAATATTGCCTTACGCTTCGTGAAGCGTGTCATTTTGCCAATTCTGAAAAAAATCCGCTCAGGTATCCGTATATGGCTCGCATTATGAAGCGACTCGCTTCATGAAGCGTGCCAAATCTTGTGCGCGGAGAAAAAAATACGTGTGTATATATCCTCAGCCTTAAGAATATTGTCTAATTCATTTTCACGGTTTTGGTGCTACATTTTACTTTTAAATTCTTTTTTGTTGATATTATAGGTTTTATTTGATATAAATACTTGAATTTTATGCCAATAAAAATAATTAATACTTGATACATATATAATCAGAACAACGATCAATTATGGTTACATTTGAATAAAACCTGACGTATCATTGATACGTCAGGTTTTATTCGAATGTAACATTTTAATTATTCTATTCTTTTGTTCCTTGGTCTAACAAATCAAAATTCGCAAACAATTAATTTTGATATGTTGTTAATAAAGTTTACATGCATATCTACATGTAGAGTTTGACATAAACTTCAAATTAATACACAAACAAGAGTTCAGGATGTCAGAGCAGTTGATGGTTCACGACTGGGGTTTCACGAATACACATTATCTTGTATTTGGTAATCGCATAAAACTCGACATCCCGGGTACGTATTGTATATTTATATAAATTAAGTAGGGCAAAATTCTACATCCAAAGAGACCAATAATTTAAGTACATGGCCTGTTTGGATCGTATGAAATAATGCATTATCTTGTATTATAATGCAAGATTTAATGCATAATAATGCAAGATAATGGATTATTTCATACAATCCAAACATGCCCTAATAGATGGAATTATAATGCTTGGAGTACGGTGTAGGGTTGGTGGTAGCAAGTTGTGGCTTGTCGCCGATGATATCAGCTGTGTCTCCGAATCCTAACAAGTCCACTTCACCTCTCTATTTGCTTCCTCGACGCCCCGGAGCAAGAGAAGGGCTCGTTGAGTTGCCTTGGCAGCGGTGGATGTTGCACATCGCCAATGCCTCGGAGCTGGACAAGCACGAGGGACATGGAAATTGCCGTCTTCAAATCCATGCCATTGCATGTTCGTACGAATGGTTCAGCTTCAAGAACATGTTTGGTATAATATGCAATTCAAAAATATGAATATAGACATATAAAACCATGAATATGCAACTCAAAATCATGAATATAATATGGGCACACGTTTACACTATATAAGTCGTTTTACTTGAACTTAAATCTATATATTGACCAGGTTTTTCTTTTCAATTTCACCTACGCATGTAATTCACCTATATATGAAATAGGATATTGAGTATTTCCACCGTGTAGGGTATGAATGTCAAAGTGGTAAATTTGATCCTTCAATGATGAACAGAGAAGATGAAGAAAATATGTTGCCTCGCTTTATTCAGGTTGGTTAATTTAATTCCGTGTTTTATTTTCCGCTGCGTAAGGGAACTGTCTTTGGTACAACTTTCGATTTGTCTAACTAAATCAGATCTACGATCCTACAACGATGAATGTCTACATGTAGGTGTCTATCGACTTAGATGCTACCGGGAAATGCACCAACTCGTCTGTCGAACCCCTATCAATATGGACAAGACCCTCAGATTTTCCAGTCATAAATCCAAAATGTCACGGAACTAAACATCAATACATATATGCATCAACTTCTTCCGGTTGTCCTCATAGAGCACTGCCCAACTTCCCATTTGACACAATAGTAAAACTCGATACTCGGAACAGAATAGCACACACATGGTCGACTACCCAAGGAAGGTACATCGGCGAGCCCATGTTTGTTCCAAAAGCAATACTGGTCGAAGAAGATGATGGATATCTAGTTGTTGTTGAGGTGAACTGTTTTGTGCATCAAAATAATTAATTTTTTATCGTCGTTAATTATGAAGAAAACTAAACCATTTTCGATCTTTTGTAGTATGCAGTGTCCCAGGGGAAGTGTTATCTAGTGATCATAGATGCTAAGCAAATCGGAGAGAGCAATCCACTTGTCGCGAGATTTGCTCTTCCAAAATATTTGACGTTTCCTCTTGGATTTCATGGAGTCTGGGATCCGTTACATTAATAGTCGATGTAACAAATAAAATATGTAGTTAGTTACACCCGACACTTATGAGATTGCCATGAAATGTATGTATGCTAAAAATTGTCTTAACCAATGACTATATTGTTGATGTTCATGCTAAAAATTCAATATGGGGCTTCATATTCCAACAATTTCGACACCGTCTTTGTTGATCTCATGATCCACTAGTTTACCTATGTACGTATATATGAATCATATTCATACACAAATTTGATATGGTGATAAGAATACTAAAGGAGTGAATGATGATCACAAAATATCATGCATGATACATGTAAGAAAGTCTCTCTTGGTTAATGTTATAAATAAATAATTTCAGTCAACTCTTAAAGTTTAATTAAATTTCATCGAACTATAGTTTAGGCTACATAAATTCATTACATTTATAATGCGCTAAAATGAAGGAATAATTCATTCAAAGTTTAGGGACGAATACAAGAATTAAACCTGAAATCTTCCAACATCCTCATACCTTTTATCACTAGGACACCCCATGTGGAATGATTCATCATCAGAAAGTAAGATGATTATTGTAATTAATTCATCCTAGAAACATCAAATTATCCAATAAGTGCTTAATTATTTGATTTTATATTGTAAATCATCTTTTAAGTATTATATGTATCAAAAACTTCTTCACATCCATTTTTTTCCTAGGTCAACAAATTCCTATCTCTAGAGAGTATTTTATTTTACTACCAAAAAAAAGAGAGTATTATTTTTTATTGATAAATTTATGTCCTCCTCCATATTTATATAGAGTGGTCATCAGGTTGCAACAATGAGAATTAATATTTTGTTGAAAGCATCAAATCCCAAACTCATACATCTAAGAAAAAAAAAGAGTTATTAATTAACCAAAAAATATAAAAAAAATAGTTTTAAGTCGTCAAGTCTTGTACACAAGATATATTCTTACTTTCTCAATCATTTCCATGTAGACCAGGCCGAGTCCTTACAATCTACTAGTAGTTTGTTTTTTTTTTTTTTTTTGAAATTGTGTAGACCAGTATATAATTTGTAGACCAGTACATAATTTATTGAAATTGCGCAAATTATATAGGAAAAATATCAAGTGTGAATGGATGCTCTTATATAAATAATATGAATAACTTTATCCATTTTTTGAAAAAAATGAACTAAGATTAATTAAACTTTCATTAAAGTAGGGCAAAAAAAAAAAACACATATTTACTAAATTATTCGCATAATTTGTTTTATCAATAGTTATGTGTAAGAATAATATAATTATCTAATTTTTTTACACATATTATTAATTGGTTTCGATTCACACGCATAAATAAGATGTAATTTCTGATTGTTTTGATGCATATATATATATATGGTTAGTTTGATGCACATACATTTATGACACACTTTTGTATATTCATTTCTTTTTGTATATGTACATTAAAACTAACTCTTTTGTGCATCCATTACACCATTCTGTTGATTTACTAGTCCAAGATGTAGCGACCACAGAATATGGTCGCCAAATCTAAGCCGAAAAAAACTTAATGACCATGGGCACGCAATAAGCGACCACATAAGCAATGGTCGCTAAAACTTTGCGAGAAATATTGACGCGAATATTTAGCGACCTTATAAAATTGAGAGAAATGGATTTTTTTTTCTAAAATGTCAATAATTTATGTACAACAAAATCACCCTAAAATTAACAACAATGATTTTTAAACGGAGAGAGTATAATCTTAAACGTATCTAGTATCTTCCTCTAACTTAGGACCTGCTTTATAATGTAAAATTTTACGTAAAAATGTCACGTTTTTCTAAAGGTATAGGTTAAGCATACTATTCAATAAAATTAAATTTCTTTAACGAAATTGATGAACTCTGTTAAAAATATTAGTTGATCCTAAGCAAATAAAAATTAACAAAATATTGTCATTTTAAAGTGCTTGACCTATGCCCTTATGACATATGTTAGGAAAATCGATAATGCCAATCCAAACATGCCTTTAAAATTCCAGTCCCCCGTGCCTTTAGGACATACGGTTTGAATAAAAATTCTATGGTTGTAAATGAATGGAACCGTTCATGAGAAATTCGACATTCGGCTCGGTTGATTCTCGTTCGTTTTATAAACGAGACGATCTTGAGCACAACTTTAATGCTCGGAAGATAAAATAAACTAAGTTGGAACACAAGATAACTCGACTCGTTTGCTCATGAGCAACCTCGATTATACGCTCATGAAAAACTAAATTATACATTTATGAATAAGCTCTAATATATATATATATATACACAATATATAGTTTATGTTAAATTACATAGTTTTAATGGTCTCTCTCAAACTACATACTTTATGTTTTGGTTTCATTTGCTTGTATAATTGATCAAGTAATCGAGTTGTTCGTAAATTTTCTCAAAAAAAAACTAATTGAGAGGTTCGCGGGTTAAGCTCGAGCTTTTCATAAACCAAGCTCAAACAACTCGAACTACACTTGCGTTCAAATTCGAGCTTGTTTATTTTTAACTGAGCCGAGCTTGAGCAACTCAAAGCTCGGCTCGATTCGATTACAACCCTAAGAAATTCATGGCGCGCTAAACTATTTTTCTATAACAATCCCAAATTCCAATCAACTTCAAGTTGTCACATACATCTTCTTAAGGAAGAAGAGGTACACGAATAGGACACCATATGAATATGAAATTTTCACTCTCTCTGTTGGAAATTATGATGGATCGATGTACGTATATAAGACCGAGTAAAGTTGAAAGTTGACCAAAAAAAGATCGTGTAATAATTGTATTTTTTTATTTTGTTTTCTCAAGGGACCGTATGATAAGCATATTTAATTCGGTTAAGTATCCAAGGATAATAATCAGAGGTTTGCGGTTCTACTCTCAATAGCAATGCCCTTCACAAAAAAAAAAAACTCAATTCGAGAATCTCGATTTTAAATGTTTTAAATAAAGGACACATACGTCATTCATAGTCATATATTGAATTTTGAAGGATTCAATCTATAGTTATGATTAGATCAGCTTGAGCGCTTGGTCTACTCACACAATTAATTTAGACAATGTATGCAAGAATATAATGAACAAAAGTACAGTCTATATGCGATCAAATATTGAACTCATAAACGTAATTTTCATTTGCACAATTAAAAAAAACGTTGAATTTTTCAAAAAAAATACTTAATTGATGAATTAATCTCCCTTTGTTCAATCACTATAAAAGCAACTTAAATAGATTAATTTGTGATTATTCATCCCCACTAAGTTAGCTTATCTTCACAAAATGGCTCTCCGTCGCCTGCTGTTGTTGTGCCTCTCATGTATTGTGTTCCATCTTTCTATCTCCACACAGGCTTCTCCCAACAGAAAGGCATGTAAAAAAATTCATCGATTTCACACTTAATTCTTGTTTATTATAAAGTTAATATGTCTTGAATCAGTCGTTGATCGGAACCTGCCAGGGGTTCGGGAGGCGGAGTCCCCTGACAAGGAGTCCGAGGGACAGCGCCCCTCGGCGGTGGTCTCGCTGTAAAAGGGTTTCCCGAGTCACTATATAAACTTACGAAATACCTAATATTCTGTACACTGTAATCAGCCTCCATAATAATATACTCTTTCTCTGCTCGTGGACGTAGGTAACACACTATTGCCGAACCACGTAAATTTCTATGTCTATTATGTTTATTGTTCTCGTTCGATCTGCCGTTACAACATGATATTTATCTTTTATAATAAAAGTATAAGATAATGTGCAGGAACATATAGTATATATGGGTGACCGAATTAAATCTGATTTCCCTCACAAAGCTCTCCACTTGACCATGATGAAACACCTTGTAGGCAGCAGGTATTTATTCCGTTTATAATTTGTTTGGCTCCTTTTTATATGTGATTAATATTAGACATTTAGACCTTTCGATTGGGTTGGGTTGGTCGGGTTTGGGTTAAGTACAGGTTCGAGTTCAGTCAGTTGGTCAAGTTTGGTTCCTTAAATCATATAGATCATGTCGGGTCGTTGCCATTTGGGTTTGGGTCAATTCAACAGATAAGAGCGTCGACTTTTTATAATTATTATATACTCCGTGATAAATGAATTAGTTAAAATTATTTAATAATGAAATATAAAATTTATATATTTGTAAGAGCACAGTATATTATACTGTTTAGAATAAATATTATAATTTTTGCAAGTTGGTTCAAACCAGTGGATTTCGTGTTTTAACGACTCAGATTTTAGTTAATCGGGTTCAGGTTATTCTTTACCTAATTGATTTTCAAGTCGGACTTTAATCTGAAAATTTTCAGACGGATAAAATTGTCGGGTCAAGTTTTGACACGATTGTTTTCATCATAAATTTGTTGCATATGCATATATGATGTGCTGATTATATAGTTATTGTGGTTAATTTATCTATGTACTTCTTTCAGTGAAGCATCAGAACATCTATTGCATAGTTACGAGCATAGTTTCAATGGGTTCGTAGCCAACCTAACCAACCAAGAAGTCCGAAAATTGGCCAGTGAGTCTATACAATGACTTGTTATTTTCTATGTACTAAGAGTTTTTTTTACACGAATTGATTTTAGGATAAAACTCCATCGATTTATTACTCACAGATCGAGTATCAATTCACAAAAATGTAATATGATATTAGATCTGATCTTAGGTATGAATAAGGGCGGAGCTACATGGTGTCCAGGGGGTTGTAGCCCCCACTAGAGGTTTTTTTCCCTTAAGGAATTTAGCGCCCCTGACACAAATTCCTGACTGCGCCACTGGGTATGATGACCTAGTTAGTATTTAAGGTCAATTATGCTACTATGGACATACTATTTTTTCGATTGTCAATTAATTTTAGGATAAAACTTTAATTAAAAAATCGACATATGTGCAGGCATGGAAGGGGTTGTTTCGGTGTTTCCAAATGGAAAGAAGATGCTCGGGACGACAAGGTCATGGGATTTCATGGGATTCCCGGTTGAAGTGTCTAGGAATCTCGGAGTTGAAAGCGACATTATAATAGGTGTGATTGATACCGGAATCTGGCCGGAGTCACCGAGCTTTAACGATCAAGGGTTGGGTCCTCCGCCGACGAAATGGAAAGGAATATGTCAAAATTCCACATCCAACTTCACATGCAATAGGTACGTGCGTGCTTCTTTGTTAGGATGTGTGGAGCTAGTACCGGAAACAACAATCTAGCTTTTGTTTGTTTGAATGTGATTTCAAATTAAATGACATATAGAAGCACTTGAAAGAAACAAGGATTAAATCCCAATTAGTGTTAGGAAATTCGATACTATAGTAAGGGTTGGACTCACAAACTGATAAGAGAAAAATTGGAACAAATAAGAATAAACAACACAAGAGAAGTGTTGACCTAGTTCGTCAGAATGATTATGTCTAGTGGCATTACCAAACCATGGACATTCACTAAATTTGAGGATTACAATAATTACAAGACTTGATTTTTCTAATCTACGCAGATCTGATCAACCTAACCTAATCTCTCAAGCTCTCTATACTTTTCCCTCTCTCACTCTTTCAAAATTCTTAGCATAGTACACAATTGCAATAAACATAGATGGACATTTATGAGAATATTAGGCTTAAAAATAGCAATATAATCTTTCAAGGATAGAAACAATATTTTTCATAAGAACTCGTCTTGCTTGTGAAACTTGAAATTAATCCGGCTTCTTGTTGACATGAAGAATTGCATGCGCAAGCAAGCCCCAGGAAATCGCAACCGCGCAATTCCGTCCCAGCCCAGCTGTCGCCGCCCTCTTGGCAACGTTCGTCACCCTTTTCTACCTAGTTCCAAACCAGGCTCCAAAATCCAAACAATTAAACTAGCATGGTCATTCTATTGAAAGTTTAGAGTACACTTTGAAACTTTTGGTCCTTAATTTTGTGGGCCGGTATATATAGAATATGGACTTCCACACATATAAACTCTCAATCTCTTGATTTCTAAAAAAAATAAACAATAAGTGATGAACAACTTTTTTAATAACCAAACTCAGCTCCAAACAACCATACATCATAGTAGATTACATGGAGTAATAGACTTGAATCATGCACACATACAAGCCCAAAAGATAAATTCGGCGAGATTTCATCTATTGTTTTAATTAATCTATTGCATTTTCAGAATATGTGATATGGTTGAAGCACAATACATCTGCATGACTTGTCAAATGGGTCGGGCGGGTCAAGTTCAGGTTTGGGTCAATTTGATTCGGGTAAAAAAGGGTCTCAAATCGTTAAATTCACGGGTTTAATCGAATCCGGTTTTTACGGATTTGGTACAGGTTCGGGTTGATCCAACAAGTCACGATTGTCAATTTTGTTAACCTTTATTTTTATATTTATTAAAATAATTAATATTATATTTTATTAAATAATATTTAATAAAAGTTTTATAAAAACTTAATCATAAAATATTTAGTTTTTAATTGCAATAATACTTTATCGAGTTGGTCAGGTCAACCCAAGGGGTTGGTTGGTTGGTGCCCCTTTTTCTGGGTCGACCAGATTCGGGTCGATCTTGACCCATTGATTTTCAGGTCGGGTTAATTTCAACCTAAAAAACTTCAGACTGGCCGGGTTGGTCGATTTTTCGGACCGGGTCAAGTTTTGACAGTTCAATGCATGTACTATCGCAGGAAAATCATAGGAGGGCGCTTCTTCCGAACGAGCGGGTCATTATTAGAAGAAGGCGAAATAGCATCTCCAAGGGACACAAACGGCCACGACACTCACGTAGCATCCACAATAGCCGGCCTACCCGTGGTAGGCGCCAACTTCTTAGGCCTCGGCAACGGCACTGCTCGAGGCGGCGTTCCTTCCGCTAGGATCGCCGTCTACAAGGTGTGTTGGGCGTCAGGATGCTCGGACGCGGATATCTTGGCCGCGTTCGACGCTGCCGTTGCTGACGGGGTCGACATGCTATCGGTCTCCCTAGTGACCTCGTTCGCTTCGCGTTACATCGTGGACCCGATAGCGATCGGGTCTTTTCATGCCATGCGAAAGGGGATCTTTACGTCGGTGTCGGCTGGCAATTCCGGCCCGAGCCTACATCACGTTTGCAACGTAGCGCCTTGGTTTTTGTCCGTCGCGGCAAGCACGATCGATCGCAAGTTCACCAACAAGGTGGTGTTGGGTAATGGCGCCACCTTTAAGGTCAGTCAATAACAAGCAACATATATACAAATTACAAATCAGAGTTGAGCATGATTTCAAGTTAGTTGGGAGACAAATATATCTCACATCGGAAATTTCGAGAAAGCTTAATTATCTAGTATATTAGTCATTGGACTACTCTTCTTATTATCAGTTGATTTTAAGATATTTTTTTTTGGTAGAAGGAGAGACAGTACTCTCCGGCCCCTCAAGGGGCTTTTTATTAATAATAAAAATCAGGCTAAGTAGTCAGCAAACGGGGGATAGCCCGACCACTTACATCATCCCTAAGCAAAGAAATAACACCCTCAGGAGGGTCAATCAATACATGGAATCCTAAGCTAAAAGAAAACGCTAAAGAAGCAAGGTAATCTGCGACACAGTTTGCTTCCCTAAAAATATGCCGGATCTGGACAAGCCAGTTCCTCCTAATGAAGCCTTGACATTGAGCAACCAGGCTAAACAAAGGGTGGTAACGATCCACAGGTTTGCCAAGAAGAAGACACACTAGTTGTGAATCCAATTCAAGACAAATCCTCATGTACCCCCGTTCCCAGGCTAAGCAAAGTCCTTGGAAAACACCCCAAAGCTCAGCCATAGGAACCGTACAAATACCAATATAATGGACAAAACCTACCTGCCACTTCCGGTCGCTATCTCGAATAACTCCGCCTGCAACAGCCGTTCCATCCGCACAAACCGATCCATTGGCATTGATCTTCACCCAAGATTCAGCAGGTCTTGTCCACATTACAAAGCATTCTTCCCTTCTAATTAAATCCGGGCGATCCAAAGACAAAGCAGCAGCACTTGCACTTGCTTGCTCAAGCACTAGTCTCGTACGATCGCCTGAAAAGGGTGAAAGTTCAAAGACGCCTTAGTTACGCCACATCCAAATCCACCAAATAGCGGTAGCAAAAATACAATTCCAATCACCACCACTAGCATGTTTTTGAGAGTAGGAAAGATTTGAACGAATCCAAAAGGCATAATTAGACTCGAAAAAAACTTCCCTGGCAAGAAGAGGGTGAAGATCTTCCCAAAAACGCTTTGTAATATTACATGTAACACCCAGATAATTTATAAGGAATTGAGGTGCTCCCCATGTCAACAAGAGCTCTTCCTTTTCTGAGTTCGAGTGAGGACAAAGAACTCAGAAGTTAAGCGTGCAAGGGCGAGAGTAGTACCAGGATGGGTGACCTCCTGGGAATTCCTCGAGTTGGCATGGGATAGCGCTTCTATGGCCTCGGGCCTTACAAATGGTATCAGAGCCGACTCTAGGTACGAGTGCACTTGGTCCAGAGGGCGGTGACTCGACCTAGAGGGCAGTGCTTGGGCCTTGACGAGGACGTCAAGTGTTTAAGTGGGGGAGATTGTAACACCCAGATAATTTATAAGGAATTGAGGTGCTCCCCATGTCAACAAGAGCTCTTCCTTTTCTGAGTTCGAGTGAGGACAAAGAACTCAGAAGTTAAGCGTGCAAGGGCGAGAGTAGTACCAGGATGGGTGACCTCCTGGGAAGTCCTCGAGTTGGCATGGGATAGCGCTTTTATGGCCTCGGGCCTTACATTACAATCGCGTAAGAGATGGATCAGCGACTCCTCCTCAGTAGAACATATAGAACATATAGCATCACCAGCAAAATGACGCCGAGCCCGCTCATGATTTGTAAGGATCACACACTTGAATGCCAACCAAACAAACAATCGAGCACGTTCCGTAATTTTGAGAGTCCAAATGTGATTATATATAGACGTGTCCACACCAACCAAGGCACGTGGGGGGCTAGCAATTTCATACGCCCCTTTCACCGTGTAATCACCAGAAGGAGAATTTGACCACACCAGCACATCCAAGCTCTCCTCATTTTCAACAATAGCCAGCGATGCAATCTTGAGAAGAATATTGCATGGCAAATAATTGCTAAACAAACTCCACTTCCAACCAACACTAGTTTCCCAGTAGTCACAAACAGTCAAATACATATCCACATTAGGCATTGGGTGACTCACCAAATCCAGCAGTCGATCATCTTGGATCCAAACATCAAGCCAAAAAAGTGTCAACCTGCCATTACCAACACACCACTTGGAACCGGGTACCACAACCTGTTTAACCCCCGTCACAATACTACTCCAAACGTGAGATTTGGGCATAGAATTAGAGCCAGATGGCCGTATATATTTAGCCCGAAGAACATCGATCCAAAGTTTAGACGATTCCGTTAAAAATCTCCAACTAAGTTTGCCCACGATCGCAAGATTGAGTTCCCTCATGGAACGAAGCCCAAGGCCACCACACTGTTTCAGTTTACTAACTTCTTCCCAACTCACAAGATGAATACGGTGATTGCCTTCACTACCGCCCCAAATAAAGTTACGGGTTAGTGCATCAATTTTCGAGCAAATTTCCTTGGGCAACATAACCGTGCCATAGTATAAACCGGCAAGGATGATAAAACCGATCTAGCAAGAGTAACTCGACCGGCGAGACTAAGAAAACGACATTGCCATCCTTGAAGCCTCTTCGAAATCTTCTCTAAAAGGGGATTAAAGGTATCCGATTTAACCTGCTCATGAAACATAGGCATCCCTAGATATTTACCGATATCATCAGTTATAGAGAAGCCACATTCAGCCTTGATGTTCTGCGCCAAAGCATTGGAGACGTTAGGCGAAAAGAATATCTTCGACTTAGTTGCACTTACCCGCTGACCCGAGGAAGAACAAAACATATCCAGGCATTCATGTATAATTTTAATTTGCTGAACAGAGGCCTCGACAAAGAGCATAATATCATCAGCAAAAAGAATATGCGACAGGTTTGGCCCACCACGAGAAAGAGAAATAGGTTTCCATCTCTTTCCCGCTACTGCCCGAGAAATAATCTGACTAAGACGTTCAATGCACATCACAAACAAATAGGAAGATATCGGATCCCCCTGTCTTACACCCCGGGACGGAACAAAGCCAACAGTCACTTCTCCGTTCCAAAGTAACCGAAAGGAGGTAGAATGAAGACAAGTACGAATCCAATCAACCCATCTTGACGAGAAACCAGCATCAAGCAGAGTGTCCTCAATGAAATCCCAACGGAGACGATCATATGCCTTCTCCAAATCGAGTTTCAACAACATCCACCCTTTAACACCTTTCTTACGTTTCATTGAGTGAAGAACCTCCTGAGCAAGAACAATATTATCTGTAATCAAGCGGCCAGGTAAGAAACTACCCTGCATAGGCCCAATTAACTGCGGAAGGACCAATTGCATACGATTGACCATAACCTTAGTAATGACCTTGTAAATTACATTACAAAGGCTAATGGGTCGAAATTGGCTAATCTGTTCCGGTTCATCAACTTTAGGAATCAGAACAATAAGAGTCTCATTCAAAGCAGTCGGTAGCACAGCAGACGCAAAAAAGTCCCTAACAGAATTAATGAGAGACCTTCCCACAGTCGACCAGCACTTCTGAAAGAAAACCGGCTGAAACCCATCAATTCCGGGTGCCTTTAACGACCCCATCATTTTCACAGCTCTATAAATCTCATCATCCGTCACCGGAGAATCAAGCTGAGCCCACAATTCCGCCTCCAAAGCCGGAAAATCACCTCTACTACAATGAATAGGCACATGTTCAGCCGCAGGCAAGTTGTAGAGCGTCTGAAAAAATTGGACATCATAATTTTCAAGCGCATCTTTCTCAGTAATCCAATGACCACCAGAATCACGTAAAGAATCCACACGATTATAACGCCGACGGACAATAGTCGAGGTATGGAAAAGCCTAGTGTTACGATCACCCGACTTTAGCCAGTCAATACGAGATTTTTGGAGCCATAATAATTCCTCTCTCTCCATAACAAGTTCTAGTTCCTTTCGCAATTCACTTTCGGCTAGAAGAAGACTATCAGATGGTCCCAAACTGATCCGATGTTGAACATCATCTAATCTATCGATTATTTGCTGCTTGGCGGAGTGAATATTGCCAAAAACATTCCGGTTCCACTCAATCAACTTTCCTTTTAAATCCGAAAGAGCTTCAACAGTTCCAACTTCACGTTTCCAAGAACTATCAATAAACTTCAAGAAATCAGCATGAGTCAGCCACGCCGCTTCAAACCGAAAAGGTCTTCTCCTTCTATTACCCCGAAGCTCAGGCTCAAGCGAAAGTAAAAGAGGAGAATGATCAGACGAGAGTTTTGGAAGGTGTCTTACTCCGGCTTCAGGCCATAGAAGACGTCCAGCAATATTGGTAAAAACACGGTCCAAACGCTTTTCCACTAAAGTACGGACGAATTCCCCCGAGACCAAGTAAAAGCTTGTCCAGTGAAGCCCAAATCAATCAAACCAAGGTCATTTACAGACTGTTGGAACAAATGCGAATCCTCAGAAAGACGTCCGGAGCCCCCCGTCTTTCAGACGTATGGAGAATACAATTGAAGTCGCCTCCAATCAAAACTGGATCCGTAATAGGTCTCAAAACATCAGTAATCTTTTTCCAAAAACGCACCCGTCTCCTCGGTGAAGGAGGCGCATAGACTGGAAAAACATGGAAACTATTCATCCCATCAGAAACCATGGCATGAATAAAGTCATGGTAGAGATTGACAACTTGCACATTGACACGATCCTTATTCCAAAGCAACCAAACACCACCCTCCATCTGAACGGCCTCAACACGAACACATTCTTTCAAAACAAGACGAGCACAAACATCCTGAGCCTGTTGACCAGATATACGGGGGTTCAAAAATAGCCAAAACATCAACTTTGTGACGACGAACCATATACCGTGCCGCCCGATGGAACCCAGGCTTCCCGGCTCCAAATCTGCTAGAGAACGCGCTTCTCACGCGCTTTTTAGGGCGATTTTCTACGTTTAGGGTTTTCTTGCTTTGTGCTCATGGGCGACTCGTCGGCCGGCCCTCGAGGGGCGCCGGACCCTCCACTGGAGGATGAAAGGATGCAAGAGGATGGACGGACTTCTGCACCGGTTGAGGTTGAGGCTGCTCAGCCTGCTCTGAATGTTGCGACACCGGCTAGGTCGTGGAGCGACTTGGCGCGTGATGAGGAAGGGGAAGAACGGCTGGTTCTAACTGATGAGTTCTTGAAAGGGAAGGTGGTTATGACTTTTCCCGATGGCGACCCCGTCTTTCAGGTTGAAACCGAGGTTTTTCAAGCTCTTGCGACTGTATGAGAATCCTCTCTTATTGTGAAACCTTTGGGGGATTGATTCCCCATGCTGTCATCGATAGAAAGCTCCATGAACTGTGGAGTCCCAGTGGAAGAATTTCCGTTGCGGATCTCCCGAACGGCTATTATGTAGTTAAGTTCACCAAAGAAGACGACTACATGAAAGCGCTTATGGGTGGTCCTTGGACGGTGTTTGGAAGCTATTTGATCATCCGTCCTTGGAACCCGGAGTTTGATTTTAAGATTAAACCTTACTAGATTGATTTGTTGTGTTCAATGCGCATGTTACGCCGTACAAACATGTGGACTTCCCACATTATATTGGCTCATTAAACTTTTAGGATGAAATTCATTTAGGCTTACAAGTACACTAGGCTTGGCAATTGAGTCTATCTCTATGGTTGTAACAATTAGTACCAAACTTATGGGCTTGTATAGCCGGTCGATCCATGTTTGAAAGGAATTCAAAGCGAGGGAGACAATGTTGGAACTAATTATGAATCCCACATTCAAATTATAAATCTAAGATAGTATATAGGATTCATAAGTTAGTTATTCTATCCTCAGTTACTATTAAAAATAATCTTGTTTGAACTTATATTGAAATTAGTAGTTGGCCGTATCTTCTCGTAACTATTATATTCATCCTTTTTTATAAGTATACCTTAACATTGTGGCCTTGTGGGGTATGAGACCAACAACATCCATTTATAACCTTTTTTGGGTGCAGGGTCCATCTTTAAACACACTTGACCTTGATAACAAGACGTTTCCTCTAATCTATGGAGGAATTGCACAAAACTACTCATCACTCTCCTCAGCTAGGTACACAAAGTACTATATCAATTTACGTCATGTATTGTAAATAGGGCGCATCCTCATGGTCATTGACTTTTATACAATGTCTTTGAATTGGATTTTAGTTTTTTTTGGGTCTTCCGGACAATGATATATAATATTTGAGCCTTCTTCATACACCCTCCCGATTTTATATTGGGGTAAGGGTGTGTACATCATGGCCCCTCAGATCCTGCCTGAGGCGGGTTAACACTGGATTGATGTTGTTGTGTATTGCAAGGGGAATTGCACAAAACTACTCATCACTCTCCTCGGCTAGGTACACAAATCACTATACCGGCCAATTTATGCAATGTATTGTAATGAGGCGCATCCTCACACTCATTGACTTTTATACAATGTCTTTGAGATTGATAGAACTCCTATATCAATTTTAGTGCATTGTAACTAGATTCAGTTATCATTGTTACATAGTTGGATTTTAGTTTTCCTTGTGTCTTCCGAGCAATGACAATACTTGAGCCTTCTTCATATACCCTCCCGATTTTATATTAGAGTAAGGGTGTGTACATCATGGCCCCCAAATCCTGCCTGAGGCGGGTTAACACTGGATTGATGTCGTTGTGTATTGTAAGGGGACCTGGTTGAGCGAACATGAGCCTAGTTGTCTTAACTCGAAAATTCGGTCTTGTCCCTATGTTTCTTTCTTCATGTTTAACAAAACTCACCCTAATCTATAATATAAGTTATATATTGTCTTGCATACAGATTTTGTTCTACGGGTTCACTTAATAGTAGTGTGGTGGAAGGGAAAATTGTTCTATGTGATGCATGGAGTTTAGGGCAAGGTCCCTTCGAGGCCGGTGCAATAGGGGCTATCATGAATCAAAACTCAACATTGGACCGTGGAATTTCTACGGTGCCTATACCTACATCTTTCCTTGGTATAGAAGATGGCATTAACATCTTCTCCTACATAGTTACATCCATAAGGTAACGTCTATTTGCGCACACCCTTCATCGCGTCTAGTCTCTGTCGATTTTCTACTACATACATTTGCATTCATCGTATGTTCTTGCACAGCCCGGTTGCCACCATATACAAGAGCATAGCGGAGAACAACACAATGGCCCCCTTTGTCGCATCCTTCTCTTCTAGAGGACCCAACACCATTTCCCCTCACATTCTCAAGGTTTGTATGATTATAACTCCTTGAGCATATCATCCTGAAACTCTAATAGGACAACGTTTTCCATTTCTGTTTCATGTCGAAAACTTGAAAAAGTCATTTATAGTGTAAAAATCTAGAAACTGTAGATTTCTTGTGTTTGCGTCGTTTCAGTTGACTGTTTTCTTGTCTTTTAATTAACATAGAATTGTATATGTATATACACTTATAATTGGCGCGACTAATTGCAATAGTACGTGTGTATGTATGAACGTAGCCTGATTTGGCAGCTCCCGGAGTTGATATTCTAGCTGCATGGTCACCCTTATCATCCCCATCTGGAGTCGAAGGCGACAATCGGGCAATATTTTTTAAAATCATATCAGGGACTTCCATGTCTTGCCCACATGCTACCGCGGCCGCAGCTTATGTAAAATCTTTTCACCCCACTTGGTCTATCTCCGCCATTAAATCCGCCCTCATGACTACAAGTATGTAACATTTATGTATAGAGAGAGATGGTCACCTCTCTCTGTTCGTATTGGCCCACTGGACTTTGACATCTTCCAAACATGTTTACCTCTTATATTGCAGCGTTTCCATTGAACGCGAATCTCAACCCGGAAGCAGAGCTAGCATATGGTTCGGGCCACATAAATCCTCTAAAAGCAATAGATCCCCGGCTTGGTCTACGACGCAGAAGAGGCGGATTACGTTAACTTCTTGTGCGGAGAAGGTCTTAACTCGACTCAAGTACAGACTATATCAGGCGACACAAACACTACTTGTCCACAACCTGTCAATGGAGTCTCTACCTTCGACCTCAACTATCCTTCTATCGCTTTAAACGTATCAACAATAGCAAATGTGACTTCCTTCAATGGTAGATTTAGAAGAACCGTCACAAATGTAGGACAGTCTCCTCAATCAGTGTACAATGCTTTAGTTATAGCACCCAAAGGATTGAACGTTACAATCGCGCCAAGTATGTTATCGTTTACTTCGGTTGGAGAAAAGGCGACGTTTGAGGTGTTGCTCGATGGAGATTTGGGGAGTGAAGATATGCTTTCAGCTTCATTGGTGTGGGATGATGGTGTGCATCAAGTCAAGAGTCCTATCGTTGTTTACTCCGAATCTATTACTTCAGCTTCCTTTGACTGAGTATAATAATTCTATCAATGTGACAATAGAAACGAACTACTAATGTAAATGGAATAAGAAAAATGTTTGTATAAATAATAGTTTGGAATGTAAATTTTTATGTTACATGCTTGCTTTAATATACGCACGTGATCAGGCTCAATAGCCAGGCAGACCAACATCATCATCATTGACCTAGTGAGGCTCCGCTACAACGGAACCCGGGGGTCAAGATGGGGGTACCCTTGCCCAAGGGAAAGGGGGTACGCCCGATAGACCCAAGAGAAACTGAAATTTAGCTATATGACAATAATAACTGAATTTAATTAGAATGCACCAAAATTGATATAGAGACTAAATCCATCTCAAATCCAGTATATAAAAGTCAATGAAGATGAGGATGTGACCCAAGAAGGTTACACGAGAAGGAAAAAAAACAGCAACATTCAAATTAGGAAGAAGGTTTATGATTAATTACCATGTTTAGTAGTTAATCAATCAACTAACCCAACCTACATCATCACTGCAACATAATAGAGCTAGAAGGGCATAACAGAACAATTCAAATTTGGAACTATAATCCAACACAGTATGGTAAAGAGTAAAAGCAAATATTTTACATACCTCAACTATCACCTGAAAATGATGGTGTTTGTATTCAGCTGAACTTAAACCAAGATGATTTATAGTGGATATGAGTAACAATGCTTAATTATCATGTCATACACACAAATACTAGCATTACAATACTTGGAAGCATGAGAAAATCAGGCA